>CM052890.1:8733497-8759791 GCA_028534135.1 Potos flavus | reverse complement strand
GAAGCTTTTGGAAAGAAAGTTACCTATAAAATATCCAAATCTCAGACAAGCTCCTCATAACACTGTGAATTAAATTACATTATTTGAAAAATAGAGGAACTACAAGCCAAATGCTTAACGTACAAAGTTTTGCCAGTCAGGGGACCCCCTGAATGGCATCAACAGAAAAAATATATCTATAATCGCACCAGGGGGAAAATTTGCAACCCACGGCACAAAGACTTCCCATAGAAATAAGTCAGCCCTGATTGATATAAACTAATGATACAGAATTGCCAAAATAGAAGAAAAATGAACCACACTGAGGATGAGGCAGCAGATCTGTCTTTAGGGAAATCTGGCTCCCGGGAATGGCATAGAATGGAAGAAGAAAGGGGATGTGGAACGGGTAGACTTAAAATGATAGAAGAGTTAATAGTTTCAAAACAAAGTACAATGAAGAACAGAGCAGTGTGAAAAAAGAAGAGGCAGATTTGGAAAGGAGCAAACAGAACTTCTAGAAAACTCATAAATATTTAAAGCTCAGTGGACGGGTTCAACAGAATTAGGAGAAAAGAAGTTGTAGTGATAGTTGGTGAACTAGAAGATAGATTTGAAGAAATCACCAGAATGCCCTAAAAAATAGAGGGATGGAAAACTTGAAAGGTAGATGAAGAAACACAGAGGGTGACATACAAGAATTAACAATGAACAAACATGTCTTCGGAGTTCCACAAGACGAGAATGTTCCAGAAGACAAGAATGAGGGATTGGGGGAAGGCAATACTCCAAGACCCAGGAAAGCGAGTCACTCACGTCTTCTGCTGTCCCCCAGTCCACGCCCAAACGGGGTCTTCCCATCGCCTCTGCAAGGGTTCAACATGTATCTGTGCACTGGAGAGAGGCAGAAGTGTGAGTCTGCCAATCACATTATCCTCAACATCCCTTGTTTCCCCAAACTCAAATTGAGTAAATCATATCAGCAATTTAACTCTTAATCAAGAGGCCCTTGAGTCTGACTTCGGAGACTTACTTTTATGGCTCCTCATGTGTCAGGTATGAAAATGAAGAATGTCTTACTTGCTCCACAGTGATGCTCACACGCAGTAAATCACAGAGGCTTGGCAGTGAAGTGAGACTATATTTCAGAAAGCCAAATGCGAAGGGAGGGATGCGGTGTAGCCAAGGCAGGGAGGGAGGAGGGAGCGGGAGGCGAAGCCCAGAAGCTCGGGTGTTTGGGAAGCATGTATTCTGGGATCCGGGCTGACACTAAGCAAGGAGGACGTGCTCCAATCTGGTTCCTTCATAGTACCAGCCTTCAAGAAATGGGAACAACTTCCGCAAACCAACGGAAGAAGAGAGGCTTCGGTTCCACAAACCAGAGGAAGGAATCCAGCCAATTGCTGCCTTTTCAGTCTGCTAGGACCCTATTTATCCTGTTTTTCTTCATGCATTTGGGATTACCTTGCCCAGGGAAACACCTGTTCCAAGTGTCCCCAAAGATGATGTCCTCTGACGCTTCCACTCTTTGCCTTCTTCGTCCCTCTGCTTTTAGCTTGCATTAACAGCCTCTGGCCTCATTTTATTTTCGTTACCAGGATAAGTAACCTTCTTTCTGGTCATTGGTTTCATGCTCAACCCTGAAAGCCCTTCTGATTTGCTCGATCAACCCAAAAAATTCCTCTGTCTTTTCTAGTTCCTCTGTTTCTCCTTGACTTTGTCAGAATTGGTGGGGAGTGGGAGGGAGAGAGGAGTCCTTGCAGAAGAGAGGATTCAGGCAGCTCAGTCTTACAAAACAGCAAACTTCTTCTGTGAAGGGTCAAGGAGTCATTATTTCAGGCTTTGTGAGCCGTGTCGTCTCTGTCTCAGCTGCTCAACTCTGTCACTGTGGCACCAAGGCGGCCGTAGACAATATGTAAATGAACAGGCATGGCTATGTTCCAATAAAACTCTACTTATCAAATTAAATTTGTTCCGCAGACACTAGTTCACTCACCTCTGATGTAAATGCTTGCTTAATACATTGCCCAGCCCAGAGTAGAAAACTATTATCTGTCTGTATCCTTCTCTCTCTGCAGCCCTATCTTTATCCGAATGACCGTATAGGCATGTAATCCTTAGACATGTATCCTGAAGCCTCAAGTGACTATTGACTTCCGTCCTCTCTGGATCATATGCCCCCTAGAAACTTCCGTGTAAAGTGACCGCATGGAAGCCACACACAGCCAATCCATGTGAAATTCAATAAAAATCATGAAAAAAACACAGCTGAGCATTCCATACTCAGATCGAGAGCGCATAGAAATTTAGAAATTGGGAAAATTAAACTTTAATTCAGAAAGAGTTCATAATGCCAAAGGTAAAAGTGTGGAACAGTTAAAATACAAAAGACACAGTGGACAGGAGGGCATTAATCATCTCGTGGTGACAGCGATGGCGAAGAAAGAACGGAGAGCCTTTCCCTATAAAATAAATAAAATAAAAAATAAAATAAAATAAAAAGTATTGCATGGAGCACTGGGTGTGGTGCATGAACAATGAATCTTGGAACATTGAAAAAATAAAATTAATTTAAAAAAAAAGAAAGAAAGGAAGAAGGAGAAAGAACAAAAGGAAAGAGTGAAACTACTAGAACACTTCCATTTATGTCTCATTAGTCAGACTGTATCATATCTCCGCCCTTAATTGTAAAGGAGGCTGAGAAATTGTGCCTGACCGGGAACAATGCCACCCTGAACAGTGGGGTTCATTATAGGAAAGGTAGTCAACACCTAAAAAATTCATGATGAGTCTGACTGTCAGTAGCAGTGGAGAGAAAGGAATGTAGGGCTATGGAGGCATAAGAAGGAAAAGAGAACAGAGAGAAAGCCTGTCTCTCCTAGATTCTACACTCATTCTCAGCATCTCAAAGGCCCCCAGTCCCTTCTTCTTGGCCCTTTACTCCAGTACCCAATCCCAGTCCTTACCAGCCTATTACTGCCCACTGTAACCACATAGTCCCCTGCTGCCTGTGCTGCTGACAACCCTCTGAGATTTCTGGACACGGTCGCCTTCCCAGTGCTGCTGCCATTATCATCCCTGTGACCTCAGCAGTGGAGACATTGCCCCTTCCACTTTGCCACTTCCTCCAACACCAGGGAGAGGCTCTTGCCATATTTTCTTTCTTTCTTTCTTTCTTTTTTTAAGATTTTATTTATTTATTTGACAGAGAGAAAGAGAGATCACAAGTCGGCAGAGAGAGAGGGGGAAGTAGGCTCCCTGCTGAGCAGAGAGCCTGATGCGGGGCTTGATCCCAGGACCCTGAGATCATGACCTGAGCCGAAGGCAGAGACTTAACCCACTGAGCCACCCAGGCACCCTTCTTACCATATTTTCTATAGTAGATACTTTCTCCCTCAAATCTAAGGTCTATGATTGAAGGTGGGACCATCCATTCCCTTCAAAGAAAGCTCAACCCCCATCTACAGGAGAATGGTCAGACCCTAAGACTCTGCAGAGACAATCGCACCATAGTGCTGCATCAATTGATTTCCCAAAGTCTAGATCATTCATTCCAAGTGTGGGGAGCAACAGAAAGGTCCATCGTCTTCCTTTTCAAGTTCTTTTCAAGGGTTATTTCAAGTTATTTCAAAGGGTTCAGAAAGTCTAAGGGCTCCTCTGGTCTTGCCCGCTGTTTATCCCCTTATCCCACGCTCCCTTATCTCCATTTTCAGACCCCCATCCACTTGTCCGATATACCCTAGCCCAGATCCTCACAACTTCAATGCTTTGGAACCTCTGACCCTACCAAAAGTTTTCACCCTGCCCTGTGACAGCCAGGAGACAGATATGCTTGTGATCTGTAAATATTTAATGTCCAGCTTCTGTGAAAAAGATGATTGGAAAATGAGGGTTAAGAATCAACCAAAATTATTGCATATGAGGGAAAACGTGAGTCACCAGAGATGATCTAGAGTAGCAGAAGGAAGGGATAGTTAGCCAACGTAGCATCTCCTGGTTTCCGGGTAGCAGTTGCCTGTAAGTCTAAAGTTACGAACTCATCAAGAGACAACAGGGAGACAAAAGTAGACACAGCGCTCTGTCTTCCAGCAACCCCACAACGCTGACTGCAGACTCGCCCTAAAAGACCGCCAGAATACCCTGCTGATGAAGCAAAACTAAGTTTATCAACCTATTGCAATCAGAGATAACATCACCTTGACAGAGCCTAGGAAACAAGCAAAAGGAAGAAATTAGAGGCAGATATTTATAAGATTTGGGGGCCTAGTTCAAGTGACTCGAGGTGGGTATTTCAAAGCAGGGATCTGGTTGGCACTGTGCAAAATTCATGTTGTAACCGTGTAGGAGTGATGGACACAGCAAAGTGAGGGTCTTGAAGCGAGTCTGGATAAGCATGCGGTTACTTGATCATTGAGCTGTTTGTCCAGATGAGCCAACTATTGCCCAAAGAAATTGGCTTTGAGAAACTTCCTGCTCCAAGCAGTGAAGTTATTGATTGGTTTACGTCTTATCTTTCTGGGCAAGGGTTTCCTGGAACAATTTAATAAAGTCATATTGACACACGGGTGGTCTCAGTTCTCAGTCCTGATAGTTGAGCTCTGTGTATACAAATGATCCCCATCCTCAACAGGAACCAGAGCACAGCCCTGCCCCCATGGTGGCTAGGAATCCACGTGTGTCCTAGGAACATAGGACTGGTTGATATAGCCTTTATGTTCACCAGGCTTTGAACAAACCAGGCCTATAGACCTGAGCCGAAGGCAGGGGCTTAACCCACTGAGCCGCCCAGGCACCCCAAGCTAAGGTGCTCTTGACACCCCAAACTCTGAATGCATTTTCTTCCAAAAATCTGACCAATGATAGCGTTATGACTAATAATAGTTGTTGGAATAATTGGGGAAATTCAAGTCTAGAATATGAATTAATATTTATTTTCTTTGGTGTGATCATGGTACTATGGTTATGCAAGAGGATGTAATTACTCCTAGGAAATATATGCTGATACTGATTGATTAAGTTGCATGATGTCTACAACTTTGTATCTCACTTTCAGCAAAGCAAATGAGAAGAAATGTTTTATGCATAAATATGAAGCAAATGCAACAAAATAATATCGATTTTTGAGTTTAGATAAAGAACATAGCATATAAGTGGTTCCTGAACTATTTTTCCAATGCTTGTAAATTTAAGATGTTTCAGATACAAAGTTGGAAACAAATAATGGTCATAGGCATTGCTGCTGGAAGATGGGGGTGTGCCGTGAGTGGGTCTTCTTTCTTTCTTTCTACCAAGAAGTTGGACGTAAGATTAAACACTAAGAGCTAATAAGCTATGATGTCATCCAGAGTAAATCGGAGAAGAGTTTTGCAAAATCACATTATTTTTTTAAGATTTTATTTTTAAGTGATCTGCACACCCAACATGGGCTTGAACTCACAGTTCTGAGATCAAGCATCACGTGCTCCACTGACTGAGCCAGCCCAGTGCCCTGCAAAATCGTCTTAGAGCAAAATGGCTCCCAGCCCCGAGTAAGACTGGACTGAAGATCTTAACAAATCTATATACAGAATACGGTCACTTATGGAAGCGTAGAGAAGAAAAAAAACAGAAAAACAAATGCTGGAAGTGACCACCCAAGCTCTGTCCAGAGGATAGGACACTTGTCAAATGGGCTTTGAATGTGACAATCCCACTGCCAAGGAAGTCTCCTATTACAGAGATGGATTCAGCAAGCTGACAGGCCCTGAGGCCATTAAACTTTCAAAATCACATAATTAAAAACTCCTTTGCTTATATTCCATGCTCAATAGGAAGCCTCCTGATTATTATGTGGCTTCCCACAGAGCTTGCCTCCAGGGAGAGAATGTGCTGCAGGAGGTCTTAAGTGTCCATCCCTCAGCGGTTACATTTCTCATGATAAATTTTTAAATTGGCATCCTGATTTTACACGTCAGGCTGTGCTATCTGAATAAGTCCTTTCCTGAGAGATGGATCCACAGATGATGTGCAAATAAATTACATTTCTGAACCTATGAGACTGAAAATAGATTACTTTTATTAAAGTCTAATTGACACACCATATTATGTTAGTTTCATGGATACAACATGGTGATTCAACATTTGTATACATTGCAAACTGATCACCACAATAAGTCTAGTTGCCATCTGTCACCATATCTACTGTGAGGTTGTTATGCAGAAGAAGAGAGGTTTAAAGTTTGCCAGACAAGCAAAAGCTAATCGAATTCATCACCATTAAACTGGTTTTACAAGAAATATTAAAGGGACTTCTTTAAGATGAAAACAAATGGCATTAATTAATGATAAGAAAACATGAAAGTAAAAATCTCACTGGAAAAGGTAAATAAATAGTAAAGATATGCGATTAATCATTTACAAAGCTAGTTTGAAGGTCTAAAGACAAGCATAGTAAAGTTAGCTAAAACTATAGTAATTCATTTTATATGTAAAATAAAAAGATGTAAAATGTGACATCAAAAACAGAATAGAGACAGTAAAAGTGTAGAGTTTGGGGGTGTATTCAAATTTAAGTTGTTGTCAACTTAAAACAGACAATTATATACACAGGGTGTTATATGTAGACTTCGTAGTAACCACAAAGCAACAACTTACAGTAAGTAAATACACAAAAGGAAATGAGAAAAGAATCCAGATATAGCACTAAAGAAATTTACAAACCACAAGGTAAGAGAGCAAGAGAAGAAGGAAGGAACAGAGAAGAACTACAAAAAAGTGCCAAAGAACACTTAACAAAGTGGCAATAATTACATACCTGTCAATAATTACTTTAAATGTAAATGGACTAAATTCTCCAATCAAAAGACACAGAGCAGCTGAATGGATTGAAAAACCAGACTCCTCTGTATGCTGCCTACAAAAGACTTCAGAAGTAAGGATACACATGGACTGAAAGTAAACAGATGGAAAAAAATATTTCATGCAAATAGAAGCAAAAAGAAAGTTGGTATAGCATCATACAGATGAAACAGACTTAAAGGCAAACACTGTAATAAAAGACAAAAACATAATGATAAAGGGGTCGATCCAACAAGAAAATATAACATTTGTAAACTCCCAATATAGGAGCACCTAAATATATAAAGTAAACATTAACAGTTCAAAGGGGAAAATCGACAGCAATACAATAAAAGTAGGAGACTTTAACACCTACTTTAACACTTACATCAATGGAGAGATCATCAAGACAGAAGGTCAATAAGGAAACATCAGCCTTAAATGGCACATTAGACCAGATGGACTTGATAGAGATATACAGAACATTCCATCCAAAAGCAGCAGATCAAGGGCACATGAAACATTCTCTAGAACAGATGCCACATTAGACCACAAAAGTAGTCTCAGTAAATTCAAAAAGACTAAAATCACATCAAGCAACTTTTCTAACCACAATGGTACGAAACGAGAAATGGATTATGAGAAGAAAACTGGAAAAACCACACAATGTGGAGATTTTCCAGCATGATACTGAACAACCAAGGAGTCATCAAAGAAATCAAAGGAGAAATTTAAAAAGAAAATTAGAGACAAATGAAAATAGAAATACTAAAATCTGTATGATGAGGCAAAAGAGGTTATAAGAGAGAGACTTGCTCTCTCTCTGTCTCAAATAAATCAATAAAATCTTTTTTAAAAATAATAAAACATCTATAGCATTTATGATAAAGCCTGCCTTTGTTCATTGTGGGTAGTAGGTGCATTGCTGCATTCTGTTAAATTGTTTTCTATATTTTCTTAATCTTAAGTCTTACCAAATTTAGTTCATTAAGCAAAAATGGGGCATGTGAAAGGAAACAGAACGGGTTGCAGGGATGACAAGTTAAGATATCCTGATGAACTGTTGTTTCATCTCAGCCAGCTCACTCAACTCTTGTTTTGTGTTAGAAACGGGATTCCAATAAATTATTCAGGATAAAGCATCTCTGCTTTCCAAAAAGGGCTGCACGTTGGATCCAGTCTCATACATAATCATACATAGCCTCCCTCCTATAGGTGGCATTGCGTCCAGCATGGTGGTGCCTTGACCAGGCCTGGGGCAAAAACCTATTTAAATGCAATCAGTATTCACAAGGTAAGGAGACAAAGGATGCACAAGGCAGATCTGAGGCAATTATAGTGCCATCAGATTTAAGATTTGAGGAAAGAAAGGAAGGAAGAAAGAAAGAAAGAGAGGAAGGAAGGAAGGAAAGAAGAAAGGAAGGAAGGAAGGGAGGAAGAAAGAAAAAGAAATAAGGGAAGGAAGGAAGGAAGAAAGAAAGAAAAATGTCAACTAAACACGTTCTTCTTGCTTCAAAAGTCTGGAGGGTTGAAGCAAAAACAAAGAAGCAAAATGTTTTCTCAAGAAAAAACAAAAAAACCCTACTTTTAAATATAAGCCATCTGACTAGCCAAGCCTTAGATCTGTGACCAAATGCTTTGATCACGGAAGAAATTAGGGTGACTTGGGATGTAAGGCTTGCCCGAAAACCAACAGGACCTTCTTGAGCCTGGTTTTTGACAGGTTGCGACCTTTGCTGGATAACTCAAAAAATCCAAGCTGCCACAACTAAGAACAAAATTGAAACACAGTGCCCATTTTTAAATAAAATTAATTAATAAATATAACTGATCAATAGAATTAAATTAATAAATAGAATTGCTGAAACATGTAACTGGCTGGTTCCCTACCTCCGGGAATCCTTCACGTTTCGGTTCTGTCAACAAGATCAGAGACTTCCCCTCCATAGCAGGCTGAATGGTGACCCCAAAAAGATATATCCATGTGCTAATCCTCAGAACCTGTGAATAATATCACCCGATATGGAGGAAAAAAAGTGAATATTATTTTAAGTGCCAAGGAATGTAATTACATCAAGGATCCAAAGAGGAAGCATTTACCCTGGATTATCTGGATGGGCTTTTAAAGCAATCACACATATCCTTAAAAATGCAAGAGGTAGGTTGAGTTTCAAGACAGATGCAGAACAGGAGGGCATGACTATGGGTGCAGAGACTGGAGCCATCAGAAGCTAGAAGAGGCCAAGAAGGATTCTGCCCCAGAGCCTGTGACCGGAGCATGGCACTGCTGATGACTTGAGTTGAGACTTCTCGCTTCCAGAACTGTGATAGAATAAAGTCTGGTTATGGAAGCCACCCCATTAACGGATCTTTGTTTTAGGAGCTACTAGAAACTAATACACTCTCCTTTCACTCACCAGCCTTTACGCCTTCTCTGCGCTCATGAGAAAGGCCCACCCACCTAGTCGCCCAGCTGCAAAGATCTCTTGGCCTTGTCCACAGGTCAGAGACAGCTGCCTGGACGCTCATGGTTCATAGGCCCACCTCTGTCCCTGTGCCTCTGGCTGCTTCCAGACATGTCACACCTGGGAGATCTGGAATGGGTTAAGCCTGCATGTCAGACCTCTACAAATGCTTCGGGGACTCCAGCATCTTTGGAAATCTATGGAAGGGAGCGTTGGCTTTGGCTGGCTGGTCTCAGGCAAATGGGGCTGAAGGCCCTGGCTACTGCCCTAAGTGACAAAACCATTCTCTCCGTACGCGCTGACCATGCGTGGGCGTCACCCGTCTTGCCCGGAACAAGCCCAGAGTCTTACTAATTTCACAGATACAGAAACTGAGGTATGAAATATTACCTCTAGGGGTTTGTTTGTTTATTTATCATTTCATACCCACCCTTTTCCTTGATAGTCTAAAAACATCTTTAAAAAATGGAAAAAAGTAGGGGTGCTGAGCTGGCTCGGTCGGTAAAGCATGCGACTTTTGATCTCAGGGTCATGAGTTCAAGCCCCACCTTGGGCATAGAGCTTACTTTAAAAAATAATAATAATACAAGAATAGAAAAATAATGCCAAGGAGGGGGGAAATGGGGGAAAGTAATAAATACAAAAGAGGGGGACAGTGGCTATGAGATTGAATACATCAAAACAGCTCCCACACTCACAGTGATGAGCCGGTGGGTGTCATAAATGATATAAACAGAGAAGCCTAAGCAGTTAGCAGTGTCAGGGAGATGAAAAAAACAAATACTCAGGAAAAGGGTAATTTTCTTTATATTCACTGTCTTGCGTAACGGACACATTCTCAGGAGCATCTCCGAGGTGACCACCACAAGGAGCGCCATGGGCAGTTTCCTCTCCTGACGGTCCCTACAGACCCTCGGGATCTCCTCCCTCCCAGAAGAACAGACAGAGAAGATAGCCCTGTGCCCTTGGCTCAGACCCTCCAAGGAAATTGCCAGATCAAGGTTTCATTGGTTAGAGTGACAGCCCCGCCTGCCACCCCAGAGACTACCTGATGACTCCACACCCAAGACAGCCATGCCCGATGTCACTGCCGAACAGGTGCAGATGTGAACCACAGAGCTCTCTGGTCTCCTAGCCAGCCACCCTCTCTGAGCCTCCCTACCTTTGGTCCATCCTCTGCAGCCTCCTTTTACAACCATTTGGTGGCTTCCTGTCCAAGCTCAAAATCCTTTACACCCTGACTTCAGCCTCTTATCTCCCATTACCCTCTGTATCTCATCCCTTACACCAGCCACACAAAACTGATCTCCATTCCAGCAGACATATCCTGCTCTTACGTCTCATGGCCTTTGCACATGCTGTTGCTTCTGCCTCAAAGTCCCTTCTCTTTGACCAACCTCAAGACCAAATCCACGTAACATCTTCTGTGCTTCCTCCCCTCTAGGTCCCCATCGTTTATCATTCATGCTCTGGTACCACACTAATCACAATATGTTATAGATTCATTGTTTGTCAAGGATGAGAGTATGTCTCATGTTTCTAGTTTCTGTAAGGAAACCTGGCACAAGGCTCAGCACAAATCTGGTCAACACGTACTTTTGGGTGAACTAAAATTCGAAGAGTACGTTGTCACTTACAAATGCCTTCCCCACTCAGCTTCTAAGGGGGCAGCAGATGGCATCTAGCCTACTGTCCTGGTCCTGAGACGGTCACTTTCAGATCTCGGGGACGTTTGGAGGGTCCAAACGATTCCACTGATCAATAAATGCTGGGTCTACTTCATCACGCTCTGTGTTTGCGACTAAGCTAATCAATGTGGGGGATTCACAAGCAAGGTCTTGCTTCAGAAGATTTGCATTCTAGGACTCAGCTATGCAAAACAGTGATAGAAAGGTACTTGGCAAATCACTTGAGTTAAAAAAAGGTAGGAGCAGTGCTTTGAAAATTTCAAGTTCGGATACAACAGCGGTTGTGAAATCGGTGTGCGCAATTTGTGAGTCATGACTAAAATTTAGAAATAAAATGGGATGGGATGTGAGCGTATAGCACTGCCTGCAGCCTAGATGACACAATACGAGACCACGAGCATCAGAGGAGGTAAGAGTTAAGCATTACATGAGTGTTTTGAGTCACAGTACAGTAAGTGTTTCTAACCAAGGGTCACGGCCAAAACATTGGAAAGCCACCATCTTAGAATCTGGAAGTCAACAGGAAATCAGGCAATGAGAAAGTTGGCCAAAGTGTCTGATATCAGAAATTTGCTCCCACACGGAATGGAGAAGAAAGGAAAAAAAAGACAGAGCAAAATAGGGAGTGATGTATAATCAGAGGTTAGAAAAAGTTCCCTGGTGATGAGTTGTCAAAAGACATTTTAGGAACGAAATGCCTAATGTTCAATTAGAGGTTGTCTTGCAGAGGGGGGGCCTGGGTGGCTCAGTAGATTAAGTGCCTGCCTTCAGCTCAGGTGCTGGGATCAGGATCCGGGTTGGGCTCCCTGCTCAGCGGGGACCTGCTTCTCCCTCTCTCTCTGCCCCTCTCCTGCTTGTGCTCTCTCCATCACTTGCTCTCTCTCACAAATAAATAAAATCTTAAAAAAAAAAGAGAGAGAGAGATGTCTTGCAGAAACAAGAAAGACTTCTGAAGTCTACTCACACATCCTCAGCCCTTTCTTCACCAAAATACACCCATAAACCCATTCTGCAAAAAAGCAGGTGATCTCTGTTTAAACACTACCATGGATTCAGGCTAATTATATGTAGAACAGAGACAGCAAGATAGCCAACAAAATGGCACAACGCTTGCATCAAGGAAGAGGAGCTCACAGGCAAAGGAGGGCATAACAATGCAAGCCCTCTGGGAATTTGCATGGCTCTTAGCAAGGACATCATAGAGCCATGGGGGACAAATGGGGATCTGGGCCTCTTCTCTAGGCCTCAAGGGCCTGGAGACCCCAGTCAACAACCAAGTCTTCTGTGAAGGTTCACACTGTCTAGTGGCGAAGAGTGCAATCAGATTACCAGGAGGGATAGCTAAAGGACATGTCACTCAATCCAGCCAGATGTCCCTCTATCCCTTCCTCCAGAAGCCATCCAGAAGCTGCCATATACATCTGCAGAAATGGAGGGGACACTGTTCCTGAAACTACCCTCTTCCCATCCATCAGAGCTCTCTGAGGCCACACAGAACAGGTCTGTATATCGCTTCCAAATCCCAAGTGTACACACTCTGCGCCCTGCCTTTGGGCATCTCTTCTGACCTAAGGGCCACAAATTCCCCAAGCTTTCCTTGGAGGTCAGGGCTGTTGTTCCCCCTCCCCAGATGCCCACCCCGACCAAACACACTTTACCTCCCCCATGCCTCCTCTGCATTGCTCTAGTCGTGGGTGACTGGGCCAGCATCCAGAAACGTTCGCCGTGGCTTTAGATGCTATATTTGTATTAAGGCAATCTGAGTTCCCAGGAATAATTGTGGTTGTTGGCGATCACTGAATTTGTCTAATTAAGCTTGGAGGAAGTAAGAAATATATGCATATCTTGTCCAGCTGCCCTATGGCTTTCAAAGCACGAGTTCTTCTTGCTAATTCAATATAAAGGGTCTGTGTTTCCTCGACAGATCCTGACAATAGAAAATGTGATTTCCTGCAGCTTATTCATATAACAAAGTTCCACCGCAACAAAACAATTCAATGTTCCTGCAGTTATAATAGTGTTGTTGCTATTTTCACCCAATAACCAGTCTCGTGGAACTTTCTCCTTGGTCTGCATTTTCGAAATCGTGATATTGATTGCCGTTCAGCTTTGCGTAACAGAAAAGAGAATGGGGTGTGAGTGTGGCTGCCTGGGCTCAGTGCCTGGCTTCATCGTTAACCAGCTCTGTGAACTTTGCAAGTGACTTCCCCTTGACCTTGTTCTCTCGGTGCCTCGGTTTCATCAACTCTGAGGGGAGGACAGTAAAAGAAATCATTAGCGGTTGTGAGGGTTAGAGCACAATGGTACTCAGTACAGGATGAGTGTCCCATAAGCAGAGCGGCCAGTGAATCTATTGCCCAAATTGGGATGATATGGAGAGTGAAGGAGAACACCATTAAAAGTTAGGCGGAGGGGCGCCTGGGTGGCTCAGTGGGTTAAGCGTCTGCCTTCGGCTCAGGTCATAATCTCAGGGTCCTGGGATCGAGCCCCGCTCTGCTCAGCGGGGAGCCTGCTTCCCCCTCTCCCTCTGCCTACCTCTCTGCCTACTTGTGATCTCTTTCTCTCTGTCAAATAAATAAATAAAATCTTTAAAAAAAAAAGTTATGTGGAGACGCGATATCAGCAGAGACCTACGGTCTACCTATGAACAATGCATCCGCCATGATGACCTTCATTTCTCGGTCAACTAAAGATGGGTAATGATATCTGTGTCTTAGGATTATTGAGAGGATTAAAGAAAATCTACATTAAGTGTCCGGCACAGAGTAGTCAGTCAATAAACAGCAACTAAATATTATTTTTATGGCTACCAGCCCAAAATTCATTTCCTTCCTGATGTGCTAGCCTGAGCCCCAGTGGCTTGATATCCAAGTATAAACAGTTAATAACTGAAGAGAAGGGAGCAGGCAATGAGAGAGAGTCAATCTGAGTCCTTTCTTGGCTCCAGCTGATGAATAGAAACGATTTGAAAATTAAAAAGCCATTAGGCTATTAAAAATAGCTTCTAAGAACAATCTCTCAATAAATTATTTTCATGCTTAAAAACTCAACTGGAAAGAATATAAATGGTAATACGGGCCATCTGAAAAGTCAATAACCAGATATAATGGTCAATTTCTCTAATATTATTGTCTAATTAAGCAATTTTGCTTTAGTCAAGATTGCATTTCACGGAGTCGCTATAGTCTGAAAGTATGTAGATCCGATTTCTCTCAAGCCGAGGAGAAAGGGAATAAAACTTGAGTACAAGGAGGCACAGATGCTGATTTATGTTCTGTGCCCGACCGGCTGACTTTCCAGAGTACAACGGAAGAGCTAAAAGGGAGTCTGCCGGATGGGCCGGGTGCTCGGCTGGAGACTCGGATGCTGGGCTCCGGCAGGGAGCAGCCCTCCGCAGGTGATGGGAGATGCTGTCTTCATGTCTTCATGGCCTTTCGCCCACAGAAGCAAGGGGTTCTGAGTGGTCTCCATCCTCAGTGAGACCAAGGAGACCAAGGAGACCAAGCATGTGGCTTCTTGGATTGGTCACTCTAGAAGAAGCCAGCTGCCATGTCATGGGGATAGGCAAGCAGCCCCATGGGAGATGCATGTGGCTAGAAATCAAGACCTCTGTGCAATAGACGGCAAGAAGGTGAGTGAGGTCTCCTGTCAAGAGCCAGATAAGCATTTAGATGACTGGGGCAGATGGAACTGGCCCCACCCCCACTCTCCAAGCTCACCTCCCACAGCCGCGAACACGGTCATCTGTCTCTTCACAAGGTATCTTGAGATCATCCATGTCTCTCCTCCCCCATTCACCCCCTGATTATGTTTCACTGGGTCTACTTCCAACTCGTCTCCCTGCCTCCACTTTTATGCGCCCCCCCCCCCGGCTGTTCTCCGCACAGCAGCCGGAAGGAATTTTCTAGAACAGAGGTTATATCAGAGTTATATCCCGGTCCACAACAACAATCTCATTGACTCACTAAGTTTTTTGACAGCACCCCTAGTCCAAAAGGGATACTTAAGAGTCCTGTTTGGTTAAGGCCAAACGAAATCTTTATGTCCTAAGAAGGTAAGAGTTATCTGAAAAAATAAACACACATAATTTGAAAGAAAAAATTAATATTTTTATATCATTCATAAATAACCTCGGTCACTCCCTAGTAGTATGTGTGCACCTGTTGGGCACTGCACAACTCCTCAGACCTGAGAATCAAATTAGACCTTGCCATCGTCATTTCCTGTTTCGTGTTGATTTGGGCTTTTTATCAGAGCCACTACCAACCCTGATGATAGGGTTACATGTGGTCCCTTGGGTTTAACCATGCTACTCAATTCTATAGTGAATAATATTTACACAATCATACTATTGTAAATGCTGCCTGTGGATTCTCAAGGTTTTTGTTTTGTTCTGTTTTGTGGTATTTTTTTAATCAGCCTTTGGTCAAAGCCTAGAGGACTTTTCTATGATTTCAGAAGAGAATGTAAGTGTTCTTTACCCACAAATGCTGAAGCGATGTAGGGGGGGAGCATAGGACAAGGCAGCAGAACCTGTATTGATGGATCAAAAATTCTTGCAGAGTATTTCATTCAGGCGAATGGTGGAAACCAACAGAGGAACTAAAAAGTCAGCTGGGTCTGCAGTTTGAGCCCAAAAATGGAGATGGGTAAGTAAAATTTTCAAAATTCAAAATTTTCAAAATTTTCAAAATTTTCAAAATCTTACTTCAGAAAAAGTAAGATTTTCACTTTTGGTTTCTGCACACTCTTCCTTTTTATATCTGTCAAAACCACTTTTAACCACGTGAATGTTACTTTTATAAGGAAAACAAAATATTGTCTTTCCGTTCAGTTAGGGTTTTAATACACCCCTTTCTACAAGTCTGCCTTCCATCCATCCTCCCTTCTGACAAATCAACTTAGTGTGATTTTTTTAAAGATTGTATTTATTTATTTATTTAAGAGAGAGAGCACAAGCAGGAGGAGGGACAGAGGGAGAAGCAGGCTCCCCACTGAGCGGGGAGCCCGATGCAGGGCTCCATCCCAGGACCCCGGGATCATGACCTGAGCCAAAGGCAGATGCTTAACTGACTGAGCCCCCCAGGCTGCCCTAGTGTGACTTTTTACTTCTGTGTCAGGCATGGTGTTCTACCACAAGATTTCACTAATATCCAGCAACATGTTGCTTGTCCTTTTCGGGTGCATTTCTCATATAGTTCCTCTATCCAGCACTCTGCAAATATGGTGTCTCACCGCCCCCGTCCAACCCCGGTAGCTCCTAGAAAACAGACTATGTCTTAAGTCTTATTTTTATGTACGTGCTGTCTCTACGTACAAGTTAGGGCCATCCACAGAAGACACTCTATAAATAGTTGTTTCCTGACCCCCAAGTCCATTTAGCTACAAAAATGAGAGGCTGAATATTAGCCTCAAGAGAATGGGGCATTTGCTTGTCTCCTTCATTGGACTGGATTCTCCTTGAGGGTAGTGCTTGACTTTTATACATTCCCAAGTTATTAGGGACTGAGAGATGCCGACAGACAAAACTACTCAGTACCTGAGTGGAATGGACATATGGGTGAATGAGTGAAGTCAGGAGGCTGCAGGGAGAGTTTTCTAGAATCAAAAGTCTAGCTCCTACAGAAATTATGGTAATATGCTCGCTCCCTCTGAATTCTATTTTTCATTAACCTTTGAAATGAAACCCTTTACTATTTTGTCTGTACCTACCACATGTTCAAAACCTACAGTATTTGAAAGAGACATTTGCTAGAGACCTTTGCACATTTATCAGAAGTCCTCGTCCTAATCTGCGTTTATCTAGAGAAGAAGAAAGTTCTAGATTTCCTTTTTTTGTGTGTGTTGTTTCAAGTTGCCTCAGTAATGACACCCAAAATTTCAGGAGCAGCCAGGATATCTCCCCTCCTCTCTCCCTCTCTCCCATGCATATACGAGAGCGCGTGCGTGAGCATGCACACGCATGCGCACGCACACACGCACACACACCCCATCTACCTTTCAGCCTCTTGAATCCCATTGAAAACCCTGAGGATCTGTGAGACTTTATGAAAGATTCCCTTTATGTGACGCATCTCTAAGATCTTCTCCAAGATGGCCCCAAACCCTTGAAATACTTCAGGCTGAAAGCTATTACCTGTGCTGAGCAGAGAGCCCTATCTACCTCTCAAAGGCCTTTTGATTCTCCAAGGAGCGTTCACGTTGCCTTGGGAGCTAAGAAAACCTCCAATTACTGGTAAATGCTATTAGGAGATGACAATGAAAATATACCGGTAGCTATCACTATATTATCCCAAATATATCCCCACAGGGTTCTGAGTTAGAGACGCCCCAAAGGAAGCTGTGTGAGATGGGCAGAGACAGAACTGAAGTGACACAGGGGCTCTTTAAAGGAGTTCAAGATCAGGGAGGATGCCACACAGGTTCAAGGTCAAGTAGGATGCCACACGGAAACGGAGGTGTCCAGTGGGTTCTAGCTTATTCTTCCTCTCCTCCATTCCAGGCCCAGGTCTTCTGCCAAAGTGCCGACCCTGCGGACCAGCTGTGTTCCTGCCCCCCACCAGATGTTTTGGCTGCAGACCCACAGAGGTAGCAGCTCCCCTAAGCCTCTGTAGGACCTCCCCTTTGCTGTCCCATTTCGGCAGCTGGATTTGCCTGGCCTCCTCAGCTTCGGAAAACCAGTTAGCGACACCTCAGATCTTGCAACTCCCCTCCTAGATCTAAAGTCTAATTCCCGTATTATATCCCTTATTCCAGATATATCTAGTTCTGCTTCCCGGACTGAGCGCTGGCCAGGAAGGAGAGATTAGATAACATTCAAAGTCTACTACCCGAGGAAGTGGTAGGTAACCCAAGGATTTCTGGCAAACACCAGGAGGCAGGGGAGCCGAGGAAGGATTCTCCCCCCGAGCCTTCAGAGAGACCACGGCCCTGGCGACACCCCGATCTGGGGCTTTCAGCCCCCAGAACTGTAAAACAAGACATTGCTGTTGTTTTAAGCCATCCGATTTTTGCTCCTCTGTTTGGTAGCCCTAGGGAGCTCACACAGACTTGGGTCTCAACCCTTGGCCTGAGCTGCCTGGGCTCCAGAGCCGCGAGGGGCCCATGTCCCACATGTCATGGGGGTGAGGAAGCAAAAGAAGTCAATCAGCAAAGAGAGCAAGGAGAAGAACATAGACGCACCCCAAAAAGCAAGATATAGAGAATGCCAATTTGGATTGCTGTTTCATTCTCCATTTGGTCTTTTCTGGAGGGCTGACTAAGTTCCTCCTCTGAACTCTGAGAGCCCCTACGTCCCTATAACGGATTTTCCTTTAGGTCTCAATCTAGCTCAGGTGGGTGCTTAGGAGTTGCAACCAAAGGGACCTTAAAAATGCAAGAGCCACAGCTCGGCATCGTAATTTGCCACTTCCAAGACATGGCGGGCAGAGCGCGAGCGCCAAGAATGTGCAGGGGACAGGGAGTCCCTCCACATGACAGCAGAGGGAGGCTTTCCGGAGAGGTGACCATTCCCTTGGACTTCCCGGGATACCAAGGAGGTAACACTCACGGAGGAAGCGTCTCAGGCAGCTTCTAACCACCTTTTAGATTCTTGTGTTTCCGCGGGACTAACACTGAGCTGATTGATACTGGGAAGGCGTTCGTCATTCTTGAGCTGAAAAACAGAGTAGAAATAAAACCACTGCCCAGTTGCCATGTTAAACTGAGTCGGGCATTGAGGAGCTGTCCCGGGTCCTCCGGTTTTCAGAAGGCAGCCCCCAAGTTCTCTGTGTCTATTGATCCCAGAGCAAGTTGACTCCCCTGCCCGTGTGTCGTAATTCGGAAGCAGACACCGAAGGATGTTACCTTCCAATCCCAAGACCAGCATTCGAGCTGCACAAATATTTGCTTTGTTCCTCGGCTCTCCACCAATTAAGCCAAAGTAGAGAGGAAAATCACATTAGGGCGGGCGGAATGAACAAGATGCTGCGGTTAGTGGGCACCCCAAGGGATGTCAGCGATCAGGAGACAGATCTCCGGGTCGAACAATTGATTCTTCCTTCTCACCCCCAGGATAGGACAATGTAGGGTGTTTCTTTAAAGTCAACGTGTCTTGGGCGCCTGGGTGGCTCAGTTGGTTAAGCGACTGCCTTCGGCTCGGGTCATGATCCCAGAGTCCCGGGATCGAGTCCCACATCGGGCTCCCAGCTCCACTGGGAGTCTGCTTCTCCCTCTGACCTTCTCCCCTCTCATGCTCTCTCTTTCTCTCAAATAAATAAATGAAATCTTAAAAATAAATAAATAAATAAAGTCGATGTGTCTTGTGATCCGATGGCCCCTCGACGCAAGTTCCCCCGTCCCAGAAAGAAGCAGCCTGTCCTTTTCCTGGCCCAGAATCCCCATAACCCTTGTGCCCCGCTCTCAACTCCTCCCTCTGTCTTACATCTTCTGCTTCCCGTTCCTCTTTCCCTACCTCTCTGCCCTGTTTCTCTCTCCGTCCATCTTTAGTTGGGGGTCTGGTGGGAACACAGCCTCCTGACAAAAAAGAGGAAAAGGAAACAATGCAGGCATTGTCCATCTGCCGGTGACAGTCGCGGGAGGAAAGATGAAGCCTCGGGGGGAGCTCTAAGTCTGGAAACAGCCTCGCAGACAGGGCCCCGCCTCGGGGACGCATCCGGTGGGCAGAGCACGCCATGCCGCCACTGGAGTTGGGCCCCAAGCAGGTGAGGGAGGAGAACAGGATTCCAGCAGGGGAAAAAGAGCGTGCGAAATAAGAAAGCATGAATACATAGGTGGAGTGCTAGAACAAAGCATGAGACGGGGAGCTCATCCCCTGGCCCGGGGAGCGTGAACCAGACTAGCCTGGGAGAGAAAGAAGCCAGACCTGTGTCCTCGCACCTTGTCCCCCGGGTGCTAAATTATCTCTGACCACGAACATTTTTATGGTAAAGGAGATATAACCATTTAATTTTTAATTTTTAAAATTTAAATTTTAATTGGTTCATTTTTAATATAACCATTAATTATTATGCTAAAGGAGATATAACCATGTAATTCATTTCTAAGCGCACGGAGCAGTGGCACTAAGTACAGTCACACTGTCCTGCATTCTGACCCCACCGTCTGTTTCTAGAACTTTCCCTCTTCCCCAGTTGAAACTCATACCCACTGAACAGACTCCCCTTCTCCCCGTCCCCACCCCTGCCCGCCCTGCACCACCAGCCCTTGGCAGCCTGCCTTGTGCTCTCCGTGTCTGTGAACTTGACTCTTCTGGGCATCTCACAGAAGCAGAATCACTCACTATTTGTCTTCACGTAAGTGGCTTATTCCCCCTTAACATAAATGTCCTCACGGTTCATCCACGTTGTCACGAAATATAGAATTTCCTTCTTTTTCAAGACGGAATAATATCTGTAAATATGTTTATACCATGAACATGGAACTTTTACAATTCCAGTAAATGGAGGTAAATAAAATAGGCATGGTGGGTATTAAGGAGGGCACGCATGGCATGGAGCACGGGCTGTGGTGCCTAAACGATGAATCTTGGAACACTGAAAAAATAAAATATAAAAAAAAATAGGCATGAACACTGCAAAAAATATTTTTTTTTAAAAAAAAAGAGCCTTTTGTTCCCCATGCTGGAAAATCCAGCCCAAACGGACTGAGGTTGGGGGATGGGGGGGCTTTGTGGGCTCATTGATGGAGGAGTCCGGGGCAGGGCCGGCCTCAGGCATGGCTGGATGCAGGCGCTCAGCCCTGTTATCACAATTTAGCCTGGCAGGGGCCAAGCGCTGCGCCCGGTCCTAGGAATAGTGGAGAGATTACCAAGCATTATTCCAGACCTAATAGGACTTGTCACCTTTCCCAACCGCTGTGCCCACGGCAGACCTCTCCAATCAACCTTTGTACTATAGATGCTGAGCTGGGCTGGACCTTTGGGTCTTCACACAGGGCTCCAGGAAAGCATCACATGGATTGGAATTAGTTCATGAGATAAGGCTACCCACCACCATTCCCCTACAGCATAGTGGGGATAATTATGGCCAACCCTTATTCTTGGCTCATTGGGTCTACCTGGAGTTGAACACACGAACTCACTTAATCCCCAGAATAGCCCCGTGAAGTAAGGACTCTGTCACTCTCCCCATTTTACAGATGGGGAAACAGAGGCACGGAGAGATTAAGTGAGCTATCCGGGGATCCGAGCAGATCGTTGAATCCAGATCCCAACCCGGGCTGTTTGGAGACTGCATGGGGGTGTCCCCCGGGGGAGCCAGCTAACCCTCGCCCTCCCCACTGAATCCTCATCCCGCCTTCCCACCGCCACAGAAACACGGAACACAGCGACAGAATTCCGGAGGGAATGGCAGCATTTTCTAAAGTGCTTTAGCTTTTCATCCAAACTCAAAGAGAGGCGCTAAAATGAATTAAATTATAATTGGACAATATGGGTTTTTGAATTGTAATTGTTGTAATTAATTTACCATCAATATAATGCAAGGAGTTAAAAATAATGGATTGAAAATGGTTGAAATCCCATTGAAAATGTAATATGTACAAGTGAAATACTCATCTTACATATAAAGTACTTAACCAAATATGACACACTCTAATAAATCTCTCTCTTATTCATTAGGGCTGCATAGGCTACCGTTCACAATCGAGCTTATCAGTGGCGCATAAGAGCTGATACAATGCCTCTTTAATCCCTCTCAAGACCCCCTTTTGGCATCAGAATAAATTTCATAACAGCACATTCTTTTAAAACCTCTGTTTCTCATGCTCGGATGCTAGTCCTCAAGGGAGGGCTCAGTTCGGGGCCCACGGCAATGGAATCAGAGCGTCGAGGGCTCTAGAAACATCGGCCGGGTTAGCCAAGTCCGGAGCTGATGCACTCACGAGCCCAGTTCTGGCACCGGACAGAGTTGGGTTCTAATCTCCGCTGGGCCACCCATAGCTGGGAGTCTTTTAGCCTCTCTGAACCTTGGTTTGTTGATTTTTTTTTTTTTTAATGGCTAAGCAAATTACCTTCTCAAAGGATCGTGGTAAAAATTTAGAGAGAATTACGAGTAAAGCACGAGCCCAGTTCTCAGCAGCTGGGAAGTTGTTTTGCTACGATCTGTTTTGGAAAGTCTGAGTAGTGTCATCTACACGGACGCATATACTAAAGCAATATGCAAAATCTTCACGCAGGTTTTGAATGAGTCCCAGTCCCCTCCCCTCCTCAATGGCCACCATTCATGTGGTAGCATATGAATGGGGATAGTCACGTAGACCCCCCACAGGGTTGGCGTCGGGACTGCCGTTATCACGCAGTATTTGCTGGTATCCTTCTGGGTGCCAGGAACTGTCCTGGGACCCACGTAAACTATGAATAAGATAGTTGCTTGTCTTCGGAGACCTCAAGGCGCAGCTTGGGTGGACAACTACCAGCGTGCCCAGGCCACGGTGAAGGGCGACTGGGTGGCTGTGTCCTCTCGGAAACCCGGAGCCTCTTCGACCCCCCTAGAGGTCCCCGCCTTACACCTCCCCAGTGATGTCCCAGATCCAACATTCCAGTCTGGTCAGACCAGGGGGACAGCTGGAGTGATGCAGCCGAGGTCAGAAAGCAAAGCAGGTCTTCCGGGAAGCCATTGAGCAGGCTGGGAAGTAGAGAACATGCTAGAATCCTAGGGGTTGGATGGATGACACCGTGTGCAAACTAAAATCAACATCTGGTGGAAAGAGGCAAGTAAGTCAGAGCTGGAAGAGAAAGCCGTGCCTGATTTCCGGGCGCTCCAAACACAAGGCTGACGGCAGCCAAACTAGCTGCAGGGCCCACCTGCTGGTACGTTGGCTACAACTCAATACCCACTGCGAAATCCCCAAAATGGAGGTCATAGCAAGCGACGCTCTCTGCTGCCAATGACCCAAAATAAACCTACCCTCCCCAGATTGGAACTGCAGATGAAGCCCAGTTCTGGGCTCTTTCATTTAAAAGGGAGGGAGAGAGAGAGAGAAGGAAGGAGGAAACATTCAGGGCCATTTCCTGAGCCTACGAGGGCCCCACGCCCACGGAGCTGTGTGAAGGACGACGTTGGAGAGTGACGGCCACTGTTTTTCTCCTTTCGGCTTTGCCACCAGTCAGGGAGAGTCTGTTTCGCTCTGAATAAATCCGCATTAAGATGAGAGAGATGTCTAGACACACTTAATCCAGAAAATCCCTCTTTCTGAAAGGAAATCACTCTCTACATGCGAGGGATATCAAAAGGCAGTTGTAAGGTGACATTAAAAAGCATGGATCGGGGCATCAGTAGGATCTATACTCAAAACCCAAGCATGGGTCTTACTAGCTACCTTGGTTCTGAGCAAGTCGGAATGTCCCTGAGTCAGTTTTCCTTATGGCGAATGGGGATAATCATACGGACCTCGCGGGATTGTCGTCCGGATTACGATTTCATTCAGTGTTCCCTGAGACCCTTCCAGGTGCCAGGAACCGTGCTGGGACCCACAACAAAGCGATGAATAAGACGAGGCTCTTGCCTTGGGAGAGCCACATCCTAGCGTAGGACGGATGATGTCAAAGAACCATCATGTGGCTTGTCTCTCATATGCCCTGGAGTCTATGTAGTGGACACAGGGCAAAACCAACAGGGATGGAGGGAAGAACGAGTAGGGAAGGGTCCACAAAGGAAAGTGCTGAGCTAGTCTTAACGGATGAGTCTGAGCCTTCTGGTAGACCAGATTCCACCGGCCTTCCAGGGAGAAGCATCTGGAAGGACGAAGCCAAGTAGCAAGACTTAAAATGGCAAGGGCAACGGGAGGAGGGCAGCAGAAGGGAAAGGGTGGACCCAGACCCAGGTGAGAAGAGTCACATATGTTCAACTAAGGAGTCTGTGCTGTCCTTCCCCATCGTGAGCTCTATACCCAAGTCATTGAAGAGTAATATTGAAGCAACATGATTCTTCATGAAATTCGTGCAAGTGTCTGTAATTAGTAAATGTTCAGTACACCCTGGTTTCCTTCTATGCCCTGAGATAAGAATCGTTCCATTTTCTGGATGTTTCCACCTTCTGAGTATATATCTCATGCTATAATACCTCGACATCATCTGCAGAGGTCAAGGGTCTAATGAGCACTGCCTTCCCTTCCTTGTAAACAGAGGTGATTGAGCTGAAGTTTCCAAGGGAGTTCACTGATCTGTGCTCACTGAAAGGGTTTGGGGGTTCCCTAGACTCTTTCCATCGGGGGGAACTTCCCTGAACTTGGAGGTTGCAGTAGGAGGTCAAGATCACAAGGAGACGGACGTCACAGAAGCAAGTAAGACACTCTGTGTTTTAAACCAGCATCCCTGGGCACCCGCACAGCCCTGGACCCACACTCAGTTCAGGAGACAGCGTGGCAGGAGGGCAAAGGGCCAACCTTGGAGGTGGAAAGTATGGATTTACTTCCAATTCTGCCATCCAGTGGTTGAGTGGCCTCGGGAGAGACCCTGGATGGCTCCGAACTTCAATTTCTTTACTACTAAATGACAGCAATGACGCCGCTGTGGAGGGTAGGTTTAGTGCCCTCCTATGAAGAGAGCAGAACCTGCTCGCCCACGCTCCCCCGTCGCCCACGTGAGGACGCAGCAAGAAGGTGGCCATCTGCTAGCCAGGAAGAGAGCCCTCGCCAAAGACCAAATCTGCCAGCACCTTGCCCTTGAACTTGCAGCCTCCAGAACTATCAGAAATCAACGTCTGTTGTCGAAGCCCCCCAGTCCATGGTACCTTGCTTTAGCAGCCCAGGCTAAGTCGCATACCTGGTCGGGCTATCGGACAGGTTGCAGAAAAGGTAAGGTGCCTAAGTCAGAGCCGGCACACAGCAGGTACTCGATACAAAGTAACATCGATTATCATATCCCAGTTATTTCCATCATCATTTTTTATCACGCCACCCCTGCCCTCAAGGAGCTTACAGTCGGTCGGTCTGCTGGAGGAAACAGACACATAACACAGCGTTTGGGTTTGGGGTATATAACACGAGCGTGCCCAAGTACTTTGGCTGCCCTGGGGCTTTTAGAAATAAGGAGATCTTCCCCTGGGAAGAAAGCTGAACTCGCACCTAGAGCCACATACGTCATACATTCTTCTGCTGCACCAGGAGCCCCCCCTAAGACTGATCCTGGAGACGGTGGGGGGATCGGGGTGGGCGGGTTAGGGGGGGAGAGTGGGGGGCAGGCAGCCGGTGGAGCTGTGAAATGCATCTTGAACTTCATCTTGAACCTCATCTCTGGCAACTAGCTGAGTACAGCTCCTGGCAAACACGGCAGGCATGGAAACGCATGCCGCCCCCCGAGTTGTGGTACACATTGGCATCCTTCTGGGTACACAAGCTGTCCCTGCTGCGGATGCCAGGAAACGCGGCGGCGGCAATGTCATACGGAGATGTGTTTGCCCCTCCCCCGCCCCACGCCTGGCAGAAAGTTAACTGTGCTTTATTTCACTTCGGGTCCATATGCCACCTCAATTTCTGATCAGAGGTATTACAAATCACAGTATGTCTCCGCAGAACATTAAAGGAGGCTCATTTCTCTCTCTGTGTCAACACATTAGTTTCAATTGTTGGAGAGAATGTGCTAGATGGCGTTCTCCTCGTTCACAGGTAATTTCTTTTCTGCGCTCCCCGGTGATAGGACCCCTGGTTAAGATGCTCACCTCCCCTCCCTACCTCACGCCCCTACATCATTGAATGTGCCCTGGGGGCAGGCAGGTTGTTTTGCAATCAAAGTGTGCAATTTAACCATTGGAAGAGAGGAAGAAAGGCTTTTCTCCCCTTCTTTCTTGTGGGTTCCGAAGCTCCTTTAATAAGAGGAATCCACAGACATCAAAATAAAGGAGTGGAAAGTAGGTCCCTTGGGCCCCCCCGCACCCCGGGCACCCCCGGGTTTCTGCAATCCACTCCGAGACCCCGGGATGTGGGCGGTCTTCCTCCCCCCCCAGGCGCTGCCCCCAGCAGGTGCCCTCGAAGAAATCAATCGGGCGCCCCTGCGAGGCCGAGATGGACAGAAGGAAATTTAAAGGGGATTTTTATAAATTTCATCAATACCAGCACAAAACAGAAGCAGGACAGCTTTATTGATTTAAACATTAGAATAACATGTGCTTTCTTTGCATTTTCCCAGAAGTGATAATGTTGCTTATTTTTAATCTAGATTGAAATCTCCGAGAGTTTCCACAAGCCCCTTGTGGTGATTACCAAAGATTAGTAATAACATGTCTAATTAGTGTAGAAAGACATAAAAATCAATGGCAGTGTGAAATGTTATCCTGACTGACGGCGCTTGGAGGAGAGCCCGCGCTCGTCCCCCCAGGACCCACAGCGCCTGGCGGACCCCCCCCCCCCC
>CM052890.1:8581036-8732997 GCA_028534135.1 Potos flavus | reverse complement strand
AAAAAAAAAAGAGGATGATTGCCTGGCATGTGAGCCAAAACCACTAGTGTCCAGATTCTCAGCTCTGCCTTTTAGGGCAATTCAACTATATTTACCAAGCACTCCCGGGGAACAAAGGGAGGGAATACGCAGCCCCTAGTGGCCAAGAAGGGGGGGTGGGGGGGAGTCCCGCGGGGGGGGGGAGAGGTGTGTGTACTATGGGTGCTGAAGCCCCCTGTGCTCCCCTCTCAAACCTGGCACTCAGGAGGCAATTCTCAAAACGTTTCTTTGGTTTTATCCCGGCAGGAGGTGAGGGTTCCCTATTCCCACAGGAGACCGCCACACCTCCGCCCACCGTCTAGCTCACCCTCTGAGGCCAGGTCTCCTACTCTGATGGTCTGGAAGGATGCAGAGGCAGGAAATGGAGGAAGGGCTCCGTCAAGCCCGGCACAGAGGCGGAGTCACCAAAGGAAAGGGAGAAGACAGTGAGGGATCCACGGCCCCTCCCGCCTCACCCCACCACCATCTCCCTCCGACCCACCTCTCCCCCAGGATCGCCAAAGGTCAGCCCAGCGGGCAGTGTCCAGTCTTTATTGGGTTGCCTCGTGTTGCTGCATTTGACCCCATAGGGCACTCTCTTCCAGAAACACTGACCTCCCAACGTCCCAGGCACTGGGAATGCTGTGGGCGCAGCAGACGAGTCCTTGCCCTCCGGAGCTCACAGACCAGCGCAGAGATGGAGACGAAGGAAAGGTAGCAATACATCACGAGGTAAACCACAAAGGAGGTGCTGGGAGCCAGGGGTGGACACACAGGGGGCTCAGAGCCGGCCTTGGGGTCTGCCAAGCCACATGTCCCTCCTCCCCACCCCACCCCCCATACCAGCCAGTGCCTTTTGTCTTTGAGGACTCAAGTGTGCCCTTCCATGGCTGACTCGGTCCAAGACCTCTTCCTCCTATGTACCCATGGCACCCTATCCTTATAAGCCCTCGTCCCGCCCCTCGAT
This sequence comes from Potos flavus, assembly GCA_028534135.1. Classification (NCBI taxonomy): domain Eukaryota; kingdom Metazoa; phylum Chordata; class Mammalia; order Carnivora; family Procyonidae; genus Potos; species Potos flavus. Next base: position 8,732,012 of record CM052890.1, on the reverse strand, counting down.
TTGCTTTATGGCCTCTGTGTCTAGCTTTGCAGTCAAAACTGTGTCTTTCTCTCTTAGAAATCCCTAGAACCCAGCACGGAGTGCAGCAGAAAGCAGGCACTTGATATCTATTTGTTAAGAAAAGTGATGAAATCAAATGTCCCAGAGTTCCATTTTTTTCTCTTGTCGAATGAGAAAGGGGAACAGAAAATCACACTGTATTTCTAGCCCCTCCCAAAAAGGATTAGGGGCAGACACCTCGGAATTACTTGGCAAAGATATCCTTTGGAGCCTTCGGCCCTCACAGTCTCCCCCTGGAGTGGGAAAGAGGACGAGGAGCCCCACTGCCTGGATGAAGATCCGTAGAGAGAAAGTAAAGGGTCCCTGAGCTGTGGGATGCTGGCTTCAATCCCAAACCAGCCTTCCCGGGATGAGATGGGTTCTAGAAGGGGGCATGTGGATGTGAGCTGAAAGGGCTGAGCTTTCACGAACGACAACCTCGGGGGGCCAAGCCTGGAGTGCCTTGAGCCAAACTGGGCATGGGGGGTGAGGCTCATTCTCAGAAATTCCCAGAAGTCTCTGCCAAGATCTGGACGGCCCCAGCCTGGCAGATTATGTAGGACAGAGTGCCAACAGCGACACCACGTGGCCACAAGAAGCAACAGCAGGCTCCGGATGGCTCCTGAACGTAGGTGTGGATTGAGACCAACCCTACTTTGGACGGTGATGCTTGAAGCAGCCAAGATTGGGACAGGCTTCCAGAGAGAGCTACTAACTTCCTGGAAATGAGGCGTGTTGGCTTTTACGCAATCGTTTAGAACAATAAGACCTAAGTTTTCATTTGCACTTAACGACGGGGGAACTATTCGGGGTGTTTAGCAAAGGGTAAGGGGTGTGAAACCAGGGACATAGCCGAGGCCAGCTGGCAAGGGCAGCGAATGTCATTGTGCATTGTTTATTTATTTTTGAACCTTGAACTTTGCCTGCCCTAAATGTTAACATCTTACGCAAGCCCAGTACGATGATCTAAATTAAGGAATTGACACTGACAACGATACTGTGAATTAATCCACAGACCCTATTCAGACTTTTCCAACTGTTTGGAATGCTCTCAGCCCGATCCAGAATCCTCTCCAGGGCCCCACAGTGCATTCAGCTGTTATGTCTCCTCGCCCCTCCTCCAGGCTCAGGTTTGTCCCGGCTTCGTCTTTCACGACTTCGACGGAAGAGCACTGGCTGGTAATTTTGTAAAGTGTTTCCGAACTTGGATTTTTCTGAGGTCCCCTCCTGTCTACACTGAGCAGGAAAAGCACAGAAGCTACATTGTGCCCTTGTCAGTACCTCAGATCAGCCCCTGATGTCACGTTGGGTCTCAGTCGCTAATGACCGTAACTCTGGTCACTTGACAAAGTGGGACAGGATGGTGTCTCTACCATAAAGCTACTCTTTTTCCCCTTTGTAATTAGTAAGTATCTTGGAGGGAAGCACTTTGGGACCGTGTGAATATCCCATCTCTCGACTTACTTTCGCCTGTTCATTTGACCATCCTTTGGTGATTTTTGCCTGAAAGACATTACAGTGTCCCATCCTTCCGTCTACATTCAATAACTAGAATTCTTACTATAAGAAAGCACTTTCCCTGCTCTCCGGTTTATTTAATATTTCCTACCATAGGCCAGTGTGGACTCCTGGGGAGTGGTTTTATTCTATGTATTACAATCCATTGCCGTCATTATTTTGGTGCTCGACCTCAGATTTGGTCACCGGGAGCTCCTTCAAGCTGGTTTCTACGTCCTTTGGACGTGGTCCTATCATTTTTTTTTTTTTTAAGGCAATTTCTTACTTGTTGGCACCAAGATGTTCCAGGTTCATCTCATCTTTTCTCCACCCCTGCCCCCGAACCAGCCACACATGAATGCCTTCGCATCCACGAAGGCAGCCATCAAATGACGCAGTATCTGATGATTTGCTTGCTCAATAAATTACAGGTTGTTGCACAAAAGAGAATTTGTGGCATCTATCCATTGGTTCAGCAAAAATGCGCCAAGCACTTAAGCCATACGCTGAGCCCTGTGCTGGCGGTTGAAGACAGAGATTAACCGAGACTCAGTCTCCCCTCCAAGAGCTCAGAGGCAAATGGGAAGCCAGCAGAGTCCGGGAATAGCGCGCTGCCAAAGCGGAGGCACCAAAGAGGAAGGACATCACACCCCAAGGGAGATCCAAGACACCTGCAGAGCGTACCAAAGAGCTGTCTGAATTTTTTAAAGATTTTATTTATTTGTTTATGTGCGAGAGGGAAGGGAGGACAGTGCACGCATGCATGGGTGTGAGCACGGGAGCCGCGGAAGGGGAGGGAGAGAGAGACAGTCTCAAGCAGACTCTGCGCTGAGCGTGGAGCCCAACATGGGGCCCGATCCCACCACCTGGAGATCACGATCTGAGCGAAACAAGAGTCGGACGCTCAGCCGACTGAGCCACCCAGGCGCCCCCGAATCTGATTCGTTAACAACTCCAACCTCCCCCATATCGAGGGTTGAGGGGTGGAGCTTAGAGAAGATTCTCGAAGACTGCTACTTTGGAGAAAGCTGTGCTTAGTCCCAACCCTAATCGACCTCCACGGGGATGGGACGGTCTCCTAAACCAGGTCCGGTATCACCGACTTCAAGAATGGGAAATTAAGAAAGGGGTTTAGAGGCACCTCTGGATGTACCGCGAGCCCCGCCCCCTGAAAGCTCAGAGTGGGAGGGGGCCACGTGCCTTCAACAGAAGCCCCCAAAAGTACTTGATACGTATTCCCTAAATTAAAAGACGTAAAGGGCCGGCGTCTGTGTCCTCCGTGAGAAATGGAAAGCATGAGAGAGGAGCTAGATGGGTGCTAAGAGACAGACCCTGGCAGAGGCGGTGGCATTCAGGTCCTTCATCTCCCGGGGTGTCGGGACAAAGCATACCTTGTCTCCCACGGATCATGGTGTAGACCCGGTCCGACGGGGCCATGGGGAGGCACAATGGACCTCAGCAGAGAGAAGCTACAGACGCCCCCCACAAGGACAGGAGCCAGCCAAGAATAAGCAGCAGGTCCCAGGAGAATACATCACGCACATCGAGGGAATCACAGCTGAGAGGTCCCAGAACGGGGTGAGGGTCTCTGAAGAAGCAAAACACCACGAAAGTAGCCCCGAGAGAAAGAGCCCCTTTCATCCTCTCGGGGGCAGAGATGTGATGTCATGGCCTCCAGAGTGTCCCATTCCCCTGACCTCCTCTCCTTCCTCGGAGCCCAAGCCTGTCGGGGTCAGAGCAGGCAGTAGAACCATCGAGAGAAGTAGGAGAAGCAGGAAGAAGACGGGGAACAGGGAGGAGGGGATACGCGCAGCCCGGTCCCTGCATCCCCTGCCGGCGCCAGGCTCGACATGGGCATGGGGACTCGATCCCATCAGTCAGGAAGGTGGGGGGGAGACTACTGACTATCACATGAGGCTGGGACGACTTTCTAACTCCCGCTGACCATGAGAGCCTTGCTTCCCTACCACGACCTGGCCCAGTGGTCACCGAGGAGCAGGCAAAGGGGCTCAGGTCATGATCTCAGGGTCGTGGGATCGAGCCCCACTTCAGGCTCCACACTCAGCGGGAAGTCTGCTTGTCCTTCTCTCTCTCTTTCTCTCTCTCTCAAGTAAATAAAATCTTTAAGAAAAGAAGAAGAGGAAGTTAAAGAGGAGGGAGGCATATGCACACGGGCTGTGGATCCGCGCTCTGGGCAAGACCTCTCACCTATGTCGTCTTATTTAATCTGTGCCTAGAAACTGAGAAGCGTGGCCGGATGCCAGATAAAGTCGGATAGAAGGAAACCACTTGTCTCAGCGGATGCCTGCACACCAGAAATCTTCATTTGTTGCTCGGCTGATCGGGAAGGAAGAACAAAAGCTTCAGAACCCCTGGATTCAATCAGCTTTTCTTTTCTTTATTACTTTTTTTTTTTTTCCTTTGGAAGCACTTTTCACCACCTGGCAATATTTCTCTTTTTAAGCCAGGATTTGTGCTTTTAAAAGCTTTATAAAAGGTGCGGCACGGGCTCCATTCTCCTGGCAGGCGGACCATTCCCGGGGCCCACGGTGCCCAAGAGCCTTTCTCTGGCTGATGTCACCCCGCGGGGAGGCGGTGCTGTCGCCTGCCCCCCGGAAGGCGCTCCCTGCCAACCAAGCCAGCAAAAGGCTCCCGAAAAGCAGATGTTTCTGTTTAAGGCTGATAGGAACTGCAGGGACCATTTTTCTCCCCGTCAGTTCTCAAGTGCAAGAGGCAGCTGTTTGCCAGGAACACAGACCCGGATCCTAACGAGGCTCGTGGCTGAGCCGGGCCTTGGAGCGGGAGGCCTGACCGATACTAGGACGACGTTATTAACCAACCTGGGAGAAAGCTGACCACGAGCCAGTTTGGGATCATCTGGAGGAGAAACGTCTCGTTGTCTAGGATGCAGTTTGGGATTTTCAAAAAGCATCCTCAATGGGAATTGCTGATTTAGTCTGATTTCTACCAGGGATGGTTACTCAGCTTAAAGAAAGGGCTGCCAATTTTTTTAGCCTCTCGTTTTTAGCCCAGAGCCCACGACCCAAAGCCCACGGAGCACGGGGCACCGTGCAAATTGCACCCTGCATCCCCAGAGCGCTAACCTGAGGTCCGCTGTGAAGCTGGGCGGACAGGCGTGCGTGCCCATAGCACAGCGTGACTGTCACCCCAGCTCATGACCACGCCCACGGGGTGCCACCTGCCGATTGTTATAACTTTGGGGGAAACCAGCCGTCTTCCACCTCCATCTACCAGAACACTCTTTGTGACCAAGTGTTTCCCATACTCGGCCTGTGCACAGATTCAGCCCTGGCTTTGCAGAAACCCAGGGATATGCAAATAACCAAAGGCGACTTGGCTAATTCGGATTTAAGTCCTTGCAAGTTTCTGCTGTGATCGTCTCGGCGGCTGGAGATGAATGTTTAAGAACAGGTTTGTGATGCGGCTTTGGAGTGGAAAAATTAAGACTGAGAAAATTCAAGGCATTGACTTCAATTTTTCTACAAATTGGAAAACGGCCGCAATTATTCTTTAAATAGACAGTTATAGAAACAAGCCTTTCATTTTACAAGGAAAACCCCGCAGGCTTAGAATAAAATCGATCTGGGGGGGAGCGGGAGAGAAAGACGTTAATTTAAAATTCACTGTAAAATAGAACAGCTTAATAGTAGAACCTCTCCTATGTGCACGTTTTGATAAGGGAAAGAGAATGTAAGCATAGAAAATAAAGGGCATTGCATTTATCGAGTGATTAATATGGATCGGGAACTCTCCTACATATCCCATTTCATCTACACCATCATTGAAAGAGGATATTTTATGCAAGGTTTGCTGGTGTAACGCTGAGACTCAGACGGGTTAAGTAATTTGCTGAAGAGGATACATAGTAAAGAGTTAAGTTCAGGGTGTTTTTTTAAATTACAATTTTATTTCTAAATATGCTTACATGAGTGATGGTTAAATATCAAAACACTGATGCTCTGGGGCGCCTGGGTGGCTCAGTGGGTTAAAGCCTCTGCCTTCGGCTCAGGTCATGATCTCAGGGTGCTGGGATCGAGCCCCGCATCGGGCTCTCTGCTCAGCGGGGACCCTGCTTCCCCCTCTCTCTCTGCCTGCCTCTCTGCCTACTTGTGATCTCTCTCTCTCTGTCAAATAAATAAATAAAATCTTTAAAAAAAAAAGCACTGATGCTCACAGAGAAGTTTTCCCAATATATACTACCTGCATTCCTCTGCATACGTGTGGGAGCACACACACACTCATACCCACATTGAAAACGCAGTCATACCATACACACGATTGTACGTCTGCTTTCCCGTTGCACAGGTTCTAAGCCTGATTCCCTGACTTCCCCACTGTTTTTCCTTGTCCCATAATCCTCTGCTGCATCACTGCACAAAATTAGAGTTAACCTTTCCTCCACTGGATAATCAGATTGTTTCTGATTTCTTTCTATTAGAAACAATGTTGCAATAAATACCCTTGCAAACAAATCTTTGCCTATACCCAGGGCAGTTCTGGAGGGTAAGTTCCTACAAATGGAATTGCTCAAGGTCAGAAAATAAGCACAGTTTTAAGGTTTTTATATTTATTACGAAATCACACTCCAAAAAGGATTACAGGTTAAATCAGTGTCTGCAATGCCTCCTTTCCTCAACTTCTAAGACTGGCACTGTCTTTTTCAAAAATGCCGATTTTCTAGCAGAAAATGACGTCCTGTTTAAATGTTTCTTTAATTAGGAACGATACTGAGCTCTTTTCATGTTTCCTGGCCACTTGCATTTCTTCTTTTGTGAATTGCTGTTTATGACTTGTGCCCATTTTTTAACGAGGACTATCAGCCTTTATTTTATTTATTTGGAAACACTCTTGATATATTAAGATTATCACACTTAGGTGTGTGATATATGTTGCAAATAAATGCTCTCGTTCATGTTATGTTATTTTTTCTAGTTTATGGTAGTAATTTACCAAACTAAAAATTCTTAATTTTTAGATGGTCCAATGTACCAATCATTCACTAAAATTCTGTCTCGGACTGGAACATAAAAATCAACATACATCTTATTCTAGCGTTCTCCTGGGTTTGGTTTTGTTTTTTAATAAAATCTTTTCACACATCCTAAAATTTAATTTCCAAACTGTTAGTGACTCATTGACCAAAATCACTCCCTCGCTTTATTGTACACTAAATTTTTACGCATACTTGGGCGTGTTTGTGCCTTTACACTCCGGTCCTTTGATTTACTTGGCTCTGAGTCGGACTATTTGCTTAAATCGCTGTGGGTTTATAGTGGGTTTTCCCATCCAGTCACTTGAAGCTACTTCTTTATTGGCCACGGGACCTGGGCTTTTCTGAGAATATCCCATCTGGGGGCTCAGGGAGAGGAGTGTCACCATGTTGGCATTGGGAAGAAAAGCTCTTACAGAGACATCGCACATATCACCACTCTCCAGCTGTCACCAGAGTCGGTCTTGCTGAGGAAGGTGAAATGAACAGAAGATTCGATGCCCTGCACATACCAGATTAAGGCTATGCTTGCAGAGAGTCGGAAGACTCATCCCATCTTGAAAACATGAATGGAAGTTAACGGGGGGCTACTACGTGCTCAGAATTACATTAGGCTCTGGGACCACGGAGATGAGTAAGACACAATACTTGCTCACACGGTCGTGACCGTAGAGGAAATCAGACGTGCTGACCTCACCTCGTGGCTATGGCTCTCCGCAGCCCGGAGCTCAGGATCGGTTCTGCCTTGGCTTCGGATGAGGCGGGAATTACCTAAGGAGTGCACCTGCCTTCCCTCCGGTGTGTTTGCAGCTAAACCGGTTTCCTACTTTCCACTAAGTGCTAAAGGATTTTAGTTTTGCATCCTAATAGTTTACGTGGATCGAGCACCCCAGGTAAAAACAGTTGCAAAAGCAAAAAAAAAAAAATTTTTTTTAATTAAAATTAAAAGAATAAATGAATCAAGTTCCCTGTGAGTCTCCCCCAGGGAAAAACAGTACCCTTTTCCTGAAGGCTGCCGCTCTGAACTCTGCAGTGCTGGGCTCCAAACTCACCGCTGCTGACCCAGCCATGCCGAGATCCAGGCTCCTGCCTGAAGACCTCCAAGTCATTCCATGTAGTTCAGTCTCCAGGTTTCTTCTTCCATCCTCATATAGATACATTTTCCTGAATACCCTCTTTGATGAAGCTGGGTGATCATATGAACCAATTCTGTTGTTGATGAGGGAGGCTTCAGGAAAGTTTATTTGAAAAGTCTGACTCGGCTGGAATGCCCCTTTAGCTCTTTGCAACTTCTCCTTCTTGTTCCTGCCTGGAACATGGATGTCGTTGCTGGTCCTGCAGCAGCCCTCTTGTGATTGTGAGGCAATAAGATTCAATGCAGGGGCGCCTGGGTGGCTCAGTTGGTTAAGCATCCGACTCTTAATTTTGGCTCAAGTCATGGGCTCAGGATTGTGAGGTCGAGCCCTGAGTCAGGCTCTGTGCTGGACATGGATGGAGCCTGCTTAAGAATCTCTCTCTCCCTCTCCCTCTGCCCTTCCCCCATCCCACCCTCCCCCACTTGAGTGCAAAAGCCTGCAAAGAATAACGGAGCAGAGGAATGAGACCTTGGGTCCCTAACATCATTGCTGAGCCAACCATAGCATCCCTGGGCCACCCGCCCCAGACTTCGGAGTGAGAAATATCAATCCTGATTTATCTAATCTATCGATAATACAATTTCTGTTACATATATCCTCAAACCCATTCCCAATGTGATCCTCATGCTGGATTTTCATTCTAGGAACGTGAGTGGTTTCTGGGTGGGTTTTCCCACCTCTCAGGGCAGACTGGGGTCTGACCTAACTTGTCTTTTCTTTATTAAGGTCAAATTCCCATGAAATAAAATTAACCAGTAACTATTCTAAAGGGTATAATCCAGCATCATTGAGTACATTCACAATGTTGTTAGATCATCATTTTTTGTCTGGTTTTAAGGCGTTCTCATCACCCCAAAAAGAAACTCCACACCCATCAGCAGTCCTTCCTCATTCCTTCCCCCCAACCCCCCCCCTTCGCGCCCGCCGTGCCACCCCTGGCGCCTCCTAGTCTGCTTTCTGCCGCTATGGATGTGCCTCTTCCGGACAATTTCATATAAATAAAATCATGTACTATGTGTCCTTCTCTGACTGGCTCCTTTTGCTTAGCATCACATTTTCAAGGTTCATCCGTGTTTTAATGTACGTCAGCCCCCCATTCCCTTTAATGGGTAAATAACACTCCACCACGTGGTGAAACCGCCCTGCTTCCCCATTCGCCAGCTGATGGACATTTAAGCTGTTTTTTCTGAACGTCTGTTTTCAGTAATTTTTAGGATGCAGGCAGGAGTCAAATTGTGGAGTCACGTGCTAATTCTATGTCTAACTTCATGAGGAAAGGTCGCCTAACTTAGAAGCTCTTTTCCTTATAAAATCCCAGAGGATGGCCCCGGAATACCAAGCAGCCTAGCCAGGACTGCAGCCTCAAGCCCGGGGTGACCACAGGCCATTGTCGTGACTGGTGGTCCTATTCCTCGAGAATGCAGCGTCCTCTAGGCTAGACGGCCGACCCCGCCCTGGGTGCAGGAGAGAGAGCATTCAGGCATGAGAGGAAGAAAACCAGAGGAGGATGAGTGAGAGTTTTAGCTCTGCCAGGGAAGCCAGCTCCGATGGTGATGTTAGGGGTGAGAGTGCGAGCCGGAGAGGGGCCAAGGGACACGAAAGATGAGGCTCTGGGGGAAAGCCGAGATGACCAGCGACGAAGATGGAGCGCCTAGCTTGAGTACCACGCACTCGGAGCCGGACCCGGAGGAGGGAGGCAAGGGTGAGGCAGAGGGGGCGGCTGTGTGCCAGATACCGGACAGATGCCCCAGATGCGGGGACCCTTTAGAGGGTCTGCGACTCCCGAGAGTGGGATGGGCTGCTCGAGGCACTGTCTCCCTCAAAACACCTGCCTTTGTCACGCCCCCAAGGGGATCTCGACCTGAAACAATGCTTCAGTCCTCCGCCGGCACCCAGCCCTTACTAAATTGTGCGGGAGACTCTTAAAAAAAAAAAAAAAAAAAAAAGCCCAAATCCCAGTCAATCTTTGCCATGAAAGGTGCGCATAAAAGCAGTAATATGTTTGCGCTCTCAGATACCCCATCGCATTTTTCATATTACAGCTACAAGAGGCACGGGCATAGATCTTTGCTTTATGTAATTTATAAGCGCTCGGAAAGTATGGGAATTTAGAAAAGGTTACACACATTTCTGTATTAACTCAAAGTGGTGAAAAATGAAAAACCCAACGTTTCATCTTCTCTTTGTTTCCAAGGAGACTGGTGGTTTTGTATCACCGTGGTCTGTTACTCTTTAAGTAAGAGAAACAGACTCACACTTCCCCTGCCCCCACGGAGAAATAAAGCTCATTATTCAGCCAGAAGAGAATGTGGTCTCCCATTCATGGAGAAATAGAATCACGGAGCAAGAAGGTGCCCTGGGAAGCCACCTGATCCAATCAGCCCATTTTGCGAGGAGGGAAACTTCCCCCCCACCCCACCCCAACCCCCGCAGAGTCGGAGGACGGTTCAAGGTCATAGGCACTAGGTTGGCGTTGAGTGAGGACGAGAGTGTGGGTCTTTCTCCACCCTCCCACCTCCCTTTCCGCAGCTCAAGATGGGAGTCCAAACAAAGACGGGGAGCGATTCTTGCCCACCAGCAAACCGGAGGCTTCCTCTTGCTCTGGCGCGTTCACGACAGAGCCACCAAAACGGTTTGAAAGCTCCATACACAGAGCTCACGTTCCAAATCGTGTGTTCCCCTTAAAGCCCTGATTTTCCTCGTCCCAGCGTTATCACTCGTCTTATTCAGCGGAGTCTGGCAATGCGCGCTCGGGAAGATGGGGGTGCTGGCCACCCTGAGGAGTCTGAGACTCAAGGCGGATGTGTTATGGCTTCAATAAAAATAGTACAAATGGAAGCTACTCTTCCGAGGGAGCTGCCGTTGTGCCTGGCACATCACACAAACTGAGGCACAGAGAGAGAAGCACTTGTCCTCAGCTGTGTAGTTCATCAGCGAGCTAGGGGGCGCCTGGGGGGCTCAGTCAGTTAAGCATCTGCCTTAGTCTCAAGTCGTGATTCCGGGGTCCTGGGATCGAGCCCCGCACTGGGCTCCCTGCTCAGTGGGGAGTCTGCTTCTCCCTCTCCCTCTGCCCTCCTCCCTACTCATGCTCTCTCTAATAAATAAATAAGATCTTTAAAAATAATAATAATCAGCAAGCTGGGATCCCAACCCAGCGCCCTCGGGCCCCCCAGCTGAAATGCAAGGGAGTGAGTGGGTTGTGCCATTGACTGATTTGCCCACTTCCCACCACGTGGTCTCTGCTACGGCAAAGCTATTCCACCAACGCCGAGAGGACACACCCCAAGCCCCGACTTAGGTCTTTTTAAAGAGAAAAGACAGTGGTTGAACCCACGTGCGGAGTGGAAGCTACATGTTATGTTACATTAAAAGCAGAATCACATTCAATCGTGTTAAAGTCACGAGTTAGCAAGACCCCAGGCTAATGCCGCCCTCTCCCCTCTCCCCTTTCCAGCTCCTGAGTGCCTGGAAAGAACCAAGAGTCAGACAGACGTAGACCCAAAATCCGGCTCCAGCGAAGGACACGTGCAGAGTGGGATCCGGACATTCACTCCAGTCCGTCTCTCCCGTGACGCCCCCGAGCTGCATGGGGATCCGAGAGCCATCTGCCTTCATTGCATTACCCACGCCTTTATGGCTCCTTTATCGGGGGTCCCAAGCCTTCCTTGCTCCAAGCCCGACTAAGCTGTGAGCTCCTTTCTTGCGTTAGGAGTGTGGGATGATTTGCACAATCGCCTTACATCTTTGCTTATTTACAGGCACAAAACGCACCCTAAACGCTGACTCTTTATTCAAAGTATAGCCGAGGAAACTGCTTCTGCCCAAGGCAGTATGTGTTTCTGCAGGAGTGCCTTTTTGCTGGATGCGGAACCCTGCATTTGCTGCCTTCCTTCTGCAGCTCTGGGGCCTGCCCCGGCACCCCAGAGGGTATTTCCAACCGGATATCCTGCCGAGGTAATGTTTAACCTCGCTATTACCTCTCGCTACCCACGCTCTGAGCCCCGGAGGTGTAAATATTGAATTACGTCGTGCTCCCTTCTCTGTGGCTGGCCATAGCGTGTGCATATACAAGACCCTCTTAGCTAACCCTGTGGTGGCGACCTCATGGGAGTCTAGCCCCATCGAATGCATGGCCTTCCTCTGAATGTGTCTAGGAGACAAGTGTCGTGTGCATATGCCATGTAGATTTCACAGTGACGGAGCAGGGATTGGGTGGAGCATCTCAGATTAATGGTTTGAGACGTGGCCCCTCCCTATGCTGACGGTAATTGCCCAGATACCTTGCCTGAGGCTTTGTAAATACCGGGAGGTGATACAATCCCTCGCTGTTCCTAGTTGCATTCGCAGAGCTCTGACGTGTGAAGGAGGGACACTCTTACAATTTCTTTTCATTCCTTCTCCCTCTGGAAGGACAACTGTTCCCTGCCCTTGCAGTGATACCGTGGAAGTGGTACCGTGTATACAGTGAGTGCTCAATAAAGAGATATACGGTGAGTGACTATTCTCTGAGACAAATGGAAGACATCCAGAGCCGCAGCGTGGATAATCCCGGCCGTAGGGACACAAGGCCACAGGAGGAGGAGGAGGAGAGGAAGAAGAAATTCAGAAGAATGAAACAGGAAGACCTCTGCCTTTCCGATGACGTCATGTGCCTGTTAGCTCTGGGAGCTAAGGTTCGCGCCTGCAGGACCCAACCCTGCTGTCTCGCTGGGAACCTGTGAGTTTCCTGGGAGCTCAGAATGGAATCACGGGTCCGGGACATCGAGACAGACGCAGCCAAGAGCCTTTGGAAGCGTAGGAAGTGACATGGCTCGGGGGAAATGGGGCTCTGTCCTCTTGATTCTTCGTGCTCCTTTCCCACAAAGGTCGTGCTCTCGCAGAGTCTCCGAATATGCCTTTCAGAGGCTAAAATCTGTCTGATCACGTGCTACTTTCCGCAGAAAATATCATCACTAAAGGCAGGAACATCAATCCAATACGGTTCTGATGAAACAAGGTTGGAAACGAGAGCGTCAATGCCAAATCAAAGCCTCCGGGAACCTGAGGCCATTGCCGTGTTTTTTGCAAATGAGCGAAGAGGCAGGAGAGTTCAGATCATCTTCCCAGAGACGTGCTGCCCTCGATTTATCCCAGGGGCTTCGGTGGGTCTGAGATGACACTGTCCGCAGGGAGTCCCGGCAGCTTCCCCTTCCAGGCAGCAAGGGGCTTTCAGGACTGCAGGAGGAGGAAAATCATCGCAGAACCGTCTCCACAGCCCAGGACCGCCCATGGCAGCAAATGCCTCCTTCTCCTCTCCCCTCCATGTCACCCTGGGGTTCTTCTAAAGCGCGTTAAATCCCATGTCCTATTTCTTCAGGCCTCCTAAGGAATTAAGACCCAGAGAAAACAAAGCACTCAGTTCTTCCCTCGGCTCGGCTAGGTCCTGAGATCACGAAAGACGACCAAGTTGTCCCCTAGACTTTGGAGACAGATAGGGTCCCAGAAGTGGCTGTGCCATCGAATAAGAGTTCTTACAACCGTTTTTACACAGGGCTGCGGGAACGCAGGAGAGTAAGCGACCGACTCTGCCTTGGGGAAAAGCAGGGAAGGCTCCCTGGAGGAGGTGACATCTGAGCAGCATCCTGCTGTGGACAAAAGCAGGAAAGAGTGTCCCAAGAAGAGCAAACAATAAGGCAAAGGCACAGAGACGTAATAGCATGAGCTCTACCCGAGGAGACACACATGGGTCCCGTGTGGCTGGATCGGGGAGAGATGGAAAAGGACAGATAGAGTTTTTTTTTAAGATTGATTGATTTTAGAGACAGAGAGAGCAAGCATGAACAGGGAGAGGGGTAGAGGGAGAAAATCTCTAGCAGACTCCCCGCCTAGCACAGGGGTCCATCTCATGACCCTGAGATCTTGACCTGAGCCGAAATCAGGAGTCAGGCGCTTAACTGATGGCGATACCCAGGTGCCCCTAGATATAGATTTTTAAAGGGCGGACATGTCATGTGGTCCAGCGACCTGGTTGGTCGTATAGGCAGCGACCACTTTGCCTACATGTCAGACTAACCATGAAGCTGATTCTTAGTGGAATCACACTGTTACTGATTCTTGGTATCTTGAGGGCTGAGTCTTTGGAGAAAATCACAACCACCATGCATTTTAGGACGGAGCCAATGACCTCGAGTTGCTGGCTATTAACTCGGGGTTCGTACGGCAGGAACACAGGTAGGCTGTACAGGTGACGTCACTAATTACAAGTCTATCGTTGGACATGGAAGTTATGCTCCCCGATGTAAGCCGCGGTAAGATTATGAGTGGTTTCTAGTACATTCTCACACTCGTCTCTATTTGCCAAAAAGTTCTGCCATGAACACGCATTCTTTCTGCAATCAAAAAAGTGCATATTTGTAAGGAGGGGGAGAAGGTCTTCTTAGTACTTTAGCCCCCCGAAGGCTTTGGTTGTGGTTCACGGCAGACCTGCCCTAACGGATTTAATGTAATAGGGAAGAGCGTTTGGGACGGGTCCCCGCTAGGTGGGAAGAACAGCCGAAGTCAAGCCTCTGTGTATTTATCTTCATTTGGACCATCGAGACTTTATAGTTTAAGACACATTCTTTTTTCTGTTTTCTCGGTGTTCCAAGATTCAGTGCTCCATGCACTACGTGCCCTCCTCAATACCCACCACCAGGCTCACCCAACCCCCCACGCCCTCCCCTCCAAAACCCTCAGTCTGTTGCTCCGAGTCCTCCTTTTTATATGCACCCCCTTGTTGCTAAGTTCATTTCATAATTTAAAATCCTGGGGGAAGATGATTTTATAGCGAACCAAATTTTTTGTTTCAGATGCCGTCTCTTCTTGGGACTGAAGAGTATCAGTCAGGTTGGCGGGCGCCTGGGTGACTCAGTCAGTTAAGCGTCTGCATTCGGCTCAGGTCATGATCCCAGGATCCCGGGATCGAGTCCCACATCGGGCTCCCTGCTCACCAGGGAGTCTGCTTCTCCCTCTCCCTGCTCATTTTCTCTCTCTCTCTCTCTCTCTGTCCCTCAAAAAAATAAATAAAATCTTTAAAGAAAAATCAGGTTGGAAGTACGCCAGCAAGACTTCCCCATCAACCGGAACATTAAAATAAAAACGTATCCCCCTGAGGAAATCCCGGCTTCCTCTCTATCTGTTTCCAGGTGTCCGGCCATGCATCTTCCACAAAAATGGAGACACCCTTGGCGTCCAGATCCGGAGCCTCCTTTTTTCCACCTCCCATGAGTGTTTCCCTGCGTTATCATCTGGTCTCCGAAGCTCTCCTTCAAATGGCTCCTTAATGGTCCGGGACCAGATGCTCCGGAGAGACTTAACCATCCCCCTACTGGTAGACTTGCGCTTTGCTTCGGCTCTGCTAAAAAAAAAAAAAAAAAAGCTTCCGTGAACCTCTTTCTGTGTCAATTTATTGCCTTGGAATCCGTTACTAGAAATGAGAATCTGTGCTAAGGGTGAAGAGAATCAATCCCCAAGGAGGGAGAGAATAGGAACATTTTTCAGACTCCTTATACATATTGCCAAATTGCTTTTGTGCGTGGGGTGATTCAATTCACACTCCAAGAGGAATATGGTTTTTAGCCATTGCTCTTTTTTGTGGCGACTGGCCTGGATTTGGGTTCTGTAGCTGTCAGCCGGGGGCCAGGCCCCCTTCACGTCTGGCCCCCTCCGTTTCTTCGATGGAGGGAGAGGTTTCACAGCTACACTGTAATTTTCTGCTCCTGATGACTAATAAATTTGGAATTCAAAGAGTCTGTGCCATTATGGTGAGCTATGGCTCTCGAAAACAGCATTTAGGGCGCCTGGGTGGCTCAGTGGGTTAAGCGACTGCCTTCAGCTCAGGTCATGATCCTGGAGTCCCGAGATCGAGTGCCGCATCGGGCTCTCTGCTCAGCGGGGAGCCTCCTTCTCCCTCTAACCCTCCCCCCTCTCATGCTTTCTCTCTCTCAAATAAATAAATAAAATCTTTCAAGAAAAAAAAGAAAGAAAGAAAAGAGCCCTTATATTCGGCAGCCCCTTGTTGGGTCCATTTTTTTTTTCAAGGTGAAGTCAGGCACGAGACTTATCCACGCAACATTTCCCCCATGCGCCCACGCACAAATCTCATTTTCTGCCAGATTTAAAATGCGATCCTTACGGAGTGGCACCTGCCATTTCAGTCAACATGATATCCTCCCCAGGAGTCTGGTCACTATTATCTATAATCTATGAGCCCAACCCAGAGGCCGGGCAAAGAGAAAATGAACACGGGCGCTAAGTGTCCGCGGTGATGAAATCACTTTTCGGGCTCGGCTCGTGGAACGTCGAGGATGTGCTCATTTTCATCTCTCGATGTCTTCCCAAATTTGTTACCCCAATGAGCGACGCCTCAATTACCATTTCCGTCCCTCGCTCGCTCTCACGTTATGTAATAAATGCCACGGCCTTTCGCTGTGCTATGTGCTTAATTTCCAATTCCAAGGTAAACAGGGATGAGTGGGCCATTGCACGGAAGCATTTAAATCATTTGATCTGGTCCCGAGCAAAAAAAAAAAAGAATTTCGGAGATGGAGACATACACATCAAAAGGCCAGGGTCTCCAGAAATCGCAGGTGTGGGGAGAAGCCACCAGAATCGGCCCTCTCTCTCTCTCTCTGATGAAGAGCGGTTTCCGCTGGGACCTCTCTGTGTCCCAGAGTGACTTTGCCATTCAAACAAGACATGTGTCAGAGGGATGCCCTCATTTGTTTCAATCCTGAGCTGGTACCCATCAGCCTCTTTCGATCTCCATTAGCAAGTTGGAAATTTATTTAGAAAGCCGACAGGTACTATTTGGGGGATTAATGACCACTGATTTATGAATATTGAGCAACATTTCAATAATCAGAGGCCAAGTACTCGCTGGTGGCCACCGCCAGCCCTCCTCGCCATTACGGTCTATAGCAATCACTCAAAGCCAGTTAAATGATACTGATTTATGACCTTAACCTTCAGGGTCCACTCCATTTGCTCTCTTGGTGTGTAAATTCTAAAAATGCAATTCCCTCCACCTCCAGAGAGCTAATTTAAGTCAACATTATGCATGAACCGAGAATGCGGGAATTCTCGGATCTCTTATTCCACTCATTAAATTTGCACCGAACATCTTGCAATTAAAATTTCATATAGATTTCGCCTTATGATTGACAATTGGCCTTGATGACATGAGTTCAAATTTGGTCTCTCGCATGACTCAGAGGGAGAGAGATGGGTCTGGACATTGTGTCGAGAGAAGTGACCACGGGACACTTAGACTTTGATCAGCATTTTGAACAGACCTGTCAGCGAAGGCTGCCTCTACCACACAGCAAAGCCGGGCCTAGGATGAGAAGCAAACCCAATGGGCTCGGAAAACGCTGCTCGTTTCGTTTGGCAATGATGAAACGAGACTGGCGGGCTCTTAGAGCAAGGAGAAGCTTTCCAGGGCTCGTAAACCAAAGCTTCTGTGTTTCAGACACAGAACCTGGTCTCCAGAGGGGGAAAGATTCCCCAGCAAGGCAGAGACCTGGATGCTCCTCATCCACAGGTCTCCCTTGCTGTGGGACCACGGGGCCAAATTCTGGCCAATGGAAAAGTAAAGAAAGTGGTGACCGCCGCCTCCAGGCTGGCCCATGAAATCCGTCCGTCGTACTGAATGGACAGTGGTGTGAGTGAGGAAGAAACGTATTGAGTTAAGCCACCAAAGTTCAGGAGCTACTTTGGCAACAACACTACTTTAACAAATCCTAGGGAAATGTGGGAATCCATAAGCCTAGCCCTGATGAGGACTCCCAAGGGCACGTAGTCGCTCAGTGAAGGAATAAAAGCCAGGGGCGCAGGCCTCCAGGGGGAGGGCTCGGTGCTTTTCCACTCCATTCAAAGTGCCTTGGGGTTTCATCTGAGAATTAGAATTTAGAAAATACACGTCTTAGGAGGTGTTAGGATGGGACCGGAGCTAGGATTTGAAAAAGTGCTTCCCCTCCCTCCATGCCTCTATTTTTTTGGTTGTTGCTGCTGGGGAATGTGTGCCCGTATTCCTGCAGGCGAGGGCACTTCCACAGTAGGAGGGGGACAGTCATATCCAGTGCTCCTGGCCACGGTACAAGGGCGTTAGAGGGACCGGCATTACTGTTCCCATTTTACGGAAGAGGAGGCTGAGGCTGAGAGGCAGCCCACCCAAGACTCACAGCTGACCGGTGGGAGAGCTGAGCTTGACCCGCTCTGGTCCAACACCGTCTTCTAACAAATAGGCAATTAAGTGATCATTGCTAACTGTGTCATTCGTGACCCTGAGACGGAGGAGAGGCGCAGCAGCGCCCCTGAGGCTGAGGTGTGTGTGTGCGCGCGCACGCATGCGGGTGTAGAAGCGGCAGAAAGAGACAGAAAGAGCTCTGGCCTGATCAATAGAGATAGAAGTCACCTCCATTTTCAAGGTATCATTTGGGACCAATCCTTAAAATTGCAACACGCCTCCTTCAGTGCGGGTGCGTACACGGAGCTCTGAGCTCCCAATATCGGAGCATCTAGGACGGGTCTCCCCAGCCTGGGGTTCCCCCCTCCAATCCCCACGGCATCTTTTACGCTTGTTCCCGCCCTGCTCAGTTCTAGCCCGTGGCACCATGTCCCTCTGCCTATGCAGATCGGGAAGAGAGCCCGGTTCAAAGTGTGTTCCCAACGGGCAGGATTTATTTCTTCTTTGTAGATGCTCAACTAACATCTATTGGCTGAAAAGTTCCCACTCCGGAAGGGAAATCCAGCATGCAGGTAGGTTGTGATCGACACAATGCCCCCAAGGAAGAAGCAGCGACCATGCACACAGGTGGACCAGACGGACCCCATTACCAGTGTGTTCACAGCAGCGTTATTCACAAGAGCCGCTGACGGCCCAAAATGGGCTCTATCCATGCCGTGAACTATTACTCGGCCATGAAAAGGAAGGGCAGTCTGACACCTGCTACAACACGAACGGCTCTTGAGGACATCGTGCTTGGTGAAAGAAGCCAGACGCAAGAGGACAAATATTGTACGATGCTTCTTACCGGAACTATCTAGAAGAGGCAGGTTCAGAGAGACAGAAAGTAGATTTGACCTGACCAAGGGCTCAGGGAAGGGAGGGATGGAGAGCTATGGCTTTAATAGCGCAGAGTTTCTGTTGGGGATGATGAAAAACTTTACACCTAGATAGTCATGATGTTCGTGCAACACTGTGGGTGTGAGTGATTAATGCCACTGAATCGTACGCTTGAAAATGGTTAAGATGGCAAATTTTATGTTTTGTGTATTTTGCCACAATAAGAAAAAAACAAAACAAAAAACTCCAAAAGAGATTCAGGGATTGAGGAATACATTGGCAATTGTAGAGTCTGAGAATAAAAAAAAAAAAAAAAAAAAGTAGACCACAGTGAAAAAGAGTAAAGTCAAGAGTGCCGGGGAGGGCTTCTAGGAGGAGGTAATAACCGATTGTGCTGTCAAAGGCAGGGGTGTATGCAAACGACAGAGGGGAGGTCATTCCAGGAGCAGGAATAACACGAGAAGAGTTTTGCTTCCTCCAATTCTTGGTAATGAGATAAAAGCAACCTTTGGAACCCTACGCAGCCCTTTATGACCCCTGCCCCAAGGGCTCCCAAGCTCCAGGAGGAGGACCGCCTCCCAGGACCTCCCCCAGGAAACTCTCTCTCTTCATTCCCGCCCCCGCTCCAAATCTGCAAGACTCCCTTCCCTCTTCCCCCACTTCCCCCTCCTCCTCCTCCTCCATGAAGCCCTCCCCTCCTGGCCCAGCCAGGACCAATCCCCCCTGCCCTGAATGCTCTCGTACTCCCAAGCCATTCCGCCCATTCTAAGAACCTCATTACACACCGCTTTGTATTACTGCCTAATTCCGGGTCCCCAAAGCCATTCTGTAGTTTACTAATCCCCTGAAACGCTGCACGAACAAGAGTTTCCACGGTCAGATAATGTAGGGAAATGTTGCAAGCGATCTCTCCCTCTTGCCCAGCGCAAGGCACGCGCGCCTTTCAAAGACGGAGAAACCCAGCAGCGTTTAACTTTGTTTGGTCCGGTGCGCTCTGCCAAGTTATTTGTGCACACAATTCTCATCTCTGAACGCTAGTTAGTATCTCACTGTACTTGTGCTCCTCGGGACCTCGTTAGGGAAATTCTGCCCCGAGAGGTTCACAAATCGAAACCTTGTCTTTCCCAAGAAGAATGGAGGCTCGTGGAGGGTAACATCTACATTTGCCATTTCTGTCCCCCACCTCCTCCCGGCCCCCTCCCAGTGCCCAGCTCAGCCCCTCCTGGTGCATCCTGAAGGATGCTGTTGCCTTGACGACCAGCACCGAGTTGCTATTTCCAGACTTCCTCCCCATCTTGGGAGCCCCAGGAAAGCAGCAAATGCCATAAGGCATTAGTCTGAGTGTACAGCGCTTTCGGCAAAGTGGCGTTAATAATGTTCAGCGCATCTCATCAGCCGGGGCTCCCCAAGACAGGCAGGACGAGATGCTCCCGGTGACATATCCCCCAAGCCGCCAACTCCAGAGCCCGCTGCTCGCGGTAGCACTCAGCTCTCTTTCATTTTCCCAGCTAATTTGGAAGGTGGGGAGTGCTGCCTCATTGTTTATGCCTCGTTCCTGGAGGTCATATGACCCCCTCCGGTGGGAACCTCCAATCTCTGCTGTACCATCTGTTTTGTCTTCGCCAAGAGCTCCCCGGTGCTCGTGGAGCACTTTACGGGGATGGGGGGGACCCCAGGGTGTCCTTTGTGCCTCTAATTACGAGGAGAGCACGACTGCCACCTGGTTCCAGGGAAGGAGGCACAGACGAGGCTGCCTCCCTCTTCGCTAAGTGCCGGGGGCCAGCTCCCCCTGTCTGGACCCGCTGCTGTTTCCCCTCCACTCCGCGGTGAGCCCAGGGCTCTGCCTGGCGTGGACAGCAGCCTGAAGCTCATTCCCGGTGACCTCAATCCACCACCAAAGCTCAAAAAAACAGACTTGTCCTGAGGGACAGAGTTACCCACAGCCAGGCGGCTGGAAATAGGCAGAGCGGCTAGCCGCGCTGTGACAAATAAGCCGTGCGCGCGATGGGCTTTTATCACGGGTAATGCTGCTTTCCCCCATGACCTTCCTGGTGCCACTTACCTGCGGCTCCATAACAAATTGTCCCAAGACTCAGTGGCTTCGATCGTCATCACTCGCTTGGCTCAAAAGTCTTCAATTTGGGCAGGGCTCGGAGGGGCGGCTCATGTCGGCTCCCCGCGGCATAAACCGGGGCCGCTAAGTGGGACCAGGGCTCCCAAGTCCAAGACGGCGCCCTCCCAGGCAGACACGTTGCAGGTGGCTCGGCGGGGGCTTTCATCGGAGATCCTTGCTTCCTTTCCTCGGGGGCTCTCTTAGCTCTCCACGGGGCTGTTTATGACTCCTCCCAGCGTGATGGCTCAGGGCGGCTCCGAGGATCCCAGAAACAAGGAGAGAAGCTGCCAGTCTCTTAAGATCTGGGCCCGGACACGGGCACGGCATTCCTTCCGCCACGCGCTGCGTGGTCGAGCAATGATGGCGAGCTCCCAGATTCTCAACGGGAAGAATTTCAAACAATATGTAGTCATTTGTGTGCACCCCTTAAAGAAGATGCCAGCAAAGCTTATCAAAACCCTCCTTTTGGGGGGATGAATGGGCCAATCCTGCCTTAGCCTAGGAACCCCAAATCACGCCACCCAGGGACCCTGATAAAGGCCTAGGTCCTGGTCCTATCTCTCCCTCTGCCTGCTCCTTGCCTCGAACTCCCCATATTGTGGTCCCTCAAGGCACGTCCTGTACTTCCTCCAGGACCTGGGGGAAAGAAGCTTTTCTATCTAATTCCCCCCGATCTTTCGTTGAACCCAGCTCCACTATCCCGCACCCTGGGGCTCTCCTTAACAAATGTTCCTTACCGAAGGCACAACGCCGTCTCAGAAGGAAGGCAGGACCATCATCTATGAAGAACCCACTATGGGTCGCTCGCCATGGCTGGGTCTCACGTCTATGTCTACTGCCGATTACCCTGAGGGTAGAGCTTTCTCCCTCATGATACGGATGAGGGGGCTGAGCTCTGAAACGTGAAGAAATTTCCCAGCTGTGGGTGGAGCCAGGATTCGAACCTAGATCTGTCTTGTTTCCAAGGCTCAGCTCGTCCCACATTGTCCGGGAGGTGCGTACCTAAGTCCCGCCCGAGCCAGGGCCACTTTTGGTTTATCTTAGGGGTCCCCCCACCTCCACAGAGCCCCCGAGAGCCTCTCGGAGAGGTGGGTGTCAAGGTCACTCCATAGCCTACCCGCTCCCTTCACCCTTGCCGTTCACTGTTCTGAGATGCCAGCTGCTGATCTCCCGTGGGGACCATGGGGGCCACGTCCTGGAATCCAGCAGGCCTGGAGCAGGCACCCCCTGCCCTCAGACCCCACCTCTCCCCAGAGCCCGGGACTTGGCGTAGCTTCTGTTTTAGGGCCCCCACTTGGCACTCAAGCTCCACTCCTCCGGCTAGAGCCCTGCCTTGAACTCCAGGCTCCCTGCAGACCCTAAGACACTCCCAGCTCTCCCAGTACGCTTTCCCAGGCGGGATCCCTGATGCGTGCTTCCCACTTCCCGTACCCTCAGCGCCTGGCTGGGGCCCTTCCAACAGATGCTCCAGATGCCCTTAAACCCCATGACGATGCCTGGAGAGCTGGAATGCCACCCGCTGCTCGAAACCACCCGCCATCAAGACTCGCTGAGAGCCTTCGGCCAGCCCCGTGGTCCCTGCACCTGCCCCAACCACATTTGTACTCCCTCGACCACATGTCTGCTGCTCTTGCCTGTGTGTGAGATCTTTCGTCTCTTCTGCAGCGTCTGGCTAACGCTCCCAGTCCCCAGCCAACCAATATGACGACCCATCCTAGTGTCAGCGACGCATCAAGGGCTGGAAAATGGCAGGGAGGGGTGGGGGGCAGCCCATCAGACCTGGGCTTCTCCCAGCCCCTGCCTCACTGGATGACCCATCGCGGATTTCCAATAGACTCCTCATTCCATCCCCGTTCTTCCTCTCTTGGGTTTTTACCCTGTCCTTATTTATGATTCATCATATTTGATTTACAAGAACCCTTCTCTCCCTTACATCTTACGCCCCCACACACACCCCTCAATGGCACGTCCTCCTGTCCTAGCCCCTTCTAAGCCAACACTTTTGGAGGGATTCTCTACACTCGGAGATTCTGGTCCTCAGCCTTCTAGTCCCCCCTGACGCCACACAGATGGACCTCCCTCCGCATCACCGAAATCAAACTGATCAAGTCACTGTGGCTGCTCGCTGCTAAATTGGGTGGATGGTCCCCCATCCATCCCGTCTTTCTAGAATCCCAGGCAGTGATGAGCCTCCCTCTGGCTCTAAAGCCTTCCTCCTTTGGCTGCTAGGACATGACACTCCACCTTATTTCCGCCTCATGCCCTTCATCCCTCTTTCCTTGTCCCCCCCAATGCCCACTGCCCAGCCCCCTTCTCTTCCCGCTCTTACACCCTCCCTTACCCAAACCCCGAGTGCTAACAGCTGTCCTCCATACTCCCACCCTGAGCGCCCCTTAAAGTTCCAAACCCAGATGCCCATACCCCAGGGACACTTGGAGTCGACACGTTTCCAGCGGAATTCAACCTCTTTCCCCAAACACCTGTCTCTGGGGCTGCCCCACGATCTCTCCGGCTGCCCAAGCCAGACCCGCCCCCCATACCCGTGTCCCTCCAGACATCACGTCCAGCCAACGTGACTTTCTTTCTCAGGAATCTGACCTCCAGACTCTGTCTTCACGGTCATAGCTTTTGTTCTAAGCATTGTGGTCTTTGGGGTCAGATTTTTGTAAAAACCTACAGATTTCTGTAAGAACCCCGTGGCGGTCTCTATCCATCATTGCCATGGATCTCTTCTAATTTTTTTTTTTAATCGGAGTGTAGTTGACCTACAATGTGGCATTAGTTCCTCGGACACGACCTAGAGATTCAACAACTCTACACAATCTATGTTCCAGTGTGATCATTCCGCATCCAGCTTCAATTCGTCACTGGCTCCAGGGTGGGCTTTGGGCAAAATGTCAGTGACCTCCATGACCCAGACCCTGAGTTTCTCTCCAGCCTCACCTTTGTCCCCCAAGCTCACCCCACCCGTCCCGCTTGGCCCCCAGCACCGCCCCCGCCCGACAACCTCCTGGTTTGCCCCCTGTGTCCACCTTCTTCACTCCTGCTATGGCTTTTACCCGGAAGGTCCTCTCTGTCACCTGCTCCCACTCATTTTCTCAGACTTGTGACAAACACAGTCGCTGGGGCAGGAAGCCTTCCCTGGCCGGCACCCGGGCGGGCTGTCTGCATTTCCTCTACCCTGGCTGAGCCCGGCTGAGTCGCCCCTGTTTAGGGATACAGCCCTCCAAGGAGACAGATTCCCGAGGGCAGAGACAGCCCCGTGCCCAGCAGCACGTTCGAGGACACTCAGTGAGGGTCGGGAGGAAGCGTGGGGGAAGCAGCACGCGGCGCAGGGAACCACAAACACAGCGGGGAGCTGGCCACTGAGCCCCGGCAGCGGGCAGACGTCGCTAGTGTCTCTTCCAATTCCAACAACCGAGTGGTGGCTCTCCTGCGTTTCCCTTTGGTCTGTCATTTTTCCCGGACGCCCCCGTGGCAAGGAAGGGGAGGACGTAGCAGAAACCGTTGAACGTCCCTTCCCCCGGGGGACGTCGGCTGCAGAATGCTCCTGTCACTCTCAGTTTGGGTCTGTTTGCTCTAGTTCAGCAGATCTGGGGGGCCAGTGGCCCCAAAGGACAGCCGGGGGGCAGACCGCTAATCCTCCTTCCCGGGAGATGAGCATTTCTCTCTTCCAGTTAATCTCACTCGCTCTCCCCTCTCCCCTCCCCACCACGAATGGGGACCACACGTTCCCGTGCAGTCTGTCCCTGGCCCTGTTGGACGCAGGATCCCCGTATGTATTAGGCCCAGGACAGGAGCCGTCCGCCCCTGCGTCACCTGTCTTTGCAGGATTCCCGAGAAGCAGGGATCCATAGACCCGTGCACACATGAGCTGGATTTCGGGGAGGTTGTCCCCCTTGTTCAAGTCATGGGGTTAGTGGGTGGGCAGAAGCCCAAGTGAGTCTGTTTCTAGAGACTCGCATGCCTCAGTTTACCCCCTAAGGTATCCCTCGTGTCCCCAAACCAACTCAGCGTCCTTCAGCCTGAGTTCAATGAAGTCACTTTAATCTTGATGACAAATGACCGCCACTCTTCATTTCTGCTGGGTCACTTGGGGTCCCATACCTAGCCCCCTAACAGTCTTTCCAAAATAATCCTGAGGGTCCCCAGGGAGATGGGGTGCGAGAAGAAGATTGCTACCAATAAATATCCAAGTACTTCGGATGCTGCCACGCCCAGCTATTTACACGCGATGCGGTGACACTGTAGTCCAGAGTGGACCCTGGGCAGCCTTCCAAATCAGGGATGATGGCAGGAGGGGGGCGTTGAAGGAAATCGGACGGGCATCTGAGTCCCAATTCTGGTGTTCCCTGGTACAAATCACAGCTCACTGAGCTTCCGTTTCCTTCCCCACTGTCCCCTGAACGTGGTACGTACGAAGTAAATGAGAACTCTTGGCTTTTTAAATTAGGATCTGCCTCATTGTTTCTATCCAAGGACAGGAAAGCAGGAGGAAGGGCGAGGATTTTTTTTTTTTTTTTTTCCCAATACATTAAGTACTCAGCCCAGGTGTGACAATGAGCTGGATATAAAGCCATCACCAAAATCTCCTGCACGGACTGCCCTTTGCCGCTGGACCTTCCTCGTCTTCAGGGAGGGCCCCCGGATCCCAGAGCATCCGGGCCCAGCCCACCTCTGCCTGCGTTTTCGCTCTAGCACAACCAATAACCATCGTGTGTGGAGATGTTTCTTCCTTTCCTTTGCAACCTCCTGCCACTCGCCCTTCCTTGCTCATGCCACTCCCCCCCCCAAGGCCAGCAGCGCCCCATTCTCCACGTATCTCATTCGCCCAAGGAAAATGAAAATTGGTGACTCTCGCAAGGCCCCTAATACAGCCTGAATCAGAGGCTCATGGAATGGACTCCAGATCTGGCCTTGAAAAGTTCCCTATGGTCTCCTGAGCTTCCCCCACCCAAAATTTGGAGGTCACTTCTCTACACCCTGCCCATGGTTTAAAAAATCGGCTTAAAAGTCTCCTCCTTCAGGAAGCCCTCCCTGATTGCTACAGTGGACTCTCCCTTTTCTACATCAGAGAATAGGTTGTCTTAACAGGAACACTGTGCCATGACTGATCATTCACATCTGTCATTAAAGGAGGAAGAGGCGACTAATGTCTCTCAGGCCACACCTCTGTTATTTCTGGATTAGGGGATTGCTATGGCCCCTTGAAGCCTGGTCGAAAACTCTGTGTGTGTGTGTGTGTGTGTGTGTGTGTGTGTGTGTGTGTGTGTGTGTAAGAGAGACAGAGACAGAGAGACAGAGACAGAGACAGAGAATGAGGCTACTGCTTTGTCTCCCCTATGGGAGCAAAGCATGAATCTTGCCACAAACGAACCTTGCGTGCCATCAACGGTCACCCTATTCCTACAGAATCATTTCTCCCTGTCTTACAAACCTCTGGGCCTTTTGAACCCTCCCCTAGAATTCAAAAATCCCCCACTGGTGTCGTAATCTGACCTTTTCTCGGTTGATGCCCATAGGAGCCAGTTAAGTGAGGGGCTCAACTCATTAGCATATAAACATAAAATAGATTTTATTTTTTCTCATTAGTGCTAGGACAGTGCTGTCCAGCCTCCCTTCCTGCTGGGCTGCAGGTTGCTCTTTTCGAACAGCACGGAATTCGATTTCATAATTTCTGAATCCGGCTCTGTTTCATAAAAGAGCCCTGTGCCTTAGTAAGGTGTTCCCATTCCTTCTATAATGTCACCCCTGTATGTGTGACACCTTCTTCTCTTTCTTCCTTCCCGGTGCCAGCTGAAGCTGGACACCCAAGAGGCTTGGGATGGAAGGGGTTCTGCTCTCTCAATGGGCCATCGCCCAGCCGCTTGCGTCCGGGGTTCGAATGTCAGCAGGTGGCCGCGGGGGAGAGTTGGTATCATTTTTGGGGGGGGCGGGTGATGTGATGATGGGGAGGAGGGCCGGAGGAGGGGGAAGCCGAGGGACAGGGACAGCCAAAGCCAAGGTGACCGCAGCCTGAGCCCAGATATCTGGGGGTCTCTAACGTGAGCTAGTGTCTGCAGCAGAGGATTGCGGGAATGTCATCTTCCTTGAGTTGGCTGCCTTGGGCTTGCCTCTCGGTGACGGCTGATGCCGTGGGGGTGCGGGGGGAGAAAGGCAGCCTTAGACCTGAGCCTAAGGACCTTCCTGTTGCACTCTGCCCACTAGTCCTCGTGCTCTGGGCTCAGTTTTGTCCCCCCAAAATCCACATGTGAAAGCCCAAACCCTCAGAACCTCAGAATAGAGGGGGCTAAGTTGAGTGAGGTCAGTAAGGTGGGCCCGAATTCAGCAGGACTGGTGTCATTCCAGGAAGAGGGAATTCGGACACACAAAGGGACACCAGGGATGCTGGTGCCCAGAGGGAAGGCCACGCGAGGACACGGCAGGAAGGCAGCCGCCCCCCAGCCAGAGAGAGGTCTCAGGTCTCAGGTCTCTCTAAAGTCTATATTCTATTATGTTTGGTAATATTATCTTATGCTATCATACGATACGGGATGGGATGGGATAGTATAGTGTATGTCACAAGAATCCTATGTCCCAGTTTCACGGAACATCTCTCCATTCCCTCCTTTGTCCAGAGAGGTAGCTCTAATCAAGATAAATGAACAAAAATCCCTACATTTTCTTTATTCTCACAATGTCCCTGTTATAACCGGGTCAAAACTACAAAATACCTCTGAATACGCTTTTGAAGAAAGGTACACGGTACATGTGAGGAAAACAATGCATGCTTATTAAGATACATAAAACGAATTCGGAACAAATGGGAAAATATATACTCAATGTTCCCAAAATTTAATATATAATTTCAACGCAATTCTGTGTCGAATTCTGACAGATGATTTTTGTTTCTGTGTGTGTTTGGGGTTTGGGAACCGTCGAAACGTCTTAAAGAATAATCAGTCAATTTAGTTTTGATCAAGGCACAGATAAATCAGTGGAACAGGGTAGAGAACCCCAAATCAGATGCCTTTGTATTATAAATTCATTTATGACAAGGACAGCAGTTTAATTCAGAGGCAAGTGAATGGATTATTTATAAAGTGTGCTGGCAAACTCATTATCAGTCTGGAAAAAAAGTGAAAATAGTCTCTATTATCTCTTGCACCCAAACAAAAACAAATGGGAATAAAAAGGCACCGCAGAAGGAATGGAGTCAAAGATACGGTAACGGTGATGTGTAGAGTCAAAGTAGTAGTAATCCAGGGTGCCTGGGTAGCTCAGTGGGTTAAAGCCTCTGCCTTCGGCTCAGGTCACGATCTCAGGGTCCTGGGATCGAGCCCCGCGTCGGGCTCTCTGCTCAGCAGGGAGCCTGCTTCGCCCTCTCTCTCTGCCTGCCTCTCTGCCTGCTTGTGATCTCTCTCTCTGCCAAATAAAATAAAATCTTAAAAAAAAAAAAATACTGGTAGTCTATCTGAGAAAGGTATTTTTGTACAGATGCTAGATGAAGGTCAAGAGCTATTCGATATAAAGAGCTCTTGGATGTAAATGAAAAGCACCACCATATAAAAATAGAATCGACCATACATTCACAGGTAATTCACACGAGAGCAAACCCACGTGGCTGAAAAACGTGTGAAAAGATGTGCACATTCTCTGCTAGTCGGAGAGAGGCAAATTAAAGCCACCGTGAGATATCACTTTACGCTCATCAGAGTGGAAAAGGCTAGAAAGAGTGACAGCATGCATCTCTAGCAGGGAAAGCATCTCCTCCGATGTGAGCTTGTTTCCGCCTTTGGGAAAAGCCCTCAGGGAGCGTTTAAAGTTAAAAATTAGGCATCTCGTGGCTAAGATTCCCCACTCTGAGAAGCCTTGCCGTAGAAATAAAAGCAACGATGAGTTGACTGCTGCCTTCCTCGTCGGGCAAAGGTCTGGAAACAGAATGAGCAGCCACGAATGGCAGAGTCGCTGTAGAAATGATGAGCCAGCCCCACCGTGGGATAGAATGCAGCCGTTAAGAGGAGCAAATCAGAGTCACACATGATTCAGACGGGCTCCCCCAGCTCTTTGCCTCTTTGCCAAGGTCGCCCACCCCCGCCCCCCACGAACACCACCGTTTACGTTCTCGGAGACAACTGACCCGGGAGGTTTTGATCGCCTCCCAAGAATCAGTTTCATCCCCTAGAAGTCAATATTGCTCCCATTAAAAAAAAAAAAAATGCAAGTTTAGTAGGATTTCCACAAGGTCCTCTGGAGTAAAAGATCAATGTAGATAAAGACAAACACGTCACAGAAGGCACCTGGGTTAGCAACGTGCGGGCGTGGGAGAGGGATAGTGGCGGAGCCAGAAGCGCCCACCTCTTGATTTTAGCTCAGGTCCTGGTCTCAGGATCGTGAGATCCAGCCCCGTTTCGGGCTCCGAGCTGGCCGTGGAGCCTGCCTAAGATCGTTTCTCTCCTGGGGCCCCTGGGTGGCTCAGTCAGTTAAGTGTCTGCCTTCGGCTCAGGTCATGAGCTCAGGGTCCTGGGATAGAACCCCACGAGGGGTTCCCTGTTCAGTAGGGAGTCTGCTTGTCCCTCTCCATCTAGCCCTCCCCCGGCTTGTGCTCTCTCTTGCTCTCTCTCAAATAAATAAATAAAATCGCTTTAAAAAAAAAAAAAAATTCTCTCTTTCCCTCCGTCCCTCCCTAAGGGCTCACGCAGCAGCCTGAACATTGCTTTGGGGAAATCCCACTTGTCACTGGCCTAAAGTGGGCTACAGTCCAACTCTATCGACATCCCTCTGTCCCCAAATACGCTGATCCTTTCAGGGCCTCATGCCTCTGTGTGTCCTGTTTCCTCTGCCACGGATGCTCCTATGGGTGGAAATGTGTCCCCTAAAAATTCACATGTTGAAATCCTAACCCCAAGTAATTCCGAGAGTGACCGCGTTTGGGAATAAGGTCTTTACAGGGGCAATCAAGTTAAAATGAGGTCGGTAGGCAGGACTGTCATCCCATGTGACCGGTGTCCTTACAAAAGGGGGAGATTTGAACACAGAGACAGACACGGATTGAGGGAAGACAAAGCGGAGACACCAGAGAACATCGTGTGGAGATTCGCATTATACTTTGAAGCTACTAGAAGCTACCAGAAGCTAGGAGAGAAGCCTGGAGCTAATCCTTCCCTAGGGCCTTCAGAGGGTACATGACACTGAGGAATGCTCGATCTCCAACTCCTAACCTCCAAAATGATGAAAAACCAAATTTCTGGGGTTTCGGCCAGTTTGCGTCACTGCGTCCTGACAGTCCTAGGGAATGAATACATTTCCCTCTTATCTGGCTCGCGAACTCCTAAGCAATCTACAGGGTCTATGTAAAATTTTACATCCTTTGCAGAGTCTTCCCAAATAAATCATCCCTTTCCTCATCTGCGTCCCAGTAATATTTTGTGCACGCCCATCCTACAGCACTTACAAGTCTGACTTAAATTATTTAATAATTGGCATTACATTTAAAATGTAATTCTGTGCTAGACCTTGGCCCGCCCCCCCTCCAAAGACACAAGGCACGAGTCTTTGGATCTATTCTTGCATCCCCTGTAGCTCAGGGCAGTATTGAGCACAAAACAAGTGGCTCACAAATACTTAGCACGCACTGGGAAAAAACTAAAATACGGCTTCTCCCTACATCCCCTCCAAGCAGGAAAAGACGCAAGTGAACGCAAGAGGCTCCTGGAATCATATTTCTTCTCTCTTGGCAAGGCTCTTCAATCCTAACAAATTGACTTAATGAAAATGTCTTTAATGGGGGCAATATGGCCAAAAGGAATTAGCTCCCTAATTGAAACCTAGAACTTTAAAAGTAATTAATGGGAGGGCCAAATTGTCCTTCACAGCGAGAGTGCAGGGGCGCACCAGCCGGCGGAGGGACTCCGGGCAGGTGTCGTCGGCGGGCCGTGCGCGCGCCCGGCCACACGGTGAGTGTTCCCCTTAATCCTTGACGCGGTGCCATCAACCAGGGCTGGCAGGTGCCGCTTTGCTCTGTAAGAAGGAACTTTTTTTTTTTTTTTAACGAGCAAAGATGTTCATCACCATTTCGCACTCGTGCGCTTGGAGGAAGGGGGCGGGGCCGGGCTTTTGGAGTCGAGGTGCGCGGAGCCCCCATGAGAATCTGGGGGTCCTGGCGTCCTTGCATCAGCTCGGAGGCATTGGAGTTCACTCGACCCCGACTGCGGGTTTTCTCCGGCTTCTTGCTGGCTGCCTCCCCTCGGGCTCGCTGCAGCCTCCCCTCCCTGCCTGTAAGGAAGCGGCTGCTCTCAGTAGGGGATCAGTGCTAACATATTGCACAGAAGCAGATGGCATCTATATTTAGAGGCCCTTCAGAGGAAGGATTAATGCCATTTAGAACACACCACAGGCCAAGAAAACGAGAGTGGAGCGTTCCAAATGAATCCTTAAAAAACCTCCATTTGTCCCCTGTTACCCGCTGAGTTGTAACCTCCCCCCCCCTAAAATTCATACGATCCCTGTGTTGAAATCTTCACCCCCAGGACCTCAGGATGCAAGCGTATTTGGATATAGGGTCTTTAAAGAGGTGATTAAGTTAAATTTGAGGTCACTGGGGGAGACCCTAATCCAATAGGACAAGTGTCCTTATATGAAGAGGAAATTGGTCTCAGACACATACGGAGGATACAAGGAGACGGCTGTCTGCATGCAAAAAAAAAAAAGAGAGAGAGAGAGCTCAGAAGAGATCAACCTAACCACACCTCCATATGGGACATCCAGCCTCCAGAACCAGGAGAAAATAAATTTCTGTTGTTTAAACCGCCGGGGCCGCGATACTTCGTTTTGGCAGCTGAAGTTGACTAATGTCAGAGGACACAGTGCCATCTCCTTAGCTTGGTAAGCTGGCTCCACCCACCCTTTTGGGTCCCTTCTGCCCTTTCCCAGGCAGGTGACCCTTCGCCCTGTTACCCCAACCACACCATGACCTTTCATGCCACCGGGCCTTAGCACATGACCTTCTCTCTATGGGGATCACTCGCTTCACCCTCCTCTTGAAAAATCAGGCTCACCTTCCAGACTCAATTGAAATGCCCTTCCCCAGAGGGGACCACCCCAAATCTCCCACCCCCATTCCCAAGACAATCGGCAGTTTCCGCTCTGCATTCTTTTTACTCTCCCTTCATGCCCGCAGGCTGGCCGGAGCTCCCTGGGGAGCCAGACCATGTCTTTCTCAACTTGGAACTCCCCGCTCGTAATCATCGCCAGGACAAGGGAACCCAGCGGTCAAAGCCTCTTCTTTTGAAGGAGTGGTGGCGAGAGGAAGAGGAACCAGCAAGTGGCCAGCCAGGATTTGCCCCCTAAAAGAGCCCCACGGATGTAACAAACCCAAACAGGACAGAGGCCACATATGAGCAAAATTAGGAACTCTGTGTTCTCTTCCTACATTTCTGGCACTAACTTGCCAGGACCTGCCCTGTGACACTGACACCTCTCTCCATCTGAAACTGGCCTAGCTCATCCCCCGCTCTGAGAACAATCTAAGTGTCCGTGACTCTAGAGCCTTGGACGAAATAAAAGGAAAAAAAGGACCTTTTGCCTTTCCACTCCCACATTTATTTATGCATTCATGTGTTGAGTGCGGATAACCTGCCAGGAGAGTTAGAAGTTTTCTGGAAAAGCAACATTTGGGCAGGATCTTGCAGAAAGAGACTTAGAAGTGGGAAGAAACACACACACACACACACACATTTCCATAGAAATTCAATTTCCCAACTTCAAAGACTCCTTCCAACTCTTAACAATGTTACGCTTTTCCATTCCAGGCACAGAACAGCATATCCTTTAAGAGTCAGTTGGTGGGAGGAAGGGGGAAGAAGACAGTTTCAGAGGTGGGAACATAGCAGACAAAGGTCAAAGGTGGGGAAGCAAAGTGCACAACGGGGAGCATGAGAGTCAAGTACTGGAAGAAGGAGGTGCCCCCCCCCCCGCCCCCGTCCCGGGCAGTGGGGAAAAGGACACAATTTGGTAGCGGACGCACTTTGGAAGAGCTTGGACGTTAACCTTCTGGGCAGTCCGGGAAGGTGTCTGACCTACAGAGCGGGCTAAGCAGATTTGTGTATTGGGGGGTGGGGCAGGGTGGGGAACTGCTGGAAGATGCTTGGAAGTGGGATGGAGAGGCTGATTCTGGAGGCAACAAGGAGGCCGAGGAAAGGGCTCAGGAGACACGAGACGGGTCCTGCGGCGGATCCCGGGCTGGGCTGCAGGGGGCAGTCTGGGTTCGCCACGATAGCTCCGCTCCCCTTCTGCGTCTGGGGGTAAGATCACGGCAGGCCTGCCGCCGGCCCCAGCGGGACTGCTGATCATTTCATTAGATCCCAAATCCCCAGCAGAAATGAAAGAGCTTTGAATTCAATCATCAGTTGGAATGCATCTCTTATCAGCCGCGATCCACTGCTCCCGCGATGCGCGCACGCGCACAGCCGCGTGCAGAACCCTTTTGTGGGAAGCCGGACTTACGCAGCCTATTATTTAGTTTAGAGAAGATCTATGGGATTTAAATTGGAGGCTTCGGACAAATTGCATTTGAGATTGAACGAGGGTGAAGTAGCCAGACGTATCATCAATTTAGGAAGATAACTAGAACCTTCGTTGGCTACCGTGGCCTGTTTCATTCCACCGTTACTTAAAAGACCACTAGCCCAGTAACTCTGAATTTCTCGATCTGGGCCTTTGACAGGAAGCCGAAGGATTCATCTGTAGACTTCTTTATTTTTCATTAAGACCCAGGCCTTTTCTTTCCCAGTGAATGAAGACAAGGCATCGGAATAGCAAACTAAGCCTCATTCTCTTCCTCCCCTCCCCGCAGAATCCATTTGGAAAACAAGGTAGTTTACTGGGTTAGATGGAAGGAGAGGGTTTAGAAGAAAGGAGTCCTCAGAACAGCGAGCGCACAAGAGTTCCAGGAGAGAGCCCTGCCCTGCCTAAAAAAAAGGAAAACAGAGTGTCTATGAGTCTAGGAAAGCCAAGAACAGCCTTGTAATGTCCTGTGAGGTCAGCGAGAGCATCCTGGAAACTGCGAAATCGTTTGCAATTATACATACTACCGTTACATCTATTATTACAGTGATATTCATCAGGAAGGGACCCCTCAGAATGATGGGATCCTCATTTTACCTAGAAATGGAAAAAAATCAGCATCGCCATTTAAACACCCACTTCTAACAGGACACAAATTTTAGCCCTCCCCCTGCGTTCAATGGCAGAGTCTGAGCTGTCCACTCAGACCACTTGGGGTTAGATCCTGGTTCAAACACTTAGAGACTGCGCGGGGTTGGGCTGGGGAAGTAACCTTTCTGAGATCCATGTCCCTCATTCATCAGAATAATGAAGGCACTTACATCCTCATGCAGTAGTTCTGAGATGCACATTAAAAAAAACCCAAACACGTTTTTGGTAAAATGTTGACTACAGCCCACGGGAAGGGCCCCATAAGTGAGAGCAGTTCCTGTAGTCACTGTTTCCTTTTATTGGATTTGCACAAAAAAGCAGCTCGTAATCTCACCCTCGTCTCTAAAAAAAGCTAGAGCTGGTCCCGCTCTCAGGTCTGAGTGTTTAAAAATATTTCAAAGGAAAGGCAGACGGGTTGGAGGGGGCGGGAGGCCCGAGGTATCTGGGGAGGGAAGACATCACAGATGGCCCATCAGGAACTTCACAGAGTGTCACATCCAGAGGTATCTGCCAGCTCAACCAGGGATGAATCTTCTATGAGGACCAGATGCTACTAATTGGCGAGGAATCCTGTGGCTGCCACCCAAAGAAGGGAACAAATTCTTTGCCACCACATGGCTCTTTTTTTCCCTTCCAAGCATAATGTGTTAACTCTTTGAAAGAGTCGGACCAGCTTCGGTCTCCAAAAGCCCATGTCCACGTGTAGGAGATTCTTAAGCAAGGTACTAGAGCATTGATTTCATTGATTCCGATTCTTTGCTCAACAAGCAACGCTCTCTCCTACGTGATCTTTGGGGGAACCATTGAGGGCACCCCCTGGATGGGAATTCAGCTTAGTGTCCCAAGGTGGGACGTAGAAGTTCGAAGCTTCTGCCCTGCATCTATTCCTCTCCTTAAACCATCCCTTGCCATGTCTCTCCCTTCCAAATTATCACCTCTTTCAAAGATAAGGATTGGTCTTCGTGCCCTCTATGGAGGGTTCCCAGAGCCTATCCAAGGGCCTGCCACAAGGCAAGAGCTTTGCTCAACAAGTAGATAAATATGACCGGGACCCCATTACATTTTTAGCTTTCCCACTGCCTCAATTGCCATACCTCAAATTAACACCATCCGCTCCCGTCTCATCAAGTTATCTTCCATCTCTTGAATACATCACGCACTCCAGCACATCCGTGCCTTCCTACACACTTGTCTTTCTGTCGAGAATCCACCCCCTGCGGGATGGGCCAAGCCCGGCAAAAGAAGAATATTACAGAACACAGGTCAACAAAACTACAGCAGGTGACTCCGCCCACTTCCTGTGTTTGTCAATGATGTTTTAGTGAAATACGTCCACTCCCATCTGTTGACATATTGTCTGCGGATGCTTCCGTGCTCCAACGGCAGAGTGGAGTAGTTACCCTAGAGATCGCATGGCCTGTCAAGCCTCAGAGAGTCACTTGCTGGCCCTTGTGCAGGGAAAGTCACTGACCTTCATTCCAGAGGCAAAAGCACGCGGCACGTAGCAGCAGGCTCTAGTGTGAATTCTGCCTCTGTCCATCCGTGGGTAGCTGTGGTTATTTCCTCTCTAAAAGGGAGATAATAAATCTATTTGATGAGATGATTCAAATAGTACGTGAAAAAAAAGGTCCACGTGCGGTATTCAGCAAAGGGTATATACTCGGTAAATAGTTCCCTCTCTCTCTCTTTCTTTCTTCTTTCTCCTGTGTATCAGTGAGCTCAGGCTGTGTAACAAAATACCGCAGCCTTGGTGGCTTAAACAACAGAAGCTTATTTTCTCACAGTTCTAGAGGCTGGAAAACCAAAATCGAGGTGCCTTTATCCCCACTTGCCAATGGCCTCCTTCTCACTGGGGTCTCACATCACCTTTCCTCTGTGTATAAATGGAGAGAGAGTCCTTTGGCATCTCTTCCTCTTCTTATAAGGACTCTAGTCCTATAAGATTAGCCCCACCCGCACGATTTCATTTAGTCGTCATTACCTTCTTAAAAGCCCTATCTCTGAATACAGTGTTGCTGGGGGATAGGACTTTACCCTAGGAAATGAGGAGTGAATTAAACACGATTCGATCCATTACAATCCATTACAAAGTGAAATTGATTCACTTTCCTTCTCCTCGAAACTTCTTGGAAATCCACCGGGGAGAGGTTGTATTATTGGTCCCATTCTATATCTACACCCTTTGCCATGTGCCTTTACATTTTCCCTCACTAAAATGGCAGATCGTATTCCCTACCCTTTGACCTTGGGCTCAACCGTGTGACTTGCATTAGCCGACAGAACGAGGTGGACGTGGTTGTGTCCCAGCTCCAAGCTTAGATCTTAAATGAACTCACAAATTTCCACTTGCCTTCCCGAGTCTTTGTCATCACCATGAAAAGAACATTCTCCAGCCCAGCCTGAGGGTCCCAGCAAAGCAGCCACCTCACTTAACTCCAGCCCAGATCGGCCAGTCTCCAGCCAACCCAGGAAGGGTAACCGAGCCCAGCCAAGGTCAGCAGAGCCAGCTAGCCAAGTTTAGTCTGTGCCACCCAACCCCCAGTTGACCCACTAATTTATGACCCACTGATCTCTGATCTTTAACAAGAGACTTTGGGTTGTCTGTTAACAAAAATTTTGTGTTATTAGCTAACTGGTATACCACCATTCATTCTTCGAGATCTGACTACAATACCACCTTGTTTGGGTTCAAACTCTAGCTTCCCCTTTACTAGCTATGTTGTTTGGGGCAGGTGGCTCAGCCTCTGTTTCTTCCTCTCTACAATGAAGACAAGAGCATGACTCCATAGCTATTGTGAGATTAAGGTGCAACTATTTAGATAAGACTATGCATAACTACGTACATAAGTGTTGGCTTCCTTCCCCCCTTCCTTCCTACTGCAGGAAGCTTTCCAAGAAGTGCTGGGATAGAAGCAGTCGCTTCTCACATTAATTTTCTCACCTCCCTCCGTGCATATTACTTGTCACTGGGTCTGCTCCCCTCACTAGTTTGTGCAGAGGATCTCAAACAACAGTAGCCACCAGAATCACCTGGAGACAATTTCAAACACACCAGTGAACAATCTCCACTTTAGTCCTGCTAAATATTTATGTTCAGGAAAGTATACGGAAATTCCCAATTTTATATATATATATATTCTCCCCTGGTTAAGAAGCAATGAGCAGGAGACCTGCTCGTTGGCCGACAGAGCGAGAAAGGAAGCAGAAACCATATCTCAGGATCACTGAATCTCTGAGTTCCCCCATCTGGCCTAACACAGAGAAGATGCTCAGTGTGTATGTTTTGAGTGAATGAACTTCCTGAAATGCACGCCTCTATGGAGAATCATGGCATCGAAGAGCTGACGTGAAGCCTTGTTTTCCTGGTGCAGAAGCTGAGGTCCGGTCTTAAGAATAGAAAGGTACCAGGGCGCCTGGGTGGCTCAGTGGGTTAAAGCCTCTGCCTTCGGCTCAGGTCATGATCTCGGGGTCCTGGGATCGAGCCCCACATCGGGCTGTCTGCTCAACAGGGAGCCTGCATCCCCCTCTCCCTCTGCCTGCCTCTCTGCCTACTTGTGATCTCTCTCTCTCTCTGTCAAATAAATAAATAAAATCTTTAAAAAAAAAAAAGATTAGAAAGGTACCTCCTAATTTCAAACTGAGTGCTTTTCCCAGAAAGAATGGGCTGACCTCAGAAAAGGCAGGAAACCTCCCATTCTCAGAGTTGTCATTTTTTTAATGTATTTCCCTTACCCGTTTCAACGCCCTCAACCCCTCAGTGGAAGTGCAGACTGTGGGGATAAACAGCCCTGCATTTGGGTCCAGGAAAAGGAGGTCATGGGCAGTCTTACCCAAAGACCGCTATGGGCCCCACTAGGGCTGGAGGGCATAAGGCAAAGTGGACCCTCTTTATGAACAAAAGGGTGTTTATAACAGTGGACATTCAAGGTGATTGAAATTGGAACCTCCATTGCTCAAAAAAATGACAGTAAAATATACCATATGAGCCAATAATTCCACTACTGCATATTTACCCAAAAAGAATGAAAAAACACTAACTCGAAAAGTTAATTGCACCCCTATGATCACTGCAGCATTATCTACAGTAGCCAAGATGTGGAAGCAACCCAAATATCCATCAATAGATGAACGGATAAAGAAGATATAGACTATTACATAGCCATCGGAAATGAGATCTCGCCATTTGCAACAACACGGGCGGACCGACAGGGCATAAGGCTAAGTGAAATAAGTCAGACAGACTAAGACAAATACCATATGATTTTATTTATATGTGGAATCTAAAAGACAAAAAATAAATAAATAAACAAGCAAAAGAATCAGACCTGTATATACAGATGGTTGCGGGGGGGGGGGGAGGGATGGGCAAAAAGGGGTGAAGGAGAGCAGGAGATACAGGCTTCTAGATGTAGAATGACTAAGTGACAGGGAGGAAAGGCACAGCATAGGGAATGTAGTCGATGGTACCGTAATAGCATCGTATGGTGGCAGACGGTAGCTACACTTATGGTGAGCATAGCATAACATATAGAATTATTGACTCACTATGTTGTACACCTGAAATTAATAAAACGTTATGTGTCAATTATACTCAGATTTTTTAAAAATCAAGTAAAAATAAATAAATAAGAACCTCCAATCTTGCTTGAACTCATAGGTTCACTAGCCAAAGGAGAACCTAAAATCGAGCCTCTGATTTGCCTCCCCGTATTTGGCCAAGACTTATAACATGCACAGGCAAGTGGCCACTTACATTAGAATCAAACAGGATACACACAATTAAGCAATTCTTAATTATAAACTTAGTAGATTTGGGGAGAGCAAATGTTTTATCTCTTTTTCCATCTTGGCAGAGCTTGTGGGCACTCCCCAGATGTCTGTGCACTGCCATCCATTTCCTGGCCCCAGAATGTGGGTGGAGCCATGTGACCATTTCTGGCCAATGCAATATGAGCAAAAGTGATGTAAGTGACATAAGCCCTGTCCGGTCTTGGAACTTGAAAACACTGCATGGCATGCTCCACCTGTCCCTGTGACCACGGAGAGCACACATTCCAGATGGCATAGCTTCAAGATGGAAGAACCCTAGATCCCCAAGCAGGCAGCAAGACGCCCTGGAGAGCTGTGAGACCCCCATCAGACTTTGTCAAGAGCAGAAATGAATTCATTCTGCTTGCATCACTGAGATTTCAGGGCGTATTTGTTACTGCAGCAGAACATAGCCTCTCCTACGTAAGAGGCAGCACAAACGGACCCGGAGGTGCATCTAAATCCCATCTGTCATCTAAGTTCTCCATCCCTGAACGTGGTATTGGCAAGTCATGGAGATGGGCATATGGGTCACACAAAAAGTTGGCAACCCAACGAGAGAGAAAAGATAAGCAATTCTCAATAATAGCAAATGAAATGCCTGTGCTAAGGGAGAGACAAAGGTACCGTTGACAGCTTTCTGGGAATGGTATGAACTAGAAAGACTAAGAAATCCGACTACTACGAAATACCTAAAAAATGCTGGTTCTAAAAGGAAAATGTCTTCTTAAAGACACAGCCTAGTAGTCTAGACAGTAAAGAAATCCCTCGAAGCCCCTCTCCCCCTCAAAAAAAAGAAAGAAAAGAGCGGAAAGCCGGGAATGTAGTAGAATGCCGAATCTAGCAGTTTCCCTGGGGTAGCTTTGAATTCCCACCTCTCTACTTCCCAGGATTTTGCACTTGTGCTCCATGCCATGCAGGGAAAGGGGGACAGACAGCCTGGGATCCACACGAGGTTGGGAATAAGATCAGACGTTCTCGTACAATGCCACGCTCTCTGGGGGCCTCACATTCAATAAGGCAGGAACTAGAAAGAAAACTTTTCCCTTGCAAGGAAAGATGAAGGGGCAAACTGCCTGCTAAATCTTCTTTAGGAGGGAGGAGGTAGGGATTATTTCATAATCTGTCTTGAGAATTCCCAACTACTACGAATGTGCACTCACAGGGGTTTGGGAACTGAATTTATACGATTTGATTTTTTTAAAGCACAATTTAAGAATGCAACGTGGTCCTGA
Organism: Potos flavus; assembly: GCA_028534135.1. Lineage (NCBI taxonomy): Eukaryota > Metazoa > Chordata > Mammalia > Carnivora > Procyonidae > Potos > Potos flavus. The sequence goes on along the minus strand of CM052890.1, from coordinate 8,691,895 downwards.
GGTAGCGGTGCCACCAAGCAACAAGCAAGTGTCCCCAAGCAAACAGAAGCAAATGTCCATTCTCTGAACGTGCCCTCCAAGAGCTATCACGGGTATGAATGTCAATCAATATGAGTTTACAACTGAGAATCAAAAAACTTGGGAGGAAAAAATAGGACAGTCGACACCCCCACCACCACCACCAACAAAAACCTAGCCACAAGCGAGTGCTTTGCTATCCAGGCAGAAATGTCCTGCAGGGATACCACATACCCAGCCATCCCAGGGGACCCTGGGGACACCCAGTCCGAGAACCAAGCACGAGGGTTGAAAAGGCAGTGCCCACCCAGAAATCGGCCAGAGGTCTAGAGTGGTGTCCCTGTCGTGAAAGAAAATCCGAAAATGGTTAAAGGATCCTAGCGGGATCTGGAGGAGTGGCTCCAAAGCAAAGGAGGCAGCTTCCTCGCATGCATGGAGCTGGTCAGGCAGCTAGCCACTAGCTCGACCACTCTCATGGGTCTAGTCCACAGTGGTGTGGCTTCTCCAGCTGGCACTCGTCTGTCCCATCCTCCCTGGCGTCAACAAAAATAGATGGGATAAAGAAACGCAGCCCACCAGCCATGTTAACAAACCCAGTGTCTTAGTTGAGCCTGCCCTGAGGACCATAGACTGGGTGGCTCTAAACAACAAAAATGGATTTCTCATAGCTCCGGAGCCTAGACGTCCAAGATCAGGATGCGAGTATAGCCACGTCCTGGTGAAATCTCTCTTCCAGGTTGCGGACTATCCACTTCTGGTTGTATCCTCACCCGGTGAAATGAGGGAGAGTGGTCTCTAGGGTCCCTTTCATAAGGGCACTCATCCCACTCATGAGGATTCTACCCTCATGACCTGCCACCCCTTCCCCCTAAAGGCTCCACCGTCAATTACCATCACATTGAGATTGGGGATTTCAACATCTGAATTTTGGGCAGCTGCAGACATTTAGTCCGTAATAGTTTCATTTGACTTTGGGTAGACCATCAACTCGGGGCCGGGAAAGAAGTGAAGTCAGTGAAGGATGGAACTGAATTAGCCAAACTCTTTCAAAATGAAAAGGCGGAGAGAGAGACAAAGATATACGGGCTCAGAAGTGGCTAAGATCCAGAGTAAATAGTGAGCTTCACAAAATTACCCCTTTCTGTTTCAATCTTTTATACTTTAATCATCTCCAGCCACGGGCACGGTTCTTAACCGTGAAGACAAGGGCTCGGAATGAACACGAGGATAATGAAGGTGAAATACTATTATATTTAATACTCTAATATCATTAATGCAACTCCAGTCAGAGATCAAGGACTTCTCAAATTAATTATTTCTTGTTCCAACACACACCATGAAATGGGCTTTCTAAATCAGAATGACACATCCCAACCTTTCCTTTATTAAGATAATTCTATTTTATTTCTTGTATCTTCGCAGCCTAGGCAAGTTTGATAAATATTTAAGAGAGAAATTAGGTGGGAAAATGCTGGATAATGCATGACTAGCAACCCGTTGACTGAGACAGAGACACCCTGTGACCTGACTTTAGACTCTTTCTGCTTGCAGTACACAAATCCCTGCAAAAATCTAGCCAGTCTCGTCCCTTTGTGGGAAGATGAGCACTCCACTGTGAGCCTGTGTGCCCTTCCAGGTTTGCATTTTCCATTTTATTACCAGAGCGAGGAGGGAAAGTCATTGCTTGAAATACACTCATTAAAGCTGAATTGAGTCTTTACGGTCAGCAGTAAAAGTTAGGCAAAATATTGATAACTTGCCTATTAATGGTCTCTCCTAGGTGGGTCTTTAATTGCTTGAATGACTGGTCGTCTGTAGAAACCACTTTCACCCTTCAGTTTGGTCTCCAAAGAAGTCTTAAGCGTGCACGAAGACCTTGATCCTTGGAGATCTCGGAGGAGCTAGTGACTTGTCCACACAGAGTAACTTGAGTGGTGCGGCAGAGGGTCACGTCCATTATGAGGGGACAGACGCCTTCGTGGCTGGCAGAGACTTTTTATGAGCGCATTTGCCGATTTCCAGGAAGGCACCATCAACCTCCCCTCACCAAGGTATTTTCTGCTTTTGGTGCGGTTGGACAGCTTCTTCAAAGGAAATGCTTTCTGCAAAATGCCTCCCCAGTTGATGCTTTGCAGTTGGCTAATTGCCAGGATAATCGGTTCTAACCATTTACCTTCTGAAAGCATCACTCTTGACTTGATCATTTAATTCTCCAAACGCCTTCAACTGACGGGAAAGGATGCTATTTTACTTGCAAAGCTGATTGCAAATTATTTTCTGATTGCAGATTTATTTTGTTTGTGACAAAATGTTTCCCGCTAATTGCTAAAATAATCTTGTAGGAACTTGCCTCTGAGCGCCTAATCTATTAACCCACTGTAGTTTCCCCCTAATCCCTGTTTTCATCCTTTTATTTATTTTAAACACCTATTTACAGGATCATTAATCCTCATCAATATTGTCTGGAATCCTTGAGCAACTACCAGGGCTATTTGTGCAAAGAAAACCCTACAGTCGAGGAAACTCATCGTTCAACTTGTCTGTCCTGCTCACCAGCCTTTCCTTCCGAGGGATGAGAGAGGAAAATAAAGCCCATCTCAGCTTGATCCACAGTGGGCCATGGAAAGGAAGAGACATGAATCTCGTTGGTGGACAGAGAAATATGTATTTTTCCTTGGCTTCTGGCAAGCTGGAAAATTAAAAGTTGCCAGATTCTTCTTTTGGATCGTCCCAGGTAGACAGAACAACAAGATACTATGTCAATGACGCCCATATCTGGATAGCATTCTTTTAAGATATTTTGACCTAATACTGAGCAGGAGAAAGGTAAATACAAACTCAAGAGGCCAAAAAACACTAGTGACAGAAGTGACTGGGCACAGCTCACTTATCATACAAGTGAGTAGACTGAGGCACGGGGCAGCCAAACAATTTGACCCGAAAGCCTGTGTTAATCGGGGTTGGTGAAGGGGAGCCCGCCGTAGCCAAGTTATTTGCGTTTAGCTTCCATTGTCCAGATTTTTTTTCTTGGTTATTTTGCATTTGTGATGGAAGGAACAGAAACATTCATTTTTCCAGGGGTCTGTGCACAATTATAGAAGATAATTGTCACCACGGGTGACAGATTTATTTCTTTCAACAGTGCTCAAGGTTAAAGCACATCACATCTGAACCCGAAGACCTATCTTGGAGGCCATCTTGCGTGAAGGTGCCTTGACAAATGTCCATCCAAGCCAAGGACCAGAGATCCCTCTCAACACTGTCGGCCCCCCTCCCACCAAACCCCAGCAGAGAGAAAGAACTCGGGGTTTTGGTCGAATAAGCGAGCATGTGACAGTTTCTCCGGGCTTTGTTAAGATGCAGTAATTCTCAAAAAAGGACTTTTATCTGACTCTAATTTTCCCCAGCTCCTCTTGGCTATAAAGTTCACGTCAAGTTGACCTTAATTCATTTACCATCTTGGATATGCTTCAAACTCAGCTACATTAACCCTTCCTGGCGGACTCCCATGCTCACTGCAAACCCCGTTTCTGGATCTGGCAGGGAATTGCCTATAATTATCCTTAATGTACTCCTGAAGCAAAGATATGCGTGTTAAGAGCCAAAATAGAAGGTTAACTACAAACTGCACAGTAATGCAATTACCTCCCAATTATCCCTTTCAACGCTTAGGGAATGAATAGGAGACATTAAGCTCGATTCTGCAGTAGAATCTCTGGTTATTGGAGGTGGGGGTGGAAGTGGGGAGAGGCAGAAGGAGGGAGAAAAATAAGTAGGGCTGCCGTGGGTAACGGATGCCGGAGAATGTTGGTGACCCCCTAACTGGAATCATTCCTATTGGTATCGGATTTCTTTCGAATTCTTCTGGTTGCCGTACCTGGCAGAAGGTGCATTGCGTTAGCAGAATAGCCCATCTCTATGTTATCAAGACTCTACTCAACAATGGGGCGCTTGAGCGGCTCAGTTGGTTAAAGAGATGCCTTCCGCTCAAGTCATAATCTCAGCGTCCTGGGATCGAGCCCCGCGTCGGGATCTCTGCTCAACAGGAAGTCTGCTTCTCCCTCTCCATCTCCCTCTGCCCCTCCCCATCTCGTGAGCTCGCTCTCTCTCTCTTATTTCTCTAGCTTAGCCAAGGCTGTTAACCAGAGCACCTACATCTGGTCTTTCTACTTCGCTTGGGCTAATCACAGCCTAGCACCGATGTTCCGAGAGCGAATGTCCCAAAGATAATAACATTCCAAAAGTCCCAGGCAAGAGCCACAAGGCTCCTGATCACCTAGCCTCAGAAATCCTGGAATATTTCGCCATATTCTCTTGATCAAATGAGTCACTAAGACTAGCCCAGATTCAAGGTGGAACCATCATATACTTACGGGAGGGAAAGAATTAACTAACAGTGGTCATCTTCAGAGACCACCTACTACATGAGTGAGGATCTCAACTTTGTGTTACCTGAAAATGTGATATTCTTCCTTCTTCAGTGCTGTCATTGAAAAAAAAAAAAACAACCATCAATGCAGGAAGGAGGGAAAAGTCCAAAGGCACATTACTAGGATCTTCCTTCTAGGCTAAGGTTTCTCAAATTAATCCTGACCCCGTATTCGATGGAATTAGGTTCATCTATGAGTCAGGGATTTAGATTCTAAAGGATTCTAAGGGGATCCACTAGGACTCTCTGCATAAATCCATCCCCTTCTGAGTAATCACACACTTGACATTCCCATCAAGATGCTGATACTGTCTCTGGAAGGAACTGCTCCCTCTTCTTTGAGCATCTCTGTTCTCTCTGTACCCTGATCCAAGACGTTTTGGTGAAACTTTATCATCTGTAATTTCTATTAAGAAAAGAATAGGCATTTTGTGCTCCCAATCATGAAATTAAATTGCAATATTTAATGTGCCCTTTCAAATATTCTTTCTTTCTCAGATATTCTCATTAATCTGGCCACTACTCCCAATGCACATACCGTCCTGATCGACAGTCATTCCTGTGGGCCAGATAGAGCTACGGACGTCATTGGGACCGCCAGTTGGATCAGAAGCAGTTGTTTGCAGAACTGTATCTGGGCTCCTAGTGATTCCTGAGACTCACGTGTAATGCCCAAGTTCTCCCCCTGGGGAGGGTCTCTACATTGAACTCCCAGTAAAGGGTCTGGGCTGGAATATTCTACTTCCCACTGTCAGTTTCTCCCTTGGCCTTGGATCAACCCAAGTTGACCAAGCACCATTGACGTTGTGCATCAGACTTCTGACCACCTCCTTTGGGGGTCGGTGCCACCACCAAGCCAGTTTCCCAGCCTCCATCTTGCCTGATCCCCAGCCTTCCTCCTCTCCATTTCCTCCTGAGATGTGAGGTCCCAGCACGCCTTGCGACTCAATACCCCGGAGTGATAGCATCCAAGGGCTGCGTCCTATGAAAATGATGATGAAGGAAATAGAAATCCTGAAAAAAAAAAAAAAGTTATCAGCATGGTGGAGACCTCTCAAGTCCCGATGGCAGGGAAGGCTGACAACGGGAAACGAGCGGGATGATCATGCAAAGAGGCCAGCAACTGACAGACGGGAAGGAAACACAGACTGGATCCACACCATAATCCTGGAGAAATCCTATTTCACGGTGGTGAGACGTGGCTGGCTTTGAAGAAAAGAATCGGGGACACCCAATGGGAACAAGGCTAGGTGCCCAAAATGCCATCTCACTGGACATGGAACACGCGACCAGAGGACACTCAACCTTGACAAAGAGTCTGGGGTCAGGATAGGACTGCAGTCAGAAGAGAAACGGACTCAGCCGGGACCTGGCTGGGACGAAGGCGAGAGGAACTTACTGCGAGCAGGCTCGGTCTCAGAGCAGCCACTTCGGATGGAAAGCTGCCCGAGCTCGATCGCGTGCTTTTCCAAATGCAGCCCTGGGAAACCGTGGCTGCGGCTGCAACAAAGCCAGCCGTGCCCCCAGATAAGCCTTCTATAAGGCCGGTTGCTCCATTTTGTTTCACGTAATTTATTACTTGGTACCTATCGATAATGCGATTGTCAGCCCAGCAGACATTTTCCATTTTAATAGTTCACATGAGATACCACGTTATTGATCCTACACCACTAAATAAAAAATTCGTTTGTCAGGGGAGCCCGGAATGGCTTCTAATGGACACGGCCAAACACCTGCTACTAGTTAGGGAAGAAAAATAACCATCCTGCCACAAAGGACGTTTGGAAGTAGCCTCAAACGCTCTGTTTTAAGGATTAGCAGGGCTCTCGGAAGACAGGGGGTGCCTTCGCCCAATGTCCAAAGGCTGGCTTTCTCTTCGATGGTGGGAAAGACTGCCATTAATAAGGCATCTACTACGTGCCAAGCATTTTTACTTTCTGTGCTTCGTCCTATGCAATCCTCATGGCGATCTTGCAAGGTACCTACTGGTGGCTTTGCATAGAAGGCTCTGACCGATAAGGCACATAAGACACCAGCAAACGGAACGAGATGTCTATTCCTGACTTAGAAAGTCTGATGGTAGATGTTTCCCGGGTTGGCATCGCTGCTCCCTGATTCCAGACTCTACTATCCTCAACTTCTCGCACCGGGCCACAAGACAGCTGCCACGCAGGAAACCAACAATGTCTGCCACCTGCAGATGAGGGAGACCCTGAGTGGCTTCAAGGACGCAGCCTATATTCCGCGACTAAGGAGGAGCTAAGAAGCCAGGATCTTTGTCTACTTGGTTTCGAGATGGGTTTTCTTGCCATGGACACTGCCATCGCTATATCAAAAGCACCATGGTATGGGCTGGGCTGTGTCCACCACAACCGCCAGTCGTAGGTTGGCGTCCTAACTCCCAGGAACTCAAATGAGACTGCATTTGAAGGTGGGGTCTCTAAAGAGGTAATTGAGTTAGGAAAAGGTAATTAAGGTGGGCTCTAATCCAATCTGACTGGTGCCCTTCTAAGAAGAGATCAGGACACAGACGCGCACGGAGGGACGACCCTGTGAGGACACAGGGAGAAGGTGACCGTCTACATGCCAAGGACAGCAGAAGAAACCAACCTCAGAAGACACCAACCCTGCAGACACTATGACCTTGAACTTGTAGCCTCCAAAACTGTGAGAAAATAAATTTCTGTTTATCTGCTAAATCTCTCCTTTCTCCAGGAATTTCCCCCTTCCAGTGAATGTGTGTTTTTCTCTCCATCACTAATCCGTATTTCACAGTGTTATTGAGCTGTAATTGACACACAAGGAGGTGTATATATTTAAACCGTACAGTTTGATAGGTTTTGACATATAGATTCACTCGTGAAACCATCACCACATTCAACAAAATGATGTATCATCACCCCTAAAAGTTTCTTTGTGCCCCTTGGGAATCCCTCTTTCCCTGCTTCTACCCCTCATCCCTGGCCGCCACTGACCTGCTGACTCTACTGTCCCTGCAGAGTTGTTTGTGTCTTCAAGAGCTTTATATAAATGGAATTGTGTGGTAAATGTTCGTCTTTGACTTCTTTTGCTCAACGTGATTATTTTAAGATTCAGTCATGCTATGTGTCTCAGTAATTCATTCCTTATTATTCTGGGGTCGTGTTCCATTGTATGGATATACCACAGTTTGTTTCCCCATTTGCCTGTTGATGACCACTTGCATTATTTCCAGTGTTCACCTCTTAAAAATAGTATGCACGGGGCTCCTGGGTGGCTCAGTCAGTTAAGCGGCTGCCTTCGGCTCAGGTCATGATCCCGGGGTCCTGGGATCGAGCCCTGCGTCGGGCTCCCTGCTCAGCGGGAAGTCTGCTTCTCTCTCTTCCTCTGATCCTCCCTCCTGCTCATGCTCGATTTCTCAAATAAATAAATAAAATATTTTTTTAAAAAAATACTATGCGCATGCATGGAAGAATACTTCCTTCTCTCTTCAGTGGACATTTAGACACGGACTGGCTGGGTCACATCGTGGGTGTGTGTTTAACTTGTAAAGAAACTGACACATTCTATTCCAAAGTGGCTGTCCCACCAGCCGGGGATGACAACCCGGTCTTCTGATTTATTATTAACCCAATCAATCTTTTATCATTTTAACCACTCTAATAGGTGTGCAAGGGTATCTCATTGTGGGTTGTTTTTTTTTTTTTTTTTAAGATTTTATTTATTTATTTGACAGAGAGCAAGACACAGTGAGAGAGGGAACACAAGCAGGGGGGAGTAGGAGAGGGAGAAGCAGGCTTCCTGCTGAGCAGGGAGCCCGATGCAGGGCTCGACCCCAGGACCTTGGGATCCTGACCTATGCTGAAATCAGATGTTTAACGACTGAGCCACCCAGGCGCCCCTCATTGTGGTTTTAATTTGCATTTCCTTAATGATGAATAATGTTCACCATCTTTTTATGTGCTTGTTGCCGTCCACACATCTTTGCTGAAATGTCCACTCTGCACACAAATCTGTTAGCAAATATATTTCCTCCAGGCGGTGGCTTCTCTTTTAATTCTCTCTCTCTCTCTTTTTTTTTTTAACTGAAATAGAGTTGACACATAATGTTACATTTGTTTCAGGTGCACAAACACGGCAATTCGACATCTTTTTATTCCCTTAGTGTTTGGGAAAGACCAGACGTTTTTAATTTCAATTGAGTTCAATTTAGCAAATTTTTTTCTCTTAAAAACTGTACTTTGAGTATTGTCTCTGAGAACTCTCAGCATAACCCAAGTCAAATATGATACAAATAAGCCCTCCCTTCACCGTCCTTCACTATCTTACGAGCCTCTGAGTGTCCTCCCAAAATCCAGGCGTAAGGGTTCGTCTTGTAAACTGAGATGGGAGCACATTGTTGGGGTCCCACCTTCTAGTCTTTGGTGATGGGTGCTCTTCTTCGCCCAAGGACATGGGCAGCATCAGGAGGAGACAACCAGTAGGTTGAGCCAGGAAAAGCTTTCCAAGAAAATATCTGCTTTTCTCCCCTATGACTGGAGAGGGAGCCTGGCTGAGTGGGATTCATCTTGCCTCTCACGTATCCTTTTCTGGACAGTGTCCCTTCCCTCTTACGGCTTCTTATTTGGGGAAAAGCAGCATGAGTGTATGAAAACTAGATTTACCAGAAGAATATAATTCTGTGTGTGTCTGAACCATCTGGCATTTGTATGCATTAATATTAATTTTAACGACAGCCGTAATAAGATCTATAGTACAATTCTAATACTAACAATTATCTACGGAGCACCACACAGTGTCAGGTAATTTGCATACTTCATCTCTCGCGATTTCTTCTGATACTTTTATGCTTTCGTATTTTGCTTTTAGACCTTTGATCCATTTGGAATTCTTCCTGGTGTAGACGTGAGGCATGGATTGAGGTTTCGTTTTTTCCTCCAGATGGCTACCCAAACCAATTTATGGATCAACTCGTTTCCCCCCCCACTGATTTCAAATTCTTCCTTTACCATTTACTAAATGCTTTCATTTCATACTAAATGCTTATATTCTTAAATATAAGACCATATTTAGATCTGCTTCTGAACTTTCTATTCTTTTCCATGGATCTGCGTGACCAAACGCCTTACTGTTTTTATTACCGAGGCTTTATGATATGTTTTAATATCTGCCAAGTGTCCCACATACACTTTTTTATTTCGAAAGTTTTTGAAGGCGCCTGGGTGGCTCAGTGGGTTAAAGCCTCTGCCTTCAGCTCAGGTCATGATCTCAGGGTCCTGGGATCGAGCCCAGCATCGGGCTCTCTGTTCAGCAGGGAGCCTGCTTCCTCCTCTCTCTCTGCCTGCCTCTGCCTACTTGTGATCTCTCTCTCTCTGTCAAATAAATAAATAAAATCTGTAAAAAAAAAAAAAAAAGCAAGAATTTATGTATACACTTGACCCTTGAACAACACAGATTTGAACTGCATGGCTGTACTTACATCTGGATCTTTTTTGATAAATGCAGTGCAGTATTTTCTCTTCCTTGTGATTTTCTTAAGGACGCTTTCTTTTCCCTAGCTTACTTTACTGTAAGGATCCAGTCTCTAAGACATATAACATGCAAAATATGTTTATGTTATCAGGACGTCTTCTGGTCATCAGTAGGCTATAAGGAAAGTTTTGGGGGAGTCAAAGTTGGATGTGGATTTTCAACTGTGCAGGGGGTCAGTGCCTCTGACCCCTGCATGTTCAAGAAACAATCATGTAGATTGGGGTGAGTGAGTATATATGTGGGGAGGGGTTTATGGATCGCAGTTCTTCACGAATAACCTTTTTGGTTGCCTCTTGATAATCCTGGGGTAACACTCTTCAAGGGAGTGCAAGGAAGCAATAAGGAAGACATTGCTACCCTTAATCAGAAACGCAAATGTGCAGGTTCGGACCAGGTAGACCAGATGACTAGAGCGATGATCTGGGCCTATTGGGGAGAGACAGTAAGCGGCCCTTACATACTGAGCATGCACAGCACAGAGATGAGCCATGGCAAAGGAGGACACCCACCTTCCTTATTAAGTCATTTAAAGTATAATTACATTCAGCATGTAACTGAAGAAGAAAGTGCTGCCCCTCCACGCAATTCTGGGCTCTTGACAGTGATGAAATGTGCAACCTGTGAGCAATTATTTAAATATTCAGCACTTTGCATGCATGACTGGATCAGCACTGTAATCTGAATCATAGGAACATGGAATTTTGGAATGGAACAGACCTTAGAGGCCATATAATTCAATCCCTTGATTTTCACGGAGAAGTAAATGGAGGTCCAGAGAGGTCCTGTTATTTGCCTATGGTCCCTGGGATAGGAATCCGAACCCTCCGCCCCGATCCCTTGTTTCATATCATTTTAAAGAACAGGGCTGGAAGAGCCGAAACCTTGCGGCTGAATCATTGTTTGATCCGACACCATCATCTTACAATTGAATGCAAACACGGGTTTGCTATATAGATGTCCAAGTCACAAGTTACGCTGCTTCGATTCTGCTCACAAGGGTTTATAAAATACCCCAAGGATGGAATCCTATAAATGGAGCCCAATAACACATACTGATGGAAGCAAGAACACTTAATTTTTACAAAACCTTAGCTCCCTGGATTATGTAACCAAATATAAACAGCCTTTACGCCTCTTTATTTCACAGAAACCTATGTCTTCATATCTTAACAAATTGCTCCTTCTCGTTTCTGTATATTTCCATTCTTGCAACTTCGTGTGTATTCGCTAGAGCGCTAGTTGACTTTCGGCAGATACAATTAGGACAAAGAAGAGAAGAATGAGAGTTGATTGTGTCTCAGTGTTTCTTGGCTCATCAACACACAAAATTTTCATGGGGGTGGGGGTTGTGTGTGTATATATATATACACACACATATATATATGTATGTATACATATATATATATAAAGACATTCAACTTGTTAATGAAGTTAATCAAGACAAGACTCCTGATCTATTTCAGCAGATGTGTCTCCATTCTACCTTAAAAACTGCCACAAAGACTTTTAAAAATAGCAATACACCAAACTGCTGAGGCTGTGGTCACATGGATGTGCTCATGTACTGCTAACGGAAGTGTAAGATGGTGCATCCACAACAACATACTATCACTGAAGTGCCATTAATCAAGGAGGACTCGTTGGAAGAATTGAGCTTTCAGCCAAGTCTCAAAGAAAGTAATGGGCTTGGAGGAGAAGAGAATAGCGAAGGGTCAAAATGGAGGGAGGCAGAAGCCGAAGAGAGATTGCTCGGTTCCCCGACTCATCCTCCTTCTTCCATCCTCAAAGCCACTAGGGCAGCAGCTTCAAATCCCTCTCTAACTCTGCCTCTCGGCCCCCTCCTCCCTCTTCCTTCTTTTAAGGACCACCAGGATTACATTGGGCTCACCTGTAAAATCCAAAATAATCTCCCCATCTCAAGATCCTCAACATGATCACATCTACAAAGTCCCTTTGCCACGTAAGGGAACATTCACAGGTCTGGGGCATTAGGACTGTGGATGTCTTCGGGGGCCGTTACTCTGCCCCCCAATCTTAACCTACCATGCCTCCATTTCTTCATCTGTGACATGGGTTTGATAATATGGTATCCACTTCAGAGGGTTGTTGGGAGGATTAAATTAAACTTAGTATTTCTCAAGTTCCCAGAACAGGGGCTGGCACCTGGAAAAAACTCAGAAGAGTGTTTTCCGTTTCTATCTGCCCATCTGAACTAATTGGTAGAATTCACTCCTTCGCCCCGGGACTCCTTAGGATAGTGGTTTTCAAATTTTCTTGACCATGACTCATGATAAAAATACACTTTACATCGTGACCCAGTACACCCAAAGATTTCTATATTTACGCAACTAAAATCAATATTTCTTTATTTTATTTTATTTTATTTTTTCAGCTGTCCAAGATTCGTTGTTCATGCACCACACCCAGTGTTCCATGCAACAAAATTAACCCCACTATATGTAATGGATTCTGATACACTCCATTCTGTTTTCATGCAACGAAATACACCAGTGGGACCCTAGTTAAGACTCGCACCCCGGCATCCAAACTCAGCATCTCTTCTTTTTTCCCCCTGGTGCAACGATCACCCAGCAGAAGCTATTGCAAGACTGCAGACACCTTGCTATTTCTTGGGGAAGTCCTGCTCTTCCCAGTTAAGTTGGATAAACCGAAAGGAGAGAACTGGAAAATCAGGGCCATCACTTCCGTTGTAGACTTCCGCCCTCATCCATCAGCATCCAGAATCTCGTGATCATTGAGTGGCTTTAAGGAAGCTGACAAGCTTTAATTTGTCAACCTTCTTGTGTTACCGCTGGAGAGCACCTAATTGCCTGTTCTCCTTATTCACGCCGCGTGACTGTGGTGAGTTGCTGCTGGCTCATCCCATCGACAAGGTTTCTGTGCAGTTTCTCTTGTCCACGCATAACCAAATCTGGAGAGGCTGTCATTGGATTTGACAAAGTGACAAGACAGCACTGTCAATCTCCGAGATGGGTGAGGGAACGCAGTGACTGACAAAATCTAAGGGTCACTACAAATCTGATCGTGACTGTGTCCAGAGGCTGACAGCTGATGAAGCATTCCTCCCATGGTTCAAAGCTTACACATTCCTCACCTCAAGTGGCCTGAGAAATATGTAAAGGTGACTGACATGCCTATGTATTTCACTTGGGGTGTGACAGGCCCTGCCAAGGCTTTTAAAGCATCTTTCTGCTGCCACCCATGAAGTGGCCAATGGGGTTACCCCTCAACTTTGCCTGTGGCTCCCCAGGTCACTTGACAAGATTGTGAGCTTCCCCGATTCCCAGGTGCCTGGGATGTGAGATCCGAGGGGGCCTTACACACCCAACCCTGGTCTACAAAGGCACGTGACACCCAAGGACACTCAAGAGTGGACACCTGAGGGGGGACAGATAGGACTGATATGAATCACGGGCATGGGGCTCACTTAGAGTTAGATTATGTCAACATCCGTACAATGTAACAAGTACCATCAACCGTTCTCAACCGTGGCTGCACACTAGAATCCTCTAGAAGCTTTTAAGAAGTATCCCATGTCTGGGCCCAACCCCCAGGTTCTGATTTTGTTGATCTGGGGTGGAGTCTGGCATGCGATGCATTCAATATTTTATAATAGCTCCAAAGAACTGAGTTGCAGGACTGGGGTTAAGAAACCCCTTGAGCTTGACTGCCCGGATTCAAATCCACGTGCTACCAGTTACTAACTGTATAACCTTGGGCAAGTTATTGAATTTTCCGGGGCCTTGGTTTCCTCATCTATTAAAAAAAAATGGGAGCGATGATAATAATACTTAGTTCCCAGGGTTCCAAGGTTTAAATGAGTTGTTAGATATAAGGCCCTTACTACATTGCCTGAGAGAACTCTCTCTCATGATAAATAGATGTTAGCTATTCCTGTTATTGAAAGATTTCCTATATTTAAAAAAGGCTCAAAAGGAAGAACTGACCAAATTAGACGATATCGAGCTTCTCCTCATGGTCTTTTCTCTAATACGGAATGTGAGAGAGAAAAGAAAGAATAACTCGGAGGTGCTTGGCCTGAGCAACTGGAAGAATGCTTCGTTCTGCTTCATTTTGCCTTTTTCAATCCTTGTAATATTCCCATTATACAGATGAAAAAACGGAAGCTCTAAGGGGTTGAATAACCGGCACAAGATCAGAAGGCCTTGGAGAAGAGCCAACCTAAGAGCCTGACTCTGATATTTCTACCTCTAAAGTGCACATTTTCTTCCCACTTGCTCATATTGAGTTCCCAAGTGGATATGAGTCTGGTCCTAAAAATGATGAGTATGGGTGAGAGGCCATGAAAGAAAGAACACTCCAGTTGGATAGGAGTCATGGATAAGGGATGGACTCAAGGTCCTTCACGCCTTAATGATTTTAATGATTTTGAGATGAAGAGACTACTCTACCAACACAACAAGCAGACTGGCTGAGCTATAGCAAAGGGCCCCCAAGCAGAGAGGCGCGTGCGCCCAGCCAGAGAACACACCAGTGAAGGGCCCAGTGGCTTCGGACCTGGGAACCTGCACAGTCTACTGCAGGGAAATGAATGTGTAGCTCTGTTGAAAATCCTTATTAAATTCTGTTTAAATGTGTGATATTAAATCTTGCAAACTGCAGCAAAATCGCAATGTGAGAGAAATTATATAGCGTGGATAATCCATTTTCTTACAAGAAGAGATTACAAGAAAAAAAAAAAAAAGGGGGGGAGAAGACCGTGAAGATTAAAACGCCAAACGTGGTGGTGGGTTTTGATAGAATCCTGATTCGAACAACTGAAACACACATCCACGCGCGCACGCACAAGACATAATCATGGAAATGTGGATGCTGACTGGATATTTGAGGAACTAATGAATCCTTCCTTTGAGTACATTACAGACTAGTGAGCACGTATAATGAGGTAAGTCGTATATCTGAATTTTTTAAGGCAAGGGTAAAGAGTGATAAAAGTTCCATAGAGAAAATCCATAAAATGGCAAGATGGGGCTGAGGAAAGAGTGTAGCGTTAGAATAAGGAAGAGGGAAGTTTCCATTGGTTGAGCATCATCTGAGCACACACCGAGCCAGACCCTTCCCAGACACCTTCTCTAACCAGCAGTGGCTTTCAAACTATGCTTGGCTGAATCCAGGAGTCCCTACCCAGGGCCATGTTGATGGCAGAGGGACAAGCTGAATGTGGGACTTCTTGAACTAGAATAGCTCAGATCTTTGAGTCTCCTGGGGAGATTTCAGTTGGAGAACATGCATAACTGAAAAGAACCTTGAACATCCCTGATCTGTGGATTTCCTGGTTACGCCCACCGCCCCCCTGCAAGCTACCCTTAGCTCTTTCAGATAATCCTGTTTACAGTGAAGGGCTTCGCTGAGAGTGGAACAAGGCCTACGTTTTTTGTGAGCTGAGAGCACAGACAGCAGCCCGCCACAGTTCAGCTGAAATCCCTGACTCAAGTCATACACAGCACATTAAACTAGAAGTGCACGATCTACTTTGCCTTATTAAAGAGGACACCGAAGCAGATAAATTTCATTGCAATAAATCTCATCATTAACAAATGGCAGTCATATATCTGCATGGTAAAGTTGATGATTATATACTGTTTCTACTATTTATTGGGCCATTGAGAAGGGCATAATTCAAAGCCAAGAGCTGCATCCAGATGTGCGGATCCTGGAATGAAGGTCCTGGAATCATCTCCAAGCAGAAAACACCCGCTAAGGAAATTGGGATTTTTGGAAACACGGAAAGGTCCTTCCAGGTTAGACCTCTCTCTATAGCAACGGTATGGTAAGACAAGTGGGGGGTGCAGAAAGCTCTACCCCAACACCACCACCATGAGCCCCTACTTCAGAGACCCAGAGCCTAAGCCACCAGCCAGAAACCAAGACAGTGAGCCCCCTCTCTACTGTAAAATCTCCTTCCTTAGCCAGCCAGAGCTCCTCTGCTTCCCCTTACCCACCCCATTGTCTTCCTCACTTCTCTTTCTGTGTCCTCTAGAACATCACCTCCTCACAATACTCATTCCCAAGAGGCTTCTTCAAGATTGAAATAATTGTGGTCAAATGCATCTGGGGAAAAGCTAAGTCTAATGCGCCTCCTTTTAGAGATCCGTATCATCTTTGCTTTGTACAAGGGACACCCTGCTTTGTCTCCCCAGTCCCCCTGGCTTTTCGGGAAAGTGCCCTTTCCCATCTTTCCCCATCTTGTAGCTCCCGAGGGAGCAGCCATTTTGTTCAATATGCAGGGGGCACTCCTGGCTGCAGCTGATTGGTCTACGAGGAAGCATGTGACCTAAGCTTGGCCAATCACAGTTCCTTTCCCAGACTCCACCGACTAGCCACGTTTGATTGGTCCCAGGATGGGTAATTGATTGAAATTAAGCCAGTATTATTACCTGGGAATTTGGGAAGGAAATTGAAATATCAGAGCTTTTCTGGTGCTTGAAACTATAAGTTGTAAAGCTCCGAAATCTGCGATGGCTACCTTTCCACCATGACGACTACAGAGTGGGAAGCAAGGAGGCTCAGAGAGGAAGGGTGGGGATTTGGATAATGAAACAGGTGCTCTGGAAAGAGCAGAGAGGGGAGACAGAGTCTGGGGAGACTTCAGGTGTGCACATGCTCTCTCTCAAATAAATAAATAAATAAATAAAATCTTTTTAAAAAAAAAAGAAGATACACACACACACACACACACACACACACAGGACAGAAAGTGGCTCTATAAAAAATTGCATAATATGCCCATGAAAACTGCCCTAAGTGTGCAGAGGAAAAGTTTACCTGGGAAATCAGTTGATTGCAGAAATAAAAAAAAATGTTCAGAATGTGTCAATTTTGTTGTAAATCACGTGTTTTTTTTTAATTAAATTTCTTATTTGAATTCCCGTATGGTTAACATACAGTGTTCTATTAGTGTTTTTTTAATTTTATTTTATTTTTTCAGTGTTATTAGTTTCAGGTGTACAATATAGTGACAATTCTATACATTACTCCACACTCATCATGACAAGTGCACTCTTTTGAATGATGAAAAATCAGAAATGTAGGCTCAGATGAAGAGGCTGGCAGAGATAGGAAGAACTCAAGGAAGCAAAAACAGTAACAGAATTAAAATCCACGTTGGAGGCAGTGAAAAAGCAAAATTTAACGTGGCAAAAATTGATTGGTGGTGGACAAGGTTTACTAGGTAAACCCAGTAGGACTGAGGGAGGTGGGAAGCATAGAAAGATCAATATAATAAGTGAGGAGATGATACACATATGGGCTAGAAATCCAATATCTAATCCCTAGATTAGCGGTATTCCTAAGGATGGAAGCACAGTACACGGAAGAAAAGAAAAATCAGTGATTTCGGAAGAGGCAGTTTTCCTGTGCTCGAAAAAAGCATCTGGGCATGCAAATCAAAAGGACTCCTGTTTTAAGTAAAGTTATGAAAAGAGACAAAAACACATGTTTGTGGCATTTTTCAATATCGAGGTTGGAGGGAAATGCCACTAAGCTAAGCAAAAAGTAAAATACGGGTTCTTACAAAAGAACCAAAATGCAGTGGCTATCAGATTCTATCAGTTGAAACAGAGAAAAAAACCAAAGCAATGTCTGTAGAGCGTTAGAGGGGAATTCTGTGACCCAGGAATTTTTTTGTCTAGCCCCCCCCCCCCATGCAGTTCATGTGTCAAAGCAAAGGAAAAGCAAACTGAGGTGACACCACAGAAAGTTCTGTTACTGACACACTTCTCCCAAAACCTTTAACGAATGTTACAATCCCTAACCGGGCAGATGAATCAAAAGTAAGGACTCGGGGTGCCTGGCTGGTTCGGTTGGTACAGCGTGCTTTTTTTGACTCTTGATCTCAGGGTCATGAGTTCAAGCCACGTCGGGCACGGAGCTTACTTAAAAAAAACAATGTAAGGACTCAAGATCTGAAAAGTTATAAAATGAAGAACTGTGACCATTAACCAGAGTTTGTCTGAATAATTGAGAGAAATGTGATAATTCAATGAATGTCCAAATATACAGGGATCCCTGAAAAACAGGTTATATATTATTAAAAATTGTCAGTATTAATAAACACATGTATCCCACCATGTACCTTAGATGATCCTATGGCCTATGATCGTATGGCCTAAAAATTGAGCAGGAACAGCTAAACAAATTGCAAAGTCTTCATTTCAGAAAGAAGAGTCAAAAGGTCTTGTATTATCTTTGCATTTAAGAAGTACAGGAAATGTACAAGCAAAGGTGTTTTTGAAAATTGTACAATTAATCACTTATTAGGACTGAATATTGGCTGTATACTACCGACTCTCACAAAAGAAAACAAAAGCCAAGGAAACATGGCCAGAAGGCAAAATAATGGAATATGACTGTCCAAATGCATGAAATAATATGAAAAAAGTAAAGCCAAACGTATTAGTTACACTAATGAGTGAACGTGGTTTCAATTCTCCCATACAAAATTTCAATTCTCCAATAAAAAAACTACAAATCCAGTTTAACTAGCATCAAGCTAAAGGTTTCCCAGGGCTTAAGAATATGGCATCAACCAATTTCCTGTATACTTTTTCTTTCCAGATTATGTTACAGTCCAGAACCTATATTTCTAAATTGCATCCATTTGTGTAATTTTCTATTTACAGATTCTTATATGTCAAAGATGCAGATGTGTATATAAAATATTTATGATGGTAGCTTTTAAAGGAAAAGATCATTCAAACTCCCAAATAACCACTACCAGATGGAAAAAATACATAAGTTCCCAGTATTTATTAATATACACTTCATAAATATTTAGATATCAAAAATAGAATGGGGCAGCTCATTTGTAATGTCCATATGTAGAATGCATTTTAAATACCCTGTCAATTTCTAGTCAAGCCATCTTTATGGCTGCTGAACTTTTGGTGAGCCTCCAACTCTCAAACTCCCCTTCCAAGTGCCACACACTTTGAAGGCAGGTGATTTCACATTACAGGTTTGCAACATCACGTGACTGTAGGTTACCAACATCCAGAAGGCTCCTCCGCCTGAAATCTGGAAATTGGAAGGAATATCTCAAAGTAGTGATTCCACCCATTCATGCCTCAGGGCAAAACAATCAAGCAACTTAGTGGGAGAAGAAAGACACAGCAGGATCTCTTCTCCGAATTTTGGTTGAGTTAATAGTACCCCCCTGAGTTGGCCTTTGTCAGATTGTCAGCTGCCGGCCTCCCAGTGTGCAAACCTAGGGCATAACTCTTAAACTATGGGCTAATCCTTCTGCACGAATCTATTCCAATCAGAGCTTCCCTGAAAAGAAAAACTATATTGTTTAGCTTGAACTCCCTAAAGAAAAAACAAAGATTCATAAATATTTCAGGTGGAGGCTGAAAAAAAAAAAAAAGATGAAAGAATTAAGAGGACAAATGGCTGCTGTCCCTGGAACACTGTGTCGTCAGTGGGGCTCCTGGCATCCGCAAGTGAGAAAATGCAGACAAAACACCAGGCGGTGTGCAAACACACTTGTCAAATTCACAGAGCTAGGAAAGGGAAAAGAAAAAAAAAAAAACGTTCCTGCAGTTTATCTGCCCCAAGTGGATTAGATACTAGCAGCGATGTGGAGATTTTGTTGAGTTTACAATTTTCATTGTTAAATCTGAAAAAAGGAGAAGCATGGGGGAAATAAAATGAAGAGAGGAAACGGGAATGTCAGAGCTGGAAAGGAACTGAGAGGTTTAGCCCAACTCCTCCTCTGTCACCAATGACCCTGCTGCCCTTAGAGAGGATAGAGACCTCAGCTCTCAGTGAGAAGCTGTTACATTGTTGAATTCTCCAAAGAACTTTGTAGAATGGGAGATGTTGGCGCCATTTTGGAAAATACATTCTGCCGAACATGGGAGACATGTTTTGCAGAATGTATGACTGACACCGGGATCTTCAAATGAGGGTTGGGTGGGGAGCCAAAACTGTACTTTTTAAGGCAATTTCAGGGTTGCAGGATCTTTAAATGGGGAGATGACCCATGGGCGTCCAATCTAATCACATGAATCACTAAAAGTGGAGAACCCGGTCAGTTAGGTGTTTGTCTTCGGGTCAGGTCATGATACCGGGGTCCTGGGATCAAGCACCACGTTGGGCTCCACGCTTTGCAGGGAGTCTGTTTCTCCCTCTCCCTCTGCCCCTCCCTCTGGCTGTGTTCGCTCTCTCTCTCTCTCAAATAAATAAATAAAATCTTTATAAAATAAAATAAAATAAAAGTGGAGAACCCTTCCTAGCTGGGGTCAGATAGGAAGATATAACTATATTGCTTTTATTGATAATTGTGTATATTCTTCTGGGATACTATGCCAAAATGCAATAAGCGGTAGTTTCGAAAAGGTTGGATGCAATGTGGAATCCGTACCATATAAATGAACTTTTCATTCTCTGTTACCTTCAAACTCATTGATCCATCTTGCACCTCAGTTGAATGGGTCTTTTACTGGAACACGAGTTTGAGGCATCATGCTTGGAAAAATGTCAGCTCGCCAAGTTAGGCATGTCTTCCAAGCGTTGACGCACTTCATTATATAAAGTAAAAAAATAGTATCCGTTAGTATTACCATGGATGTCATCAGGAAAAGCTAACCTGTAGTATCAGAAAGCTGTCAAGTTCACAGGGGCAGATGTAAGTTTCCCAAAATTCTAATAGCCGCTTAAAAGCTTGGACTGTATCATTGGTAACGAACACCGTGAGTTGTTTTCCTTGAAGTGACAGGCTCACTTTGCTCATTTTCAAGAGAAATGTGTGTCATGGCATCTTTATCAATTGTTCTTAGGAGTAAAAATGGTTCTCCCTGAAAAAAGCCACTGGTTCAACTTACAAAGGAAATGAGCACGCAGATGTTTTTTCTCAAAGCAGCCACCGACTTGGTATGCCTACTGCCCCGCTTGGTCACCCAGAAGAGCAGAAAGAAGTGCTAAGGGTCAAGATTTAATAAAATCAATAATTATCACTGCTTCATCAAAGACATTCTTTTTTTCTTGTGCGGGGTGGGGAGGGGCAGAGAGAGTAGTAGAGACAGAATCTCAAGGAGACTTTTTTGTTGAGTGCGGAGCCCAACGCAGGGTTCAATCTCACAACCCTGAGATCACGGCCTGAGCCGAAATCAAGAGTTGGATGCTTCACCAACTGAGCCACCCAGGTGCCCCCATCAAGGACATTCTTAAGTGACACTGCTCATGCTTGGTGGTGAAGAATGCAATGAGATTCGCAGGGTTTAATGCCACTACTAAGGCACCCATGGCTTGGTACCGTCCATGCAGATGGCAAATAAATATCGGTAATCACATTGTGAAAATAATTTTGTCCATGACGGACATCTTTAAAGTGTCTTGGGCACCGTCAGTGTTCCGTGGAACCCTCTTTGAGAACCTCTGATCCAGTGCACCATTTTCGTCTTGCAGAAGAAGAAATCGAGGCCCAGAGGGGGTCCTAGAGCCTTTTCTCAACGGTCTCCGGTTGGCTCTCCCAGGAAGGAGAATTTGGTGGAGGACATTTTTAAGAGGGGAGGGGACACCTCTCTTCCACACCCGTGAAGGGCAAGGAAGGAAGGAGGAGTGGCTGGGGAGAATTCCAGCCGCGACCAGACCCACTGACAGCCTCAGGTGACCTGAAGCTGGCATGACTTTTCAGAACTTCCCCGGATTGGACAGAGGTGGCTTGGCCCTTGCATTCCCATATTCAGCCATCACTGGGTGCGGCTTTTGGCCAAGGAGGCTTTCCACAGCGGGGCAGTCCCTGAAGGAGCCTTGACTTCCTCATCAGTAAGCTGTTTCCTGGGGTGGCTTCAGGTGAAATGAGCAGTCACAGGAACATCCAACATGGGGTTCATTATCTGTGCATTCTGGCTCTCCCACGGTCACACAGTGGGACTGTGACCCAGCCGATCGTCAGACCCAGGTCCCCCGCCTTCCCCGTCACTTTGCCATGCACGGTGCCCTAACTAATGAGACCAGGAAAAAGCTCTGTGTGCTCCAGGCGGGCTCACTCTTCGAGACATCTCGCTGAAAAGTTTCTTTGCTCTGAAAATATTCTGCCTCGAAATTGACAGCCTGTGACTTAGATCTGTGACATAGAAGCTTAAGGATTTCATTTGACTCCGTTTCAAAGCCATCGCCTGCTTCCAAGGTGTCCCCAGGTTCCCTGGGGCCTGGATAAATCCTCCATTTGCTTACACAGAAGCCTCGGAGAATGACTCATTCCTCAACACAATAGGTGATTTAAGCCGCAGGTCATGGGTAAGTGACTGCACAAGACAACCTGTGTAATCTCCCAGGACCCCCCGAGTCAGGAGAGAGGTGGAGGGTGACTCCGTGCAGCACCGATGCTCCAGCAGAGGCGGGCCCCATCCAGTCTTTGCTCCCCGGGCCAACTCAAAACCCAACTTGCAACAACTTGGCCTTGTAAGCTGCTCCTGGGGGGGCTGACGCCCTCCGGTGCCTTCCGCATCTCTCTGTGGTCCCCCTGCATCGAGAGCAAACTCCTGCCCCCTTCTCCAGGCTGCCTGTCACCCTCTAACCTCTAAGCCATACATGATGTTCCTCTGCTCCCTCACTGGGGGCCCCTACCCACTGCTGACAGGGCTCCCCCCCCTCAAAATCGTCCCTACTTCCCAACAATCTTCTCAGAGCTGATCCATTCTTCGAGACCCAGTTCAGATCGCCTCCTCCAAAAAAGCTCCTCCTGAGCATTCAGCCTTGTCCTCTGGACTCTTGCTGTTCAGATTGCTGGCACCCCGCCACACGGGGCTTAATTACACACTGTCCCGGATGGTCGTCTTGGTCTCGTGTGTCGTGCTCAGCCCGGAGCTATTCACTGAGTTCTTCCCACCTCCCGGGGTCTGAGAGGAACAGGATACGCAAAGGTGAGCCACCCAGCAGCTCTGTCCTGGAGGGACCGACCTTGGAACCCACACCCCACAGCCAGGCTCCCATCAGAGAGATGCCCTCACACCTGCCCTGTGGGAAGCAGCTCCAAACAAGGACAAGCCCTGGCTTCGGGGTCCAGCCAATCAAGGGTCTGAGCAAACCCTTCCGCTTGCCCGCTTCTAAAGATTCACTGTCCAGCAGGCCTTCAGCAAGTGTGGACACCTTCCTGTTTCAGCACCAAAAGGTGGGTAACTCCAGGACCTATGGAAAAACTCGCAGCTGAACACAGAGGGAAATAAAAAATAGACTGTGTGCCAGGCGCTCTGCCGAGCATAGTAAACCATGAACACATTTTATTTTCCTAACTCTCTAAAGCAGGTATACCTATTACCCCCATCTTATAGGTAAGGAAACTGAGCCTTGGGGAGGTAACGATGAGCCCAAGACCACACAACCAATCAATAGAAGAGCCGAGAACTGAACTGAGATGGGTCTTATTCCAGAAACCCAGTTCTCAAAATTATTATATTTATTATTATTAATATTATTAATTATTATTAAATTATTATTACAATACCAGTTATTTTTTTCCCAGTATAATGCGTAGAGGCACTGTGCCAAGGGTATTATGGGGATTATTCCATTAATTCCCCCAAAGCCCAATGAGAAAAGGTTCCTAGGCCCATTTTACAGATGAGAAATTGAGGCTTAGAGGTGGCCTTGCCAAGGTCTCACCGTGAAGTAGACTCAGACCCCAGGCACTGTAAGGCCAGAGACAAATTCATATTGAGGACACTTGCACCCAGCTATCTGGAAATCAGATGCACACATAGTTGTCTTCTCTGGCAAACCCAGGGTCAGCTCATGACCCAGGGCAGCATCTGAACCGGCTACCAGGACGAAAATCCTATAACACTTGGGTTTGCTTCCGTATCTTGGCGATTCCTAATTGCTCTCAGCTCTGTGCCAGGCTGCCTGCAGGATTCCTTCAGTGTCCTCTGGGATCCAGGGGACTGACATGGATCCAGTCCCATCCACCCAAAACAGCTCCTCCTCGCTGCCTTCTCTTGCGTCACCTGCTTACCTTCAGACTGAATTTCCCTCCAGAAAGAGCGCTGTTGAGCTCAGCCTTCCCCTCCCACCATCTCTGGGGTAGGCTTGGAGGATCTCATCCGGACATAATCAATGGGCTAAGTGGAGGCAGAGACTCTTTTACAATTTTCGTGCGTACCTCATTTATCCTAATGGAGAGCTGATACGATATTTAAAAAGCTGATATTTTCATATGCATCTCAATTAGCTTGCCGCAGTCCCTCTCGAGCAGAAGCAGCGGGCTGGGTGAAAGCAGGCTGCGGGGTCCGTGCCAAGATACGGGGCCCCGCAGACATCCCAGGTAGGGGGCTGGGGCAAGAAGGAAGCCCACCTCTGGCATGATGCTGATGAGAGCTACTCGAGAACTTTCCCATGTAAGGACCCCCGGGCTTCATTACATCCCCAGCATGGCCTCAAGGTCCTTCCATTCCTTCGGAGAAATGCATTTTTCAGCAAATAATTCCACAGCCGGTAGTTCTCGAAATTGCATTTGTGTACCACGAACATTCCGAGCAGGGCACAGAACGCAACGATGCACATTCAGGGTCCGTGGTGGGTTCCCAATGAGGTTCTGGTTTTGCATTAGGAAGGGTGGGAAAGGGGCAGATTGCTTCGGGAGGAGGGGGTCTGCGGGGGTATTTCTCTCCTTTTTAAATGTACATACATATCATTGCCTTTTTTTCCCCCATAATCACTAACTCCAAGCAAAGCCTCATAACTTAAAAAAAGAACAAAAACTAGATATTCCTAACAATAGCCCATAATTACTTTGCAAATGCTTCTGTGGAGTAATTATGCCATTAGTCCGAGCGACTTCTACTTCAAAGATTCCTCTCCTGCCTTGGTGCCATCCGTTTGAGTTGGGAAATGAGAAGAAGCTCCTAGGAGCCTGAATGATAGGGACCCGGGCTGTACGCAGGGAATATAGAGACGCCCTTCCTAGCACATCTCCTGTCAAAACAACCAATCCTGCCAATGACACCTCCCCCGCGGGAAGGCAGGACACAAAGTCAGTTTCCAAGGAAAAGAGATTAACAATCAGCCTTAGCAAAAAGTGTATTCAGGCAGCCACCTCTGAGGATTTCTGGCCACACTAGATAGAGGAAAGGGGGCTCCGAGCCGTCTAGTCTTACCTTCGAGTTTGGTATGAAAGCCTATAGCCAAGTGAAGGTCGCCCTGCCCACAGCTAATATATCCAGTGGGAAAACCTTCTGGGTTGCTCCTCTTTCACAGATAAGAAACGGAGGTTCCAAAAAATAAAGCCACCATCCCACGTCACACAACTGCAAAGCTGCAGCATCGAAATTAACACATAGATCTGTCCGACCCCAAACCCGGTGTTCTTCCCTACACGGCACTCTGCACGTCATCGGGGCCTCAAGAACACGTTCCTGAGAGCAGTGTGTCTGTCCCTCGCTACGAGCCCGACATCAGCCGAGAAGTTAACTATGCCCCTGCTGAGTTTTGGTGTTCTCACCTGTAAAACGGGACTGATGATGCTGTTGGAAGAAAGAAACGTGTCAGGGTGAGGATAAGGGTGAGTGGGATGCCCCGTGATGGCAAAGGGCAGGAAATATTGAGGGTTAGTGTTTGCATTTGCGGACCTTAAGTCGAAGTGTGGGCTCTAAGCCGGGGAGATCAACCCCGAGGTTTTGGCTGATTCAGAGCGGGCCATGTCAGCTTTGTCCTAACCATCATCGATCACCATCATGATGGGCACCACAGAGACCAGGCACTGGGGAAGGTGTTCGTATCCTTTTAAAATTGTTTCTGGCTGATAACGCCAGTCAAAGACACCTGAAATAACAGTGGTTTGACAAGATTGAGATTTCCCTTTTCTCTTATAAAATAAGTCAGAAGGAAGGCAGTCCATGGCCGTTGTGGAAACTCCAAAAAAATGTTAATTTTTTTGTTAATGGCCAGTCCTCTCCAGTGTTTCTATGCCGGCATCCTTAGTGGCTTTTATCCTCAAGGTCATCCCCCATAGTCACAGATAGCTGCAGGAGCTCCAGCCATCACATCCGTGTTTTGGACAGGAAGCAAGAGCACATAGGGTGGGGGAAGAGGCAATACGGCCCTTGAAAGAGCTCTTCCAAATCCTCCCTCAATAATTTCTGCATTGATCTCATTAGCTACCCCATTGCAAAGGAGATCGAGAAGTGGAGTATTCAGCCAAGCAAGAAGGGCCTTTAAAAATATAAGATTCTCGTGGTAACTAGACCTACCAGGGGAATCATTTTGTAATGTATAAAAATATCCGATCACTACGACATACACCTGAAACTAATAGGATATTGCATGTCAATTATACTTTAATTATATATATGTATATATTGGGTTCTGTTACTAAGGAAGAAGAGATTGCACGATGGGTAAGCAAGCCACAATCACTATCCTGGCCCTTGACACACATTATTTCGTTTAAACACTCCCAGTGACCCCCATTTTGTAGACGAGGCTGAGAAAGCCTCAGGTCCCTCACCTGGCACCGTACATTGAATAAGTGGGCCTGACCCCAAGGGCGGGGGCCTCACCACTGAGCTCTCCGGCACAGGCGCGGCAGCAAGGCGGGGCAGGGAGCAGCACCAAGGGCGACTGCACTGTGATGGGGTCTGGAGGCGCAGTGATGGGGGGCATCTCACCGTGTGCATTGGTGCCGGTTCTCATTGGGGGGGTGGCGAGAGCTGGTGGAAAAGGACAGAGGCAATGCCCTGCATTGCAGGAAGGTCCTAGAGCCCCCAGGAGCTGCCCCCTACCCCCCGCAAGAGACCAACCACAAGGGTCTGTCTGCTTCCCTACCCTATCCCTGGCGCCTTACAGGGTACGCGGTAGTATCCTTAGACCGTGACTGAACAAAGGAAAAATTGAATTAATAAGATGCTTTGCAGCCTGCTGCCTTCTTCAGATTATAGGAGGGAAGGAAGGAAGGAAGAAGGAAATCTATCCAGGCCTGGTTCTAGATATTCTGGGGAGGGGCGGGAAGGGTGACTTCGGAGACTGCAGCTCTCAAAAGGGAGCGGGGGTAAGGGCAGGCCACGCGTGGGACAGAGGGCACCTGAGGGGTCTGGGCAGGGAGGCAGCGAATCTTCCAGAAGGGGCGGGGGAGGGGCCTCAACAACCCTACTGCCGTCTGCAGCCACCGAGGAGCCCACAAGGGCAAGGACGTCAGAAGACGCGGATCCCTGAAGCCATTTTAGAAGCTGCCCTCCCCACCGGTGTCCGGTAACGTTACCCGAATGAGCTGACTACCCAGCGTCCTTCTGCTGTAATTGTTTGCCTATTTCTTCCTGTCCCTGCCCCAGCCCTGGAAGCCCGGACCACGTCAGCTTCATCACCAGAACATTCCTAACACCTCCTACTAGACGCGAGAGGTACCTGGTCAATACTTATTGACTAAATGAATAAACACGTGAATGAATGAGAAGCCGACCATGTTTCTCTTTGTCGAAGGGAGCAATTACTTCTAAACTCTGTTATCAGGAGAACATCACAACGGGCCGTTGTCATTCTGTCTGGGATTAAATGGATTCTCCTCCAGCTAGCCCAATCTTAAGTATTGATCCGAAAACTAAACACTTCTTTGTTTAAGGGAACCAAAGCAGCACCGTCTGCATACAAAGAATTTGCGGGACGAGTCAGACGCCCGGTGCACAGTTTTCCCTGCCATTTAATACGATTCACGAAGTACATCTGTTTCAATCACTTTGATCAGAACTAAAAACAACCTCAAACATTCTGCCACTCGCAGCATCTACCTGACAGGCGTGCAGGGAGCGATTTTAGTGCCTCGGTCTCTCTGGTGGTGAAACAGGGACGATGGTCCTCGCCGAATAAAGTGTTGGGGACGTCGGCACATTACCCATTACGACGTCCGGGAAGGTGCCCAGCACAGCGCCCGGCTCAGATGGTTCCAGAACACGCTGGGTCAGTCAGCTGCCTTCCTGCATCCATCAAGCCGAGCTTCCGTTAGGAAAGTAGTTCGACAGTGATTTCTAAACGATAATTTTGGGGGGCTGAATGACGAGGGAGAGATCAGTGTTTCTGATCTGTGCAGATCTGTGCAGAGCTGGGTCTTAGCCTTGCTGCTGCGGTTTCTTGAGCTAGGTGTGTGTGTGTGTGTGTGTGTGTAAACATGGGTGCCGGTGCGTGGGTGTGCACGTGTGTTCATGAATGCTCACATTTGCGCGTGCGCGCGCACACACACACACACGTGTGTGTGCTCAGTTCCTGGAACTCCAGTATTATCTGTGCTGTCGAAGACTTTGGTAAACTGCTTATAAAAGCAGGGCAGTTAACAGGCAATTTCTAGGGGTTCCATTCAGTCCGCTGGATGGAAAATCATCCGTTTTATCACGCATGAAGGACATAGCACAACGTGTAAGAACACGGAGTGTTTGCAAAGGGGGCCCAAGTTCAAACCTGTGCTCTGCGGCTCTGCTGGTGTGATCTACCCCCTGTGCCTTAGTTTCCCCATCTGCAAACTAGTAAGGGGCCCGTCCCATAGGGTCTTCGTGAGGATTCGGTGAATGAGGTTTTCGCAGACTCCCAGCCCACAGGAGGCCTCCTGGTCCTCATGCGGCCGTGTTCTGCTTTGTTCTCGGATGACTCCGAGGCAGAGCGCTGTCTGTCCCCTTCAACGTGGGTGTCGGAGAGAGCAATTTCATCTCGCGCCCAGCGTCTAATCAGTGCAGGTTCGGTAGATGAAAATGGATCATGAGAAAATGCAAAGAATTGCACCTGCTGTAACAGAGTCCGTGGAGAAAGGGAAAGCCCAGTCTTTTTTTAAAGAAGATTTATTTATTATAGAGAGAGCATGAGTGGGGGAGGGGCAGAGGGAGAGAATCTCAAGCAGACTCCCCGCTGAGCGCGGAGCCCAAGGCCGGGCTCGATCTCACGACCCACGAGATCATGACCTGAGCCGAAATCGCCAGTCGGATGCTTAACCGACAGAGTCCCCCGGGTGCCTATGTGTTAACTCTTAAAGACAGATGCTGTCTGAGTATTTGGAAAGGGGGAAGCTATTCGAAACTGATCCCTTCTGTCTTTTGGCTGGGCCTTCAGGTGTTCTCATGCTGAGCAGGGATGAACGGCTTATGGAGAGGGGGACAGAGCTGTCCCCGACAGCCCACCTAAAGCCCAACCACAAGCCGGCTTCCCCACCATGCCCGTGTCCCAGCAGGATGCCCACTGGACCCCAAACCCGGGGCAGCTATGTCCTTCTGGCCACCACCCCCCATGTAAAACTCTCTGCAAATGTGTCCTTCCTTCTCTTGTCAAAAATCCACCTCCTGCGTGACTGGGAAGCTGTCAGCGTGATCTATAACCCCCAGACAGGCCTGGGATATGAGCTAAATTGCCTGAGTCACTAGCAATGATAGAGTCATTCTGCAGGAAATTGGAAATCAATTCTTGTCATCACTGTACAGAGCTCCTTTATCAAGAGTTCCAGCTCGCCATGTAATGTAACCAAGACGTACTTGAAGGCTGATAGGGCAGCAATGAGAGAAAACGCCGTGTGTGGGTGTGCATGTGGACGAGGTCCAAAAAGTTATCCAAAAGATCTGGATTCGGGTTCGGACTTTTACTTACATATATGCTCACATATAGACTAGATCGAAGAGTGTTGAATTTCTCCGAATCTCATTTTTCTCCGTTGTCCATAAAGTATAGAAAGCAGCACACACATAAGAGCTGCGGCGAGTAAAGCAAATAAGTTTATATGCGGAGAAACGGCATGTAATATGCAAGGCTATACAGTGACTGGTCCTATGATTGGTGTAGCCGGTTACCCTTCAGGCCAATGCACACACTGAGCCCCAAAGAAGTGAAATGACTTGCCTGAAACTAGTTTATGTTGAAAAATAAGAGGGATAACTAACATTGATTTTCGGTTCTAAAACACTTACCCAGAACAATCAGAGGGAGGGGGGCGGGCAAAATGGGTGAAGGAGAATGGGAGGTAGGAGCTTCCATTCCAGAATGAGTAAGTCACGGGGATGAAAGGTACAGGCATGAGGAATACAGTCAATGACTAGAGCGTAACGTAGAGTGTAACGTAGAAAGTTGTCAAATCGCCATGTTGTGCGCCTGAAACTAATGTAACATTGTGTCTCAACAATACTTTGATTAAAAAAAAAACAACAATACTTTGATTAAAAAATAAAATAAAATGGGGCGTCTGGGTGGCTCAGTCATTAAGCGTCTGCCTTCGGCTCAGGTCCTGATCCTGGAGTCTCGGGATCGAGTTCCACATCAGGCTCCCTGCTCAGCAGGGGGCCTGCTTCTCCCTCTCCCACTCTCCTTGCTAGTGTTCCCTCTCTCGCTGTCTCTCTCTCTCAAATAAATAAATAATCTTTAAAAAAAATAAAAATAAAAGTACCTACCCATCCATAATAGATTTTGGAACAAGGATCTCAAAATTCTTCTTCTTCTAAGGAAGCCATTTGCAGAATATTAGGTAAGACCTCACAAATCAGGGATCGGAGACCTTGGCGTTCTTTTCCACTGGGACCCATTCCTGGTTTGCAGAGACCTCTGGGTACCCCAAACCTCACCCTTCTTAGTGATTCTGATAAGTACCCCCATGAAAATCATTCTAAAGAATTCTGAATATTGCAATTCTGTCCACACTATCAAATTCCCCTCGATGATCATCAACAGGAACACACATGTTGGAAGAGGGGAGTCAGATGGCTATTCCTACACTATGCTTATCAATAACTCATGCTCCTTCAGCTTGGCTCAAGGGACTGTCTCCCCCCTTATTGTGCCAACCCTCAACGAGCTCTCAAAGTCATTACCTTGCTTATACTGTTTATTTAGCACCTATTTCTTGTCTTTTTCCCCCACCTTCTCTCAATGTCTAAATCCTGCCAATCTGACGGCAGGTCCCTTCAAGGAGAAGGCTACACCTATGTCCTTGAGTGTCCATGTGCCCTGCTGTGAATTAGGGCCACCAAGAGATGCCCAAGAAATATTGGAGGAGGAGGAGGAGGATAATGCAATGTTTCAGTTCTTCACTAAACACAAATACTTACAGTCTCCTGGAGAGGCCAGGGCCAAAAGTCTCAAATTTGGTAGGTGTCATGACATGACTGTATTAAGTCCCATAGGTACGTGATTCTGCACGAAGCTGGGCTCTCAGCAACACAGCTCGTAGGAAAAAAAAAGAAGAAAAGGACTAAATCGATCAGCTGAAAGCCCAGGCAGCCCTGGGGGGGTTCCGGGGCCCAGAAGACAAGGTCCAGGGCTGCAGTAAACTCACCTGTGTCTCTGGATTGCACGGAGATCCGTGGGAACGTGTCCAAGGGGGGGGCAGGATCTTGCTAAGGGAAGCTAGGCAGAAGTGATGCTCAAAGTCAGAAGGCAACGGCGCCTGGGTGGCTCGGTCGGTTCGGTGGCCAACTCTCGGTTTTAGCTCAGGTCATGATGTCAGGGTCGTGAGATCGAGCCCCGTGTCTGGGTCCAGCTCCGCACAGAGTCTGCTTACCTCTGTCCCTCGCCCTCTGCCCCGCTCCCTTCCGCTCTCTCACAAGTGCTCTTTCTCTCTCTCTCTCTCTCAAATAAATAAATAAATAAAATCTTTAAAAAAAAAAAAGTCAGAAGACAGCATCTTCCCTATGGGCCACATACGGCCCATTGCCCGGACCCATGAGGGGAGCCCAAGGCGGAGGCCTGGCGTCATTTAAGAATCTGTCTCCATTTTTGATATTGGGCTGCTGACGGCTTCCAAATTCTACCGTGCCCTCCTTCCCCCTTCTGCCCCACATCCGGGCAATGTGACAAGAAAGCCCGGGTGCTCCCTACCTCGGCACAGATGGGAAGATTAAGCCACACGCACACGGGAGCTCTCACACCGGTCCCGCCGCCCCCCCCCCCCCCCGACCACCCAGTATGGGCTGAATTGAGTCCCTCCCAAAATTCGTATGTTAAAGCCCTAGTGCCCAGTATT
Organism: Potos flavus; assembly: GCA_028534135.1. Lineage (NCBI taxonomy): Eukaryota > Metazoa > Chordata > Mammalia > Carnivora > Procyonidae > Potos > Potos flavus. The sequence goes on along the minus strand of CM052890.1, from coordinate 8,659,982 downwards.
TGGACGTAGGGTCTTTGGGAAGTGATTAGGTCTTGAAGGTGGACCCCTCATGATGGGATTCATGGCCCTATAGAAAGAAAATTCCAGAGAGCTCATTCTAGCTCTCCACCGGGGGGGGGGGGGGGGGGGGGGGGGTGGCGGAAGACGGCGCGCCGCCCACAAGCCGAGAGCCCTCATCAGAAATCGACCATGCTGGCGCCCCGATCTTGGACTTCCCAGCCTCCAGAACTGTGCGAAGAAATTTCTGTTGTTTCAACCGCCGCGTTTTGGGCGTCCCGTACCAAGCGATGCCCACCCGAGCTGACTAGGACACCGTCATAAAACCCCAAGCCAGTCTTCTCTCCTGCCATTGCCAGAACATCTTGGGCGCCCAGCCTGCTCTCCCCAGAAAGCCTCATGATGTCGGCAATAAGTCTATTCTGTCAGCGCACCTGTGGAATCATCAGTCTCAGCATCTGAGCCACATTTGGGGGGCGGAGGGGTCCATCCCACCTTTGCGGGGTGACTACGACAGCGGGAAAGCCCCGGGGATGATCCCTGACCAAAGGAGCTGGGGACTCAGGGCCAGACAGCTGGAATTCGAGGCAGCGGGTCTAGCTGAACTTAGGGGGAGCAGAAGAGAGGAAAGACTACGCGAAACTCTAGGCTCCCACAAGAACGATGCCAGACCCCCGCCCTCCGATGCTCTGGGGTTGATTCAGGAAACCACAGCGCTGGGCGCGCAAGTAGGGGCACGCAAGCTGCCACCCAGAAGGGACCAAGGAAAGCAGGAGCTGAGTCAGCATAGCATGGAAACTTCAAGAACTTCTCCCCCTTGGGAAAACCTTGGCTCCGCTCCGGTCATGCCCACCAGTAAATTTTGGAGCAATACGCTCAGGATGGAAGCTGAGTAGAAACCATTGATTGGCTTCCCCTAACTCTTCCCAGCCCTGTGTTTCTTGCCTTCCTCTATTTTAGAGGCAAGAAAGCTAGGATAATCTATTCTGGAGTCTCCATTTCAGCGAGGAATGACACTGCGACATCATTTTGGACGAGGAGATAGAAACTGAAATTTTCTAGGGAAACCAGCTCCTCCGGGTTAAAAGGATGAAGCCTACCACGAATGAATCCCTTCCTCCTTCCCTCTGCACCTAGAATGCAGGTGCAAATAGCGCAGTCCGCGCCGTGGTCCGCATTGTGACCACGAGGATGGAAAAGGCGTGCTAAGGATGATGCGGCAGAATGATAGACCCGAATTAGCCCGGGATTGCTGTGTGAGGTCCCGATTATATGGGAAAATAAACTCTAGTCTTGGTTAAGCCACGATAGTTGATTTTCTCTTACTCGCAGCCAAACTTGAGTCAAACCGCTGGCACGCGAGCAAAGCTAGAGGAGAAATCCACTGACGGCTGAGCAAGGGAGGAGTCAGTAGGCATCAGATCGGACAGACTTGAATCTGTACCCATCCCTGACTTCTTATCATCTCTGACCTACCCACGACTTGAGCAAGTTCTTCTCTCTCTAACCCTCAGTTTCTTCCTCGGAAAAATAAATCTGATAGGAATACCCACTTCCAAGAGTAGACGTCAGAGTTAAGTATAAACTTAAATGCAGAGCTTGGCAAGAAGCTAAATCCTCCGTAAATGCGGGTCATTCCGAATGGTGTTTCGACAAGGTCCGCGTTCCGGCTTTCTTGGAGGAACGATTACGCGTGAACTAATTACGCCTTTTTCTCTCCTTTCCTCTTCAATCATTTAGGGGCTGCCATCATGGGCTGCCATGATTTTCATGTTCAGAGGCCAATGGGTCACATAAATGGGTCTCAAAAGATTCACTTAGAGTTCGGAATTATCAGCTGTCACTTCTTCCTTAAAATGAAGAGTGGAGACAGGGCTTTAAAAGGGCTTTGGGGATCAAGCCCCGGTGTTCTTAGAGATGCTGGGCTGGGCCCGTTTTCCATTTAGGAAACAGAGAAGGGAATCTATGGGGCAAAATATCAGAGAATCCTTGGCCCGGACTCTCTCGATGAATCTTTCTAATGGATCATTGAGGCTTTCCTTCTGTAACGAGCATTGAGTTTTAAATGCAAATCCATTGGAGGCAGAGGGTACATAAAGCTCGATTCTCTTTAAAATATAGATGACTGGCATCAGGGTGTTTCTGGAAAGCCGTGGCAGAAAAGAGAAGATGTGAGCACAGAAAGAGGAGGCCAAGAGCCCAATAACACACCTCGCGGCGTTCACAATTTTGCCAGGGCCCGGTCCTCAATATTGGTCCCATCGTAATCCCCGAATAATGCATTCTGTCCGCAGAGGGCTTTCCAGGCCTGAGTCTCACCCCTCCCTTCTAACCCAGAGATTACCAGCCCACCAGGTTCCGAAACAGTCACGGTCTCCCGCCAGGAAAGTGCCCAGCCCCCTCCAAAACACGTGATACAGTGGAACCTCCCTACCTCCCACCTCAGAACTATCACGATAAAGCTTTCCCCGGATGTGCCATGGCCTGCGGATGCCATATCCACAGCTGGCTGCATGATGAGGTCCACTGAGGCCGTCTGGCTCTGTCAGGCAGGGGTAGGGGCTGGATCAGAGTATTTGCTGAGCATTCGTGGACTCTGGCTCTGAGCATTCGTAGCTCCCAAGCTCTGACCCATGAGACAAGACAAACACAGAAAAGCAGGAGTCCTCTCTGTCTAAAGCAAGAATGTGGGTGCACACACACACACACACCCCTTAAATGTACTTCCTTTGACCTTTTCAACAGCACTCTGAAACAGCCCAGACAGATAACACGATCCCAATTAATAGGTGATCAGACTGAAGGACCCCAAGTTTAAATCACTTGGCCAACCCACTGGTAAACACAGGGCCAGTTGCTCAGGTTGTCTACTTTCTGTCTCTCTGCGGAACAATCCTGAATAATTCCCCTGGGCTCCATGCCGAGGACCATGAGGCCACCTGGCCCCTCAGCAACCACAAGGAGGTTTTAAAAAAAAAAAAAATTTTAAGAGCAGAGATGTTTTCAATACTTTCTGCCTCTGCTAGCCTTCTACTCTGGATGAAAAAGACTCTGGTTGGCGAGCTCGTCCCGCAGATGGCTGCAGCTAAATGCCTAACAGCTTCGGTCCCGCGTTTGATGGTAAGCAGGGAAGAAAAACAAAGAAATCTTTAAGCTGTGAAGAGGTCCGCCTGGCTTTTGTGCCGATATTCAAGATGTGTGCAATGCCTCCTCTCCATAATTTTTAGTGCATTGTTCTCCGGGATCTTTGAAGTTTCTCTTATGGAGAAAACATTTTCTTAAGTTACCAGCTTTAAAAAAAAAAAAAAAAGGCACAGTATGGGAGCCTTATGATCTTAACGCTCACAGCTCATAAATACTTGTGCAGAAGCGGAAGCCAGGCTCATAAGGACTTTTCCCTGTTCTCCCGTAGAAATGAAAGCCCCTCGCCACGTGACCCAGCTACCACGGCCCCTTTGCTGGTGGGAGAAGGAAAGACTCACTGCCTGCCAGGGCCTCCAGGGCTGTCCTGGAGGGAAGAAAGGGACAGGAAAGAGAGAGGGTGAGGTCAAAGCCACTTTCCCAGCAGCTGTAAGGTCCAGATTCATCTGAGATTCAAGGCAGCGCACGGTATCTTTCCCTTATCTGTCCTCCCTAGTCCCTCCCTTCTTGAAATGCTGTCTTTTTTTTTTTTTTAAGATTTTATTTATTTATTTGACAGAGAGACAGAGAGATACTGACCACAAACAGGGCGAGCAGCAGGCGGAGGAAGAAGCAGGCTCCCCACAAAGCAGGGAGCCCGATGCAGGACTCGATCCCAGGACCCTGAGATCGTGACCTGAGCTGAAGGCAGACGCTTAACCGACTGAGCCACCCAGGCACCCCTTGAAATACCATCTTGCACCCAGTTGTCCAAATTACCTCTTATAGATGCCACTTCTGGCCCAGCACTCCCTTTCCTGGAAAACTTTCCACCCCTCCGAGGCCAGACCTCAGTGCTGTCACTTGCCTCCAGGCAGAACTGAGCCACTGGAGTGACCTCGTGTGGGTCCCGTCTCGCCTGGCCTCTATCACACGTCACGCCCTGCACTGAGTCTCCAGCCCCCTTCTTGTCCCGGGACCTTTAAGGATTTCTTCCACTACCGTGTTTACGAAAATGGTACCTCTGGCTGGGGGTCAGGGAGACCTGAGTTCCAATCCTCCCTCCTCCCCTTCAAGGCAGCTCACGCCTTCTGCACAAGGCGATGTGTGAGAACGAAGACCTAGAGGATGGCACGTGTGTTTTCACCACGTCTGGGTGAAAATGCAAAGTGTTAGGTGTGTGTCCCTTTGTTCGCTATTTCTTTTAGTAAAGATGCTTAAATGCATACAATTTATGTATTTTTAAGACTCACAAGTAGGGGGGGCCTGGGTGGTTCCGTTGGTTAAGCATCTGCCTTTGGCCCAGGTCATGATCTCAGGGGTCCTGGGATCAAGCCCTGCGTCGGGCTCCCTGCTCAGTAGGGAATCTGCTTCTCCCTCTCCCTTTGCCTCTCCCCCCATGCTCTCTCTCTTTCTCTTTCTCTCAAATAAATAAATAAAATATTTTTTTTAAAAAATTCCCAGGGACGCCTGGGTGGCTCAGTTGGTTAAGCGGCTGCCTTCGGCTCAGGTCATGATCCCAGGGTCCTGGGATCGAGTCCCACATCGGGCTCCTTGCTCGGCCGGGAGCCTGCTTCTCCCTCTGCCTCTGCCTGCCTCTCTGCCTACTTGTGATCTCTCTCTCACTCTCTCTCTGACAAATAAATAAATAAAATCTTTAAAAAAAAAAAAAAAATTCCCAAACCACCTTTTCCCTCCAAGCAGCCTGTCCTGACTCATTTGACATTTCTCCTACACCATTTTCTTTTCTTCCCAAGGAAACTGCCAGATCAGGCGATGGCTACGCTGGCCAGCCGGTCCTTCCCTAGACGAGTCTTTACCCCACTGTTTTGTATCCCCCATGGGTGCTAATCATCCCCGCCCTAAATCAGGGCGGTTTGGCGGCAGGGCACGTGGGAGGGATGCCACGCTGATCCGAGGAGAGGAAGAGAAACAGAAGAGTAGGGGGGGTACCGGGTTCAGGAACTTCATCACAGAGGCTGGTCCCAGTGACGGAGCAGCCCAGGAGCTGGGACTGAAAAGATCTTCACGACGTCCTGCCTTGTCCCCCGTGGGGACATGCCACCTGGCAGGCTGCAGATAATCAGCGCTTGGGAAAATAAATAAATGAATGAACAAAGAGATGGACTGCCGAAATCTGGATCTTCCAGATGGGAATGGCCACTTGCTCCTTCTGAGCAAAAGAGAGATCTGGTCAACCAACCAGGTATCCCCCAGGTACCTTGACATGGGAAGCCCAGGTTCCTTCAGTGAACATCCCTCGGACAATGTTTGGCTGGAGGTGTTCTCACAGGGGACAGCGGGGTCTTGGGAGGGCTATAGGGTGAAAGGACAGCTCAAGGAGCCAGGAGGTTAAGACACACACGTCTGCCCCACCACAAGCCAGCAGCCAGACGATCAGCTCCGTGGGGTGGCGCGAGCTCAGACCCCGTGTCGTGAGGCAGGTATTGGCATCCAGAGGACGGATAATGCAGGTAGGAGGTTAAACAGGGAGCTGATGGTGGAAAAGCCACCCAGAATTGTCGCGACACCGACAGCAGCCTAATTCCGGGCCATCTGATTGGCCGGCAAGGTGCCTGCAATCCACTGTGTAAACCAGGTTAGCAGACGGTAGTGGGGCAAAGGGGTTTTTTAATATATCCTACTTGTAACAGAATATATCCTACTTGTAAAGAAACACTCAGATGGGTCAGATCCCAGCCCCACCTTCCGGAGTGGTCATGAGGCTCGGGTTTGCATAAGCAGATGCCTCCACGCCCCTGGCTGCAGCCATTGGTGGCTGGAGGGCCACATGACCTGAGCTCAACCAATGGGAATCATCCTTTGGACTTCCTCTGCAGTCGTGAGTCCGGGAGGTTGCTTTCTTTTCCTGAGGATTCCCCAGCTTTAAGGACCATGTAAATCTATAGCTGTCGGATGCCAGCACGTGGGGAGAGCCTGCCTGGGAATGAAACCCACCTGGAGAAAAAGAACCGGGAGATGAAAAAGAGAGAGACTCTCGGTGATGCATGGACCAAAGCCCTGGATCCAACCATACCTGAAGACCATGTTTATCTCCCTGGAACTTCTCTGGGACACGAGCCACGACCGTGCCTTTTTTCTTTTAATTTCGGTTGCTATCACTTATAACTAAAATCATTCTGACTTGTACAACTGGCTGGGGGCCGGGTTGGAGTTCACTCTTCAAGCCCTGTGGGTGGGGCGAGGGGTGCTACGCGGGATTGGGGCAGACAGGGTGAGCACATGGGGGACAACACCGCCTAGAAGCGCCAGCCGCGGGGACGTGGGGTTGGGGACCTCATGGCATCTCCCAGTTTACACCCTGTTGGCACAATGAAAAATCTCCGGAATTTAGCATCGGGGACACTGTATTCCAGTTTCCATCCTTCCACGTTCCAGCTGCGTGACCCAGATTGGTTATTTAATCACCCCAGACCTTCGTCTCCCCATCTAAAAAATGATAACAATAACATCTACCTCGTAGGCTCTTTGTGAAGTTTTAATGAGATCGGGAATATAAAGGACTTGATCCTGTGTCTGGCGCACAGCGGGGGTTTGATAAATGGCAGCAATTTTATGTCACCGTGGTCTATCTGTCCGCATGTGTTCAGCACTTGGAACAGAGCACCATAGATTATTGAAATATGTACGTAAGGTCCTCAAAATTGCGTTGCCACCAGTGATTTCAATCTTCTCCCATTCTCTTCTCTTTTTTTCTTTTTTAACCAGAGCTGCTAAATTGCCCAGCAACCAAATCTCCCAGCGGCATAGGAAAGAAAAATCACAGTGCTGTAGCCTCCGGGTGAGGACTACTGGACCCGAGGATCACATCCGGAGCTGCCTCCTGTTTGGGGCTGAAGAATCGAGTGTGAAGGGCCCTGCCTCATCCCTGCAGAAGGTTCTCGTTTTCTGCAAGCGACATCCTCAACGTCCGTGTCTCGGCCATTCTCCTACCCCAGCTCGGGCACTGAGGCAGTGTGGAGAAGCACCCACCTGGGTCCTAATGCTGGGTCCACAGTCAGCTGTGCTTGGCTGGGCCTCAGTTTCCCCATCTGTAAACTGGGAGGGCAAATCAGATCGTCCCTAAGGTCCCTTCCATTGAGATGCCTTTGAGTTTATCGAGGGCAGCCTTAATTCAGGATCCCTCTCTTTGGTTCAAAACAGTGCTCCCACCTAAACCTCCCACAAGATATCCCTCGATGGACTCCGGCTTGCACACCGTTAGGGGTAAGTTTGAATCAAATCTAACTCGACACGCCCTATAGCTTTTGGTCCCGCCGGAGCCGGCATGCAGGGATGTTCAGGGATGAAAGCGTACCAGGTGGCATGGTCCCCAGAGTGCCTTCCCGAAACCCACAGCAGCAGCATCACCTGGGAACCTGTTAGAGGTGCAGATCCTCAGGCTCCAATCCAGACCTCCTCGAGGTGGAGCCCAGCACCAGGAATTCGGATGCGCACTACCGTATAGACGAGAGCTATGCCGTCCCAACCTGACAGCCGCTAATACTGTGTGGCTAGTCACACTTAAACGAGTGAAAATTAAATAAAACCTGAAAGCCAATTTCTCAGTCACACCAGTAACATATCAAGGGCTCAGTGGCCACATGTGGCTGGCGGCTGCCATATTGGATGGTGCAGAAATGAAAGGTTCCGTTGGGTACCACTGGTCTAGCGAGTCTTGCTGCTCAGGGTGGTGTCCACGGAACCAGCAGCATTGGCCCTACTGGGAGTTTGTTAGACATGCAGACTCTCCACCCACGCCAGATCTGCGGGATCAGAACCTACAGTTTCACAAGACCCCCGAGGGGTTGCCATGTATCTTAAGGCCTGAGAAGCACCAGGTCGAATTATTCAGACTAGAACACAGACTAGAACAGTACAGAGCCCCCAGCATGAGGACGTGACAAATCGCAGTCACCATGAACTTGACATTGGCATGACTGTATGTCCCAACAACACTGTGGATTCCAAATGGCTCAACATTATGCTCAATGTGAGTCACAGGCATCACAGCCTCCATTTGTGACAACCACGTTGCTATAGTGATACAAACGAGGTCACGGCCAAGTCCAATACGCCATCGCAGTTGCCGGAAGTTATGTTATTGCTCTATGTATCACAGGATCCTCCCGACAGCCACCCCTCCCCCCACTGGGGGTCCAAACTGGACTTGAAAAGGGGACTTCTCTAGGAACCCATAGTAGGAGGAGCAGAAACCCTTCAGGACTTAGAGCCACGAGGCTCGCGGTGGCTGCCGGGTTTGTTAAGTGTGCCTGCGGTGTCTGGTTCCCGCCGATGCTAAAATTCACAGCCAGCATCACGTTTCCGTGTTGCCATGGAAAGTCTCCTTATCAACAGCCCCCAAGCCCAGACTGAGACGTCGCTGCTCATCTCAGAGAACGGGAGCCCACCAGCTTGTTATGTCGACTCGCTGAGAGGCTGTGGCCCTCTCACCAGGACGGGCTGGGCATCCCCACCTCCGGCTGGGACGGGAACATCCACGGACAAGACCATCTTGAGGTTGCCCCACCTCGAGATTATGAAGCGGTCTAAGAGAGGTCCCTGAAAGGGGTATAAATGGCCCAGATCAATGGCTAGCAGTGATGTCTTCATGACGACATTGTGGTTTGTGCCTTTTCCCTGCTCCCGTGGCCTGTTGGCTGCACCCTCAAATTCAGCCCATGGTGACGATAACCAACCCAGCATTGGAGCTGTGAATCTTCGCAAGGCAGCTGCTGGCAGGTTAGAGGGCTGGGTGGGAGGCTTTCAGAGGGTCCCGGCACAGGCTGAGTTTCCTGAGGCCACTCCGTCTCAAACCAGTCACGCTGGACCAGAAGCCCAGGCTGAAGTTCCCTCCACCATTCACTAGACCTCAGGCAGATCTCGGAGCTTCGGTTCCCGCTTTGCCGATGTATGGAGAAGGCTTCCCCCAGACTCGACTGACCCTAAACCAGATCTATGTCTTCATTGGTTGACATGAAAGCCGGCATCAGGAAAGGCGCTTTGGAAGGCACAGTGGCCGAGAGTCAAGAGCGGGGTCCAAATATGCCCTATCTCCGACCCGTGGTGTCCGAGACCTCAGCCGGCAGGTTGGAGCTGGAAGAGAGAGGGTCCTCCCGCAGCTCTCTCCTTGTGCGACCGCTGTCGCCTGGACGTTCCAGGGTAACTGGATTTCTTATATGTCAGCTCAGGGTTCCCAAGACACAAATCAGGAAGCTCTGGGGAGTTTGCCGCAGGGGAAGTTTTCCCGCCTTGGATGACCCAGCGGCAGGAGTCACCGTGTGTCACCTTCCCGGCATTCAAGGACCCGGCAATTTACAAAGTCTGTCCAGCTTCAGGGGCAGGGAACCTAGACCCCACCTCTCGAGGGAAGACTGTCAATGTCACATCACAAGAACATGGGGGTGGGGTACGTACCGGTGTAGCCATCTTGGGGAAATACAATCCGCTCCCAAGGATCTCTTCCTTAAAGAGGAATTACAAGGGGGCTCCTGGGTGGCTCAGCCAGTAGATGGTTGGACTCTTGATTTTGGCTCAGGTCGTGATCTCAAGGTCGTGAGATCGAGCCCAGAGTGGGGTTCCGTGCTGAGTGTGGCGTCTGCTTGAGATTGTCTCTCTCCCTCTCCCTTCGCTCCTCCCCCAAATGTGCACGTGCAATTTCTCTCTCTCTTTAAAAAATAAAAGAGAGGAAATACAAAGATTGAACACCATAGTGGCTGTAGCCACTTGGGAAAAGTGTTAAGCTTGTGCCCAATTCCCCAGACCTTCTTTGTCCTAAACACCACAGGATGCCCTCAAGTATCCCCGACCAGTTGGGAGATGGGGGGTGTCCCCGACCGGTTCTAATTCGGGGAAGGGGGGTGACAGAGACAAGAAGAGGCATAAATGAGGAGCTCAGGGAAGCAGGAGGAAGCGAGGGGCGGCCCAAAGGACAGACAGGTGGAGAGACAAAAATAACCTGAGCCAAAGCCCTTTGGGAATCATCGAGGGCTAGCATGCTAGCATTTTCATTTTGCCAATGGCAAAAATGCCAGAGAGATGAGAAGACACTTGAAAACGCTCTCTCTCTTTTTCTCTTCTTTTTTCTCTTGAAGAGCCTCACTCTATTCTTTCCCCAAATGCAAGATCCGCTCATTCAATCAGGCCGTCATCTATCTGATGACAATTTATGGAGTGTCATCCATGCCAGGCATTCTGGAAAGCTGCAAGATGAGCCAAACGGCCCCCGGGCCCTCCAGGGGGGGCTGAAATGCACACTCTAAGTAACTGACCCAACCAGGCACAGAAGGAGGAAAGGAGGCACCACCACCACCATCGTCCCCACCCCCTACCGTTTTTCCATCTCAGAATCTGGAAGCCGGCCCTGGAAAACCAGCTCCCACCCACTGGGACTGCCGATCTGCCCGCCCTGGGTAAGCAGAGCCCTCGGCTTTCCCCCCACCCCAGATGGACGCCAGCCCCCCCGGCCACTTGGCGGAGCAGGGCGGTCATTCCTTTCCGGCCCCTCCATCAGCCCCTCGCCTCCCTCCAGGGCCGGCCTCCCCAGTGAGGATGCCCGCATGTGCCTCCAGTCCCTGCCTCCCCACCACGCGGGGGTTAACATTTTCTAACGTTCCCTGCAGGGTTTGAAGTGCAGCTGTTAGTGCCAGTTGGAAATTGCTTTTTCAAATTGCTCAGCTGCCTCTTAGAAACGACCACAGTGCCATCCTCTGGTCAAAGTCCCACTCCGGTTGCTGCAAGGTCCAGGGCTGCTTTATACAGTGACTCCTGGGGGGTCGGAGGAGGGAGGGCATCTTCAGAAAAAAAAAGCCCCACTTCCCATGGGACTTCACTACCCTCCGGTCCCCCGGGAAGGGGAATTCTGGAAATTGAGAGCCAGTTACCTGGAAACTTCTTAGATCCTTAAAGAGAGAATACAAAATGTTCAAGCAAGGCATTAAACCCTGGGGCCACCTTTGGGGAAAGAGGGGCTCGCGGGCCTGGAGCCTCCCTCCTGGGATGGGGATTCACTGCCCGGGGAGCGGTACTTGGAGGGGCACAACTGAGCATGGCCGGGGGTCGGGATTTGAACCCAACAGTTTGTATTCAAGCCTCCTGCCGGGGGGAAGAAAAAAAAGAAGGAAGAAAAAAAATCCACAAATGTTTACCTCTGAACATAATGCGTGTTTGTTGAAGTCTGGAACTTTCTCAACAAGTGAATTTTATTATTGTGTTAGAAGGTGAGAGTTATGAATTTCTACATTCATATGTTCGTCTTTCTAGATTCATTCATTTGTTCATTGAAGGTGTACTTTATAAGGCCAGCACTGGTGTCGGTGCTAAGAATCCAAAACAGACGAAAATCCCTGCCTTCGTGGAGTTTGCTTTCTGGTGGGAGGAGACTGACTACATAAAATACATAAGTAGCGTGGAAGATGCTAAAGAAAACAATTATAGCGAAGAAAGATGATAAGGAAGGTTGGATGGATGGATGACAGAGAGGAATGGGGCAGACACACAGAGATGAGCAAAAATTAAAGGAATTACTTCAAACCTGATAGATGGAGACAGAGGCCTCAGTCCCTGGCTCTCCAGATCTGTTCCAGTGAAGGGCCACCCTGTCGCACAACTCCAGAGGTCACCATGCACCTCATAATCCATGCAACGGGTGCCTGTGGAGTTGCACAGTGGACAGCTTATTCAACTGAACGTGGCAGTCCTGTCCCTGGCTCTATTTTATTTCTGTAGCCACATGTCGATGGCACTGTCTGCTGTATCTTCATCATAATCCTTTTCCTTGACCTAGTACAACGAGTTTCTGGGTTTTTTCCAAAGACTTTTGCCCAGAAACAGAGGCTCGGGTGGCAAAGACTACTATGTTTGCCCCCATTCGCTTGATTGACTAACTCTAAGACCATCAATATCTCTGTGTTATACACTTATAAGGAGCATTATTCATCTGGGGACACCGGACCTATCTGTCTGAGTACCTGAAAAGCAAGTACCCATTATGTGTTATTATTGGGGGAACCGGCCGTCCTCTTCTTTGATGGAATTCACGATCATGGCTTCTTCTGTATGTTTGTAGTGTTTGTGCTTTCTAGACCTGCTAAAGACAGTACCCTAAGATTCTCTACTAGACAACTGGGAAACTAGTTCAGTATGGGGCTGAGCTGCCCCTGGGGCCAGGGATTTTCATTCAGTGCCGAGTGGCTGGTGGGTCCCATACCTGGGATTATCTAAATCCTATATAAACTGCACATCCCTTTAAAGCAAACCCATCTGCATACATCTCGCCATTTTTTCTCTGGTGCCTGAAATCTCTGCCTGGGAGAGATGTAAAAGAAAATCTATTGCCGCACTGTGACCTCCAGTGAACATCTAAGCTGAGAAAGCCCCCCCCCCCCGCCCCCCGTTGGTCAAGGATATTTGAAAATCATTTCCCTCTGCCCATTTTCTTCCCTCTCCAGCTGCCTAGAGCCTGGGGTCCCCCACACTTAAATCTCCTATTTATCCATGTGGCAGCTCCTAAAAGGAATACTTTAACAGTGATCTTAAATTTATCCACATTTCACGTACCATCTACATTTTGAATAAAGTATATTCCCCCAAAGAAATTCCTCCATTTACTCTAAGCACGTTGGAAAGCGCACTGTTTGCATGCTCGTTGGTTTCCCGACTATCTAGAGCGTCTTCCTCCTCTCCAGGCTGCCACGAATACACCAAGTAATTTAATGCTGTTTTTAATAAATGGAAAGATCAGAGCGCAATTCGAATGCTGTGGCATTAGGCATCTGTGTGATGGAGGTAACATTTTCCGCAACAAGATACATCTCTCTTTCCTACAGTCATTATTAAAACCAGAAATTGAGTTGTACGTTGCTGGAATCAAACAGCAGCAAAGACATCGTGGATTCTCAAAACAAAAGAAATTGTGGCTGCTCTCAGAGGCAAGGCGAGTGTTACCTGGCATCCGGGTTCTGTGAAGTCTCGAGCAGCGGTTCGCAGAGTGGTCCCAGACCAGCCACAGCGGCGTCGCCTAGGAACTTGTAGAAAGTGAACATTCTCGAACCCCACTCCGCCCCTACAGAAACAGCGGGATCTGTGTTTCCGCCAGCCCTCCGAGAGAGGCTGACGGATGCTAACATTCAAGAACCAAAGGGTTCTAGATATCGGAACTCTAATAAGTGGCAGTAAGTTATTGCTTAAGGAAGGCACATCAAGTTGGGATTTTTTAAAATATAGTCACAGTCTCTAAAGAGAAGTGGATGTCCCCAAGCAGGGGCACCTGATAGCAGGAATTTCCTAGCCGTGTTGGGTTTTGGAAGGGTCTTTTATTTAAAAAAACATTGATGGGGACGCCTGGGTGGCTCAGTTGGTTAAGCGGCTGCCTTCGGCTCAGGTCATGATCCCGGGGTCCTGGGATCGAGTCCTGCATCGGGGTCCTTGCTCAGTGGGGAGCCTGCTTCTCCCTCTCCCTCTGCCTGCCTCTCTCTGCCTGCTTGTGCTCTCTCTCTCTCTCTCTCTCTCTCTCTGTGACAAATAAATAAATCTTAAAAAAATAAAAATTAAAAATTAAAAATTAAAATAAAAAAATAAAAAACATTGATGAATATCCCTGCACTGTGCCAGGAAGTGGGGACCGGAGGCGGGTAAGCAAGCAGCAGTCCCTGCCTGCTAGGGCTTCCGGTTTTGTAGGAGAGACCCAGAGAATCCTGGGAATTCTCAGTTAGATGAGAATTCTAACATCTCTAGTTAGATGTCCTAAGTGTTCACTCAGAGATGGGGGCTGACTGTGGAAATGAACGAGGAGGGAGGTCTCACCCTGGCTGGGGCAATAACAGAGGTCTCCACAGGGGAGGAAACTCTTGAACTCAGCCTTGAAAGAGCAGAAGGGGCCCTTAAGGAAATCATGACAATTACCTATTGAGCAAGAGCCTCATGGGAAAAAAGATCTGGTGGGCGTGGTTGCTTTAAAACCAAGTTCTAGGTCCGGCGGAGGAAGTGTGCCAGGGAGCTCAGAATCACATCCCAGGACCAGTATTCAGACAGGCTGTAGTCCTTCTGCCCAGGAAAGGTTTTAAAGAATCACCTGCTTATCAGACTCTTGCGCTTTCTTTCATAATATCCCGGCTAGTCTCGGGCCAGCCCCTAGCACTTCTGCATTCGGAAGGCCAGATGTGTGCTGAGCAAAACCCCTCACAGCGGAAGACAGGGGCACTGGCATGAGGGAAAGAATGAAAATCAGGGATGAGAGGCTCAGGAAGCGTTCCTAGCACACCCACCAGATGGCCATCCAGCTCCACCTTCTGGCTGAGACATTTGGGGTAGGTTATGTAACCTCTCTCTGCCTCACTTTCTTTGTCTGCAAAATAGACACGGTAAGCTCTAATTTACTGGGTCACTATGAAGATTAAAATATTTACAGCAGAGAAATAAGACAGTGCCTGCAAATAGTAAACATTATGCATGTGTTGGCTATTATCACCAGCATCACCAGCATCACCATCACATTCATAAGCAGCAGGAGCATCCCCATCACCACCATCATAATCACCACCACAGTCATCATCACTATCATCATCACCACCATCGTCACCACCATCATCACCACCATCATCACCACCGTCATCACCACCATCATCGCCACCGTCATCACCACTGTCAGCATCACCACCATCATCATCACCATCATCATTGCCGTCATCACCACCATCATCACCACCATCATCATCACTATCGTCATCACCACCGTCATCACCACCATCATCACTACCATCATCACCATCATCACCACCATCATCACCACCATCACAACCACCATCATCACCACCATCACAACCACCACCATCACAACCACCACCATCACTGCCATCATCGCCAACACCATCATCATGCAGTCTGCTTAACCGCAGAGCCTGATGATTAGAGCTGGGAACACCAGGCTAATGGCATGACCATAGCTGATCCCAGTGAACTGACAGATATAAGAAATATATTTTCTTCACCTCAATCCAATCCCATTCCTCCTTGGAAGCCTGCTCCCTACAACATCTCTACAAAGTGGTTGCCGGTTCCATGTTTGAATTCCTCCCCTGGTGGGGAGCAGACTACCTTCCCAGGAAGCTCATCCAACTCCCAGATTCAGCAATTTGACGCTAGGGCTTTAATATTTTGACAATTCCAAGAACATCCATGCTACCCTACTGTGGAATTACTTCCAGTGGTTAGAATAAATTGGAAAATAGGCCATCTCCATCTTTTTTATGCCAAGACAAATGTCTTGCTACTCTTCCCATTGAGAGGAGGAGTCCCATCCTTTCCCTTTGGATATGCCCTTAGCGACTTGCTTGAGCAGTAAATATAGCAGAAGTGGCTCGTGCCCAGGTTTCTTCAAACACTCTTGGAACCCAGCCATCACCTTGTGAGAAAGCACGAGAAGTCCCACGGAGATGCCCACGTGGAGAGGAGCTGAGGCCCCAGGCAACAGCAGCAGCAGAACTCCAGCCGGCAGTCAGTACTAGCTTGCCAGCCATGTGAGTGCACTGTCTTGGAAATGAATCCTCCAGCTGGCCGTCCCCGTCCATCCACCCAGCTGATGCCATATGAAGCAGACGTAGCCATCAGGTCCGGCCCGCATTTCAAATCCACGAGCAAAGTAAATAATTATCACCGTTTGAGGTCTGCAATAAATAACCAAAATATCCCGAAATCACTGAAACGTCTTATCCCTTATCTGAGAAGCATCCTTAAGCTCCTCCAAAACAAAGCATGGAAGGGAACCACTAACAGGCGATCTGAGTGGGCGCTGGAAATTCAATATAATCCTAGCGTTCGGTTAGAAGATTCTTCTTTGTGACGGAGGCACAACCTTGCTCTCCTTGACTTTATTCAGCCACTCCACAAACACTTAGAAGCACCCACCGCATGCCAGGCCCCATGCTGGGGACTGTGGAAGACAAAAATAAGCCAGCCATCGTCTCAAGGAGTCTC
The DNA here is from genome assembly GCA_028534135.1 of Potos flavus. NCBI lineage: Eukaryota > Metazoa > Chordata > Mammalia > Carnivora > Procyonidae > Potos > Potos flavus. The sequence goes on along the minus strand of CM052890.1, from coordinate 8,643,893 downwards.
AATGCTCTAATGGAGGAGATCTGAACGCTCCCACACGAGGCGATGTGTTAAACTAGAAAAGAAGCGTTATGAAATTCTAAGAAAACTCAGAGAAGGGAGACTTTGTTCTTCCTACTGGAAGATGACAGCGAACTGACTCCATGGGGATAAAAAGGTGGATTTCCCAAACGGATACGAGGAGGAGGGTGATGGCGTAGAGGGAATGGGCATCCACCAAAGAAAGGACTTGGCACCTTTAGGGATTGGTTAGGAGGCTGAGGGTGGAGGGAGCAAAGGGCAGGAAGCAAAGCATGGAGAGACAAGGCTGTGAAATTAAGGTGGGGTCAGATCAAGAAAGGCTTTGTAAATTCGGAGTGTGGATTTTACCTTGAACACAATAAAGAGCTAAGGAGGGGATTTAGGTAAGGGCATAGCGGAAGCAGATTTGCATTTCCAAAGGAACAGTCTGTCTGTAGTCATAGAATCAAATTGAAGGGAGGGCAAGCTAGGAATCTCTTTAATAGCCTGGTCAGGAGATGAGGGGGTCCCGAAATAGGGCAATGGAGATACGGAAGACATTTATTCGGAAAATTTACAAGTTCTAGTTGGAGATCCATTGAGGGGGGCAGAAAATTAGTCAAGGGTGGTTCTAGATTTCTGGATGGGGAGGTGCCATCCAACCAACCAACAATGACAGCAGGCACAGACATGAGGGTGGGCAGACAGAAATCCCCTTTGGTCCTTCGGGACAGCTCTGACCTGGCCGCTGGGACATCCAAAATCCCGATTCCATTTTAACCATTGAAACACAGTCATAACATCTCAAGCTTCTTGTGGGAGTATTTCCTCGGGCCTCCTTGTTCCCATGATCTTGTTTCTTCATTCCCAATAGGATCGGAACACATATCTGACTAATGGGGAACGTCTGTTCTCCTAGCCCCACGCCAAGAAAAGACAGACCCTGTTAAGGTTTTTAATATCTTTCTAAACGTCTTTTTTAAAGATTACAACATCAGCATATGGTGTTGAAAATATTTGAACATACATAAAAGTACAAAGAATTATGCAAAAATCAGCCATAATCCCACTCCTCAGGGAGATTATTACTATTTGGGCATATTCTCTTTCCATGTTTTTTCCGTTCATACGTATTTGCTTTATCTGATTAATATTGTAGTACGAGCATTTTCCTGGGTCTCTCGTATTTCCTGGAAAATATGCCTTTTAAATGGTTGAACAGAGTCCAACAAGGATGGACCTAAATTAAGCTAATCCCCATAATTGGACATTTAAGCTGTTTTCATCATGTGCGTGTGTGTTGTATATTTTGTTTTTATTTTTGCTGTTATAAAAACCTTATGTCAAGCATGTTTGTGGATAAATCTTGGGTGTTCTTTTCTAATTACTTCTCTAAGACAAATTACTGGAATGGTCCAAGGATTAAACGATTTGAGCGTGTTGAAGTTTTGTCGGTCCTTAAGACAAAGTTCCTGCCGAAATATCAAAGGCTGGTTTTGTTGGTTTCCCTTGCTTTCCGGTCTTCCTCAGTCAACTGTGGGGGGAAACACGTGGTCACACTTTTTGGAACCTGAAGTTTCTGGAAAACATTTACTGACTCTTTCTTGGTGGAAATTTAAAACTCTTTCCTCCCTCCCCACCCCTCCTGGGATGGCCCTACCCTGTGATTTACAACCAGCCTGGGCCGGCTCAATTGCCACAACACTGTCATCACAAGCTGCCCACCAAATGGAACAAAACTCCAAGGTCATCCAGCCTCTGAGCAAACACCAGGGAACAGTGGCCGTCTTTTCTGCTTCCAAAGGAACATGCTGCTTTAATAACATCCGAGAATGCTTTCTTTTGTGAAGTCCTTCTGCTCCCCAGAACTTTCTTGTGAGGCCCGGGAACTGGCCAGCTTATTCTCTGGGCCTGTCTTTCCTGAAATGTAATGGCCAGCTAGCCGAGTCCCCGGCCACCTCCACTGCTAGGCCCCCAAGCTCTGTGCAAAGACCCTGGGGCATGCTAATAGCGCATGCCCTGACCCAGACTTGGACTCCCCATCCAAGGGTTGGATGAGCTTTAGCTGGCTGTGTGCAAACCAGCCCCTCTCGTCCTTCCTGCAAGAGGCGTGGAGCATCTCCTTGAAACCAGACTCGTTGCTTAGTAGGGGCAGTAGGATGATTTTAATCTCAAGCAAGTGTGGATCACTGCAGAACAGTCGAGCAAAGACCCAGAGAGGAGCGCTGTTCTCCAGGCACGATCAGAATCCGAGCCAGGGGCTCAGCCAGCAGGGGAAGGAGTTGGCATGGGGAGGGGTCACAGATCCTCTGGACGGGAGCATCCACCTTTTTTAGAGGTAAGCCTAGAAGTCCGGCTGGTAGACGATGGCACAACTAAGTGGAAACAGGCAATGCATTCGTGGGGCAGGGGAGCACGTGGCTGCGTTCAGGACAAGAGGCCAAAGACAAGGGGAAGTGCCTTCATCTCAGACTTCACTCCGAGCTGGACAGATATATTAGTGTTTCATTTTAGGAAGATCTCTCAGTGCATCGAGAAGACATGCAGAAGGTAAGACCTTGAAGCAATAGGATGTTATAAGGGCTCTACAATTGCCAGCAAGAGATGCCGATGGCCATACTGGAGATGGACGAGGGGATGGAGGGAAAGAGAACTCAGGAGACATCAAGGCACAGAACTGACAGATCTCAATGAATGTGGGACATTCAGGTGGGGACAGCTAATGGGCAATGACCTAACAGTACCTGCTGTCAAGGGAGTCTGATCAGGTTAAGTGACATGCGCACGGTGCTTAGAACAGTGTCAGCCTAAGTCAAACTCATTAAGGATTAGGTCCTAAAATAAGTATGATTCAAACAATATCATCTTTAGAAGTCTGCAGGTCAAGGCCAAACACAGAGTCAGGAATCGACGCGTAGATAGCAGGTCAAGGCACAGAAAAGGACAGGGGTGTCCGAGACAAGCATGCGCGGAGACAGGGGGATGGGATGGAAATGCAGGGGCACCGAGGCTAAGGCGTTGCTTGGGAGGCATTCATGGAAAAGCCCAAGCAGAACCAGGAAAGAATGCGTCGCAAAAATAGGAAAAGCATTTTGGGAAGGAGAAGTTACCCAGTGGGGCTAATCAGTCAAATGAGACAAAGAGGGATCGGGGTCCATTGGATTTAGCCACAGGGAGGTCACAGGGCAGGATGTTTTCCGTGGTGAAGGTGAAATTGCAGCGAATGGAAAGAACTAGAACCTGTGTGCATGAAAGATGCCCAGGAGACAAAGAGGCACAACCTCCTTGCCCAACCATGGGGGATTAAGTATGTCACGGTACAACTCTACTGTGCTGTTCTTTATAGCGTTATCTAATAATCATTATCAACCATTGCTATCATGCAGCAAGAGTTATAAAGTAGAGATGGATCAACGGCGAACAAAAGAAGCCAAAAGACATAGGTGTCAAAGTAACACGGAATACATTTTTTTTAAGGGCCTGTGATGACACAGAGAAAAAAACAGGAATGTGGAAAATGACTACTTCATGCCTTAGCATGGGAGATCTGTGGAGACGCAAGAGTTTGAGAAGAACAACAAAGCCAACTCGGGGACTAACAAATGTAATGGGAAACAAGCAAGCGTAGAATATGGTCCAAAGCATTATGTGGAATGCAGCTTTATGACTTTATCAAGGGTGATGGGAAAACCTAGTAAATGCAAATTCTCACAAGGATGCTATACTATAAATGTGTGCAATTCTCCCCTGGCCAGAAAGTTCCATGAGGACTAGAGCCTCGCTCTCCTGTTCTCTTTGGGATGCCCAGCACCTAGCACACTGTCTTGCGGACCTAAAGAAGATGACGAGGAAACACGGAAGATTATTATGACGATATTAAGTGAAAAAAAACCAAAATACATAAATATAGCATCTAAATTAGAATTGCGACCATTTAAACATATACACAGGGGGAAAAAGACATAAAAATTTTAAGAGTGTGTTAGGGTCTGGGATTGTGAATGTGGACTTTTTTTTCTTTTCTTTATGTCCCTAATTTCCATCCTGGGTTTATCTTACTTTTATAGTGTGAAAACGTATCCCGCAGACCAAGCTTAGCCTGGGAGTTTAATGGCTGGTAATCTCCCTTACATTTTGTGTGGCTTTATTTTTAAAATTAGCTTCTCATCTGACTTCACTCCCCTTGGAGGATTGATAAAAATAGTCTGGGAGATGAGGTGCAGGGACGTTGGTCTATGATACTATGCTATGCCCTCCAGTCTTTGAATGAATGTTTTCGAAACATGTGATGTCCATCTGGTCACTAAACCCTCAAAATCACTATGCGAGGTATGTATCATTCCCATTGTTTGGATGAAGAAGCTGAAATCCAAGAGGTAAAGTGTGTTGTCCAAAGGCACACAGCCATTTCATGGCAAAGTTGGCACCAAGAGCTATTTTCTGACACCAAGACTAGCGTTCCTCTCCCATGACACATTCATTCATCCCCAGGCAGGACCGAGCTCCAAGGATGTCCCCAAGACCTGAGGCTCCAACCCAGTGTTGTTGGCCACATAGCCCAGATCTCACGGCAGTGACTGCAGAGCTTAAGAGGGGCCAAAGTGAGAAAACACTTTCAGAACGAGGAGGCTGAGAATCTAAGGAAGAAGGGTTGGGGGGGGCCATCAACTTCACAGCAGGACAGGATCCCATCAGATGTGCGGCTACCACACTGCCCCTGCTGTCCCCTCTGTATACTCTTGGACGGCCTCATTCCACAGTAACCACTCCTCTTTATTGCCCGCATGGGGTACTGACGGCACTGTCCCGGACGCTGCTCCCCCATCCTCATCTGGATGGAATGATTCATGTTGAGGCCTTATTGCATGGAAACGGCTCCAAGGCCCTGCTTGCAACGTTTGCATTATGCACGGGGACTCCAGAAGACGCCATGTTAGCCTGGATCGCCACAAAAGCAGAGCCTGAGACAAGGAGTTGGATGCGGGGAGCTTACTCGGGAGGAGATCCCAAGAAGCAAGGAAAAGGCAGTGGGCAGAGGGAGGAGAGAAGGAAGGAAAAACTGATAAAGGATGAGTTAGCGAGGTCACCATTATATAGAGAGTAACAGTTAACACGTGCTCTGCTGTGTCTTCGAGAAGTCAGAGATGACACCCAGCTAATATCACACTTTCCCGCACAGCCAAAAACATTCCGCACCATCCAGACAGACTCTGTCCAGACATTGGACCTCTGAGAAACATCCAAAATGCCCTCAGGATTGTCCTTCAGAAGGACAGGGCCCGGGATGTTTATCCCCAAGGCCCCACCCCCCCATTGGCCCTATAACATTACCTAATCGAGAGAATGACATCCCATTATTTTTGCCACATGCTATTGGCTAGGAGCAAGTCACAAGCTTCACCTGCACTCTAGGGAGGACATTATACAAGGCCATGGCTCCCTGGGGACCACCTTAAGGTGTGTCTGCTACAATACGATCACCTGGAAAGTGTTTTCCCAAACCCAGCGCCTGGACCATACTCCAGAGACCCTGATTTAATGGTCCTGGCACGTGCCTGGGCATCAGCATTTCTAAAAGTTCCCAGGCAATCCTAGTGTGCAGCCAGGGTTGGGAGCTACAGGCCGGGGAGACGGGGGAGGAAATCGAGTTCCCAGAAGAAACAGGTCTTAGCCCAAGGGATGAGTCTCAGACAAAGCAAAGCAGTCTCGAGTCCCGAGCAATCTCCATTTTTCATCCCCAGCAAAACTAGCCACTCACTGCCAACTTCCTGCACAAGACCCTGTTTCTGCCTTCAGAGCTGGCTAGGGCTCCCGCTCCTCACTTCCGGCACACTCAGTCCTTTCCCCTGCCCATACCTTTCCATAGCTACCATTCCCTCTGGCTCCAAACTCTTTTCTTGTACCGCTATTCTCATTCCCATCATATTCTCACTTTTTCCCCTTCACTTCCTCCATCAGGAGAAGCAGAGATCGGATAGGAAGTAAGGAAGAACAAAGACCATCCTGCGACCCGTGAGGATGGGCCGGGACTCACACTGGCCTTCCATCCCCTCTGATTCTCCACCTTCAGCGGTGGGGCTGATCTATAGGAGAAGCTGCTCTTTCTCCCGCCCCCTGACCCAGTAGTCAGAGGAGCCAGAACCAAGTAGGTGAGCCCGCGACCAACCCACAGGAACCACAACAAGGGCCCTGGGCTTGCTCCACCCTGCTGGGTGAGCAGCGAATGTGGCCACTGCTCCACGTCGACCTTCCACATATATGTGGTTGTCCTTTGTGGCCCAGGCTATCCTGGGACTAAGCTGGGAAGGGGATTCCAGGAAATAAACTTCGCTAAGTCGACATGGCCCCGATCTACCATACTCCCCTCCATTTTCTCCTTCTCCCGTCCCTTCTCCTTGCATGTGTCTTTTGTCCCTGCAATATGGAAAGACCTTTTCAGTTGTGATTGTTCCCCTACGTGAATCTAGATATTCACTAACAACCTATGCTGGTTCAGCTTTGTCCTAGTCCTATCAGCCAGTGGAAGCTATCTGCTAATGGAACCTGGGAACAACCTCCCCAACCACCTTCACCTTCTCGCCCAGCCTGGAGGTACTACAGGGGTCCACATCGATCCAGCCCTGTTGGCTACCTCCCTGGGCCCCCCGGACCCCCCAGTCTGGGCCAGGGCCCCTCACTACCTCTCATTCTACTTTGGCCAATGTACAATAGAGTTTTCTTGGGTCCTACAGAACTGGGACATTGTCCCTGACCCGGGGCTGGATGATATTTGCCACTACTGTGTTTCTTTAAGCTCATACCTTTTGCGGATACCCACATCGGGCTGGGGCCCCACCGCTTTCAACAACACTCACCTCGAGAAAAGTATAAATTAAACACACGGGGAGCGTCAGATCTTAAGCAGATGTAAGTTTCGTAAGTTACAAAGGAGGACATCGAGGCCCTGGAGAGTCAAACGACTTGGCCAAGGTCATGGCGGGCGGGAAGCAATAGATCGGCGTTTCCAATGGAAACATCCTGACTTCTGGCTGGGGATCTTTCTCCACTGCAGTGTGACTCTTTGAAATAAAGACTCGGAAAGTGACGCGGTTCGGTGCCCAGAGGGCAGGCCAAGCAAGGCAGCCCCGCTCCCGATCCAGGGCAGACGCTGCTTTGAAGTGAGGGTAACACCTCGGAAGAAAAATCTGGCTGCTCAGAAGGGATCGTTCGGAATTTGGGGCCCTATTGTCGGACCGGCTGGCCTCTTAGCTCAAGCAGTTACCATGTGCCCCGGCGGCCCCGAGAGAGCTCCAAGATGAAACCCAGGCGGCCGCCGCACCTCCCAGCCCAGCTGAAAACAGTCCGCAGGGGCCTGTCTGGGGCAGATCAGTCTCACTAGAGTGAAAAATAGCAGATGTCAGAGTTCGCCAGCGGCCCCGGGAAACCCGAGTCCTGCTGCCCTCAGCTCTGCCCTCACAAATCATCCTCGTGCAAATCGCTCACTCGCGCAAGCCAGCCTCTTGGCTCCCGGCTTCCTCTCAGCCCCGCAGGCCCGTCGGTGGCTGCCAAACAGATTCGCAAGTTGGAAAGGAACCCCAGCACCTCCTCAGGGCCTCCGGGAGGGTTGCTGGCTCCAAGTCAAAGACTCATAGACTCCTAGGACAAGCAAAGCTCGCCTGGACCCTCGGGGGAGGCAGGGGAAGTGGGGGAATCCTGGTCCCACTCCACCATCCCATGGATGAGGAAACTGAGGCCCCGGTCAGCCAATGACCCTCACCAAAGCCCTCCTGGGAAAAACTCAGAGCTCAGTAGGGTTCGTGTCTCCTTTAAATCCCTTCCGGAACAGCCAGGGATGAGTGGATAAAGAGGACGGATGGATGGACAGGTGGAAAGGGAGAAAGAGACAGGGAGACATCGACAGAAGGAAGGCAAGGAGAAGAAACTCACCTTCTTATCTTTGACGCACAGGGAGGAGTAGCAACTCCCAAGGGGGCCTCTGCTGTGGCTCTTTTCACCTTGTCCCCCAGACCCAAAGGCATTACCGGGACCAGGGCTGGCCTATTCCCAGGGGGCGGCTCCCTGAGCTGCCAGGGCGCGGGACCCTCACCACCACGTACTATGCCTAGGGATTCCGTGCCAAAGCCCCACACCAGCAAGAGTTCACCTCGTCCTTGGAATCCGTCCTTGGAATCTGCCCTCCCTACTTATTCCCCAGCCAACTTGACCTTCCTCCCCTACCCACCCCCCCATTCACTGCCTCCCTCCCAGCGCATCAGAAGATGCTCCCTAGCAGTGCACATCGGAGTCTCAGCCTGGCCTCGGGGACAGACGCATGGAATCCCACAAGCCGGGGAGTTTTCAGGGAATCACGTGATCCTCACCTATCCAGGGGGGCCATAATACCCAGGGCTGCTGGGAGGATGGCATGAGATTAAGGGCTTAGTGGAGACCTGCGCACACACACAAGGGCTCGACAACCGGAAGATGCTTCTAGAAGAGCACCCAGCAGGAAGCCCATTGGAGCAGATTCGAGGCAGCTGTCAGGACTACGGGCCGTACCACCCAAGCGTGTGGCCTCTGCAACCCAAAACCACATCTGGTGCGTCCCGAACCCTTCCAGACGGATGGGCTGTGGTCTGCGTCGCAGTCTTCTCCAGCGCGCACCCGCTAAGGAAAGGAAGCCCTCTGGCTTTGATTTCTTTGCAGCGAGATGGCCAACTTTGCAAAGCCCGTGGGGCATAGCTTTTTGTCCAAGGGACCGCAGTTTCAGTGTCGTGTCCAAATCCCTGCAAATCATTAGTACTCCCCGCACTGCCCTCCCCCACGACGGTTTGGCACGGTTCCAAAAGCAGAACGTGGAGCAGAAACAGCTGGGGGTCCGATGTGGACGGCCCGCGCCTCTGCACTGGCGTCTGGGGGAGGCGGGGAAGGGGGCGCCCCATCAGAACTGTGCCGGAGTCGGCGGGGAGCTCGTGTCCAAGATTCATGATTCCATCTTTAATCTGGAAGCTTTAAGGAATTGGGGTTTGGGGGGGGTGGTTACTGGGTGGGAAAAAACTAAGAGAACGTCAAACATGAATGATAGGCGATTTCTTTTAACAGGTGTCTATTAAGCACCTACTGTGTGCCCGGCCCCATGGGACCTTAAAGGAGTCCAGGGTCTACACACAGATCCTTTCTCTCCGCTCCATTCTGAGAAAGGAGGTTAGGGAAAGAAAGGGACGGAGGGGCACTAGTTCAGCCTGGGATTCATGTCCCTCGAAGTCGCCTGGGATGACATGGACCCACTAGGTAACCCACCGGGCATACAGGTGCAGGGAAGCAACATGCACGTCCCATCTGGCTCCTTTGCAACATCTTTTCCTTGATGCAGGACCACACTCTCACACACTTGATGCAGGACCACCAGGCATGCCTCTGGAAGCCGGGGGGGCTCCCTAGAGTGCCCGGCTCCCTCGGGCTCACTGATGCGTCAGCGTTCCTGGGCGACCCGAGGCGCTGCTCCTCACGGGACGCGTCTATTTCCGCCTCCGCAATTTTCACATCTGTGCTCTGCTTCACGCTGCCAAGCGGGAGGTTGTCCTCCGGCCGGAAGCGGAGCTCCCCTTTCCCACGTTCGCGCTTGGCTTTGGGAACCCCCAAGGTGTCTGTGCAGACCTCTACTTCCCGGGGTTCCAACAACGTGGGGTCCCTTAGATTCCACTTCTCGAAGCTATACCCTTTCTCTCTGGGCCACCTGCCTCAAAGGAGAAAGCTCAGAAAGACACCGCCCAGACCTCAGGAGGGAGGTCCCAGATGCCACCCGCCCTAGACCCCACCAGCTACTCTAGCCAACCACCACCGGGGCCGTTCTGGCCCGTGGTCAGTCCCCGGGCTCACCCCGGCTGTCGCATCCCTCTGATGCCCTCACTTCTGTGGTCTTTTAGCTCCCTACCTTCCCTTGCTCACTTCTTACAGAAACCCTTTACCCGATCCTCTGCTTGCCGCAGGCATGGGAAGACTCTGTCTCCTCCTTTCCCTTCTGCAAGAGCTGGCGTCTGAGACTCCACGGAGGACAGACCCTCAGAGACGGACAAACGAGGGATCGCTGATGCTTACCCAGTCTGCTTCCTACCCGCCCGCCCCGGGCTGCAGGGGGTCCGTCTCGGGCAGGTCAAGCCTGCAGGTGGGATGTAGGAGGAACAGAAATAAGGTCAGAGAGAAGTGTGCAAGGGGGAAAACTGGGAAAGAGGCTTGGGCGGGATGACGAGGGCCTCAGAGGGACTGGGACTTTGCAGTTGCTTCAGGCTCTGGGACCGGCTCCCCACGACGGACACGGTCCCCGGAGTGCGACGCGGTCTGCATGGCTTCTTGCAACCATTCTGGTTCAGAGGTCAATCCTGCGACTGTGAGGTCTGCTCAGCCACCAAGGGACCAGCAGAGCTTTGACTCTGAAAGTGTCCCGTGTGTTCGTTTCCCGTTGCACGTCTAATACGCATCCCCCATCGAACAATTGGAAAAATCCAAAAATGTAACAAAAAAGATAGCATCACCGGGGTCTCCGAAAGTTCTCTCCGGATGGATTCTGGGCGCTTCTAGTTGGCTGTCCACCCAGGACGTCCCAGGCCGGAGACGAGGCCCCCTGGTCATTCTCTCCCATCCCCCTCCCTTGCTTTCCTGTCCGCCTGCCACTTCCTCTAGTCGTCACTGTCACCAGAGAGGAGTTTGCCGCCTGCCCGGCAGGGACCTGAGGGTTGTCCCCAGGGCCTGCCCAAAGCCCACCCACGGTCGGCCGAGGGAAGGCCATGACCCACGGGCGGGGCCCCATCCTCAGAGTCAGCATTGAATAGCTTTGCCCACCCTCCCCCTCCAAAATATAACGTGGGGGCAGTTGGTTTCGTCCAGAAGCATTTGAAAAGTAAGGCCCCATCCAGGCCACACAGTATGGCCTGCCCTGGCTGGCCATTGTTCTCAAAACTGGGAAATCCACCTGTGCCTCGCCTGCAGTGATGGGCAGGAGATGCCTAAGGAAGTTCGCCTGGGGCGCCTGGGTGGCTCTGTCGGTTAAGCGTTCAACTCTTGATTTTGGCCCAGGTCATGATCTTGGGATCGTGAGATCAAGCCCCGTGTCGGGCTTGGGCTCAGCGTAGAGCCTGCTTGAGATTCTCTCTCTCCCTTTCCCTCTGCCCCTCCGCCTGCTCTCTCTCTCTCTCTTTCTCAAATAAATAAATAAATCTTACTAAAAATCATTTTTTTTGTTTGGCTAATTCTTTCCTCTCCCCACCTCCTTCCTCCCATCCACGAGCACCAGCCTCCGTCCAGCCAAGACTCCTTCCCACAGACCTGCCCACACGCCCGCCCTGCTCTCCACGGGCACCTCCAGCTCAGTTCCCGGCTTCTGCCTCCGCTCCTGCCGCCCTCTGCCAAGGGCATGTTCACAGCCCCGTCATCGGCCCCCTGGGAAATCTTGAGGTCTGAAACTGCCCTCCTGGTCCGCCTTCTGTCCCTCCACCTCTGGTTGCAGGGGGCTCCCCCAACACCTCCCTCTCCCCCTCTGCTTGCCCCCCCCCGCTCTTGGATCTTCTCCAGCCCAGCCACGCCCACCGCATTCCCGGGAGTTCTTCCTGACCCCTGGCCGCCTGCTCCTCCCCGCTTTCCCTAACGCAGAATCCGAGCCACTGCCGTCCCCTCTCTCCACCCTCCAGGGCTGCAGGCAACCCCGTGTGGCTTTTCAGGCTGGGTCATGATGGGCCACAGAGCTCTTACCCGGCTCCCTGAGGACATGCATCTCAGAGCAAGCCGTAAATCCAGCCCCCCCAAAGCCTTCACGATGAAGGCACCACGTGGAGACCGACAGATTCCTGCGGAAGGTGCCCGGGCCGGGGGGTCGGACAAGCGAAGCCCCCAAGGTGTCTTCACTCCCCTGCTGCCCCGGCCCCATCATCTGCAGTCTCTCGCTTTCTAATGATCTGTCCCCAGAGGAGGGTTCGCTGCTCAGGGCTTTAGTGCACCTGCTCCATTCAAAGTCACAAAGACCCACGAGGCTTCCAGCCCGCCCGCCCCCCCGCCCCCAGCTTTCAGGCTGGCTTGGGGTCTGCATTTTTTTTTTGAGGGGGGGGTCTGCATTTTAATCTCAAAGCCCCAGGACAGGCGGAGGAAGATCACGGCAGGGGCTCTCGACCTGGAGAGTGCGTGAGCATCACCTAGAGGACTCCTTCACACAGGTCGCAGGGTCCCAGCCCCAGAGCCCCGGCCTCCTGGAGTCTGCGGTAGAGCCCGAGAACCTGCATTTCTAGCAAATTCCAGCTGCTGCTCCCGGCAGTTCAAGGACGAGGGAGAGAAAGCCTGGTTGCACCAGAGGGTGCGGAGGGAGGAGTTCTCTTCCAATTTCAGGGAGCAAGAACTCCGCATTAGTCGTCGCTTCTCCCCCACCAGCCCCCCAGCCAGTTCCCCCCCCCACCACCACCCTAGGGCGGGACACATAGCGAGTCTCCAATGAACACTTATTGACTTGACAACCGCCCATCGGAAAATAAAAGCCCAAAAGCGCAGGGCCAGCCTCCACATTTTTGGGTAGCAGAAGGCCGCTTGGGGGCAGAGGGTCGGGGCCGCCATCCAGCTCCGCTCGTCGGCTCCACTGGAATCCTAGAAGGCGTCCACACCCCACCCCTCCTCCCTCCTCTCCCCGGAGCCGGAGCCGCCTCATTGACATGCAGCCCACACAGCTGCGGGGCTCACTTCTGGATCACCGAGAAATGGGTCCGATTTGAAAATGTCAGGAGCTCGTTAGCAATTCCAATGGCCACAGCAGTAATTACGCCTTTTCATGTTCCGGCGTGTTACCCCGCATCAGAATTGACACAAACGCCTGGTTTCATAATATCACGGCCTGGAAATAAATGTCCAAAATGATATGAAAATGTACTAGGAAGAGATTAATAACTGTTCTTCCAGGAAGAAAGATAGCCTTTTTCAACCAGTGTATTATATATTTTTTCCTCTTAAAAAAGCCTCTCTGATAGCATCTCTCCTTGAGGGGAACTGAATTATATTATCACTCACAGGAGGTAATCAGTTCTGTCAGCTGCAGGGATGAGCTGCTGGCGGGAGGGGGGGTTGCAGGAGGGTTTGGAGGGAGGCAGTTCCAAGGGGCGGGCCCCGGAGGGGACACCCCCACTTCACCCCACGCCACCGCCAGCCCAGAGTTTTTCTGCCCAGAATAGACAGAACCTGGATCTGCTGATTTATGGACCCCGTATTAGCAAGGAGGGAGGTTGGACGGGGGCAAAGTGGCATCTGTCCCCCCAGTTCCAGCAAGGACTGTCGCTCTTAAGGCTCAGTTGGTGAGCAGGAGCTAGGAGATGCAGACCCAGAGAGGGTCCCAAATGGCAATGACCCTCGGAGCCCCCTTGCCTGGAAGGTCTTACATTCCAGCTGGGACTGACAGAAAGAGGGCCTGCCGCATACCAGCGGTGGGCTGGACCTTCATAGGCATTACCTCCCCCGAATGATCTCCACGGCCCCAGGACACTGGCATAACCATCCCCATCTTATTGATAAGGAAACTGAGGCACAATGAGGTAGGTGTCACTTTCCCAAGGCCACACAGGTAAAAGGGGCAGGATCTGGAATCTGAGCTGCTCCTTCTGACTGCAAAGGCCCCCCTCTCTCTCTCTCCCAAGACTCCGGGTTGCTTCCAAGGCAGCAAACGGTGAAGGCCACACTGGGGCCCAGGCAGGAAGCAGATGTCTGAGCCTGAGGCAGGAGATTTCAAGGAGGCATCACAGCCAGTGCTGGGCTGGCTGAAAGATCAAGATTAAAATGAAGTGGCAGTGGGTAGGGGGTGGTGCTTGTGGTTAGAAAAGGACCACGCAAGGGATCCTTCTGGTAATGGAATGGCTCTATCTATCTCTTGACTGTGGTGATGGATACTGGAACTTACACGTGATAAAATTGCACGGAAGCAAACACACGTACACATAAATATGTGTAAAGCCGGGAATAACTGAATAAGGTCACGGTCAAGGTCCCGGTGGTGAGACTATACTCCAGCTTGCAAGACGTTACCATTGGGGTGAATGCGGAAAAGGGTATACCAGATGTCCAAATCGTTGCCTACACTTGCATGTGCATCTACAATTATCTCTGAATAAAATAGTTAATCCTTTAAAAAATCAAATGGGGGAGGGGGGCACTTGGGTGGCTCAGTCAGTTAAGCATCCACCTTTGACTCAGGCCATGATCTCAGGGTCCTGGGATCAAGTCCCATGTCAGGCTCCACATTCAGCAGGGAGTCTGCTTGAAGATTTCCCTCCCTCGCCCCCCACTCAGGCTCTCTCTCTAAAATAAATAAATACATCTTTAAAAAAATTAAATGGGGGAAGCATTCCAAGCAAGGGGTGTCCCATGACCAAAGGGGCACAGGCTAGAAGTTGAGAATGGACTTAGTCCAGTTTCCAAACTGTTTTCTGATGGAAACAGAAACTTCACATAATAGTAGGTGATGTGATGGACTATTCTCAATGGCAGGGACCATTCCTTCTTCTGGTAAACCCTCCAGCTCCTGGTACAAAGTCTGACAGCTTTGTGCTTATTTGTTGCCCACCTTCTGGTATATATTGGTGCCAAGCTAGCCATTGGCTCGGCAGATGGTATGACATCATGGAAAGGTCAAGATTTAGTCACACAAATCTGGATTCGATTCTTGCCTCCACCCCTTAACCTTGTTGGCCTTCAGGTAAAATGTCTAACCTGCTTGTGACTTTATTTGCTCATCTGTAAAATGGGACTAGTAGTCCCTACCTCCATGGATTTGGAGGATTCGGGGAGAAAACGTCCGTAAAGTAGGACGCCCGGCACATGGCAAATGGCAGCCATTGGTAGTGCCATTTGGTGATTCACCTGGATGAAGGTGGGGGACACTGAAAGGAGCTTCTCATGCCTTACAGGAGAAGGGGGCCCGGCTCACTCGAGAAAAGGTCATCCGATGTGTGTGTGGAAGAGGAGGGAAGGGACATTCCCGTGCAGTGCAGGCATTTGTTGGGATTTGTGTGGAGGCCACCAGAAGCTGTCAAGATAAAACATCGAGAACTCAGTTTGCATGAAGGTCTCTCAACCTCTTAAGATAGTAAAAAAAAAGATCTGAGACCGGGCATTAGACCATCAAATGGAAGAGGGGAAATAATGTCCTGCCCAGAACAACAAGGAGCTCAGCCTGGTTTGAGGTCCAGAAGGAGGACTCTGAGCATCATGAAGATCAATGTCAAATGTCAGCCCAGCCCCCAGGGAACTTATTCTAAGGGTCCTGGTTCTCACGACACCCTTGGCTTTTTTACTCTCTCTGCATCACCAGGCACCAACCAAGGAAAGGAGCCCCAACATTCCTTCACTTTTTCCCAGCCCTGGTTCTGTACTCAGTTCTGTACAAACACACACACACACACGTATACATATCACACGCACGAATGCAATCACCCACACACCCACACACCCATACACACATGCATATGCACAGACATATATACACAGACTCCATTCCGTGCCCGGAATCCTTGCTCAAATCCGTTTCCAGCCTTAACTTGTCCCATGAACTAGACACTCAGTACTACCCACCCAGCCTGACCTTAGCCCACCTCATTTATATACCAATGACCCCTGAACAATGCGGGGGTTCGGGGCACCAACCCTCCTGCACAGTCATAAATCCAACGACTGCAAGAGTCGTAAAACTCTTAACACCCCAAAAACTTAACTAACAGCCTATAGTTGACTAGACATCTTACCAATAACAGAAACAGTCAAGAAACACACATTTTGTATGTTCTATGCATTACACACCATATTTTTACAATAAAGCTAGAGAGAAGAAAATGTTAAGGAAATCATAAGGAAGAAAAATATATTTACAGTACTGCACTGTATTTATCCAAAAAATCTATGTATAAGTGGACCTACAAAGTTCAAGGCCATGAATACAAGGGTCCACTGTACTGATTCCTGACCCTCTCCTCTGTGTTGCCTCAGTCTACCCTCAATAAACACTATCCAAGTCATCTGGTTCCAGAACTTGCTACTGCGGCATCTCAGGTGCCCCCGCTCGCCCCACTACCAAAGAGTACCTGAAAAAAAGGATAGGGTTGACAAAGTTTGGTCAGGAGATACTGGACAGCTTGGAATCCCAGCTGCAAAACGTAGTGGGAGAGCAGAGCGGGGAGGGTGGCCATGATTACATATTTGAGTGATTGGTAACCACGGGACCTTGGCCCAAGGAAGCCAAGACGAGCCGAGGCAGACCTGGGGGACGCCCTGTGCCCTGTCTTCCCGCCGTGTGACCTCACAGAGGGGCCTCCCAGCATCTCCGGGAGAGATGACCTCCTCCACCCCGGACCTGGGAAGAGGCGAAAGGCCCCAGGGGGCATCAATGGGATTCCCAGGTGCCTGGCCACATCTTCACCGCAGAGCGGAGGCCCGCAACGAGAGGTGGGAAATGACGCTGAACAGAGCATCATTTCTAAAGCAAATCAGCAATCTTCAAAAGATGGGAATCAGCAAGATTAATGAGGCCGATTATTGCCAGCTGCTTAAAGGAACTCGAAGACTTTCAATGTCAGTACATTTATGATGACAGAGTAATTAGAGCTAATTAAGAAAAAATGAAGCTGAGAACAGTGCAGTTGGCTTATGCTGGCTGAGTGTCAAGGTGTCTTGGACCCTCTCTGGGGTCCCCCTCTGTTTGGCCTCTAGAAATTCAGGATCGACTGGGCAGGAATGGAGCCGTGGATGAGGTGCGCCAAGATTAATAGGATGTAGTGGGGGTGGGAGGTCCATTCTCATCCGAAATCAAAGCTATTTTGTCCAGATGAGAACCAGGCACCTTCCAAAGAGTTTCTCTTTCAACCAGGTAGATGGGGGTCACACAAAGTTAGCTAAGAGAAAGAGCTCTTGGTCAGAGGTGTCCTGCGAGGCTGGACCAAAAATGCCGCATATTGCGGAGAGTCCTGCAGAGCTCCCAGACTGCCCTGCCCACCACTGGTTTCCTGATCGCTGAAACTTGCCAACCAAGAATCAAACCCTTTAGCCCACCGGGGGAACCCCGGCCTAAAACGCAAATTCCCCCAGGTATGGGACAGGAGAACCAAAATTCTAACTCAAGAGTAAATGGCTGCAACTCCCCATTCAGCCGGCATGCAGGAAACCCTGCCCTGGGTCCTGCCATTTCACATTGCTCTCACCTTCCCACCATCACAGGATGGGGGTGGGCCGGGGGCAGGGTACGGTTCTGCTGGGCTGAAACTGGGTCAGATTTTTTCGCCGCAATTAAAATAAACACAAAGAATCCATTCCGAAGGCCGCGTTTGAAAGACCCACCACCCCAACAGATGGAAGTACCATGCACCTCTCAACCTCTTAGTTACGGTCTGCCTTGGTGCTCTGCGCTCTTGAAGGCAGGAGGAGAGTGAACACTCAACACGAGCTCGTAAACGTAAAAGTCAGATTCTTCTTCAACGGGCTGAGAAAACCAAAACATATGTGCTGAGGCCACTGCTTGCCCTTCCCAGCTGCTTGCACGAGCGGGTCCCTCTGCCTCCGTGGGCCAACTCGGTCGTCTGGAAAGCAGCAGGGTGGCCCCGCATGTCTTTGAAGTTCTAGTCACCTACATGAGCCAAAACTCTGCACTCATCTCGGATTCGTAAGAACTTTAGCTTAAGGGAGAGGAAAAAAAACACAGGAGGGGGGAAAAAAACAACACCCCTGCAAGAACCAATGGCTGAAAAAAAAACAAAAAAAAACGTCATATTCTGGAAAACGAACTACATCCCTGATATGGCCATTAAATCAAGCGGCATCCTGAAAGCACATGCTCAGGGCCGCGGGAGACATGTGAGTCCAATTAAAATATTTAAGCTCGTTTTCTTTCTTCAGAGAATCGCAAAGTCTAACTATACACACATGTCTGGCATTTGCTGAGGCTGTGTGATGAGGTTTTTGCATGTGTCGTTTTGCGTTTAAATAGGACGGGATCAATACCAGGTGTGGGTCGTATAATAAAAAATATTTGGAAAAAAAATCTGGTGTGCTATTCCTTTATGGTTTTTATGCCTTCCTTTTATTTCTTTCGCCATTCCAAGCATACAAAGCTTGTTCTGTGGTTCCCTTCAGCCTGTGCTTTCTTATCTTGAGCCTTCTTATTCTCACGATCAGAGTTAGAGATGGGTGGTGGGTATCAAGGTGATTCTTTGTCTCCATGATACCAGGACAGACAACTGGGAATGCCACTGGGTGAGGGCCTGCTGGACTCTCTAGGAGAAATCATGAAGAGGAACAGGCATGAGATGAGACTCCCATCATATATTAATGATGGAAATTGTCCTTCTATTTCTGAGGCGTGTCCCGAGGAAGAAAAGCAAAATAACGCATACTTCTCTTCTGGATCTTCGGCCAGTTCATCATACTAGTTCATCAGTAGCAGGAGTATAGCTGTGAAGGAGCAGTCTGAGCCGTGGTAACCAGAAGACCCAAAACGCAATACCTAACCAAGTCAGAATCATATTTATTTCTCACACAACAATCCAGGGAAGTCATCCCAAAATCAGAAGGGCAGCTCTGCCAACCTCAACATGCAGCTTCCCGATCTGGGTCCAAAGTGGCTGCTCCAGCTCCTGCCATCACATCTGCCTCTTAACCAGTGGGGTGGGAAAAGGAACAAGGCAAGTGCATGCTCATTTCTCTTACGATTATATGATGAAGGACTGCTAACTATCCACCAAAATCTGTTGCCCTTTCTTTGGGGATACTACATTTGCCAGTCTCTTTGCAGTTGGTTATGACCATGGGACAAAATGATCTTTGATAGAATGTAAGCAGAAGCGGAAGATCTTACGGGCCACTATGTAAATGACAGGCCTTAACTCTGTCCCATTTCACTGGCTGAAGTTCAGTCACATGGCCCTACCTACCTGCAAGGGAGGCTGGGAAGTGTAGTCTACTTGCGTCCCTTGCCCCAGATTTCCTCTGCCTTTCTTACTCAAATGTCCCTGTGTGATGGGCCCAGGGCCAATCTGATAACATAGTATCCTCTGGAGGATATTTTCTCTCCCAAGAAAGGCAGGAAAGTGATCCTGGAAGGGGTCCGGGGCTTTCTGAGTCACTACCCGCAGGGGCACCAGCCCAGCCCCCTTCAGGAGACCGTGAACCGGGGCTCGTCATGACAAAGGCCTGGAACGTAAGGGGTCGGGGCAAGGTGTATTTACAGCACGAGGACGATGGGGGCAGGAGGGTCGTAAAGGTAACCGGGCCGCACCCACAGATGCCTAAAACAACCCCTCCCCCATAACCCCAGCCCACACATACCAGACATATCACAGCGTCCCCTGCCGGGCCCTGGGGCTACCGTAGCCCAGTCCCAAGGAGACTGTGCTGAGCTTCTGGCTACATAAAGAACCGTGTCCCTGATTCAGAGAAGTGTGAGATCCCCTTGGGCATTATTATTAGCATATGAGCTGTAATAGTCCTCCCAGAAGCTCAGATGAAAAGGCTGAAATGAGATCGCTCATGAGTCATTTTGTTCGGAAAGAGCGCAGATTTTGGAGGCAGACTGAGTTCAAAACTCATCTCCACAACTTCTTATATGTGTGACCTTGGGCAAACCGATTACCCTCGTTGGCCTTAGTTTCCTTATCTGTAAAATGGGACTAGTAGTCCCACTGGCTCCCAGAGACACTTGGAAAATCCTGCATCTCAGGCTTAGGTGCTTCGTGGCATGTGACACTTCAGTTTCCTTCTGGAAAGGCAGGACCTTAAGACATCGCCAATGTTCATCATGGTTCCCAAAGCCTTGGAAGCTCTAGAACGTCATTTGTCCTTATTATGCTGAGGGAAGGAAATGAAAGTATAAAGTGCTTTGCATAACTCCTTTATTTTGCTCTTTGGCTTGAAAAATTGTGCACGCTTGCTACTTTGTTATTTTCTTGTTAGAGAATAGATGGTCTTATTCCTCATGTCCTGAACGAGCGAGGAAAGCTGCGATTGGTTGCAGCCCCTGCCAGTCATCTCAGATCTAAAGGCCCTCCCCCCAAAGGTTAAGTCAGACCCCCAGATCTCGCCCAACTACAAAACTTTCTTTGTCTTCCTCGCCCTTCCACTATTCAGACTTTTGGGGGCAGGGAGTGGGGCGATTCATCCAATACGAGACTGATAAACCAGGGACAATTTATCTCATTTCATCACATTATCTTGAGTAGAAAAGAAAAGGGACTCTCTTTAAAATCCCTTTGGTGTCCTGTCTATGTCTTAGATCATCATCGTTTGCTCACTGGGTTATAAAAAGAACCAAGACACTAAGTAGAGCCTGACAAAGTGATGGGGCTTCCCCGATCTCTGGCCAGAATGTCCCCAAAGGCACCCTAGCGATGGCTGTAAGATCTGGATGATGTGTGGTCCACAAAAAGTGCCCGGAAGGGGTCTTGATGTCAAGTACTTGAGGAAGGATAGCAAATGTGTCGTTTAGTAAGTACCCATTGGTTGCTGGTCCCTGCCCATAGGAGGTCACGATCCAGATACCCCAAGGGGCAGGGACCATGGGAAGAGATCAGAGAATGTTCCCCAGGAGGAGGAGGTATGGGAACCAGAGGGGCAGAAGGATTCCAGGAGAGACCACTCCAGGCAGACCCAGACACCACTGAGCACTTGGGGGAAGGCAGGTGTTTCGGAAGAGCAGAGGGTATGAGCGGAAGTGAAAAGTGGGGATGGGTCTGAAATGAGGTCCCCAAGCAATAAAGGAGAAAGAAGGGGAGCCTTTCAAGAAAATGAAAGGATAGGAATATCGGTAAAAGGGGAGTTGAGATAGGAAGGAAGGAAGGAAGGAAGGAAGGAAGGAAGGAAGGAAGGAAGGGAGGAAGGGAGGGAGGGAGGGAAGGAAAGAGACAAAGGAGTAGAACTAGAGATGTTTTCTTAGAAGCAACACTGGAAGAGGCCAAGCCAGTTGCCTCCAAGCTGAGGTGGAGTGAGGGCTAAGAGAGCCCCGGGTGGGTCCTGCTCTGTTCCACTGGGCTCAGAGAACAGCAGCAAACTTGACCAATGGCAATAAAGCCATCAGTTCTCGCAAATAAAAGAAGACTGGAGTGTGTGCTAGATTGTGTACGGTTCTCAACCATGTCATCAGAAACACAGCCTCCTTCCATCCCCCTGCTTTGCTGTCCACAGGATGTTGGCTTTCTGTCCTTGAACGTGTCACTCATGGTCACAAAAGGGCTGCTGAAGTACTACACACCACATCCCAACTTTGAATCTCTGCCAAACGCAAGTGACGTGGCTGACTCCCTTGTTATAGCAAGCTCCATATAAATAGCCTTTGCCCATTCTTTTGTAGGTGGTCTCCATTTCTTTGGACGACACACATGACCTTGGGGAGGTCGCTTAGCTTCCCGAGCATCAGTTGCATCACCTGTAAAATGGAGAGATGCCTAACAGTATGTATGTGTGTTACAGAGCAGCTGGGAGGAAGAAAGAAGTCTGTACACATGAGACACCTGGACTGGACCTTGACACATAGAACGCTCACTTTCATTATTGTGTGTTGCTATGACGATCATTATCATCGGCAAAATCATCTGTTAATTAATCCTCCGGGAACATCGTGTTGGGGGTTGTTGGCCTCAAATACCAAATAAAGGAACGGAGAAGGGGTTTGCCTTTGATTCGGAATAACACATTCATAGGGATGTCTCCAAGAGGGGGTGCCTTGGTCCGCTCGGGCGGCCACAGCAAAATCCTTAAACAACAGAAATTCATTTTCTTACAGTTTTGGAGGCTGGAAGTCCGAGGTCACGTGATAAGAAGACAGACGTTGAGCCCCGCTGCCTGAGGGCCAGCCCCGTCTCTACCGCTTTACCCGCTGTGGGACCTGCGGCAAGTGACTTAACCAGCCTGTGCTGTTTCCCCAGGTGTCAAATGGTAGTGACCGCCTCCTAGGGTTGTGGTCAAATCAGATAAATGAGCCAGTACTGTCCTGAGAACAGCCACGGGCATAGAGGAAGTGCTATATAAATATTACTTCTTATTATCAGTTACAACTATGTCATGTCGGGGTTTACTTTTATAGAATCCCCTTTTCCAAGCTGAAATTGCTCTAAGCAATCATAAGGAAAAAGCAAGTAAGCACAATAAAATGATGGCAATGAACGCCATAACACATGGCGGCCATGCGTTAGTCCTAAGAAGCATCAGCGAGGGCGCCAAGTGCTTTTGCTGCTTGAATCTTCGAATTCCTGCTTCTCCTGTCACCTTGCCCAAATCTCGAGACAGGCTGTGGTCTCAAAATGGTGTCAGTTTTTAGGAGGCCAAATGGATTTATCCGGCAGGTCCCAGCTAGAAAAGTGGAAAGTGGTAGATACAATCCAAATGAAAAGCTGCCACTGGGTCATAGTAAATATTGGTGCCAATGATGGTCTTAGGGTTGGCGTTATTATTTGGAAGGGGATGGCATGGTGTACAGGTCAGGGCATGGCTTGGGGACAGACATCCGAAGGCCTGTGGTCCCTGGTCCCCGTCTGGCCAGCTCTCAGCTGTCCAGAGCAGAGCGAGGGAGAGAGACGCATTCTGAAGACAATGTCATTCTTCTTTTTTTAGAGAAAGAGTGCACGTGCGAGCAGGGGCGGGGCAGAGGAGAGAGAGAGAATCTCAAGCAGACTCCCCACTGGATGCAGAGCCCGATGCGGAGCCCGATGCGGGGCTCGATCCCAGGACCCTGAGATCATGACCCGAGCCGGAACCAAAAGTCGGACGCTCAGCTGACTGAGCCACTCCGGCGCCCCCAAAGCAACGTGTTTCTTGCTGTAGACGTAGGACTGGCCTCTGGGCACAGCCAGATCCCTCAAGACTTCCTACTGTGTTCACCAGCCACGCGTGGCCTGGCGCGTTCCTAAAGCAAAAACCGTTCTCCCCCCAAGAGTTACCCTGCCGTGGGCACACACCATTTCCGAGTCCCAGCAGCCAAGTGGCATCTTCTGAGCTGAGCACACAGTGGGCACGCAGGAGAGATCTGGGTTCCGGGCCGGGAGAATAGCAGACCACAAACAAAGGGCCGCTCCCGTCATCCCCCCCACCCCTCCCACTCCCG
This sequence comes from Potos flavus, assembly GCA_028534135.1. Lineage (NCBI taxonomy): Eukaryota > Metazoa > Chordata > Mammalia > Carnivora > Procyonidae > Potos > Potos flavus. The sequence goes on along the minus strand of CM052890.1, from coordinate 8,620,822 downwards.
CCGGCCCAGATAAGCCTAACCTGTCTTACAGCTTCAGAAAGAGAAATCTTTAACCCAATTATGTCAAACCCCACTGGATGCATTTGATCCGGGAAAAATATCATCTCTGGCAATCGTAAAGAATATTAAGGTATTAGCGGTAGTCATTTCAGAATTGCATCGGAAGGGGAGCCGGAAATAATTGCACATCAGTTGCTCAAAAATCAGCAGTAAAAGAAATTTACATTAGTGTATAAATTACCCTCCCAGCAATATAAATTAGGATTTTATACCTCCTAATGACAACAGTCCAAGCTCTGGCTGTGCTAAGTAGAGATTTCTTGGAGGAAGTGGGGGGGGGGGGTGTGCTGTGCTCTGAATCCGGCAGGCACCTGAGCCCCAGTGCTGAGCTGGGAAGCAGAAGTGATTTGAATCTTACTGTCACCCACTTGGAAGCCGGCCCTGCTGGAAGATTCTCCAACTCAGCAGAGCACCGGGAGGCACGCAAACGGGGCACGGGCTCTGCAGAGAACAAAAGTAATTTGCCTCCATGGCCCCCGCACATGTAGCCCTCCCCACCCCTCCCTTGGAAGCAGAAGGCTCTGCAGAAGGATTTACGTGGAAAGCTGTGCTATCAACACTTTTGTTACACACATTTCATGGCTCGAGCTGCTGTTCTGGAAGCTTCATGCTTTGTGGCAGGGCAGCCTGCACAGTTTAGAATCATAGACCGTCTTTGCTGGAAGGGCCAACAGAAAACACCTAGAAACCCCCTAGAGGCAGGAGGCCAAGGGCTCAGGCAGAGAGGGTGAGTGGAGGGGATGGGGAGGGAGAGTGGGGGTGGGGGCTCTTCCTATGGCAGGTGACAGAAGCCAAAGGCAACTTCGCTTCGCAGAGCAGGTGGCTAGAGCCTGACAGCTCGCTCTGGCTTCAGGAAGAGAGGCTTCATGAGCTCCTATAATGGGCCAGAACTCCATCTACCCATCCACCTATCAAACTATCTGCCCAACCATCCATCTATCCATCCACCTATCCATCCATCCATCCATCTATCCATACATCAATCTATTTATCCATCCATCTTCTCTATCCATCCATCCATCCGTCCATCCACCCATCCATCTATCCATCCACCTATCCATCCATTCATCCATCTATCCATACATCAATCTATTTATCCATCCATCTTCTCTATCCATCCATCCATCCGTCCATCCACCCATCCATCTATCCATCCACCTATCAAACTATCTACCCAACCATCCATCTATCCATCCACCTATCAAACTATCTACCCAACCATCCATCTATCCATCTACCTATCCATCCATCCATCCATCTATCCATCCATCTTATCTACCCATCTGTCTATTCATCGATCTACCCATCTATCAACCCACCGATCCATCTTTCAGGCCTATATGTCTCTACGCATTGCCTTCTTTCTCTCCTCTAGACTGACTTTTTCCATTCAGCCAAGTAAGATGATTGCCAAACAAAAGAAAAACAAAACAAAAATGCAACTAATCAGCTGTTTCTTCTCAGTCTGAAAGAAGGACTCCGATTGGCTCTTCTTGGTTACATGCCTATCCTCTGGGCCAATCACTTTTCAGAGGGGATGGAATATTACCATTGGCTAAGCTTGGATCACATGCTGGCCACTGTCGTTGGGTAGGCAGCGGCGGTGGTGGTAGTGATGCGTTTCCAATCCCACCAAACCTATGGAGAAAGAGAGATCGGGTCTCCCACAGGAAATAAGGGTGTTAGATCTTCCAGCAAGTGGTTTGTTCCAAGGGCCCCAAGAATTCAGTGATGGAGCCAAGGCCAGGACCTCCATCCTCCCCCGTGGTCGGAGCACTTTCTCTGGGCAATGTGCCCAGTTTGGGGGCAGGGGCTGGTCTGCATCTCTCCACCGCTTAGAGACTACAGTCCAAGTGCTACTTTGTGGGAGAAAACAGGGAAAGGAACACAGCGGACCACGAAATACATCCCCGGGCTCGGATGGGTCTGTGCCTCTATGATAGGAAACGGCTTCCCCAGCAACCCCCATGCACGGCCAGCATTTAAGGCTCTGGGCTAAGGCTCTGGAGTCTCCTGTTTGAATTGCCAACGGAGCGAAGGCACAGAGTGAGAAGTCAGCGTCACATCACACAAGCCGGTGCCACGAACGTCTCTGGAGATCCGGGCTGTGTCAGGTGGTTTCCGGTGGGGTCCGCAGTTCTGATGCATTAAAGTGAACCCTAGCATCACGGACTCCCAGGCTCTCCCAGGAAGTGGATGCTCGGTGGGAAACTCTGTTTCAGCAGCTCTGAGATCCCTTTGAGGGGCCAACCAAGGTCACGCTCAGGTCTTAGGTGAGGTGGGACTAGAACCTACGTCTCTAGACTCCCTTTGCAGTGCCTTTCCAGCCACAGAAGAGAGAGGGCAGCAAAGTGGCAACTTCTGACCGCTATCCTCCCCTCATTCCTTTCCCGGCTTTAGCCTGAGGCTTCCCTGCCCCCTTCTCTGTGGGGCTCAGGGAACCTGATTGGGGGGGCGGGGAAGGGGGGGTCCCTGATTCAGGGAATCAGGGCCAGTAATAGCGGCGCCTGCCTGTTTCTGTTGTGTTGGGGTCTTGCATCCCCACCTGGGTGGGAAACACTTTGAGGAGCCAGGATGACCATGAAATTGTGGGGAAATGTGCCCCTGCTTCCTGCCTCCCCCGGAGGCCAAGACCCGCCCCCCTGTGTCCCCCACTGACTCACTGATTAATTAATGTGGAGACCAGGTCTCCACGAGGATGTCTCCCGATGATAAAAAAAAAAAAAAAAGTCCCTGGAGAATGAAATGTTATGTGTCACTTGTCAACAAAGCCCAGCACTTTTCAGTGAAATAAGCATCTGATTCTGGAAAAACTTAATTAAAGCTGCTGTTGGCACTCAAGTGATTTACACCATCATTCCCAGCCTGCGCCTGGTGATTCCCTGGGGAGACACCAATTATCTCCTGGGGATGTTGTGAAATTCTCAAAATACTCCTCTAAACAACATGAATCTTTAATTCATTTTAACTTAACCAAAAAAAAAAAAAAGAAGAAGAAGAAGAAGAAAGGAAGGAAGAAAATGAGGGAGGGAGAAGAAAACCAAATTACGCAGTGCTTGTTCCAGAGAAAGCTACAAAGTTTGGAACGAAGAGGAACTAAAAGAAATGGGGGCAAGGGGAGCTCTCTCTTGCAGACAGGTCCAGGAGGCATCGATTCAAACTCTAGTTGAAGACCCACTGTGTGCCGGTCACTGGGCAAAATCCTAGGCTCACTCTTTTCCCCCTCGACTTGAGAGGAAGCGAGCTTCGGGCCCAGAAGGGGTCAGGCTCTTGGTTTCTTGGCGCCTGGTCGCAAAGCCTGGATTTAGCAACTTCTTGCACAAACGATCCTTAAAGAAGCAGTCCCGGGTCCCAGAAGCAGGAGTGGCAAGGCCATGTCTTACTCAGAATCCTAGGCCAGCCCGAGACTGGGGCTTTCTCATCCACCGAAACAACTTGAAGAGCCAAAAACACTCTGTCCCCTGCTTGAAGAGACATTCTAGGGCACGTCTCCAGTCACTATAGCTCAGTCGGTTCTGTGGGGTTACACATGTGAATCCAGGAAAATTCATGTAGGGTATCCCTTTTAAAAACTCCAGTCGCCCTTGAGAGGAAACAATAAGAGGTAGGATATATAGAGATGAAGAATTCCTGACTCAAAACGACCACTGGCCGTATGACCTTGGAAAGTCACAAACCCGTGCCTCGGTTTCCCTGACTACAAAATGAGACCATTTCGCTGATTACATGGCGCCATGTCTGGAAAGCCCCACACAGAAGCACCTGCACATAGTGGGTCTCCGACAGTGGCTTCAGTGACAGCATGGGTTCCTGGCGGGGACGATCAAGCCTGAACCCAAATCGCCATGATCACGGAAATAACGTGCTATGTGACTGTGGCATAACGAGAAAGATCTTTGTTCTCGGTTCCTAGCCACGAACCTTCAAAACTCAGAATTTCTTGAATGATAAGAGTGTTCTTATTATTCGTAACAAGTCCCTTTCAACTCCTGGCGGAGGGGCCCCTGGATAGCTTCGGGATGGAGAGTGGGCTGCCAAAAAACCAAAAACCAATTAGATTAAAGGTCTGGAACTTTCAGCCCTACCTCTGACCTCTGGGGAGTTGGGAGGGGTTGTGGGGTCTGTAGGTAGCTTCAGAACTGAACTGAATTGTAGGGCATCCAGTTGGCCTGGGAGAGTTGGTGTCAGAGCCGAATTATAGGAATGGGGAGCCAACAAGGAGCTTGAGGGGTGGAGGGCAGGCCCCCAGGTTGGGGGGGAGGGGAGGAGAGCTTCTAGGCCGATGTTGAAAGGCTCCTCCCTCCTCCCGTTCCCTGGGCTTTTGCTCTCCAACCTCCCTGACCCCCCACCCACCCATCCTCCTTCACTGAGTCCCAGGAAACAGAAAGATGTCTATGAAGAGGAGACGTGCCAGGACTGATGGGCTGATGGGAGAGGGAGAACCTCCAAGGCGAGGACAAGACCCCCCTGCCTCGTATTCCTGCAGGGAGGGGCCTTCAAGCTGCAGACCAGCGATGCCTGGGGCGGGGGGGGGGGGGGGGAGGTGCTCAGACAGACTTGGAAAGCCAGGCCCGGGGAAGACAGATGCCCGAGGAGGGGGGAATCTCGCGCGCTCAGCAACGTGACAGCGCTCAGGAGGAAGATCTATTCCAAAGAAGGTCTGTTCCATGACAAATTCGCCCCCAGAGTAAAACTCCCTTTAAGTGTTAATAGCAGAATCCATAAGAAAAAAAGGTTCCTGTGAACAGAGCGTATTCCTGAAGGGCCGCTTCGCTTCTTGCTGTGTAGTTACGACCCTCCAAGGAAGGCTGTCTTCCCATCAATTGCTTCTTTCCAGAGAGCAGAGGGCCAGGGTTTGACAAAACAGGAAAAGAGCTTCCAACCAGGGGGCAGCAGGGAAAAGATGCCAGGGAGCCGGGGGCGGGGGGGGGAGCCAGGAGCCGAAATGGTGCACCGAAAAGTGGGTCTGGGGAACCAACTTTTGCAACCGCCCCCGCATCTACCAGTCGTGACCTTAAGCAAGCCAGCCCTTCTCTTGGTCTCTCCGGTTGCCAACTGGAGGTATTATCACCCACGTATAAGGTTGTTAGAGCAGAAAATAAAATGATGCAGAGAAAGATCTCCGATCCAGAAGAGGTGCTCAGTCATGCATTTTGACCGCGTGCGGCATCCAGCTCAGGGCTGTTCCAACCCCCCCCCCCACAGATGCCTGGGCGCCAGATCACAGATTCCCAGGCAGGGCCCGAGGATCTGCATTTCTAGAGGGTTCTGCAAGAAAGCACTGAGCCCGCTGGGGAGCCAGTGCGCAGCGTCGGGACACTGTGGCTGAAAGATGCCCGATTTGGAGAGCCGGAAGTATGCGGGAAGGTGCATCTCTCCGTGGTGTTATTTCTCTTGGTGTTCTAGAACTATCACAACGTCCTTCCCAAGCTGGCTACCCTCTCTGTGGCCATTCTCAAAATGCTTCCATCCTGTTCGCTGACTTTGCAAAGGTCTGGGCTGGTTCTCGCACTGGAGCCCAGATCAGCACGGGCTGGAGAGGAGAGGAGAGGGGAGGGGAGCTTGTTAAAACAAGATCACTCAGAGGGACCCCACCCCCAGAGGGTCAGTTGCAGCAGGATTTGCCCCAGGGGGGGTCCCATGAGGGTGGGTCCAGGTACAGCCCTGTTCTGAGTGGAAAATCTCTTTCTCACTCAAAATCCCTTTGGGTTGAAATGCAAATATTTGGGAGGAGCGTAGTGCCCCCAAATCCATTCTCTGCTCTTCCCTGGCTGGCTCTCGTTGGGGGGGGCAGGGTACTGTTTCCTGAATAGTATATCTAAGATGCCTCTTGTGTCAGCCAGCTCTGGGGGAATAGTCTGGAATATCCGATCACAGGAGCAGAGGGCAGAGGGAGGCTGGGGTGCGTGTCTCCTCCTTCTTCCCTGTTTCACAGACTTGTCTCTGGAATCACTCCCCCCGGAATCCAGGAACCCCATCCTATCCCTGCCCCTAGAGGTGGTAAGACCTCGAGGTGGTAAGAGCTTTCTAGAAAATGCCAGAGCCCAAGTGTCTCCCATCCTTTGTGGGCTCATTTGACTCTGCCCACTGCTCGGAAGTGGTCCCAACGCTCAAGGTCATTATTGTGAATCAGCTACGGAGACCCTCAGGGGTACAAGCGGATTATCAGTCGATGATGTCCGTCGCCCTGTGAATTAGTTCTTGCATTCTCGGAGCTTGGCTGCACGTTAGAAACACCTCGGAGTTTATAAAATAATATCAGTGCCTGGGTCCCCCCTCCTTCAGAGATCCTGATTTAGTTGGTCTGAAAGACAAGGGAGGAAAAGGGGCGAGGGAGTGGGGGGCGGGAGGCGGCAGCCAAATGGTGCACCAAAAAGTGGGTCTTCCAATAGAAGACTGAGCAGGGACAGGCACCCGGGAGGTGGCAAGAGAGCCCTGAAGACAAAGCCATTGCTGTCGCTTTGCCACACCTGAGCCCTGCGCCCTAATAGGTTTTATGGCAGTTCCTGCCAGACTTGTCATCTTTGCTACAAGTGGTGGGAAGCTTTCATGTTGGTCAAAGGCGTCTCTTGGGAGCACCTGTGAAAATTGTACCCGCAAAAGACGCAGTCTGTTACGAAGCACAGGGGTCTCCCTATAAATATTTAGATTGATGGGGGAAATCGTGGGGCAGGGTCTGGAGCCCACAGTTCCAGCTCAGCTCCCCCGCTAGGGTGGGGTCCGCGGGGAATCCAAAGCCAGATGGAGGCACAGAGAAGCTATGCAAACTGGGCAAGTTCACACAGGTCAGAAGTGGCAAGACCTGGACTGGAACCCTGGTAATCTGGCTCCGGAAGCCAGTCAGCTTTTAAAGCCACAGACCCAAGGCTGCTCCTTGCATAGTTGAATCCAGACTCACAAACACACAGGAATGGTATGTGCAGAAGTTACTTTTCCATCTCGACCATCTCCAGGGGAGTAAGCAGAAGGCAGTGGCCTCCGATTTTACCTCCATGATCGGGGAACTGTGTAACCTTGAGGCAGGGTCACCACGTGCAGTTGCCCAGGTTGTTTACTGCACAAAATTGCCCACCCCAGTGGGCAAGTAGGGGCTGAGGTCTAGCTTGCACTCTGCTCAGCAACCTTTGCTCCCTGGCATGAGGCTGTGTCTGCCTGGAGGGGGTGCCTTTCTCTAATTCTCACAAATCAACTGGACTAGTTCTACTTAAATCAGCTTCTCTTTCCCTCTACATCTCAGTTTTCCCCACACACAACAAGACAGCGTGCCATCAAGATGACCTCTGGGCTCCTAAGGGCTCTGAAATCCCCCAACGCAACAATGAATCACTTTGTGGGCTCACCAAAGGGCCTTTCCAAGCCCGCTTGGCCACGGGCTGCTTTTTAAAGCCCTCCAGCTGGCTTTCTTGGCCTCAATCCCCAGTGATCCGCACCCTCCCACTCCCGAGGGCTCTGACCGAAGCTGTGGGTTTTGATGGCCCTCTCCTGCCAGCTTTCATTATCCCGCTCGTCGCCACAGACAAGCACCGAGAGAAAGCCCACAAAAGCTCCCACTGGCACAGAAACTAGAAACATCTGCCGGCATCCACGGGCAGCTGGCTGCGGGTGTCCGGTGGTGGAGACGTTTGGACTGCCGCTCAGATCTGCACACAGCTCTGCAAGCAATCAACCTTCCGGATGGGGTGGCTGCACGCAGTAGGGGAGTGCTGGCTAGGCTTCAAAGGAGGCTGCGGAAAATGCAGGGGGAGCGGCGGGCGGGGCAGGGACACGCCAGCAGCAGGACTGCCCTTCCTCCTCTGATCGAGGCCCAGCGGCTTCGGTTTCTAGCTAGCGCAGCGCGGGTCACGTTAGCCATTCTTTCCTCCCTTCTGCTCCTGCACAAACATTTCCGCAGCACCTCCCCCCCACCCCCCGGGGCCAGGCGCCGTGTCATCCACCCATACTGCCAGGAATCCGTCTGTCCTCGCTCATTGCAATCACCGGCTGTCTTCACTGCCTGTTGAGAACTAGCCACACCTAACTATCCTCACCCCATAGCCTGATTGGGCTACAGGAACGAAGCGGCATCGGGGACCCTTTCCAAAGTCCGAGGTCCCTAGTGGATCCCACCTTTCTTCGTGTCTTTGTCATCCTTGACCACCGCCCAGGTGCAAACCTCTCCCAGGACCCCCTGCAGCTCTCTGGGGTCCTCAGGACGAGGAAACCCGCACCCCTCAACCCTCATTGTCTTCCCAGCGTGTTTCGTGTGTATCTTGCTTTCACGCATCCCGAGCACGGGACAACATTTCAGTAACCACCGTGCAAGGAGCAGCCCATGGCTTTAAAGCTGACTGGCTTCCGGAGCCAGATTACCTGGGTTCCAGTCCCGGTCTTGCCACTTCTGACCTGTGTGAACTTGCCCAGTTTGCATAGCTTCTCTGTGCCTCCATCTGGCTTATCTGCAAAGTGGAATTAGGGATAGTCACAGTTTGCTTGTGAAAACTCAGTGAGTGTGCAGAGTGCGGAGAGAAGCTTCTGGCACATAGCGAGCCCCGCCCAAGTGTTGTGGTTAGTATTCCGCTCCTGGGAATAATAATGACGTCTTTGGACAGTCCTCTCAACACCCGTGTCTCCCTGGGTCCCCCCAACAACTCGGTGGGAGATACAGTGACCCCCATCTTCCGTTGGGTGGAACCGAGGCTCGCCGAGGCTCACTGAGGCTCATGGATTCCCCGCGGACCCACCCTAGCAGGGGAGCTGAGCTGGAACTGTGGGCTCCAGACCCTGCCCCACGATTTCCCCCATCAATCTAAATATTTATAGGGAGACCCCTGTGCTTCGTAACAGACTGCGTCTTTTGCGGGTACATTTTTCACAGGTGCTCCCAAGAGACGCCTTTGACCAACAGCAAAGCTTCCCACCTCTTGTAGCAAAGATGACAAGTCTGGCAGGAACCGCCATAAAACCTATTAGGGCGCAGGGCTCCGGTGTGGCAAAGCGACAGCAATGGCTTTGTCTTCAGGGCTCTCTTGCCACCTCCCGGGTGCCTGTCCCTGCTCAGTCTTCTACTCCCTCCCCTGCTCTGGGTTCCAGAACAAGAGCATTGACTTCCCAGTTGCTATATCCATTCTCGAAGGGCTACAACATTCTGGGCCTCTCTGAATACCAGATCTGGGGAAAGGAGCTCAGGGACAGGCGAGCCCTTCTGAAGTCTACACGCCCCCCTCCCGCCTGACCGCTTAGAGTCCTGCGAGCAGCCAGCCGGCCCCTCCCCCTGCTCCCCCTGCTGGGAGGCCCACCTGGGCCAGGTAGACAGAGCTCCAAGCCTCCTTGTCCCCAGCCACTGCTCCCGGCTCCCTCTGCCACCTTCTGAATTCTCCGGGCTCCCAAGAACAAACTCGTAGAATGGAGGGCGATTCTACGGGAAATCTACAAGGGCCCCCCTCTAAATGTTGATGAAGCTGCGGCTCATCCGCAGTGCTGAACTTTGACTTATCATCATTTTAATATCTTAGCAAGTGAAGGGCCCCCTCGTAAAGCATTATTGCAGCCTGTAAATGGAGAGAAATCGTTTCCCCTGTACCAGGGCAATGAAACTGCGCTCTCATGAACCGCAGTCCAAGAGGAAACCCTCCAGAGAGGTTAAGAACATTAATACAAATTGAGTAAGGCTTTTTCATATCCTACTGAGCAAACCACTGCACCGCCGTTAACATGCCCAGATTTAAACAAACTCGCCGTCCATTAAGAAGCGGGCTGGAGGGAGCAGCAGGTGGGTAGAGGGGGTGGAGGGATGAGATGGCAGCCTCCAGGTCCTACTTTCGGGGGGCCCTGGCTGCCCAGCCGAGAGGAGCGTGGGTAGAGGGCAACCTTCAGCATCCTGGTCCTTCGAGGTCTGCCGAGAACCAAGGTCACGCCCTTTCCGGGCAGCCTGTGCTCTGTGACCAAATAAGGCAGAGATACAAAGTTCTGGGGATGGATGATAGCACATGGCGAATGCATTTAATATCGCCAAACTGTCCAATGGCTATGATGATCAATTTCGTGTTTGTGCATTTGTACCGCGATAAGAAATTGGGAAAAAAATAACTGACAATACACGGCATGATACTACGAAACAAACACAGGCAGAATGAGCTTTGGGATCTCAGATGGGGATGCCAGGAGGCTAAGAAAAACAGTAAGTATCATAGCATCTTTTCAAATTCAGAATGCTGCAGAACCACAAGCTGCCCTTACGACCTAGGTCTTCACGGTAACCGAGAAGAGCTAAGAAATACAGAGCAACTCGTTTCAAAATGGACATTCAAGAATCATGGGGAAGAACTTCCATCCTGAAGTGGATTCAACTATTCCCAACTCAAAGACGTCAAGAGCATTCCAAGCCTATCACAAGAATCTGCAATATTTGTCAATAGTTAAAAATCTTAAGAATTGTGTTTCCTATAAAGACAAGGAGGCAGAAAATGTTTCCTTCCCTTCAAACAAAAATGCTATTCCATAGTCACTGTGGGAATAGTCCTCTTGAAAGTGTTCCAGATAAGGAATAAGGTGCCGTGCCCTATAAAGCAATGGGGTTTTGCGGTGGCATCCATCCCTTCTCTGTGTCCTTGGGCCCCATATCCCCAAGGCTTACTCTTCATCCATAAAATAAAACCACAATACCTTTCTTGCAAATTGGTACAAGGATGCAAGAAAAGTCTTGACCCGGTGCCTGCCAAGTGACAGGTTCTAAACAATCACATCATCCCAACTTCTGCTTCTGTGGTCGCATCTCCTTCCGTCTCTCTGCTTCCCATTGTCCCATCCCCTCTGATTCCGACCCTCCTGCCACCCCTCTCACGAGGACCCTTATGATTGCACTGGGCTCATCTAAATAATCCAGAATAATCTCTTCATCTCCAAATCCTCGACTTGAATGCATCTGCAAAGTCCCTTTACCATGTAAACAACATATTTGCAAGTTGTGGGCATGAGGACGCGAACGTCTTTTGGTGGCAGGAGTGGGAGGAGAATGCGTGCTTGAGCCTAGCACACCCACCTTCCTAAGTTGGGTGCGAATTGTGTGTTTCCAGCTCGGCTGTGTCCATCTTCCTACCAGAACTCAGTTTCCTTTTGGAGTGATTTCTATTTTGCAGCTGAACTCTGATCTTGGTGCTTCTAAATATTCTGGCCACTTTGGATTGAAGCCAAATCTTGGGGGTATAACTCTTCAATCAAAGACAAAGATCGGTAACTTTGATACTGTTCTCTTTCCTCTCCCAGCTTCCAAGGAGGGGACATGAGTAGACAAGGAGTGAATGAGTGGGGAGAGGCACGGTCCTGACAGCTCTGAGGCCCCATGGCCCCCTGTGCCAATCAGGGCCCTCGGACAATTCCAGGTATGGGCTCACAGGACAGCAGCAAATGCGATCATGACAAGGGAAGGGCCACAGCTGGTCCATAGGGTGCCTTTGCTTACATTAAGACAAGATGCCCCTGGAGACAGATGTGTTCCCTGTTAGGGCAGTTGGCATTCAGGCTCCCATGCCCCCACCATTTGGCCGGGCACCGGCACTGGGGAATGAGGGATAACAGAGGCTCCTGATCTTGAGCAGCTTCCTCAGTCCCTCCCCCGCTGCCTCTGTCCTTAGAAGCTCCAGTCAGACCCCCTAAAATGCCATCTCTAGAAAGAAAAGGTCGGGTGTCGAGGAAGAGGTTAATCGAGCTCAAAATCCTAAAGCTCCAGACCGTCAAGGTTGCAAAACTAAGAAGGAAAAAATTAAATTGGCGGCTAGAAGCGTATTCATCAGCACCAAATAAGGAATTGCTTGTTCCAAGCCTCAATCAGCAAGGAACACAGAGCAAAGGAGAGACAGCTCACAACTGCAGTGAGCACTGCATAAATCCTCAGATAGGAGTTGGCCAGTCGGAAGGGTAAGAATCATTTATCGCCAACGAATGAGAAAAACTCTTCCACTTCGGGAAATAGGCTCCTCCCTGGAACATCCTGCTGACGGGAACTCAGGGCAGTGAGGTTCCCAGCACAGGCACACCTACAGCTTTCTCCTTCTGGCTGGCAGCTCAAAGGACTCTCCTCCATCCCTGTCTCCCCTGGGCCAACGTCCTGTTGGCCCATTTCCTTTGGCACCCCCGGAACCACACTTCGTGTTTACTAAGAGGACCAGGGTGGCACTCTGCTGAAAGAGGGGTGTAGACACTCAAGCCTCTTGTGCAAAAGAACGTATCATTCCCAAGGTTCTGGCATGGAAAGTGTATGCGTCAGGGTAGGGCTGGTGATGCTGCGTAACAAATAACCTCAAAGTCTCAGGGACATAAAGCGACCAATGTTTGTTCTCTTTCTTGCTGTGTGTCCAGCAGGATTCAGCTGGGGGATTTGCTCCGTGTCCTACTCATTCTGGGATCCAGGGTGCTAGGGCAGCCAGCACCTCAAATGTTACTGGTCCCCCATGGTTGGGAAAAAGAAGCAGACTACACATGCCCTGGCTTTCGGAGCTTCTTTTGCTCATACTTCACTGGCCAGAAGGAGTCACACAAACTTCACTCCAAATGGGAGGGGAAATGGAGGATCAGCAGGTTTCCAGAGGAGAGAGCCTATATGTTGTAAGCTTCCCTAATGAGGGAGGGGGGGAAAAAGCGAGCACCTGCGTGGCTCAGTCGGTTAAGCGTCTGCCTTCGGTCAGGCCATGATCCCAGGGTCCTGGGATCGAGTCCCGCGTCAGGCTCCCTGCTCAGCAGGGAAACTGCTCCTCTCTCTCCCTCTGCCCCTCCCTCCTGCTCATTCTTTCTCTCAAATAAATAAATAAAATCTTTAAAAAAAAAGAAGAAGAAGAAGGGTGGGGGAAGAAGAGAGGGAAGGGAAACAGAGAGGAGAGGAAGGGAATGTCCAGTTGCCCAAATCTAAGATGTCCCCCAACAAAAACTCTTGGATAATTGAGAACATGCTTGGTTACTTTGATTTTGAGGGAAATCTGAATATTTTTACCTTTGTTCTGGCTCAGTTGGAAGATGCTGGCCTGAGGTCTCTAAGAAGGCTCCACCATCTCCCCCTCTAGAGGAGGGGGCTTGGCCAGCACAGGCTGTTGCCCAGATCATTCTGTCTGATTCACCTTACTGTCTCCTCCCTCAATCCCCAGAGGCCGCTTTAGCCCACTGAATGTCTTTCTGGGAAATCTCATTCTGCACCCTGGCAGCATGCTCAATTCCTCCTGTCACATCCTGGTGGCAGCCCTATAAATAAGGCCCAGATTCTTTATTGTTGGAGTCAACAGAAGGCTTGCACACAGGATGTCCTCACTCACACCGTAGGTGTATTTCCATAAAACCTGTGCATAGAGCTTCCTATGAAAAGGGACATGACAGGGAGGTCTCTCTTTGCAGCCAGGGCTCTCTCCCTTTGGCTGGCACAGAAGTCTGGAAATAGAAAAGAGTGTCGGTGACCTTGTCCACTTTTAGACAGAAGGTATGTTGGCTGATGATTCATGGGGACTTCTCCAACAAGGTTTGCCTTGTCTCCTGGTAAGCCAGGCAGCAGTGTCCTTGGATAAGCCAGGCAACCGAGGTCTAGACCCAGACATATTCATGCTTAACTCCCCACTTTCTCTGGCCCGAAACCATCTTCCCACCTACTTCCAAAAAGGCAAGCAAAGTGCCAGTGAATTCTTCATATATTCAAAGTCAAGGTTTCAGCAAAACTAGAGTGCAGTCCCCCCCAGACTCTACTAATGGAGCAGGAAGTGGGCGTCACAGACCAGCCAGGGCACAGAGCAGGTGGCGGCAGGTGGTGAGCGGGGGAGGGAGGTCTGTGAGCCGGAGGCAAGGGATCCTGAAGGTCAGAAGTCTATGGAGACATTGCCAGCATTCATCAGCTCGCCAGGGCTCCTCCCCTCCAGGTAGATAGATTAGATTTTTTAGGGGACTTTTCCATCCCCTAAAAAAAGAGCAGAGCCATGCTCTAGAGACCAGTGATAGCCGGTGAGTTGGGGAAGAAGTGATAGCTGCTGCTTTCAAGCCAAAACTTAGAAAAGGCAGCACAGTTACTGCGTATCTACCCTCTCCCCTCCCATTGTTGGATCATAAAAGAGGGCTCCTGTTGAGGAGTCATCAGATCAAAGGAGGCTGGATCACTGAATCACCGCATGGAGGAGAGTTGACTTGAAGAGTCACGAAAACCTCAGTGAATGTGGCATGAGCAAGAAATAAGTCTTTGAAGATTAAGCCACTGAGATGGGGGGGTTGTTCGTTACCATGAAACGTAACCTAGTTTAACCTTGCCTGACGTCATCTTTCCATGATGGACCAAGCCCCTTCCATGAGGTGGGCAACTGGGAGTCAAGCCACCTATCCTCCAAGACAGAACTAGACTCAGCTCTGGATCTCATCTTCAGAATCAGAGACCAAGGCTGAACATGAAGAAAAAAATCTTGGCCAAAGAGACTTCACTGTGTTTTCTTATGAATCAGAGTGTGCATCTTAACCAACACTCCTTCTGAACATTGGCTCTATCTACTGTGGTATCCGAGATTAGATTTGGCTGTTCAGCAGATACATAACAAAGTAGGGACAAACCAAAATTGTAGAATCTGGTTATCTCTCCTGTACTCTTCCTGCTGAGAGGCACCTCTCCACCAGTCCCAACAGAGAAAAGTTTTAAACTTCAGGTCGTGATCCATTTATGGATCAAAAAATTAACTTAGTGGTCACATCTAGCATTTTATGGAATGGAGTGGACTGGAATGGGCCAGGATAAGTATTCGTGAAATTTTTTTCTGTTTCATATGAACTTATTTGTACATGTTTGTACATTTATATAGATATAAATGCAAAATCTATTTCTTAGGCTTTGGATCACGGTCAAAATAGTTCCAGGAAACAACCCACGTGTCCGTTGACTGGTGAGTAGACAAACGAAATGCGGTAGAGTCATTCAGTGGAATGCTGCTCTGCAATAAAGAAGGAATAACCCACTGATATGCTTAATAATATGAATTGTTCTCAAAAATAGCATGCTGAGCAAAAGAGTCCAAAAGAGCCTACACTGTATGATCCCATTTATAAGAAGCTATAGAGCGGGAAAACTAATTTACAGTGACAGAAAGCCAATCAGTGATTACATGGGGTGGAGGTGAGTTCTCCACTTGTAGTAGGAGTTAAGCTGTGTCTCCCCCCGCCAAAACTGGGTGACATCCTAACACCCAGTACCTCAGAGGTGATCAATTTCAAATGAGCTCATTAGTTCACTAATCCAATATGAATGATACCTTTATAAAAAGGGGAAATTTGGACACAGAGACATGTATAGCGGGAAGACAGTGTGAGGATACCATTTACAAGCCAAGGAGAGAGGCCTGGAACTGACCCTTCCCTCAGAAGGAAACGACCTTGGGGAACCTTGATCTTGACTTCCAGTCTCCAGGGCCATCAGACTATATCTGTCTGTTGTTTAAGCCACTCAGTTTGTGGTACTTGTTCCAGCAGCTCTAGCAGACTAATACAGACTACAAAGAGGCATGGGGGAACTTGAGAGGTGGTAGAAATTTTCTATACCTGGGTTAGTGCAGTAGTTTCATGAGTATACATACTTATCGAATCTCGCCAAACCGAATCCTTAAAATAGGTGCATTTTATTGTAATATCCATTTTATCTCAATAAAGCTGATTTTGGGGGCGCCTGGGTGGCTCAGTCGGTTAGGCATCCAACTCTTGGTTTCAGCTCAAGTCATGATCTCGGGGTCCTGAGATTGAGCCCTGCATCAGGCTCTGCGCACAGTGGGGAGTTTTTTCCCTCTCCCTCTGCTCCTCCCCTCCCCCCATTTCTCTCCAGCTGTCTGGAATAAATAAACAAATAATCCTTTAAAAAATAAATAAAGCTGATATTTAAAGTGTTTTAACAAAAGACTCAGGACCCCTGAATCAGGTCACATGGAGAAGCAGGGAGAGCCCTTCCCCCAAAGCACTAGCCATGGGCCTCAAATACACCATCACCTGTAACCTTCACAGTGACCCTTTGACAAGGGTGCTGTCTTTCTCATTCAGAGAGGCTTGGATGCCCTTCAACAGATGAATGTATAAAGAAGATGTGGTCCATATATACAATGGAATATTACGCAGCCATCAGAAAGGATGAATACCCAACATTTGCATTGACATGGATGGAACGGGAGGAGAAGTAAGATAACATTCTTATTTCGCTTATTATACTAAGCGAAATAAGTCAAGCAGAGAAAGTCAATTATCATATGGTTTCACTTACTTGTGGAACATAAGGAATAGCATGGAAGACAATAGGGGAAGGAAGGGAAAAATGAAGGGGGGTAAATCAGAGGGGGAGACGAACCATGAAAGACTATGGACTCCGGGACACAAGCTGAGGGTTTAGAGGGGAGGGAGGTGAGGGGATGGGTGAGCCCGGTGGTGAGTACTAAGGAGGGCACAGATTGCATAGAGCACTGGGTGTTACACGCAAACAATGAATCATGGAACACGACATCAAAAACTAATGATGTACTGTATGGTGACTAACATAACATAATAAAAAAAAATTATTAAAAAAAAAAAAAGAAAGGTCGCTTGCCCCAGATCACAAAGCTGAGAGTGGCAGAGCTCCTCTTGCACCCAGCCTGCCTGACTTCCCGCTGTCCTCAGGCCAACCTGAGGTTCAGGTGTTAGCGGGTTCGTCACAATTTTATTTCTTCCCCAATATCCTGGACACTCTCAGGATCCTATAAATAGGATATAAAAAAACAGATAGCTCCCAGGCTTTTAGCTCTGCGGAGAAGCAGACTTTTGACAGCCTTGCCTCCACCATGATAAAGGACTTTATGAGACCAGGAATAAAAATGCCTGGAAACCAGCCAGCACCCGCCTCTGGGATGCACTTGCGATTCAGAGGAAGATGCCTCTGTCCTCTCTCGAATTCCCTGTGCACGAGAAGGGGGAAGTGGCCCTGCAGAGCCCTGCAGGAAAATAAACCCGGAGAGATGACACTGAAGCATCGAGAAATAATGAAAAGAAGACGAAGGAAAGACAAAACGTGGCCAGTGGAGCCCCACAGGAAGTCGGTCAGCATGATAGGTAAGGACTATCAGGCGGTGTTTGGTCTTGTTCAGGGATTTTCCGAAAGAACCTATTTGCCTGAGCAGACTGGCAGCCTCCCCCAGTTCTGGCCTCTACTGTCTAATGAGTTTCAGCCCCATCCGTCTCGTATGAAAAGCTGTTTGCTCGCTCAAGGAGGGTTTGGGTACCAGCCTCTTGGGCGGGGTCCAGAATGTCTGGACAGAGGCCATAGCACCAGCTGCAAAAAGCCAGCAGATGTACTGGATCGAGGGGTCACATGGAGAAAGGGAGGGGACCCCACGACCTGAGCCCAGCTGCCAAGGGTATTGATCCGGGGGGCTTAGAATCAGAAGGAAACTCCGAACTGCAGTTCTCTTTGTTTGGGTCCCCAGGAGCAGAGCCTGAGACAAGGATTAAGACCGCAAGTAGCTTCTCGGGGAGGTGGTCCTAGGAAACTCTGGTAGGAGACAGGGAAAGCAACCGACCTCACGGACACGGTGTAGAACACGCATCTTGGAGTTTTCCCATCTGAGGGGTGAGGAAGCTGGGGCAGTTTTCCCTCCGACTCCCACCAGCATTGGTGAGGGCTGCTGGGGTCATTCTCCAGAGCTTCGGGCCCATTGGGTCTGCCCAGAGAAAGCCTTCAGAAGGAATAATGCTGGCTGTGACGAGTCCGGTGGGTAGAAGAAAAGGGAAGTGCCCAGGAGATACCAGTAGGGTACCGTATGGGTCAGCCAGAGCTGCCGTGACAAAGTACCAATCTCCTCACAGTTCTGGGGGCTGAAGCCTGAGATCAAGGTGTCAGCTGGGTGGGGACCTTCCAAGACCTCTCGCCTTGGCTTGTGAATGGCCCTCTTCTCCTTGCATCCTCTCACAGCCCGCCCTCTATACTCGTCTGTGTCCTAATCTCCCCTCCCTAAAAGGACACCAGACAGATTAGATGAGGGCCCACACTAAGGCTCTCGTTTTAACCTAGTTACCTCTTTAACCTAGTTACCTAGGTTTTAACCTAGTTACCTCTTTAAAGACCCTATCTCCAAACACAGTCACATTCTGAGATTCTGAGGGTTAAAGCTTCGACCTACGAAAGTTAAGGGGACACAATTCAGCCCATGACAGGTGCGACCAACTTCCGCTACAATACTCAGCAAGAGCTGTTAATAGAGGTCATAATTTAGAAAGTCGGGGTCAATATTCATGTATCAAGCCATTATGTGATGCACCCAAAATTAATAATTAATTATAAATAAAATTAATAAACGATAGTGATAAATAAAAATAATTTAATATTAATAAAATAAATATAATATAAATTATAAAATATTTTTATGATTCAAAAATAATATAAGATATTATGTTTTATTATATAATATATTTTTATATAAGTAATATAAAATATTTTTATAATTTAAAAATAATATAAAATAAAAAATTTTATAATTTAAAAATAATATAAGGGGCGCCTGGGTGGCTCAGTGGGTTAAAGCCTCTGCCTTCGGCTCAGGTCATGATCTCAGGGTCCTGGGATCGAGCCCCGCATCAGGCTCTCTGCTCAGCGGGGAGCCTGCTTCCCCCACCCCCTCTGCCTGCCTCTCTGCCTACTTGTGATCTCTCTCTGTCAAATAAATAAATAAAATATTTAAAATATATATATATAAAATAAAATTATAAAATAAATATAAAATTTTTTAAAATAATAAAATTAAAATAATAAAAAATTAAAATTAAAAAATAATAAAAAATAAAATTAATTATAGTTCAGGTTTTTTTTTAATTTTAATAAAGAAGAATAAAGTCAAGGAGAGCATCAGGTTCGACAATGAGCGGCCATAGCAGAGAACATGCCACAAGCCAGAATCCCAAGGGCAGCTGGGGACTTGTGTCGGTTAGGAACGAGAGTCGGGGAGGAGGCCATGGTACTGGAGGATTGTTTTGTGGGGTCTTAGCTGTGATGGGTGTCTATCGGCTCCTTGGGCTTCCAACACCACAAGCCATGGGTCCCGGACTCTGTCGCCCCCCGGTACGGGCTTATCACCCAGCGATCAGATAGGTCACTTGTGCTGGTAAGTGTCGGAGAGTCGTCAGAGGACCCACCTTTGGGTTATGGCAGTCTTGGCTCAGACCTCCTCTCTGTGGGACAGGGGACAATTCCCTTCACCATCTCAGCCTCTGTCCCCTGATCCGTAAAATGAGAGGAACCAAATCTGCAGTGATCTCAGCCCAGTGCCCGGCACACACTCAGCAGCAAGGTATTTTGTCTCCCACACCACCAATGGGAGTTAAAAATGGGTTGACCACTTTTCAAACCTTCTGGACGGTGCCTGCTACAGCTAAAAAACACTCCTACCCTATGACCCAGCACCTCCACTCCTAGCGATGGACCCTTCGGAAATGACTGCCTGCGTCCACCAAAAAGTTATATAGCAAGCGAATTCACCGTAACCGGAAATGGGAAGCCACCCCACGTCCATCCCCCTGAGAACAGGCGCATAAAGCAAGACAGAGTCCTAACACCCAGAATACAACTGCCCGCAGCTACCTGGGTGAATGGCTCTGAGAGCTCGAGGCACCAATGTGGACATCCATCGAGAGAATGAAATTTTCAAGGCAAGACTCCGGGCGTCATTCATCCCTATAGCCCAGGGCCTGCTATGTGGCTTTTGGAACCCGCAAATGCCTTCGCCTGTGTCTGCCCACATCCGCAGCCTTCTGATCATCAAGCAAGACGAGTGCCAGCTGTCACCACGGCCCAGGTCCTGGGAAAGGACCGCAAGCTGGCTCTGCAGCCGGTGAGCCAACACGAGGGGTTTTTAATAAACTCCCCCCACGCCGCCAGCCCTCGGCAGCTGGCAAACCCCCACCAACCCCGCCCGCCGCAGCCGGCGACAAAGGGGCCCCAGGGGTGCGCTGCTCCAGGGTTGGGGGCGAGAAGGCTCCCCGGCCCTCTGCTTCTGCGTCAGGTTCATGGCTCTCCAGGCTCTAATTCCGCCAACAATCGCTGGAGGTCGAACTGGCTTGTAACAGATTTGTTCACGGATCAGAGCCATCCCGCCGAGCATCTGGAGGCTGACCCCGAGCACGGCGTGTGCGGCTCTTAAGTCTGCGCTCGGCCGGCCTCGGGGCAGATGGATTAACAGGGGGAGCGCGCTGGAGAAAGCCCGGTGACCCCGCTCGCCCCCCACGCCACCGGAGCATCGCGCCGGGACCTCTCCTAACGCCCTTTTCCCAGCAGGCCCCGGATTGCAATATGGCAGGAACAGAACTTACTAAGAGGTGGGATTTCCTCCACCTCCTCCCATCTCACCGCCTCTCCTTCATCCTGCTAAAAAAAATCTTTGTCAGCCAGCTCCGGGGTACTTGTGATGCCAGGTGAAAAGAAGCTAAATTGATCTACATAATGAAAGCTGTGAGGTTGGGGGGGAGTGGGGGGGGGGTTGGGGACACAAACACCAGCCCTGAGGAAGGAAGAGCCGGGATCTGGCGGGTGATGGTTCTAGAACTGCCACTGGAAAATGGCAATGGGAGCAGGAAAAGGTGGCCAGGGGTTATAAATTGGGACCTCGTGGTGTTCTTTGTGACATCTCAACTGGCGTTTCTTTTCATTACCCCCGAAGGGACAAGATTCTGCATAAAGCACTAGTCATGTGAACCCCTGCTTCTATTTCCGTTAGATGGTTAGTGGTGTCTAATGTGGATTGATTGTCATGCTAGACAATGAGGTCCCATCCACGTGCTAGGTCCTCGAGGGGGGCCAGGTCAGGATACCGCATGCCCGTAACTGGGTTCAGGGGCGGCACTCAAAGCCTCTGTGACAACTGGTACTTGTCAACATGCCACCTGGGAATCAGCAGAAGGACAAAGAAGCCCGCCCTGTTCCATCCCCCTGATAGAGGAGCCTACGGCCACCTTGAGATCGTCAAATAAAAACAAATCTGGACTCAGTAAGGAAAACTTTTATGCAAAAGGATTATTGCGGGGAGCGGAGAAGGACTATTGCAATCGGAGGTGAGGGACTTTTGCAAAAGGGAGAATGCTCTGACCATCAGGTCCACGAGCTTCTCAAGAGCTGAGCAAAGAGATCTTCCCTTTCATAGGAAGGTTAGGAAGAAAGTTCGAAAGAACGCTGTATGGGGAAGGGGTGAGGTGGTTGGATGGGAGCCCGAGAGAATGTTTGACCCCAAAGCCAGCCTTCTCTCGGGAGGGGCTCTCTGGTGCCAAAGTTCCGGAGACAGGGAGGAGAGCAGGTTAAACAAAATGTGGTCAATAAGCATTTGTCCCAATCAATTAGCGGGGAGAGCATTTCAGCTAATCATTTATGAGGGAGAAGATGGGTCTTTGGAGGGTGCGGGTCACGGGTAAACAATGGGGACATCTGTGCGTCTTCTCTGAGGCATATGGAGAAGGGCGGTTTTCTATGGGAAGCCATTTTCCAGAACACAAGAGGATGAGGAGACTTTTTAACCTGCAGGTAGAACTCAACATTGTCAGAATGCCCTTGAGCTTTTGAGCCCGTGCTCTTTTCCTAAAGGAAGCGTGTTGTGGAACCACCTAGCTGGGTGACGGGCTCTCTCGCTTCACTTCCTACCTTCTGGATGTCTTTCCCCTTTTTACGACTCCCTGTGGAACTCTTTATGGCTCCCCCCAACCCACAGTTGAGCCACGTGGGGAAAGACCTATTCTCGCCGTCCAAAGCTTCGCCAAAGCACAAGATGGTGGATTCCGGTGGTTGCATAGAGCCAATGTAGACTGCTCTCCGGTGGTCTTTCTGCATAAATAAATAGTCAAGGGGCGCCTGGGTGGCTCAGTCAGCTAAGCGTCTGCCTTCGGCTGAGGTCATGATCTCCGGGTCCTGGGATTGAGTCCCACGTTGGGCTCTCTGCTCAGCGGGAAGCCTGCTTCTCCCTCTCCCTCTGCCTGTCGCTCCCCCTGCTTGTGCTCTCTCTCTGTCTGTCAAATAAATAAATAAAATATTTTAAAAAAATAAACTAAAACAAAATGCGTCTCGTATGAAACACTGCAGCCCTACGACAAAGGAAAGCCATCTGTATGCCCCCCTGCTCTCAGAGGAAGAGGATCAATGTCACTGCCGCGGCTGGCATGTCCCTGGCGCCGGCAGGTACGACCGTGAGCTCGGCAGAGAGGCGGCTGTCCCACTGACAGCATCAGCTGTCGTGTCGCTGTTCCCAGTCGCGATGTCACAGAGAACAGAAGGAGACGGCAGGGGAGAGCCCCGACGAGGGAGGAGTGTCGCACGGAGAATTATCCAAGCCCATCCTTCTGCCTGTCCCCACCTATTTACAAAGAGACACCCCCAAGACCCCGACACGTACGCCCTCGACACACAAAAACAAACATCTAAATCGGCCTCTGATTCACTTCATTCGTCCATTTATTGGCTAGGTGTCCCACCCCTCCATTCACAGATTGCAGCCCTAACACCTGGGACCTCAAACTGTGACTGTATTTGGGGGATAGGGGTCTTCACAGAGGGGGTTAAGTTAAAATGAAGTCCGTAGGGTGGACTCTAATTCAGTCTGACCGGTGTCTTTATAAGAAGAGGGAATCTGGACACTCAGAGGGATGCCAGGGAGGCACGCACACAGGAGAAAGAGCTCGCAGGGACACAGGAAGGAGGTGGGGTCATCTGAGAGCCAAGGAAGATGCCTGGAGAGAAATCAACCATGCCGACCCCTTGATCTCGGACTCCAGCCTCCAGGACCATGAGAAAATAGATTTCTGTTGCTTAAGCCACCCAGTCTGGGGTCCTGCCGGCATCACAGAAATCTATCCGACCAGATCAGAGTATTCCATTTATCTTTACTGTGGGAAAATCCGCTTCTCTCTCCAGCCAGCGCTGGCAAAGCTGTGCCCTTGGAAGTCGGCCCATGGGCCGTGCCTGCGACACGGGGCAAGGACCAGAGTGCAGGGGACGAGGCGCTGAGCGGGCAGTGAAACCGCCCAGGGCACGCTCCCCACACAGTAACACGACATCTTCCAAGCCCACGGTCACTGTAAGGCACTTTGTCAGCACTCTGCCAGAAACGGAGTGGAGACTCCCAGACTTTTATTATTTGGAAGAGAAAAAAAAAAAAAGATGTGTAACTGGCAAGTGTTTTTAGCATACAAAACAGTGCCAAGTTCAGCCCTCAAGGAGCTGGTAAGCATATGGCTTTCCACAACGACCCGGAACATCAGGCAGTTGTGTGATCGAGGGACACTGTTCATCAGGGCAGGAGGGGGGCTGCAGAGTCTAAGAGATAGGAAGCCTGGGTCCCTGATTTTTCTGTGGGTCTCTGAGCAGCCCCCCTCTCCCTGGCCAGGCCTTATTTTGCCATCCATCAGGCTCTAAGAGTGCCACAACTCAGTGAGCCAGAAGTCTTGTGCCATTGACCTTCCGACTCCTGGTCCCCCGGGAAGTGTTATAGATCTGATCCCGGATCCCAGCAAAAAGGCAGGACAGGATCCCTCTGTCCTTTGGCCTGAGATGGGGATGGGGAAGGAAAGGCACTACCATTAGGGAATACACCAGCTTCAGATCCTGGTCTCATTGGGGGACGGGACTTAGGGTCAGGTCCACACACCTTGGGCCCTCGTAAGTCCCGGGAGTGAGCACTGAGCTTGGGCAGGAGGGGGGCAAGACAGTGGAAGCCAGCTGGGGCCCTGGTGTCATAGGTGGCATTCTTCAGAGAAGCAGAAGCAACAGGATCTACACAGATACATAGAAAGGGGTTCATAATAAGGGACTGGATCATGCAGTTATGGAGTCTGAGACATCCCACGACCTGCCATCTGCAATGAAGGCCCGGGAGAGTCAACAATGTGGCTGCAGTCCAGACCCATAGGCCTGAGACCCAGGAGCACCCACATCCAAGAGCAGAAAGACATGGATGTTCCAGCTCAAATGAAGAACAAAGTTGCCCTTCCTCCTCCTCTTTGTTCTGTTCAGCCCTCTGTGGAGTGGAGATATCCACCGGCATTGGGGACCACATTTCTTCATCACTCTGTCTACCGAGTCAAATGCTAATCTCTTCCCAAAACATCTTCACAGATGCAGCCAGAAATAAGGTTTTACCGGCTATTGAGGTATGCCTTGGCCCAGCCAAGTTCACACCTGGGCTTGAGCTTGTCCCCTCGCCAGCATGTACCACCCACTTTCCAGCCCCCTTTTCTGTACATCCCCTGGCCCTTCCGCCTCCCGTTCTAATCCCAGGTCTTGTCTCTGCCTCCTGCCATCTCTGTCTCTCTCTCAATCTGTGTACGTGTGTGTGTGTGTGTGTGTGTGTGTGTGTGTGTGTGTCCTACCACTGTCTTTCTTCTTACACCTCTCCTAAACCATCACCCTTCCTTTTACTCTTGGGAGTTGGATCCAGCTCTGGTGCTTCCTGTGGGCCAGTGATCCCATCCGTCATCTGTGAGAACAAGTGTCAACTCCAGACACCGTGACCTACTCCAGCACTGCTCCTCAAGGAGACCAAGCACGTCCCCACCCCAGGGCCTTTGCACTTGCTCCTCCCTGTTAACGGCTGGGAACACCTTGTCTGAAATAGCACCTCAACCATCCTCTTCCAGTCCCCCACACACACCTCTGCTTCCTTTTTCTTGAGAGTCCTAATCCCCATCTGACAAGACAGTATAATTTCCTGTTCATCCTTCGTCTGCCATTCATCGAGAAGAACTTCTTACGGTGATGACTTTGACTATCTTGTCCATTGCTGTGTCACTACCACTTCTAATAACACTAGGTATGTAGTAGGCACCCAACAGATGTCTGTAGGGTGGTTGGATCATGTCTATGACCTGGCGTTCAGCAGGTGCTCAGTGAGGTTAGACACGGTGGTGACAGTCATAGTGGTCAAAATTCAGTCAAAGCTCAAGGGCCTGGAGGGGTGGTCCCCAGAAGATGGTGCCTTCCCTACTGGAGGGTAAGGAGGAAATCTTCGACTCCCTCCCCAGGGCTAGCCCAACTAAGACCTCAAAGGAATCATTCCAAATGTATCTAGGCTCAGGACAAAAGAGTGACATTCGGGTATAAACTGAATCCTGAGAAACGGAACCAGTAGAGAACATACAATGGGTTTGCCCAGATCTCAGGGTGACGAATCACCAGGCTGGACCCATTTGTCCCCCTGGGGCTGGGCTTCCACTAGCCACCACTTCTGGCCCAAGAGTCCACCCTATGAAGGCCCCAGCTCGGCCTCTGCAGCTGACCAGCTGCCAAGTCACAGAGACTGGTGGAAAGGTCTCGAAACGGAGAGTCCAGGGGCCAGACTCTCACCCCGTCTCTGCAGGTGTCCTGACATGGGCTCTGACGTCCTGCCAATCATGCAGCCACATTCAGCGTGATATGTCCTTCTTGCTCTGGTCTCTGTGACATTCGGATCCCCCATGCAACCCCGGCCCCCTGTCCCTCCCCACAGTTAAACTATGGGACTTCATAGCTTGGGGTCTGCATGTTATAATTTCATTCTGCCCTCCTCTTTTTCTTCTATTCTTATTGTCCCTTCATCCTGACCCATCCTTCTCTTTATTCTTTATTTTAATGGGTGATGTTCATTTTTTAAAAGATTTATTTATTTGAGAGAGAGAAAGAGAGAGTACAAACAAGGGGGAGGGGCAGAGGGAGAGGGAGAAGCAGGCTCCCCGCTGAGCAGAGAGCCCGATGCAGGGCTCGATCCCAGGACCCCGAGATCATGACCTGAGCAGAAGGCAGAGGCTTTAACCCACTGAGCCACCCAGGCGCTCTTGGCTTTTGTTTCATTAGCTGACTCAGATAATTCGGGAATGAGCTGGAGCATAAGGAAACCAGTCAATAAATAAGAGATAACAGTAAAAGCCAGCGTTCGCTGGCCATTCCCTTAGAAATAACACTAAATTAAAGCCCTTTCTCCTGCGGTCACTTACTTAACCTTCTCAAAGCCCAGTTACAACTAACCTAATGGAAGATCTACAATTAAATCCATTTTTTTGTAGATCAGAAGCTACAGGACAGCAGGACGAGGGAATGTAACCAAGATCGGTCAGCGCCTAGAACCGCAAGTGAGATTATTAGCATTTATTCTCACAAGCATATTACAGATCAGGTTGTAGAAAACTTATTCAGCTGCGACCCGTTTTCCACACCATCATGTTTGCGTTATCTGAGCTATGCACTCGGGCCCTGCCCAGTCTCACCGATGTGAACCCCAGCAGAGTGCGGTACCCCGGGCATTTATGGCCTCCCGATGTCAAGTGCCTTCCACGTGTTCAGGGACCGACCTCCATTTTTCCGCACAAAGCCAGCCTCCCCTCCACCAGAACTGAAGCTTCGTCCATTGTGCAAGTAACTGAACCTGCCTGGAGACCGTGCAAGAGGCCAGAGACCGAGTTGTGGGTACCCTGGGCTCCCCGCGCCCTCCCAGGAGGCCCACCCCCTCCATCTCCCATGTACCTATGTCTGTGCGTGCGCACACACAGATAGCATACGTGAATGCACACAGCACACATATACACGTGCACACACACCATGCGCGTGCACGTTCCCCTTTGAGTCCCTCCCTGGAGCCGAACCATTGGTCCGCAAAGACATTGGAGAGCACAGGACGCTAAGCAGTCCGCCAAAACCCGCCTGGCGAGCTCAGGCCATATGGAAATGAGACTGAGTCCTAGAAGACATGTGGGGAGAAAATACACACAGGTCATGTCTACACGGTACCAGAAACCGTTCTCACTGCTACGTGGAATCCTTAGCTGGAAATAGATCAGAAAATAAAAATGCGGGGCACAAGAGCATTCCAGATACGCTCCAATCCCTTCCGGCTGGTGCGCGGATGTGAGTCGCAGACAAGCCAACGGGGAAGTGGGGGCTCCGGTCCTCGGGTGCGGACTGTGGGGCTGGATGGGAGCCCTCCAGACAGCTGGCTCCTGTTACAGAAAAGGACACTGACTCCCAGAGGGCCCACTGTCCACTGTCTTCCAGCTTGATGCCCTCAGCCCAAGCTGGAGCCTCCCCAAACCCAGGATCCCATACCTCTGAGAGCTTCTGGAAGCTTCCTTCAGGCGGAGGGACCCTAGGTGCCCTCCTCGCTCTTCTCCTTCCCGGTCTGCTCGGTCCCGGCAGCCACACTGGAGCGGAGCAGAGCCCTGGGCTGGGCGATTTGCTCCCATCTGCAGGCTTTGGCCTCCCATCTGTGCAATGGGAGGGTTGCATCGGTTCCCTTCCGGCTCTGAAGCTCCCTGACTCTATTCCACCCCCACGGAGCCAGCAAAACTACGACATGCATCAAGTCCGCCCTCTGTTGCCTTTATGTCCCCCCTTCTCAGGACTTGCTTCTCGATCTTGCTACCGCCCTGCAGAAAAGCCCTGCGGACCCTGGGCGGGCGCACCCCTGCCTGCCTGCCAGCCCCTCCCAGCTCCACCCCGGGGCTGCAATTTAGGGCCCACGAGGGCCCATGGCATCCCCCGTGCAGGCTTATCTTCCCAAGGACGATGACACCACTTAGAAGAAATGCCTTTGGGATAAGGGACAGCAAGGGGAGCAGGAGCGGGGACTCAGTGGCCCAGTTTTTGCAACTATAAAATGGGTACGAGGTACATAATCATCCTCCCTTCCTGTCCCAAGTTAAAAATGAGATGGTGCATGAAGTGTTTAGACCAGGACCTAGTACCTAGCAAGAGCTCAATAAATATGAATCCTTACTATTCGCATGTTCATCCCAGGGCACACACATGCACGAACACACACACACACACACACACACAAGTGAAATCAGATTGTGCATCCCTTCGAGAATAAAGTCCCCACTGGCTCTCACAAGCCATCTCTCTGCCTTCACGAGGGGCTACGTCCTCCCCCATTAACTGTGCTCCAGGCCCGCTGGCCTTCACACGCACCAGGCTCACTCCTACCCCAGGGCCTTTGCACTGACTGTTCTGGCTGTGCTTCCCCCAGAGGGATGGCCAGCTTCTCATCCAGCAGCTCGTACCTGGCAGAGCCCACCTTCCCGCCCCCCTGGTCTAACCCAGGGCAGAAAGGGCGGGCCTCTCCTCCCACCTCTCCATAGCATCCTCTTCATTTCGGTTTCCTCGTACCGCTCCAGCCTCTGAAACATGCTGGTTCGTTAATAGTCTGCTCCTTTCATGCCTGCCTCCCGCTTGGCTACAAACGCCCTGTGAGCTGGTCCCGTGTCTGGCTTGCTTACTGCCGGGTCCCTGACACCTCGAATGGTGCCTGGCATCCAGGGGGCCCTCCCTAAGCACACAGACAGACACGGTGCTGCCGGGCTGACAGCGCAGACAGATAGTGAGCCTTTCTAGAACACAGAAGAACACACACCACCTCCCCATCCTGCCCCTCTGAGCTGATCTGCTGGAGAGGAGGGTGGCGCAGGGGAGGGAGACACGAGGGGGAATGGGAAGGGTCTGGGTCTTCAATATCTGCCCCCAACACACACACACACACACACACACACACACACACACACACACACACACACACTGGCTCCTAGGGCCATGGAATCAGGCACCTGGAGTGGAGGCTAGGCACCGGGAGCAGGGCAATGGAGGGACCATCTCAGCCCCAAGGAGGAGGGTATAGACCAAAAACCCACTGACTCCACCCCCCGCCCACCCCCGCCGCGCGGCACAGCGATGGCCCATATAGAGTCGGTCATTTATTCTTTCGATGGTGGATGTGCCAGAAAGACCTTTGCTCCTGGTCCCAGCTGAGGCCCGATGTGTCGCCCTGTCCTGCCAAGCTCCGAGGTCCCGAACGATCACCTGGCCCCTGACGACCGCGAGCTAGACCCGGAGCTGCGCCCACGCCACGCACCGCAGCCTGCGCGGCGACCGAACTGAATGCCGCCCCGCATCCCGCTGGTGGGGACGCAAGCGCGGGCTGTGATGCCCGCCGCCACCCGGACTACCTGCCACCGCAGGGCCAGGCCCGCCGGGACGGACGTGGCTGACGGCAGCGCCCGGCTCAGGGAGAGCTGAGCCCCCCCTTCCCAAACCACCTCGAAAGCGCCCACCGATCCTCCTGGGGCCTTCCCCAGGGGCGCAGACGGGCCTGGGAGCCTGAGCACACGGCGCCTGCAAACCTTTTCCATGAATCAAGAGAGACACCTGGTGGCTGTCACATGAGCGCTCCTGCCACCCGCGCGGCCCAGATCCCGCCGCCCCCGCCGGTGCGCCCAGCCTGACCCCATTCGGCCCTCCTCCCAGGGGCCCGCTGTCTTCCCAAAGGACTTCAGAAGTCCTGCCGTGCCGGTGGGGGTCTCAGCTCTGAAACCCATCCCATGGGGAGCCCGGGGGAAGGGGGTCTTCGAGCGGAGATGGTGGTCCCGCTCCAGAGAGAATCTCACTAGCAGAAGAGGGCAAATACATTTCTTACTAGTAGAATCTCCCCCCGCAGGAACCCCCCAGAAGCCTTGCCCTGGGTCCAGGAGGCCCTGCCCTTCCCCTCTACCTCCCCGTCAACGGGAGCTGGAAGGCCAAGCACCCCCCCCCCAGAGCCTCCCCAGGTCCCGTCCCCCAGAAATGCAGCTCCCGCCCGTGGGACTCCAGGTCGGGATAAGGTAGGTACTTGGTTCTTCATCTTCGACTGGACCAGAGCTTTCCGGGCTTTCTCCCGGCATGGTCTGTTACTGTGAATTAATTTTCTTTTTCAGTGAATGAAGACTGTTCATGCGTGGATGCAAACAGTGGGCTCTGCAGAAGACGTATGGGGGCTCTACGCAAGCCTAGCGGGGGGCAGCGACGTCCCCCAGCTTCTCTCTAGCCTGGGAGCTGGAGCGAGACTTTGACCTAGCTCTCTCCCCAGCGTTGTGCACGTGTGCTCCGTATACGTGTGAGTGCGTGTGTGCATACGAACGTGTGTGTGCGCGTGCACGTCTCTCCACCCTCCCCACTCCCCAGCTCCAGGCTCCTCTGGGGCCGGCACCGAGACTCAGCAGTGGATTCAAGAAACAGAGAACAGATGTTAGTCAACCAGATGGCAAGCACAGGTGACGTCCCGGTGTCACCTCCTGAACCACTAATGTGGATTCCAAGCACGCTCTATGGATGGAGAAGGGACACTGACCTTACTCACGACCGCGACGGCACCTTCCTCGGTGGCTTTGGAGGACCCGGCACAGCCGATGGGCAAAGAGAAGGGCTCTATCCGTCCTCAAGGCTGGGATCTCGGGGCCCCATCCCACACAGGTGCCACGGTGCTGCTCTCTGCGCGAACTGCCCACGCACGGCGCGAGCCTGGGTTCTTCAGTGCATTTCCAACCGTGCTGCATGCAGCCCCGAGAGTGCCCACGGAGGAGGGGGGAGGGGAGGGCCGCAGACAGGGTGGGCTCCAACCCCCCAGCCACTGGGACTTTGTTTCCTCCACAGCATCTCTGGGTGTCCAAGAAGCTGTGGAAGAAAGAGGAGGAGTGCCCCGCCCCGGAGGGGCAACAAATGTGAAACAGCCTCATTCATTCATGTGTCGGAGCCTTGTTTGCTGCCCTGGCCATGTTCTGTGGGATGCTGTGCCCCCTGCACCCTTCCAGGACCTCTCAGACGATCCCAGCATCTCCCTGGGCATTTCTGGCTACTCCAGTCCAGTCCTGTCACTCAGCAATGCTAACACTCACCTTTTCTTCTTCCCCAGACATGCATCAGGCTTCCTCCCACAGGTCCCAAAGTGGGGAGAGAGGGTGGTCTTCTGGGCCCTTGCAGGACCCTGGCCCCCCTGCTGTGTTTTGGGTGGGGAGGACAGACAGCGCGAAGGAAGAGGGGTTGCCTTGCTAACGAGCAGCCCGCTGCCGGTGGGTCCTACTCGGATCTGTGCTCCATCGGCCGTGGGGGTCCCTGCGAAGAGGATGCAGGCGTCAGTCGGGAGGAGGAATGACCTCGGCCACATCAGGCACCTCAGAGACCTCGCCTGGCCGAGGCATGCCCTCGTCATGTCACAGGCTGATGGATGTGGGTTCCTGGCTGTTGTTCCAGAAGGAAAGAGAGACAAAGCAGGCACATCGGCTGTGCATCGTTTTGGCCCAGAAGTGACTAAGTCACTTGGCCAGAGCTAGTCAATAGCCCCAACTAAACTTAAAGGGAATGAGTGAGAACCAAGTGCATTTCCCCAGCGTGCAAATGTGATAGAAACCTTCTCCCAGCCTCCTCCATCCCAGGGGACCCATGGAGAGAGAGACCATCGATAGGCTCTGCTTCCAGCCCCTTTCCGGGTGTGGTGGCCGTTCGTCTGGTGGCCCTCACATCGCCAGGGTCCAATTTCTCCCCCCACTTTCTCCCCACGGAGCCACAGAATCCTTGGGGCCTCCTCCCAGAGCCACAGAGAACTGGGGGAGGGAAGTACATGTCTTACACCTGCAGAATTCTCTAGACCAGAAACAGACCACAGTCGCGCCAAGTTCTCCCAGCAAACCAACCAGCCCGTTGCAGGCCAATCTGATGGCAGCGGCGGGAGCGCGTGAGCAGACACAGCTTAGCAAGGGCAGGAACAGGGAGTGAGCCCCCCAACCCACCACCCCTCCCAAGTCCCTCCAGTGATTTTTTTTTCCTGCTCTCTAAACTTGCTCTAGAGACAGTGGGCAGGGCGGGAGGGAATGCTACAGGGAGACGCTGGAAAAAGCTCTTTACCCTGAATTCGACTCCTTCCTCTCCACCATCAGGCGCCATAGACCCAAGGAGGGGTGGAAAGCAGAGACAACATACCTTGGAGATATTGCAGCTTTGGTTCCAGACCACGGCAATAAAGCAAATATTGCAATAAAACCGTTAAAATTAAATTAAAACAATTAAAAATAAAATAACAAAAAAAACAAAAAAAAAATTTAAAAATGAATTTTTTTTACTTCCCAGTGCCTAGAAAAGTTAGGCTTCCACTCTACTATACTCCCTTGAGTACGCGCTAGCATTATGTCTTATTTTTAAAAATACCTTATTAGGGAAAACTGCTAACCATCATCTGAGCTTTTAGGGAGTCAAAATCTCTGATCACAGATTGCCGTTAACGAACACAATCGCGGGGCGCCTGGGTGGCTCAGTGGGTTAAGCCTCCGCCTTGCGATCCGGTCATGATCTCAGGGTCCTGGGATCGAGCCCCGCATCGGGCTCTCTGCTCAGCAGGGAGCCTGCTTCCCCCTCTCTCTCTGCCTGCCTCTGCCTACTTGTGATCTCTCTCTCTCTCTGTCAAATAAATTAATAAAATCTTTAAAAAAAACACACAATCGTGAAAAAAAAAATCGAAATATTGCGAGCATTGCCAAAACGGGACCCAGAGACACCAAGCGAGCCAATGCTGTTGGAAAAACGGTGCGGGAAGACTTGCTCCACTCAGGGCTGCCCCAAACCTTCAAGCTGGAAAAAACACAGTATCTGCAATGGTTCATAAGGTGAAGCGCGCAGAAACTAGATAGGGCTTTACTGTTTGGTTCCAAGGGGGCGGGGGGGTGCCCCAGAATTGACAGCCCTCTGTGCAATGCGAGGTAGGCGATAGCTTCCTTCCCAAGTCAAAGCAATAGGGAAAAAATGCCCCTCGCTTCGCTGTCCCACCAAAGCCCTCCATAGGAGACGTCACCGGAATGACACGTTGTGCAATTAGCGGTGACGGTCACACAACCTGGGGATTATACACTTTAAAGGGGCGCAGTTATGGTATGTGAATTCTATCTCAATGCTTTCAACGTGAATGGGAAAAGATGTCACCTGGAGAAAGGATTCTAAGGTGGAAAAGAGCTTAAAGCCACCAGGCCGGCTGCTGTCTAGACCCTGCCACCGGGCCGCGCATGCGCTATGGCCGCCGCCCCCCCCCCCGTTCCCCGGGTTATTAATGGGGCACCACTGCCACCTAGTGTTCATAGGGGTGAACAGCAAGAAAATGACAGGTGGAGGGGAAGTTGCAGAGGGGTTGGTTGGGGGAAAAAGGCAGGAGAGGCGCTGGCATCCCTCCCCATCTACAGTACCGACCAGCCAGCTCCAACAGGATTTCTGGCCCAGGGCGACAAAGCATAGCTGTCTGTTCACGAGGAGAGCCCGAAATCGAGACAATATGCGAAATCCTTCAGGTTTTTCTTTGTCACTGGTTTCATGTTTTTCAAAGTCTTTGACCAGAATATCCATCCTTTATGAACTATTCCTGCCAGAAAGGCATAACCTGCTTGGAAAACATCAGACAGACCCAAACTATGGGTCATTCTACACAACTGGCTTGCGCTTCTCAAAAATATCAAGATGAAAAAGGAAAAAGAAAGAGCCAGTTGAGGGTTAAAAGCCAATAGAGACAGTTTAGACAACTAAACTCAGCACATGGTCTTAGATTAAATGCCAGATCGGGCGAGGAAGAAAAAAGATTGCCAGAAAGGGCAGTTTGGGAGAAAATTGCCAAAACTTAATTATGTCTGTTAAAGATTAGATAACGGTGTTGTATCAAAGTTGACGGCACTTTGATAGAGAACACCTTTATTCTTATGACATATTTAGGGCTGAAGGGCATGATGTCCACAACTAACCCTCAACTGGTTAAGGAAAAAAAAAAACATCTACCTACTGAAAGCAAAATGTGGCAAATTGTCAATAGTCGGTATTTATACTATTGTTGCAACAATAAGTTGGCAATTTTTTTAGCTTTTTTAAAGATGTATTTATTTGAGAGAGACAGGAAGAGAATGAGAGAGAGAGAGAGAGAGTGAATGGAGGAGAGCGGCAGAGGGAGAGAGAGGGAGAGAAGCTCAAGCAGACTCTCCACTGAGCATGGAGCCCCATGCGGGGCTCGATCTCACAACCCCGAGATCATGACCTGAGCCAAAATCAAGAATCGGACGCTTAACCGACCAAGCCACACAGGCACCCCAATTTTTTTTATTTTTTTTAAAGATTTTATTTATTTATTTGACAGAGAGAGACACAGTGAGAGCAGGAACACAAGCAGGGGGAGTGGGAGAGGGAGAAGCAGGTTTCCCACTGAGCAGGGAGCCCAATGTGGGGCTCCATCCCAGGACCCCGGGATCATAAGGCAGACACTTAACAACTGAATCACCCAGGCGCCCCCTCCCCCAATTTTTTTTTAAAGACAGAAAGATCCAGCCCAGGGACCACCAGTTTCCACCCTCAAGGTGAAGTGTCCTCCCAGGGGCTCGCAGGTCCGACGCGGTGTGGAACAGGGAAGGCTGGCAAAGCCGGGGTGCGGGAGAAGCCCCCGGCTCCGGCTCCTCTCACCTCTTGCTCTGCTCATCGCTGTCCCTTCCTCTTGGTCAGTGGGAAGATGACTTCCTCTTGTCCTCCCCTGACTCACAGGCAGGTCCGAGGTGCTGTGCTGCACAGGCGACAGTCCCAGCCCCTGATGGGGCGCAGTCCCAGCAATGCCTCCAAGTTCCCGGGCGACCTTGAGGGAGTCCCAGTTTCTCTGCTGGTAAGAGGGAGCAGCAGCCAGAACAAGCTGTCATCCAGGGATGGGGGGCAGGCCCTGCGCAGAGAAGCCCTAGGAGGGTCCCATGACCCTCGGAGTCACGTGGGGGGGGGCAGGAGTGTGGGGAGGAGGGTTGGAAGGAAGGCACACACCCCTCCCTCCATCACATCAAAGTCAGCTTTCCTGGAGCTTTGGCTGCTTTACATCCTTATAAGATGGAAGGTGGGGAACAAGAGCTAATAAGTAGTGACCGCAGGGTGGCAGTGCCAGGGGGGAGGGGCGGACAGGTCCCTTGGCACCCCCTTCAGGGTGTACCAGCTCAGAAGGGAAAGCTGATTGAAGCATCCACCTTACTTCCTCCCCCATCATCTCAATATGGGCGGTCGCCCCAAATCTTGGCTTCCCAACAAACCTGCAGGCTCGACTCCACGGGCTTTCTTTGGCCACATTTGAGGTTCAAAGGCACCTGAATTTGACCGGGTCTTCACACGCTGCACCCAGCGGCTGTCTCACTGGGGCTGCTGAGGCGCCCGGGGTCGGGGGTCCTCGCATTTCAGGCTTTGGAACCCCGAGCTGGAAACCAGGTCAGCCCGAGAGCCTGTCCCTCCCGCCGCCCCACATCCGATCGGTGTCGCAAGGTATTCCGCAGCCCAGGCTTGTCTTCCCGAGTAACTTCAAATCACCTGTCTGCTCGCTGGTCTTGGCTCCGGCTGCCTTCCCACTGCAGAGGGCGCCATTTATTTGAGGGGGGGCGGGGCAGAGGCAGAGGGAGAAGCAGGCTCCCCACTGAGCTGGGAGCCCAATGTGGGGCTCGATCCCAGCACCCTGGGATCATGACCTGCGTGGAAGGCAGATGCTTAACCGACTGAGTCACCCTGGCGCCCCTAAACCACAAGAGATGCTTAAGGATAGAGAACAAACTGAGGGTTGACGGAGGGAGCTGGGTGGGGGATGGGCTGGATGGGGGCTGGGCATTCAGGAGGGCACGTGATACGATGAGCGCTGGGTGTTGTAGGTAAGTGACGAATCACTGAGTTCTCCTCCTGAAACCGATACTGCCCCGCATGCTCACTAACTAAAATTTTTCTGAAACTTTGGAAGAAAAAGAATGAGAAACGTTCAACACTGCCCTAAAGCACAGGCTCCACCCCACCCTGGGGCGCCTCATACAAGGGGAGAACACACCGGAAACTCTATTTATACGTATTTTATGTCTCACTCCTTGTTCATTGCTTTTGGGGGTGTTTTCGGTTGAGGACCTGCGCATGTCACTTACAGATATCAAACCTACGTGTCGGGGCGCCTGGGCGGCTCAGTGGGTTAAAGCCTCTGCCTTTGGCTCAGGTCCTGATCTCAGGGTCCTGGGATCGAGCCCCGCATCGGGCTCTCTGCTCAGCGGGGAGCCTGCTTCCCACTCTCTCTCTGCCTGCCTCTCTGCCTACTTGTGATCTCTCTCTCTCTGTCAAATATATAAATAAAATCTTAAAAAAAAAAAAAACCCTACGTGTCATGGGGCAGCCTGCTCAAGTCTTTGACCCCCCGAGATGCTCAATCCGAAAAGCCAGCTAAAGGCCGAGACTCTGCTTTGCCCAAAGGCACCCAGTGATGGAGGCAAGGATCAAGATCTGGTCTGTTGGGCCCCCAAATCAGCAGCCCCCCACCCCCGCTGACAGGCTGCCCGGCGGGGAAAGTCGGAAATGTCGGGAACAGAGTGAACGGTGATTGGATTCCAATGAGGCCCATTGTGAAGGGAGGCACCCCAGCTGCAAGGAGGGGGTCTCATATCACTGGGGGCTCCAACCATGCCTCTGACCTCCTCGTGGCTAAAATTCCCCCCTGCCCTCGGTGCACCCATGGCCGCAGCCCCGTAACACTGCTCCGGGCAGGGGGCCGCAGAGAGGGGTGGAGGGGACGCAGGGTAGAAGTCAGGAAAGCTAGGTCAGAGCCTAGCAGAGTCACCGACGTTCCCTCTGTGGGGTCTCAGCCTCCCTCTCCTGGTCTACACTGGCGATCGGATTTGGCAACGCTGGGGTCCATTTCCTGCCCTTCGAGCACTAGCTCTCCCGGTGGGTGACCTGCCTCACCCCTGCTGATCCCCCCCGCCCGACACGCCTCCCTGCGTGACAGCAAGCAGATGTGGCCAGACGCTCCCCTCACGGAGGCCACCTCAGCCACCGTCCTAGCGGCCACTGTTTTCTCAAATCAGCACAGTTTCATTTTCAGAGGAGCCCGTCTATTTCTCCTGGAGAAAGAATCTTCGAAAGTTAGAATAATAAAACCCACAGAGCTGCATATTACCTGCTATTATTGTCTGTTGAAAGAAGTTATATAAAATGTGGCCCTCCCAGAAAATTCTGGATGTGCCCAGAAGCTTCTTTGAGCTGCCGGATGAGCGTAAATCCCACGGAACCCCTCATCTCCATCCACCCCCCCTAAAGACCAGAAACTGAAAACCACCTACGAGGACACCGGCCCACGTGGGCGCCCTTGTGAATGCGCTGGGGGAGGGGGGATGTTTTTTCAAGTGGCTCAGAACCCACTCTGGGAAGTAGTTCACGGTGTAGACACTGTCACCAACGCCCACACACACAAGCTCACGCTTACAGGCCAACCCGTTAGTTTTGCCCTTGAATTCATGGGCCACATGGAAGACAGACAGGGAAAAATGATTTAAATTTTTCATCTAAAAGGACTTCGTCATCGGTTTTCCTAGAGGCAACACGCAGATACAACCCGGTTCAAAAGCCCAGCTCGGGGGTCACCCGGATGTCGCCTGAAGGAGAGAGGGGTGGGCTGTTGTTAGGGGCTCTCGCCCACCCTGGGCTGGGCTTCCTTGGCTCGGAGCCCCAGCCCGGGGGGCTTTGGTGCTCCGTTCTGACCAGCGGGCGTGCTTCCGGACGGAGGCCGGGGGCCTGGAACAGCACTAAAGCCTCTGTCGAATTTTCTTTTTCCTCTGCTGTAAAGGGGAATGCGGTCTCTGACCATTAGCGTGGATTGGGACACACTGGGGACAAAGACACCTGTGACTCTGAGTGGGGCTCTCTGGACAGGAAGGACAGGGCCCTGCCCTTTCTCGGTCCCATCAGCTCTGTGGCCAACCCAGCAAGAACTTCAGGAGCAAGAAGGGTCCCTTCACAGCACCCCCCCCCCCCACAGACCTGTCTCCCAGCGCCCAGTCTCCTGAAGAGGAAGGACACACAGACACACGACAGACACAGACAACTCCCCCCCAGCGAGGTTCCGTTGTAAGGGGGAGGTAGTATTTATTCCCATCTTCCAGAGGCGGGGAGTAGAGGCACAGAGAGGTTGAGTAATGGGCTCAAGGTCACACAGGCAGGAGTAGAAGGGCGGTCTCAACAAGCCCCCTTATCAACTCCCAGTGGACCCTCCTCTGCAGGCGGGCTGTCCCCCTGGCCCCTGTCATCCCCTCCCATCCCCTTCATCACCTGGTCAAGGATCTGGGCAGCACCCTTCTGGGGTGGGATGGTCCCCCAAAGATTTCACGAGGTATTTTATGACCCTAACGAGAATGTTCCCACCCTACCTGGGACACAGTGTTTGTACCGAAAACCTCAGCCTTGATTTCTAGAGCCGAGTGGAAAAACACCTCCCAGTCCAGCCCAGAAGTCGTCCCTGCCCAGAAAAGAGACCCAGACAGGCCAGTCCAGCACCTGCCAAGTCCCACCCCCTGCCCAACCCAGCGCGAGACCGGAGCGGGAGGCCGGCTCACCCCTAGACACGAAGGACCCGTCCCCCCCATCCTGCCAGGCCAGAGACACTTAAGGTGGCCCCCCAAGAAGCCCAGAGCTCAGCCTGGCCCTATCAAGCAGCCCAGCCCAGCCGCTAAAGCAGTCTGGTGTGGAACCTTCCAGAGCCCAGCCCTGTGCTTAGCACAGCCCAAGAAATAGTCAACCAAGAGTCAAAACCAAGGAGCTAAGAATGTCAAGAAGACCAAATCTCCTACTGTGGACTTCAAGGTTTTCTGAGCGAGAACCAAGCATCCGGTGGCTTCTCTGGGTGGGGAGCGTCAGAGGGTCGGATGGAGAAGGGGGCGTCCTGCACCTCAGAAACACGGCAAGGATCCTGCTGCGGGGACCCTCGGATCATCGCTCCTCCAGCCAGAGCTGTGAGCCCCCAAAATCCAGCCCAACCCAAGGTGTTTGAAAGCCCAGCCGAGCGGTCTCTAGAAAGACCACAGGTGATTACACTTTGCCTTCCTCCTCCTGAGTCTGGGTAGTGAATGGCCAACAGGACTGCCTCTGGGATCAGATTATCTGAATTTGAGTCCTGACCCATCTACCTCCACCTGTGTGACCTTGGGCCGCTGTCCCACCCTCTCTGTGCCCCCACTTCCTTCAGCTGTAAGACGGGAATAGATAAGATGCAATTCAAGGTATTTATTTATCTGCTATGTCGCCCAGCCACCAACCATGCAGGACGCACCTGTGCTGGAGCAGGATCCCCAGAAGGGCCCTGCAGGGCCAGGAGCTGACCATTCTGATGGACCTCAGAAAAATCCAGTGGCCAGGATAGCTGGGGCCAGACGACCCCAGCGTGAATGGTCCATTTGACAGAGAGGGCCCCCATTAGCTGTTACTACTCTACGCCTACTACTCTACACCTCTACACAACTCTAAGTTGTGTAGAGGTTGGCCATGAGACCCCTCGGCCTGAATGAAATACTGGGGATGATGTTCAGATTAGAAATAAATGCAACTTTGGACTCGATGCCATTTTTGGAACAAATGGAATTCTCCAGAGCTCCTTGGACGATACCAGGCAAAGAAAGGAGGTCCCTGGAAAATCGTTTTTACCACTTTTGTTGGGCTATATAGACAGCACTGTGTGCATGTAAGGTGCACAGAATCATGGCTTGACTTACGGATGAGAAAGGATGACCACAAGAAGACTAGTTAGCATCCACCATCTCATATAGACTAAAAATATTTTTTGGGGGTCACTTGGGTGGTTCAGTCGGTTAAGCATCTGCCTTCGGCTCAAGTCATGATCTCAGGGTCCTGGGATCGAGTCCCACATCAGGCTCCTTGCTCAGCGGGAAGCCTGCTTCTCCCTCTGCCTGCTGTTCCCCTTGCTTGCGCTCACTCTCTCTCTGTCAAATAAATAAATAAAATCTTTCCAAATAAATAAATACATAAATAATTGGCTCCAAACTGAGTTTATCTGTTGGGTCTAATATTCCAATAGCCCCTTCCAAGGCCCCTCTTTTCTTAAAATGTTATTTTACAGGCTAGCCTTTTTGTGCACTCGATCAGTCAGCTTTTGCTAGATGGTGCCGCAGTGACAAGCAGCCCCCCCCCCC
>CM052890.1:8563020-8580536 GCA_028534135.1 Potos flavus | reverse complement strand
CCCCACATGCCCCGTCTGCATTCCCAACTTCCGGAATGTGTGAGTTCGTAACAAATTGTTGTTCTGCTCTACGAAGGGTGGGCTGTGTGTCACACGGCAGTAGTCCCCAGGACGAATCCTGCCGCCTTCCTCTGCCGGGCTTCTGAACCCGACTCTGAGCCCGTCTTCCGTTGGTCTGATACGCCAGCACCGCAGCCAAGAGGGAGGGTCTGGAAACTTCTAGAACATGGGAAATCATCAAATTATACATTGGGTGGCCACCACAGACAGACAATCACTAGCTCCGGCTGAGGGGCTTTGGCTCCTTGTGGGGGCTAAGGGCTTATAGCCAGTGACAGAAATGACCTCACCCGTCCCTCAGAACTTCTACAAGACTCCAGACCCTGCCACGTTGCTCATGTGCTGACTTCACTCTTCTTTGAAGGCAGTGGCTCTCCAACTCGAGATTATGTCAGCATCTTCTGGAGGGCTTGTTACGCAGAGACCTGGGGGCCCCACCCCCAGAGTTTCGGACTGAGCAGGTCCAAGATGGCGCCTGAGAGTTTGCATTTCTAACAAGTACCCGGGGGCAGCTGCTCTTGCTCTGATGGAATTTGGGAAGTGGATGTGGAGGCTTCGGGATGGTGGTTTCAATCCTGGCTGCGCATTGGTAATCACAGGGGAACTGAGGGAGGGGGTGAAATGCCCGATCCCACTCCAGAGCAATAGAACCAAAAGCAGCCCGAGGGAGCACTTTTCAGCCTGTGGAGAGGACCAGAACCTTCTCTGAAGACGGTGGACATTATAGGGGCTCATCTTCCAGAGAGGAGGTGGGTTCTTAAGTTTAGGAACTCGAAGTAAAGGCCATGCTAGGCCCCAGCCAGGCAGAATGAGAAGTCCTGCCTACCTTTGGGAATAGCATTTGGGTCCAGAGACTCTAGACTTAAGTGGAAAAGGGGTTCCTGGCATCCACACTCTCACACTCCACTCCACCACAGCCGGGCAATTGAGGCCTGGGGGTCAATAAAGAAGACAGGCCCAGGCTCTTTGAAGCAGGAGAGGGCCTGGGCCTGGGTATTTCTACCTCCGATGATTCTGACACCAACCA
Source organism: Potos flavus (assembly GCA_028534135.1). Classification (NCBI taxonomy): domain Eukaryota; kingdom Metazoa; phylum Chordata; class Mammalia; order Carnivora; family Procyonidae; genus Potos; species Potos flavus. Next base: position 8,579,449 of record CM052890.1, on the reverse strand, counting down.
CAGCTTAAGAGCCACTGATCTAGAAAATCCCATCCAAGAAAATATAATGCAAGCCATATGGTCTTTGGAATTTTTAAAAAGTAAAAAAGGAACAGATGAAATCGATTTAATAATAAATTTTATTTAACCCGATATCTAAAATATTATCATTTCGACGTGCAATCGATATAAAAAAATTGAGATATTCTGCATTCTTTTTTCTATGCCAAGTCTTTGAAAGCCAGGGTATGCTTTACTTTATCGTACATCACCGTTTGGATGCTTAACTTTCACCTACAATCCTTGATCTGGGTTTTAGATTTCATAGATTTCCATAACCAAGTTGTTTCAAAGTTGTGTGATCAACATGTCCCAGTTTACCCCTGATTTTAAAGCTGAAAGTCCCAAGTCCTTGACATCCTCCTCAGTCCCAGAAAAAAGAGGACAGTTAATCACGCTATTCCAAACCCACTTGAACTTTTTTTTAATGTTTATTTATTTAAGTCATCTCTACACCCAGCGTGGAGCTCGAAATCACGACCCCAAGATCAAGAGTTGCATGCTCTCCCCACTGAGCCGGCCAGGAGCCCCTTGAACATTTTCTAATAACGGAATCGAGCAGCAGTTTTTACACTTAAATTAAAATGAAGCAAAATTAAGACTTCAGCGTCTCATGGCACTAGCCACGTTTCAACTGCCCAATAGCCATATGTGGTTAATGGCTACCATATTGAAAATCGTGCGTCTAGGAACCAGGAAGCGTCTTCCCTTTTACATAAGACCAGCTATGGAGGATCTGAGCTTGGTTTTCTTAAGAGAACCGTGGTTTCCTCCTGGCCCTTAGAGGACATTAGGCAGAGTTGTTACAGGGGATTAGGGTCACAGAGTAGAATAGCTACCCTGGGAACGTGAGGTGGATAGAATGGGCATTAGGACCTTGAGGACAGGGGGGTTATGATCCAATAGGGGATCACGGTGGTCATGGTGGAGAAGGATGCTGGATTAGAGATACATGGTCTATACAATCATTAGGACTTGGTAATTGATCAGATATAGGGGTTGGGGCGGGGGTGAGGGGGGGACCCGGGTGGCTCATCGGTTAAGCGTTCGACTCTGGATTTTGGCTCCGATCATGATCTCAGCATCATGAGTTGGAGCACCATGTCGGGCGCCCATACTGGAGTCTGCTTAAGTTTCTCTCTCTCCCTCTCCCTCGGCCCCTCCCCACCTTAAAAAAAATCTATCTATCTATCTATCTATAGGGTTGGGGGAACAGGAAGCTAGAGGTAGCAATCTACGACAATTCCCCAATCAACTTCCTCCCTTCCCCACCCCTCAAGTTGGCTCCAAGGCATTCCAGTTACCGACTGCGGCTTACCAAGCCATTTCAAAGTGTAGTGGCTTAAGGCAACAATATGTATTTTATTGTTACTTCTCAGAGTTGTAGAGGCGGGGCTTAGCAGGGTAGTTCTTGCCTTGGCGGGGGGCAGGGGGGGTCTCTCATGCATTTGTGTCATACAAATTCTTCCTCACACATCCGGTAGGGATGCTGGTTGCCAGCTAGGACCTCAGTGGGGCTGTTGGCTAGAGTAGTGCTACGGGCCAAATTGTGTCTAGTGTCCCCAAAGTTCCAATGTTGAAGTCCTAACCCCCGGCACCTCAGAATGTGACCGTATTTGGAAGCAAGCGCTTGAAAATGGTGATTAAGTGGGGTCATTAGCGTGGGCCCTAATCAATATAGTAGGTGTCCCTACAAGAAGAAGAGACTAGGATACAGATAGACACATAGAGGAAGATCATGTGAAGACACGAGGGAAAGACAGACACCAACAAGACGAGGAGAGAAGTCTCAGAAGGAACCAACCTTTCCGACAACCTGATCTCGGACTTTGAGCCTTCAGGTCTGTGAGACGATACATTTTTGCCGTGCTAAGCCCCACCCCAGTCTGTGGTAGTTTGTTACACAGGCCTAACCAACCAGTACCAATGCCTGCCTGTGGTCTGTGTGGCCCATGCTTCCACACAGCATGGCAGAATGGTTCCAAGGGACAGTATCACCTGTTAGGACCTAGTTTCAGAAATCACAGTCCTGCTCAAATTCAAGGGGAGGGAACATAGAGTCACCCCCTGATTCGCATGTTGCCGGAAGAACATGGAGGATGGAAGATCTTACTGCCGCCATCTTGGAAAATACAGCGTGCCACACCAGGTTGGTAACTTGAGGAAACAGGCCTGGCTTCCTTCACCAAGACAGGGATTCCAGGAGGAAGGGGAGAAGGAGAAGGTCAGAGGTGGGTTAGACAATGAGGTCAGGTTCAAACAGGTTGGGTTGACAGAGCCCGCCAACATTTAGATGGAGGAAGCCAACCGCTAGGAAGCTAGATACATCAGTCAGGGCCTCTGGAACATATTCTGACGGGGAACTGTCAATTTGGGGACCATCAACGTATCAAAGCCAGAGACTATGTCCACCCACAGAGTGAGAGAAGATGAGGGTTGAATTATCTATTGCTATATAATAAACCACTCCAAATCTTAGTGGCTAAAAACAACTATTTGTTACTTTTCTACAGGTTGGCTGGGTAATTGCTCTTCTGGTTTCCCCTGGCTCACTCAGGACATTGCATTCATCCAAACAGTGAGCATGAAGGTCCAAGAGGGTCTCATTCTCATGTCAGGAAGTTGAGGCTGGCTGCAGGCCGGGAAGAGCTGGAACACCCAGGCCCCTCCTTCCCTGTGGTCTTTCATCCGGGCTTCTCCACAGCGCGGTGGTCTCAGGGCAGTGTTCTGAGTGGGCGAGTCCCAGTGTATAGGACTCATCAAGCACATTGGCCAAAAAGGTCCTAGAGCCAAACCCAAAGTCCACACGGGACGACTTACCAGGAGGCACGATTCGCCGGCAGCCATTACGGTAAAAATACTCTACAGGAAGGAACACCAAGTGGGCTCCGTTCATTTTAGGGTTGGGCAGAGAAGAAACCACAGATGGCAAAGCCGGAAGAAACAAGGGGGGACCAGAAGGGTACGGCGCTAAGGAATCGAGGGAGAGGAGTGAATTCCACTGGGAAAGTACCACATCAGCACTTGTGTGACGTCAAGGGTGCCTCGTCTCACCCTAGTCCCAGCCTGAAATCATCCCCTGGACTTGGCAACCCACAGGGTTGATTTCTGCAGTTGCTCCCCAAAAACTAGAATCACAGATACAGCTCAACAGAAGCAATTCCGCAACGCAAAGCCATATCATCAAATTTGTAAACGTTAGGATGGTCTGGCTTAACCAGTAGAAAACCCACAGGGCTGCCAACTGCTTTCCACCAAGACCACAGTAAGAAACACCTTTGTACGGAGGGTCACACGTGGACGCACAGGCCAAAATTCAAGTCTCCCGCAACTTGGAAAACATAGTAACCTACCCTTGCGACGTGCAAGGCTCTGTGCCATTTTCTATTCTTGTTTTGTTTTGTCTTTAATGCTAGTCGGCCCTACTAAATTGATTTCACCATCCACTCGTGGGTCATGGCCTAGGGATTCAAAAAATACTGACCGAGGCCAACGCAGACCGAGTCCTGCTGCCTTTAGTCTCGTGTGCTTGGTTTCACCTGTTGGTGGTTTTGTGGTTTTTGTTTTATTTTGTTTTTTGTTTTTTTAATAGAATGTGATGCCTTCAAGCAGGCCTCCCTTCCTCTATTCCACTTATGACTGTGATACCCAGCTGGTTCACACATCTCTATTACTTGCCTGGGCCCTGAATGCATTTCTGTTTGGGCCTTCTAGACCCCTGACTCTAAAAGAATAGGGTTTGCATTTATGCACTCCGTGAATATTGAAATGCCTCTCACTGGCCGGTCACATTGTAAGCGCTGCAAATACAGCAGAGAACAGATAAAAATCACTGCCCTCATGGAGCTGAGATTCTACAAAAGGGACACAGACAAACCAAAAAGAAAAAAAAAAAAAAGTAAATATAGTCTTTATTAGAGGGTGATAAATTCTTTAGTGAAAACAAAGCGGGAAGGGGATCAGCGTGCTCCAAGCTGCCAGATTGCAGGCTTCACACCCCTTTGTGGAAATGAGGGAGCCTCATATGTTCCTACCTAACAGAGGCGGGCTGGGAGAGAGAATGTGGGAGGGCATCGCTGGAGTTTTCCCCCAAAAAGAGCCTTTCCCGACTGCCCCAGCAGGTAAACCTGACCCATCCTGTCCCCAGATTACTCTGCCAAAGGGCGAAGCACCAGCAGCTTTGACCTAGACCATTTCAAACCAGCCAGCCGCTAAGGGGATCCGTTGCAAGCCATGGTCACAGCGCAGTGGCCCCGGGGTGGGAAGCCCTTCGGATTATTTCAGACTGTTCACTAATTCGGCCATCGCAGTCCCCGTCATCCTCTCTCGCGCGGGCTCAACGGCCACCTCATTAGATCTGCCCACATGACCCCTCTCGACCGGACTCCTGGTGACTACGCCTGCCTTATCTCTTGCCTCTCCTCCCTCACATTTTCCGCTCCAGCAAAGCCAAACACAGCACAGTGGGGGCTTTCACGCTTCTGTGCTTTGGACACGCTGTTCCTTCTGCCTGGAAGGCCTCCGGCCTCCAGCCCCGCGCCCCGCCACCCCTCCCCGGCGAGCTCCCATTCATCCTTCAGAACCCAGCCTGGATCACCCTTCCTCCAGGAACCTCCCCCCACCCCACCCCCGCCCCGCGCCAGATCCCCTCGGCCCCACCTCTGTCCGCAGCACCCGTGTCTGTTTTGCTTCTCTGCACTCTAACCACCGATTTCAACAAATCTCTCCCCTCCCAGACCCGGGCCTCCTCCGGCGCCGGAGCTGTGCCGGCTGCTCGTTCGCACCCCGGAGCGCCCGGCCCCGAGCTCGGAGTGAGAGCTGGCAGCTAGGCCCAAGCCGGCCCCCCGTCGCTCCCCACCCCCACCCCCACCCCCCGCCCCCGCGACCCGGCAGGGGCCCGCGTTGCTGCCTTCTGCAGGGGCCCAGTCGGCCCCTCGCGCGGCCGCCCAGCCCCCGACAGCCCCGGCCGGCGGCGCCCGGGCCGCGCGCGACTACAAGTCCCGGCACGCCCCGCAGCGGCCGCGCATGCCCAGCGGGCCGGCGTTTGAGTGGCAAGTTGTTTGTTACAGCGAACACCAGCTGCTCTCCGCGCCGGGCGCCGCGCGCCGCCGCTCCGCCAGCGCTGCCGCCCTCGCCCGCCGCCCGCCCGCCGCCCGCCCGCCGCCCGCGGCCCCTCGCGGCTCGGCGGGCCTCCCCTTTGTCCGCCCCGGGCCGCCCGGCGCCGAGCTCCCGGTCCCCGGGCCGGCCGCCCGCGGCGCTCGGTGCCGGCTGGGCGCGCAGGGGGCGGGGGCCGCGGCTCGCCCCCCGCCGATGAGCCGCCGCGGAGCGCGGGCGGACGATGGAACTCCACATCCTGGAGCACCGGCTGCAAGTTGCCAGCGTCGCCAAGGAGAGCATCCCGCTCTTCACCTACGGCCTGATCAAACTTGCCTTCCTGTCCTCCAAGACCAGGTGAGCGCGCGGGGACGCGGCGCCGGCCGGGGAGAGACAAAGAGGCGCACCCGGGCGGCTGTCCTCGCCGCGGAGGCTCGGAAAACAACTTCGAGTCCCGGGGAGCGCCCCCGCCCCGCCGCCCGCCTTGTTTTCGACTAAGCCACCCGATCTGCCCTCGAACGGGGTCCTTCCACCCCGAGCCACCCCCCCCCGCGGTGCACCCCCGCCGCTGTCTCCCCCCCCCACCCCCATGTCGGTCCCCTCCCTCCCATCCCCTCCCCGAGATCCGGAGGGCCGGGGAGGCTGCAGTGACGAATCCGTGAATGAATGAACGAACGAATGAATGAATGAAAAACAGGTGTGGGGACGCGACAGTGGAAAAAACAAACTAACACCCCCATCCCCCAATCCCTCGGTTGGGCCGGCCCTCGTCGCCGGGGCCGGGGGAGGGATCCTGCTGAGCGCGGCTACCCAGAGCAGAAAATCATAAAATCATTAGTGGGTGTTTATCTCAAGGTGCCTGCGAGGATTGCGGACGGCGCGGGAGGCTGGGGGAGGGCCCGGGAGGGGCTGCGGGTGAGGGTCGCGGTGCTTCTTTCTCCTCCAGGTCCGGGAAGGTGGGGCGGGGGGGGGTGTTGCCGAACCGTGGAAGGGGGAGGAGCAGGCGTGTTTATGGCTCAGCCTCGAGGCTGGGCTTGGATGCTGCAGGGGGAAAAATAGTTGAAGGCCTTGGGAGATTGGGGAAGAAACAACAACCTTTAAAAAACCAAGTTGGATTTTCCCACTGCCAGGTCAGGCTCTGACTTTGTGAGCCCCGGTGGATGCTTGGGTTGAACCGGGTGTGCTTTTTAAGGAGCCGGAACCCAGTGGAGTGTGAGCGGGAGCTAGGCGATGTAACTTAAATCCGTTGTTTGTCCACCATTGCATTGTGACTATTCAAAGCGATGAAGTTGTTGCTGGTTGGATTTTTCGGGGTTGGGGCGGAGGTGGTTCTCCCTCGCTGCAAAATGAATGAATATATTACAGGTCAAGGTTAAGGTTGAAATCATGGGCCCCCTAAGGCTGCCCCCTTGGGCTCCGGGCTGAGGGAAGCTCTGAGGATGCAGGGAAATAATTCAGTCGGAGCCTGTTAAAGTTCTTGCCTGGAAATCTCACTTTGATGTGTGTGTCTGAGCGGGCAGCTCAGTCCCGCCATTGTTTGCGAGATGGAGCGAGATCCGCTGGTGGCATCTTGTTTACTTTCTTCTCCGGCTGCTCGGTGGGGTATGGAGGGTTGAAACCCTCTCCTTCCCCGAGCCCTGGCTCTTTTGATTGCAAAGGTAATTATTAAACAGGTCATTTGAAAACAAAAGCCAACAGCTAAAATTCTGAACCTTTTTCCCTCTCCCCCTCCCCTCCCACCCCCCTCCTCTGGCTGTTGACACCCCCCCATCCCGCCTCTACCTGCCCTCTGCCCGCCACCCCCTAGCCTGTGTTGAGCTTCCAAGGCTGGAGGTAAGAGAAACCGGCCTTGTTTTTCCAACCCTTGGCCCTCAGCCCCAGGCAGCCCCCTGGCTGATTTGTCGGCTACCATTCAAACAAGGATGATGACTCAGGCTGCGGCGCAGGGCCTGGGTGGGTGCTGGGAGGAGGGGGCATCTGGGGGCTTCTTAGAAAGGCAGCAAAGAGCCACTCCCTCTGCCCCTCACCCTTTGTGCAGGGACTGGCCCTCTTCCAGCCTCCACCCCAGGGGCCAGTTTAGAAGACTCACAGATAGACAAGGGGGGGTAGGTTGAGGGGGTGAGCCCCTGCTGCCCTGTCTGACCACGGGAAACGTTCCCCTCATTGAGTTCCCCTTTCTCTCTCTCCTGCTGGAGGCCGCGGGTCTGTGGCCCAGGTGTCCAGTCCAAGCTCAAGATGACTCAGGGGTCAAAGGTCACCTCCTTGTCTCCAGGGTCTGAGTCTAGAAGGTGCTGAGCACATTTGTCGGACAGCTGAAGGCCTGCCTCCCCGGCACTCCGGGCCAGGGACACTGGCTTCAGGTCGTGGCCAGCCCCGCACTGCCTGCGTGACTGTGGCAGGGTCCCTTTCCTGACCGGGCCCTCACTCTGTCCCCCTGTAACGAAGATATGCCCCCCAATCTCACAGAGCTGCCGTGTGTAGAATGCAATGATTGTGGACGCTGGCTTTTTCGCAAGGGGTAGTTGAGTGTGGACGTATTCCTGAAACATTTTGAACAATCAGTCCTCCAGGGCGAACTTTGCCACCCTTTTTGGTTCTCCCACCAGCACCTGCCCCCCCCACACCCCCTCCCCCCCGTGGTGGCCCATAGCCCTGTCACTTTCCCCACCCCAACCCTGACCTAAGTTTAGCTCAAACTAGCCCAGGGGTCAGTGCTTACACACACACACACACACACACACACACACACACACACACCAGCGTCCCCCTGCTGCTCGGTCACAAGTTTTCAGCCGCTTCCTATAGGGTCGTATGCTTGGCATGGCGTTTGAGGCCCCGTGGGATTGAGACCCGGAATCCTCATCTTTAGCCACTCAGGGCAGAGACCCTGGTGAGCCCCAGTTCATTTACCCTTCCCTTCACATCCCTGTGCTTTTGTACTTCTGATTGCTCCTGGAAACATGTCCCTCTCCCAGTAAATTTCTCTTCGCCCCTCGAGATCTAGCGATATCACCCCTGAACCTTGCCTGAACCCCTCCTTCGCTTCGCCCCCTGCAGACTGAATCACTTTTTCCCTCTTGTTTCCGACTGGGTGGAGCCTTGGGAAAGGACATGGCATTGGTAGGTACTCCGTCTGTGTGAGGGTGCAGCTGGGTCCGACAGATGCTAAGATACCCTGCCCCTCCCTGTCCCGAGCCCACAGCCTGATTGGGGGGCAGGGGGAGTGGGTGGGGGGGACACAATAGAGCACGGTGGAGTCAGGGAAGGGGGTCAGCTGGAGTAGCAGACAGGTCTGGGGCATTGCCTGGGGGAGCCTGGGAGGCTTCCTGGAGGAGGCGGCACTGGATCTTAGAGCTTTAAAATAGGAATTAGCTAGGTGGGAAAGGGGATCCTGGTCCTAGACCCCGCACACACCGCCGTACAGCTCTGTGAACTGGGTTTAACGCCCCTTTGCAAAGAAGGAGGCTGGGGTCCAAAGATGAAGTGACTTGCTCAAGGTCACGCGGTGAGCGGGAGAGGCGAGATTTTTGAATCTGCATCTTCTGGCTTACACTCAGAGATTTGCTCTTACAGATTCAAACGACACCCATATCCAGTAGTCCAGCTCTTCCGCGGGCAGCACACGGTTCTAGAGGCTTCGGGGGCACAGAAGGGAAGCTGTAGGCTTCCTGTATCCTTTCCGCCCTGCCTCTGTGGACCTTTTCTCTCTGGGAACGCTCGGCCCGCCTCGCCTACCGGCTCCGTTTTGTACTTCTCGCCGCCCCGCTCAAATGCTCCCTGCCCAGAACCTCTCGTCGCTGCTCAGCTGTCTGTCACAGCATATTGGCCTCTTGTCCTATCCAGATAGGAAATCTTATCCCCAGGAAGCTTTTTGAGCATTGTTTTACCCACTGCTTACCGCCCCCCCCACCCCCAGCCAGCACCAGAGAGAAGCAAGCCACCCATTGATTTCACCATCTCCCAGGAAGAGGTAAAGATGCCGGGTTTGGAGAAGGAAACTGGCTTGCTCAAGGTCACGCAGCTGGGAAGAGACAGAATTGGGATTTGAACCAGGTCCTTTCTCCGCTGTGCTTAGTACACTGCTTTGTCGGCACTTAGTAACTGCCTGCTTGATGGATGTCCGACTCGTGCGTGGAGTGACCCAGATTTCAGCCAGAGTCTCTTATGAGCGCCCTGGGGGCTGAAAGAGGCACAGCGGGCAGAAGCACCTGGGGAAGCCGGGCCCGGCGCCCCGGCCCCTGCCCCAGGTTCAGGGCGGCGTGTGTGTGTGGCTGGACCCGCTGAGGCCACTTATTCTAGGCACAAAGCCGGAGGGCGAGACCCTAGGTGAAAAATCAAGGCCACCCACGGAACCCGTCCTCGGCCGTTGTGGTAGCCTGAGGTTCTGTAGCCTGGCTGAGGGCCCCGTGCAGCCCACCCCACCTCTGGCTCTCCAGCCTCCCTTCTCCCGGCTCCCAGCCACACAGACCGTTTCACCTGCGTGCACGCGCGTGTACACACACACACACACACACACACGCACTATGGCGTCTCCAACCTCAAGCCTTTGTTCTCTCTGCCTGGAATGTTACCCTTTGCCCTACTCCCTTTATCTGCCTGCTCATTCTTTCGGATTCCATTTCGCCTCCTCCAGGAAGTCTTCCCTGAGTGCACAGGCTGAGCTTAGACCCTTCCTCCGGTCTGATGGGCTTAATCTCAAGAAGATGAGATGGGACCAACCCCGGGATATCAGCAGGATGCTTTGGGTTGCGAATAACAAAAAGCCTTCACTTAGCGGGCTAAGTTTGATAGGTTTGTGTGATAAAAGGTTGTGAGTCGGGTGCTCTAAGGGTGGTAACTTATAGGCTTGATGATGTCCTCAAGGACCCGGGTCTTCCTGTCTGTGTCTGGCCGTCCTTGGCATGGCAGTGTGGCTCCCTCTGGAATGGCCGGGGCGGCTATAAGCTTTATTGGTCGTCAGTAGGAAACCCAACGTTGGGAAAGGCTCCCTGCCTTGTGTCTCAGAAACCTCCCCAGGAACACACCCCACTCCTGCACAGACTTCTGCGTCTCATTGAGCAGAACTGGGTCACATGCACAGGCCTGCACCAATCCCTGGCTCAGGGAATGAGACCATCACAGAACAATCAGGACCCACCGCTGCAGGGGGGAGCCTGCCGCCTGGGGGTTCCAGGGGACCAGGGCAGGCAGAAGCTCCTGCTGCTCTTGTGGGACTCAGATTCAGTGTCTGCGACCCTCCAAGGCAAAACTGGGCTCAACTAGTAAGTCTATAGTAAAAATGAGGCCAACTCCAAGTCGAAGTGGGAATATTCCCATCTTACAGGTAAGGACGGCAAGGAACTTGAGTGCCCCAGGACACACGGAAGTGGCAGAGCTGGGATTTGAACCCACGAAGTAAGGCAGTAAGACCTGTTCTGGTGGGGCAGCTGGGCAGCTTAGATGGTTAAGCGTCTGCCTTCTGTTCCGGTCATGATCTCAGGGTCCCGGGATCGAGTCCCGCATCGGGCTCCTTGCTCGGCAGGGAGAGTCTCCTTCTCCCTCTGCCTCTCCCCCTGCTTGTGCTCTCTCTGTCTCTTTTTCTCCCAAATGAATTAATATAATGTTTAAAAAACAAAACAAAACCTGTCCCAGTGACCACTCAGCCAGGCATAGGAGCCCGCCCCATCCCCAAGGGCCACTTAGTAGAGGTGTTGCTGAGAGCCCATCACCATAAAGGGGGGACAAGGGCAAGGTCGTTATCCTGGAGTTCGTTCAGGTGGCAGAAAGCTGCAACACTTTTTTTTTTTTTGGCCAGTAAAATGCTATTATCTTTAAAGCCCACTCTAGAAAGAAAGTCCATCTCATTCGGTTGGCCGAGAAAGCACCTCAGCGACTATGAGGTAAGCACGTGCCCACAGAGACCCACGCTGCCCACCCGGGCCAGACCCGCAGCCTGCTGGTCTCTGGTGCCTCGTGGCCCGCGGGCGGGCGCGCTTGTTGCCGCCTGCGGGAAATCTTGCCAGCGAGCCTGAGCGAGCGCTCAAGACTTCAGAGCCGTTTACAGGGGAAAAGCTCAAAATCGCAAACAGTCCGTCCAAAGTCCATTGGTTTCCTGAGTGCACTGGGCTGAGCCCCCCCACCCTACCCGGCTTGATTGCAGTTTAGGGAAAGACAGGCCCGCGGCCCCGGTGGGAGGGCCTGGGACCCGGGCCCTCGGGCGGAATCCCGGCGCTGCGGCTTCCTGGCCGCCCGACCTGGGGCCAGTTGCTTGACTTAGCTGGGCTGTCACTTCCTTACCTCCGCAGCGGAGATAACGATCACGCCTGCTGCCTGGCCTCTTGCGAGGACTTCATGAGACGGGACAAGCACTTCCATAGAGCCTGGTCCGCTCTAAGCTCCACCCATCGTTCGCGGAGAGGATGTGCCCTGGTTAAGCCGGCCAAAGCCAGGGCCGAGTCGGAAAAGCCCAGGGTCAGGAGGCTTTACGGCCCCGCGCCCGCAAACCCTCTGATTCTAGCGAGAGCAGATTCTTTCGCTACCCTCCAGGAACCTACCTGGGGACACAGGTCGCTTGGGCCTCTGCAAGAGGCAACCCAAATGCTCTGGGACCCCGGAGCTGCGAGCAAGTAAGGCTTCCCAGAGGAGGTGGCACCGTTTGAGGCGGAATGGGAAGACGGCAGGAGGCGGAGGTGCTGGGGATGAAGGCAGACAGGTCGGGCGGGCGGCAGGAGTGGGTGGGCACAGATGGGGCGGGGGAGGGTGTGGGTGGAGGGCCCCAGGGCGAGCCCCGGCGTGAGCCCAGCTGGGGCTTGGCTCTCCACGCGGAAACCCTGCAGCAGGCGCCTGCTCTAGGCAGGGCCCAGCGGGGAGCACACACGGAGCTTCCGTCCCGCGGGGAGGAAAGGTGCGTTCTCCACCAGAGACAGAGGGTGAGGGCCCAAACACCCAGAGGAAGGGGACAGCTGGGGACGGATGACACGGTTCGCTCTGCTTTGCTCAGAAGCCTTCTCAGGCTACCCCTTGCTTCTCACCGGGCGTTGGGAATATTCCTTAATCTGATTTCTTCTCTCGTCCCTGGTTCTGTCCGTGTCCACATCATGCATACCCGATTTTAGAAGTGGGACTCAGTAACTATCCCCAACCCTTTGACAGCCTTCCCTCCGAAAGCTGGGGTGCCCCACCTTTAAGTGGGGTCTGGATTAGTGACTTTCCTCCAACGAGCAGAAGGTGGCAGAGGTGATGGCGAGGCCTCCGAGCCTAGGGCGTAAGCGGATGGCTTCCGCCTGGCTGTGTGTCTCTCTCTCCCTGTCTCCGTCTCCCTTGGATCTCTTGCTCCGGTGGGGCAGCCGCTGTATCGCGGGGACACAGAAGCAGGCGTGTGGAGAGGGATCGAGGCCTCCCACCGACAGCCGGCCTGTGCCCGAGCCACCTGGAAAACAGACTGCTGCCCCGGGCAGGCCTTCCAGTGACCTCGGCCTTCGCCAGCACCTTGACCATGACCTCGTAAGAGATCCTCAGCCACTAGTGCCCAGTGGAGCCGCGCCCAAATTCCTCACGCGTAGGCACTGTGAGAGAGAGAGAGAGAGAGAGAAGTTTGTTGTTCTTTCAAGCCACTGAGTTTTGGGCTGATTTGTTAGGCAATGGGTCACTAATACAGTGACCGTGTAATTTATCATCCACACGGGGACACTCTTGAGAGTAACAGGGAGCCCTAACGATAATTACCCTGGACAACAGGGCAAACCAGAACACATGATCAGCATTCCGACCGGACAGCCCTCGCAGGTGGTTCAGATGACTCTTGGAGTTGGCTCAAGCATCACCTCCTCCAGGAAGCCCCCCGGGGCTGGGCGCGTGATTTCCTGGGATCACTTGGGCCTCGGGGGATAGGCTAGGAGGACCCGTCCCCTCTGTCCTCACTCCACGCGCGTGTCCAGGCCTTGGGACCAATGCTCTGTGCTACCGATTTGTCTCCCGTGGGACCAGAGCAGTCATAAAGAACAGAATTGGTCTTTCTAGAGCCTGCACACGGCTAACAGGTTTTTTTCCCTTATAATGACCTCTGCTACAAGGAACCAGCCCCACCGGTGCCTGGAGCAGTCGGATTCTGGTTGTCCAGCAACCAGACAGGCCCTGGGAAATGTCCAGCAGCTGGCAGTGCCCTAGTTCCTAGGGAGTGTGTTTGCCGGGAGTGTGTTCAATTAAACGTGTAAGGGGAAACTCGCCTCTAGATGCCTTATGCTCCTTAAATAGACTCTATTAGCTGTACTCCAGCCTCTCAGATCTGTGCTTAAAAGCCTGGGGCCTTACCTGTCCACTCATGTGTCTGCCCGCAGTATTCACAATAGCCCGAAGGTGAAGATACCTCTTGTGTCCATCCACGGGCCACATGTGGTTCGTATGTACGGTGGAATATTACTCGGCCTTCAAAAGGAAGTCGATTCTGACCCTGGCTACGGTGCGGATGAACCTTGAGGACGTTACACCCGTGGAGGAAGCCACTCACAAAAGGACAGATACTTTACGATTCCGCTCACATGGGGGGGAGGTACTTCAAGTAGGTGGATTTCTAGACGCAGAGAGTAGGATGGCGGTTGCCAGGGGCCAGAGAGAGGGGGGACTGAGTGGGGACATTGTTGTTTAGTGGCTACTAAACGTCTGTTCGGCAAAATGGAAAGAGTTCTGGAGATCAGCTGCACGACAATGTGTGATATACCTAACGCTATTGAACTGTACCCTTAGACATGGTTAAGATGGGGGGTGCGCCTGGGGGGCCCAGTCGGTTAAGCGTCTGCCTTCAGCTCAGGTCATGATAGCTCAGGATCCTGGGATCGAGCTCGGCGTCGGGCTCCCTGCTCAGCGGGGAGTCTGCTTCTCCCTCTCCCTCTGCCCCTGCCCTCGTTTGTGCTTTCATGCACTCTCTCTCTCTCAAATAAATAAAAGCTTTTTTTTTTAATGGTTTAGATGGTTTTATGTTATGTATGTTTTACCAAAAAAAAAAAAAAGGCCCTAGGAACTTAGAGAGCATGTGGAAACCAAAGGGCAATGTGGCGACCGGAAGGTGGTGAGTCGGGACAGCTCACCACAGCCCACGGGTGTGCCGTGACCGGCCCCATTTCTCTGAGGACATGGAGGCACCACACAGTTCAGTTCCTTGTCCAAGATCCCAAAAACCAATAAGGGAAGAGTAGGGTTTTTTTTTTAATAACCGCTTAATTGAGATATAATTCACATACCATACCGTCGACTCTCTCCGAGTTTACCCTTCACAAGTGTCCGGTACATTTACAGAGTTGTGCAACCGTCACCCCTGTCTAATTCCAGAACGTTCTCATCACCCGCAAGAAACCATACCCGCTAAGCCAGGCTGCCTTCTGCCTCCGCAGATTTGCCTCTTCCAGACGTTCCGTTTAAACGCAAACGGACCACATGGTTCTTTGTGTGACCGGCCTCTTTGACTTCGCGTCATGTTTCCAAGGTTCCTTCCCGTCGTGGCATGTGGCGGGACGCCGTTCCTTTTTACGACCGAATAATACTCCATCGTGTGGCTCTGCTACCTTTTGCTCCTTCGTCCGCAGATGGCCGTTTGGATGGCTTCCACGCGTGAGCTGGCGTGAGTCACGGTGCCGGGGACATCTGTGCGCCACTGTCGGTGGGGACGCGCGTTGCCGTTTCTCCGGGTGCGCGGGTACCAAGGAGTGGGGATCGCCAGGTGGCTCCGTGTGTAACGTTCCGAGGAAGCCCCGGGCTGTCTCCCACACCCGTCGTACCGTGTAACCTGCACCCGGCTGAGGCGGAGGGACTCGAACCCAGCGCTGCGGACTGCGCCCCCTCGGGGTCTTACACAACCACATTAGCTTCGTGTGGGGAGGAGCCTGGAGACCCTTACTGGGCAACCCCAGTCTCAGGGACCTGTTGCTTTGGGGGCAAAGAGGATTATGGGGAAATGGTAGGCGGGTCCCGGAGTGGTGGGCTTCGGGAGGGTACGTCGGTGGCGGGACACACCCGGAGGCTCTGGTGAGGTGTCCGTGGAGGGGGGTGGGCTCCCTCGCCGACCTGAGCGGGGGCCTGCCCAGAGATGAGCAGGGAGGGAGCTGGGGAGGAGGCCGCGGACGGGTCAGCCGTCCCTCTCTGCACGGGCTGCACGGGCCGGCCGCGTCCTGGGCTCGAACTAGGTGCTCGTGTTCAAGGTCGGGTTCGTTTTCCCTCCCAGGCCGGGTCTCCCCTGAAACCAGGCCGGGGCCTCCTGGACACTGCCCTGGACTTTCCCCTCCACCCTTGGGGCCCCTGCCTTCCTCCGCCAGGCCCGCCTTCTTTTTGACGCCCTCCCTACCCCATCGTCGACTCCCTGTCTCGAGCAGGAAAGACAGCGGGTGGAAATTTGTTCTCAAAGTTCAGTCTTTTTTCCTTCAGAGCTCAAAAGTCACCAGGGCAGTGACCGATACGGGGAGCTTAACGGCTCTTTCTGGAGAGCCCACTGTGTCCCCTCTCCCCTCCCTCGTGGCTCCGGGGGAAGGAACGGGTGCCCACCCCGCCAGCCGGGACTCAGTGACACATCCCAGGTGACACAGCAGACACAGAGCACATTGGGGTTCACGCCGGCTCCCCTGCTCCCGGCCACCCTCCTCCCGGGCCCCCCGCACCCCATTAACTCCGGACACAAGATCCTATGCTGACGGCCCTTTCTCAGGGACGTGCCTGCCACGGTCAGTTCAAGGCCACTACTTACCCGCTGCGTGAGCACCGGCAAGTCATCCGCCGCCTCACATGGGACTCAGTGTCCTCATCTTTAAAATGGGTGGTGTAGTATCAATCTCACTTGTGGCGAGGATGGCAGGGAAATTTCATGCCGAGGACTTAGGTGCCCAACACGAGGCAAGCTGGCCATCCGTAGGAGCTCGGCGGATGTTTATGGAGGACCGAAGTGCCCTGGGCTGGACCGCCGGCGTCGGCGAGGGGGCGGCTGCCCAGAAATCTGATCCCGAGGCCTGCAAGTGTGTCGCCCACTCTGGGGCTAAGTGTGGCCCCCGGGGCCCCGGCCTCCTGAAGCCTCCCCCCTAATTGTTTCTTGCCGCCCTGTTCTCCGACCAGGACAACCTCTAGTCTCCCTGCGTGCGCCCCCGCCCCGAGTCTCCCGCCCCCCGGCCCTGCCCTGGGGTCCTCATTGGAAGACAGTCGTGTTCTATGCAGCCTAGAAGGTCTGGCCCAAGTGAGGGTGGGGGTGGGGGAATTCAGAAGGCTCTTTGGACTCCACCGCCTTTAACTGCCTTAGGGGTGAGGCTGGGGCAGGACGCCGAGGAACCAGAGATGGGCCCCC
>CM052890.1:8540651-8562520 GCA_028534135.1 Potos flavus | reverse complement strand
CCCCCCCCCCCCCCCCCCCCCCCCCCCCCCCCCGCCCACCACCAGAGTATCCCGCCTGAAGTCAGCCGGCGTAGTGAAAGCCCTGACTTTACTGGCTTCCAGGGCTGGGTATTTGCTCATCTCTATGGCCGCCGTGCCGCTGAGGGGTGCCAGACCCACGCTCCGCCAGCCCTCGAAGCTGGGGCCCTCCGCCCCGGGACCATCCCCTCCCAGATCCTGAGCTCTCTCCTCTCCACGACTGTTGGAAACCGTCCCAGGTACCAGGACCCCAGCCGTCCCATCTCTTGCCACATTTAGCCTCTCCAGGCGGCAGGTTCAGGGACCGGCTGGGCCCCGAGCAGCACCCTTCCCGGGGCCTGGGTGGAGAGGACGTTGGTGCCACGGGGGGCCCAGCCCCGGGGCCCAGAGGATCTCCGGATCCCCCACACACCACTGAGCGCTCACATGGCTCATTCTGTCCCCTTACCAGCTCTCAGCCTTTGTCAGGCCATTGACCTCTCTGAGCCTCAGCTGCTTTATCTGCTAGATGGGCTGATACTATTGGCGGCCATTTTTATGCCACATTCTGTACTTTCTCACCTCTTTCCTGTCACTACTGTCTCTCTCCCTCCCTCCCTCCGTCTGTCTCCGTGACTTTGGCAGAGGAAACATGGCCCCAGGGATGTTGGCCATCGCCAAGTGAGGATTTTAATAAAAGTGAAATATTGGGCCCAAAGCCCGTGGAAAGCCCTCACGGCCTGGACCTCGCCACCGCGGGGCAGCCTGGAGAGACGATGACAGCCGTAACCCAAGCACAGCCCAGTGTAGCCTCCTCGGGGAGGTGTGGGTGGGGAGGCTGGGTCGTGAGGGGGTAAACTGGCCCCACGGGCGTCCGTGTTGAAGTCGGGGCCCCAGCCTTGACTCTTTTGGCCAGAGAGCAAGGTGTAGGGAGGCAGCGCAGGTGGGAGTTCTGTAGGCGTGTTTCGACTGAAGCCTGAGCCCCCTGGCCAGGTGCCCGAACATTCCAGAAAGTTCGGCGGTCCGGGTAGTAAGCAAAGCCCTGCTCTGACTGGGCCCACGTGGCCGGGGCAGCCGGAGACGGGGCAGCCGGAGACACAACCCGACGGGCTGTGTGCAGGGGAGCAGCGAGGGGCAGGGCTGCGGGCTGGGGGCAGAGCCGTCACGTCCACTCCTCTCCTGTCCCCCCCCCCGTCGTTGGGGTAAGCACTGCCTTCCTAGTGGAGAAGGATGGGCAGCGCGGTGAATCCCTTGTTCCTGGACCACCTTCGGTTCACATTTCATTTCATGGCTTTGGAACTGAATCCTAGAAAGACAGGACTGGCCGTGGAGCACGGTGGTCCCCCCTAATCCCCCCAGGCAGCCGTTCCACACCATTTTCCAGGGGCTTTTCCTCATTTCAGCGCTTTACTCTTCATCGCGGGGCTCCGTCCCCTGCCTTCACCAACGTCTCTTGGTAACCTGCGAGGCCTTCTTGGGTGCCATGGGCCGAATGCTCATGTCCCCCCAAAACTCATATGCTGAAGCCCTAACCCCAGATGGGGACTGTATTTGGAGGGAATTATGGTCAAATGAGGTCGGGAGGGGGGCCCCCACCCAATAGGATTAGTGTCCTGGTAAGAAGTGACACCAGGGAGCGCGCTCACGGCGAGAAGGTGGCCGCAGCAAACCAGGAAAAGCGCTGTCTCCAGCAGCCGCACCAGCACCTCCAGCCTCCAGCCTCCAGCCTCCAGAACGGGGAGCGGCGAATCTCTGCCGCCCAGCGGCGGGTGCTTCGTTCGGGAGCTCTGTGTCCTCTGTGTCCCCAGTCCGTCTCCCCGACCTTCCCGGGCCCATGCAGGGAGGACCCGCGGAAGGAGCCCAGACTCGAGGCCTGTTCAGGCCCTCCTCCTCCGCTGACGGGACCGGGTCCCGAGCCTCAGGGTGCCCGCCTTGGTAACGGGAGGGCGAAGACAGCGGCAGGAGCTCAGGGTTCAGAGGCACAGCGAAGAGAGTTCCTGCCCTTTCTTCCTGGCTCAAGGCCGAGCTCCTTAAAAGTGCTCAGCGTCGGTGTCGTCCCTGAGGGCTGTCCTGGGAGACGTGGTGGGAACACGAGCATCATACTCCAGGCCCCGCATCACGGCAGCAGCGGGCCTTTTGCTCCTAAGGGGCCGCACTGAGGCTCCCGACATCATGCAGCCGGCGGTGCAGTCCGAGCCTGGCACGGTCCCGAGGCCGGCGGCGTGAGGGTTGGCCGCAGCACGGTGGTCAGGGGCCGGGGAGAGCACGAGGGCCCGGCCCCCGGTGGAGGCCACTTGCCTTTGAGCGAGCGATGCATCGCAGAGTTCCAGAACTGCGCGGTCCCAGTCAGGAGCCTCTAGCCACACGTGGCTGTCCAAATTCAAAGTCATTAACATCAGATCGAACCAAAACTTCTTCAGCCGCACTCGCCGCCCTTCCGAAGGGCTCCGTGGCCACGTGCGGCCGGCCGCTATCGAGCTGGACGGTGTGGGCGCCGAACTTTTGCACGATCCCGGAAGCGCTCCCAGACGGCACTGGGTTAGAAGACTCGCTTGGGCAGCGAGGGAGAATGCCGGGTCCGTTCTGGCAGCGGCCGGCCTGGTTCAGGTGTGGTCTCAGCGGGTCAGCCCTGGCCGGGTTTCCCATCCCTTGAAGGCAGGTGCGTGCCGTGGGCCTCTCTAAACAGAACAGTTGCGCGTGGTGTCGGGTGCTGTGGTTGGGCCTCGGCTGGCAGGGCTGGCGGGAATGGGTTCCACTGGGAGACCCCCAGCCACCCACAGACTCCGCTTTCAGCTTCGTGCTCAACACCACCTCCAGGAAGCCTTCCCGGAGCCCCAGACCCCTCCCCGCCAGCATCCACCAGTTGTCCCATCTCCGCTTACTCCCTGAATCACACCCCCCCCCCTTGTATAAATACATCATCCCGTCTGCATCCCCAGCACACAGCCCTGGGCCCGTGGAACCCTGGTGGACAGGCCACGTGTTCTGACTTGAGGAGCCACAAGATACCAGCCCAAAGCCCCGGGAGGCACAGGACGAGCCCAGGGCGGCCCAGCTTGCTGGGGGTGGCGCCGGGGGGTGGGGGTGGGGGGTCATAGTTCACACTCCTTCGTGACTCCCAGCTGAAGGCCCTCCCAGAACGGTGACAGGGGTGCGACCGCCCAGGCTCTGGGCTGGGGCCCCGGGGAGTTCCAGAGGGAGGCAGGCAGCGAACCGCCTGAACTCCCACTTGGAGTCGAGAGCTGGCTGGTTGGCCCAGGCCACTCTGGTTTCTCTGGTTTACATTTTGCTTAGCCGACTCCTGACCCCACCTCTGAGGCAGCCCCCAGGGAGCTCTGAGGAGCGCCCCCCCCAATCAGAACTCCAGGCGCAGACCCCACGGGTGGCCACTCCCACGGGCACCCCTTGCCATCCGGGAAATCGACTCCCCCTGAGCCCTAAACCCTAGACACTTGAGAACGTTTCGGGGTCTGGGAAGGGGAAACGAGGTATTCGGAGCCCAGACGTGTTTTCTTTGGCCCACCCACTGTGTTTTTAAAAAAATTATACCAACTTTTAAACATTGAGAGAGCTCACAGAACTCTGGATTTCCATCTTCCCTGGAAAACACTGGAAGGATCTTGTGACCCAGGACCCACAGGGTAACGATTTCTCAGAGCTGAGTGGCAGCTGACCCCCCTCCAGCAGGGAGAGAGCCCCCCCTCACCCCAAGGCAGCCTCCCCTGTGGGCCCTCACACCGAGACCCAGTGCTGGGCCCGTTTGTCATTGTGTTACTCCCAGCGAGTTCCTTGGGTACAGAAAAAATATGTCTCTATTCTTCTTGCCCTAAAGTGCAAGGAAGAAAAACGGAGTGAGAGGGCCCCGTGTGTCTTGGTGCAAGTGAGGACCGTCCCTGGGCGTTTCATAGGCTAAGTGTGGCTGGCTTAGCCTTGGTTCTCCTCGCCTGAGGGTCTCAGCTGCCTGCCCCGGCCGGCCTCCGAGCGCGACCTCTGTTCTAGACATTTCCAAGCTCTTCCTTGATGGAGGGCCTCCTCCCATCCTCCGTCCCACCTGGAAGCCCCGCGAGCACATCTGTGTCCGGCTCCCGATCTTGGGGGGCTCGGGCAGATACCGCGGACTCTGGTCAAGGCAGTGGGGACTGGCCACAGCCCCTCTTGGCGCTCCTGACCGTCCTCCGGGGCTCCCAGCTGGAGGGGCATGGGGGCTGGGGTCTGCCTCGGTGCCCGTCTGCCATGGCCACGGGCTTCCGTGTCTGGTTCCTCTGTCCCCCAATCCCCCAGGGTCCCCGCTTTGCACTGTGACGGATGGAGCCTGAGCCCAGCTCCCCCCACCTGAGGGAAGACGGGACCCAAGCAGGAGCAGAGAGGGGTGTGCAGAGATTGAACGGGAAGATTGCTGGGGAAATGCAGGAAGAAAATCTTAAAAAAAAAACCACACAGACCCAATCTGCTGCCACCCCCGCCCCTCAACCCTGCCTCGTACATTCAAAGCTTTTTTTTCCTTAATGGAACTTGGGTGCCCAGAATTTGATTACTCATCATCCTTGGTCTGTGACATACATATTGATCCTGCTTTTACTTTACCTTGGTTTATTGTTTGAAGAACAGTACCCCCCACTGCGACCATGACATTGATGGTGACTGCCGTCTACCCACGCTTATCTTTCCCTTGACTTCTGCAAACAGCGTGGTTCCCAGTATCTATCTGAAAAAGCGAGTCTGGCTGTGTGTCGCCTCCTGGGGCTTCCTTTCCTCGGCCCAGTGTCGTATTCCAAAGCGTAGACGGGTGTAGACGGTTGAACCACACCCTCGTGTAAACGTACATATCTTTTCGGTAATAAAAAGAGCCACCAACTCTATAAAGCGAAACGGATGGATCTCAAAAGACGTTGGACAAAAGGAGCCAGACCCAGAACGGGCCCCACTACTGTACGAGGTCACGGCGATGGAGCTCCCAAAACCGACCGACCCGTGCGGGTGGGGCAGGGCTTGCGTCTCATGGGCCGGAGGGGCCGACCCTGCAGTGCTGGGAACGTTTGTGTGTCAACCGGGCCGGTGCGGATGTGGGGATGTCCATTTGTCACGGCTCATCCAGTCGTACCCCCGAAATCTGTACAGTAAATTATGCCACGGTTTTGAAAGAGTTTGGGGTAAAAAAAAAAAAAAAAAAAGGTGTAAGGAATGAGGATCCAAGCCCTGCTTTGATCTCATGAAAAGCATGTCTCGCCCAAAACGACGAGGGCCGTTTGGGACCTGCTGCTCGGCTCGGGTTCTGGGACAGGGACGTCGCCAAGGGGCTTTGCGGAATGTTTCCTCCTCGTCATCACATCATCTCCTCACTCCAGCCCGTGTTCTGGGGGACCCTAGAGGCCCACCCAGGGGCCTGCGCCGCACGGCACGGCTGCAATCGAGGCATGAAGGAGACCCCAGGGGGACCCGAGCGAGAAAGGCAGCTTGTGCCTTCGGCCTCCACCCAACACGCCTGCCCCCCAAGACTGATCCTCTTTGGTGGGGATGTGGCAGCCGCGTGGGGCGTCACGGATCGGACGTCTGCGGCTCTGTGAATTCCCGTAGCCTGGCCGCCCCTGGGGAGGCCAACACCCACAAGAGACCCGGCGTTCCCAAAGTGTCCCCACTCGCCCCTTCCAGGGACCACGCTCCTCTCCTGCCCACTCCCTGTGCCGACCTCTCTTGCTTCTATGTGATTCTGCCTATTTGGGGAGCATTGTGGGTGCCCAGACTGGGACAGTCCCAGGCCCCCCAAGACGGTTGGTTTCCCTAGTCACCTCCCTGCTGGTGACACGGTACACGGGCCCTGCGTGTGCCCCACGGACACACGCAGCCCTGGGTGGGGGGAGGGGGGAGAGCAGAGGCTTTTTAGGTGGACGCTGCCCTGCAGGTAGGCTCTCGCCCGGGCTGGGCCCCCAGCACGTGGCGGTGGGTTCGCTCTACCGAAGCCCATGGCCGGGCAGCTGACCGGGGCCCCTCCTGAGCAGGGGGGGCGTAAACGTCCTGCCAGGAAGGCTGGTACCAGCACCCCCCAATCTCTCCGGCTTTCCAGTTTTGGCCCAACAGCTTCAGCTGTACCTTTTAGAGCCTTACAGGTGAGTTCCAGTGCGTTGAGCAGGGAAGAGCTAGGGTTCTTTGCCCAGCCCTGTTCCTGCTGTGGGAAGAGATAGACGATGGTCCTGCGGGACCCCTTTCCTGCCTGTTCTGCAGCCGGAGCGAATGTCCGTAGGTCCGCGAAGGGCAGAATTAAAACTAGCTGGGTATCGGTTAAATGGCGATCACAGGGATAGAACCTTCTAGAAGTAAGCTACCCAGGATAGAATGAATCTCCTCAAAAAGGAGTGAGCGTCCCCTACCTAGGGGTATGCAAACGGGAGCTGGCTCTCCATCTCTCCAGATTTCATTACTGAACGAGGTGACACACAGTTGGCCCCAGTCCCCCCCCCCCCCGCTTGATTTTGTGCCCCCGCTGTGTTCCGCCTCCCTGTCTGGGGGATTTTCGGAGGGTCCCTGTTCTGTGGCTTAGTGGGGAACCTGTTGTAATCTGCCCCAGAGATTGAAGAAACCCTCACAACACCCTTCCCTCTGCTCACCGAGCTGGGTCACAGATCCGAGCTCGCAGAGTGGGCCTGCTAGACAAGTTTACCTGGAAATCTGGAAATGGCCCTTCCTGACGGCAGCACCCCCCCCCCACCCTCCCCCTTGCCTCCCACTTGAGGTCGTTGCCGGAACAGGGCTCCGACGGGCCGGGGCTTGCCAGGATGCCTGAGGGGAGGCCCGTGTGAGGGCCTCGCTCTGCTGGGTTAGGAATCCGAGAGTAAACAGATCGAGTTTCCAGTGTCAGCTGGGCCTTCCATAACAGGCGCCACAGCAGTGGAAGACGAGAATGTTCTCTAAGATGACTCAGCCTCCCGGCCCCCAGGTAGGGGCAGCCACCGGCCTTGGCTCTGCCCCGGTGACCAGCTGCCGGCCAAGCCCTAGGGGATGGCGGCGTGTTCCCAGGCTCGAGGACCGCGGTGTACCTGTGTAGCACGCTGTCAGGGTGAGGGCACGTGCGGCTGGCCGTCTGACAGGTTGCTGTCCTCAGTTTCCCCATCTGTGAAATGGGGTCAGCAGTTCTCCCCGGGGGCCAGGGAGGGGGGACGGGGTGTGAAGGGAGTCCAAGGCGGTGTAGGCGGAGAAGTGCACATTGGAAGCTTGGGGGGAAAGCCTGGACCACCGCAGCTGGAACTCTGGGAGTGATAGAATTGCGGGGGGGGGCCCTGGAGAGCCACCTTCATCATGGAGGGGAAGAGAAGTTACTACAGGGAAAGAAAGAGGGGCGTCACTGTTAGAAGTTGGAGGAGGCTGTGTGGTAGGTTCGTGTCCAGGGGAAGGCCTTGGCCGGCCGGGTGGGGTCTAGCCGATCAAGGGCAAGGACAGGAGGGCCTCTGAGAGGAGGCCGCGGGGGTGTGGCGGGGGGAGGTCGTTGCCGAGCTGAGCCGCATCCTTTAGAAGGCAGAGGCTGGCCAGTGACAATAGCCAGAGGGTTGGGGTGACCCTCTGGGGGAGAGGAAGAAAGAAGGTGGTGGCCTAGGGAGGAGATGGGGATGAGGGAGACTTTTTTTAGGATGTTGGAAACTTAAGTCTGTTTGTAGTTACGACCAGGAAGCCAAGAAGAGGGAGGGAGGCCAGGCGCTTGTGGGAATGGTGAGAGAAGCTTGCCCCGGGGCTGGTTTTCTCAGGCCAGAGACAAGAGATAAGATGGGTGAGAAAACAGAGATGCTTGGAGAGGGGGCCCTCCCCAGCTGGCCTAAATCGTAGGAAACCGGGGGTGTGGGGTCAGGGTGCAGAGCTCGGGGGAGAGGGCGGGCTGAGCCGATCCTGCAGAGGGGCCGGGCCCTGGGGGGATTTCTGGCTGGAGGTCACGGCTGAGAAGGTCAGTTGTTGGACAGAGGTCATCTGAGGATGGGGTCGGCCAAGGGGGCCGCCCAGGAAACCCCGCCCTCGAACCGGCAGCGGATGGCACAGAATCCGAGTGGCTGCCAGAGAGGAGAGGCACTCAGATGACCCAAGAGCCAGGGGGCATCCAGAGTTGCCAGGCAACATGGCAACACCCCCCCCCCCCCCTTGATTCCACAATCCTGTAATCGCCAAGCCCTCTAGGGGCTGCGGTTCCCAATATAGTGTCAGGGACTTGGCCAGGGGCGTGGTGGGGGGTGCACAGAGGACGACTACGGATGGCTTTGGGGTCCAGTATGTTGATGATCGTTTTCAGCATCCGGACAAAAGGCTGGAAGGGTACGCAGGAGGTTGTATGTCTTCAATGAGCTTCTGGCTGTGTCTGGAGGAAACCAGGAGAGCCTCAGCCCTGAACCCAGACGGAAAGGAAGGGAAAAAACTGGTGTGTCGTAGACCTGGGGCTTCTACCCGCAAGGGGGTGCTGACCTCTCACCCTGGCCCCAGCAATCGGTGGGGGGGGTAGCCCCTCTCGATGAGTGGGGAGACAGGCTCAGGGGTCGCGGCAATGGCTGACGCCGTAACTGGGACTCACAGCCAGGCGCCTGACTGCAGAGCACTGTTCTTTGGGGAGGACGAGCATGGGAGGCACAGCACCATCAGAGGGTCAAATAGAGGCCGGACTGTAGGGACCCGGCCGGGGCGTGTAGATCCATCTGTGGAGCCGAAGGGAGGCCCCAAATCACTGACCAGCCAGGGCCACCTGGAATGACCTGGCTCGGGGGAGCCGCAGCCCTGGGACGGGTCCTGTACATTCATCCCGCGACTCTTGCCTGATTCTGGCGCCTGGTGTCTCCCCCCCCCCCCCCGCCCCCCGCCCGTGGCCTCCTCCTCTGATGGCTCTTGAGTGGCGTTTCCCACTCTGGTGTCCCCCCGCCGTGGCTGCGGTTCTGCGGCTGGGTCCAAACGACCACCACTTGGGTTTGACCAGGGGTCACCCCCATCCCATACTAACCCCCACCCCGGGTAACCCCATGTTCTTCATCCCCTTGCTCCTTCTTTTTTTTTTTTTTTAAGATTTTATTTATTTGACAGAGAGAGACACAGCGAGAGAGGGAACACAGGCAGGGGGAGTGGGAGAGGGAGAAGCAGGCTTCCCGCGGAGCAGGGAGCATGACGAGGGGCTCGATCCCAGGACCCTGGGATCATGACCTGAGCCACGCAGGCGCCCCCTCCTTGCTTCTTTTTTGTGTATTTTGCGACTACATGTGGTCTTAAAGGTGTATTTTGTATTTTAAAGAGCAGTTCCTTTTATCGCTGCCGAAATAAACGACGCTATCCATAGTGTTTGGGGACCAACTTTGTGATCCACTATCATATTGTTGAGACTCATTCATATTTTTGCAAGTCACGGTAGACTGTTCATCCTGAAGGCTGGGTCCTAGTCTGTCGTCGTCCGCCTCCTTGCCCGGCGACGGCCGTCTGGGTTCCTAGCCAGCTTTCTGTTCCCGAGAACAATTCTAAATTCTCGTGTCCGAGGCTCCTGTGACACACGTGTGAGAGGGTGGCTGCCTCCCAGGGGACGTGTGCGGCCCACACCTCCCTCCCGGCTGCCCCCACCGTAGACACCGCGCAGCCTAGCAGACTCGGGGCCGCAACTGCCTCACAACCCTAACTGAGCCTCGGGCTTCCTGCCGGAGAAATGGGAATAATTAGTTGGGCTACACGTCTGTTTGGTTAGTGCCGATGACGCACAGACCGCATCACCTCCTGTCCCAGCCGTGCGGGGGCGGGGGCGGGGGTAAGACTCGGCCCATCTCCCAGGAGCAGGTGTGTCGCTAAGCACAGTCAGATCTGGAAGTGAATGATCCCTGACGTTATCCTCACTGGAGAGGGACAGGCCGGGGCTTTGACCTGCCTGGGGGTGCTGCGCCGGGCTCCTTGGCCCCCGCGTGAGGCTGACCCATCTCTCTGGAAGAGAGGCGGGGCAGGGGCCACGGGAATGGGGAGATCCGGAATCAGGCAGACATCACTTTACAGCAGAGAAGCCAAGAACCTTCCCCTGCCTGCAAGGCCTGAGCCCCGCCTGGACGGGCATGCTGCTGCGAGGTCCGGTTCCGCCTGGGTCCCCAGGCCAGCTCCTGGGCTCGCCGCCTTGCCTGACCACGCGAGCTCAGGCAGGATCTTGAGCACTGCCGTGTGTGTTCAGTACCTCCCTAAATCCCACTCTACCCTGCCAAACCTCTTCAGAGATAAGAAAGCCGAGATCCACACATGGGCCCTTTCCATCTCAGACCCCCCCCAGGGAAGAAGGAGAACGACCAGTCAGCTCATAGCCTGCACTTGGCTGTGGGTTCATGAAACTAGAGGCTGGATCCCCAGACTGTGGTCCTACGCTGGCAGGGCTGTTCCCCCCACCAGCCTACCCACCTGGCTGCCCCAGGCCATTGGGACATGCATAAGGAGGCTTGTGGCTTTGGCCCTCAGTGCAGGACTAGGCCAGCCTGTTGTTCCCCACCTTCCCCAGGTCTCCGTGGAGGAAAGAATGGAGGTGTCAGCAGGGATCAGATGCAGAGACGACGACAACCTGCCCGCTGACCTCATCTCCCCGAGGTGTTGAGTCTTATTTCCTGGCCGCCCGCGGACCCACGCCCACCACCTGGACCTGGAAGGGTCTCTCCCCCTTCCCCCGCCACTCAGCCACTCTGGCCTCTGTCGCTCTGTCACTGAGCGTGTGGCCACTCCCCGGACAGCGGCATGCCAGCTCCTCCTCCCCCAGGTCCTGTGGGGACCTTCCTGGTACCTGCTCGATTTCCCTTCTTGTTGCGGCCACACGGACCTAACCGAATTGACCGTTGTCGCCGTTCCAAAGTGCGCATGCCGGCGGCATCAAGCACAATCACGTTGTTGAGTAACCCTCCCTGCCATCCCTCTCCAGAACTTTTCCATCATCTCAGCCCGCAGCTCTCTGTCCATTCAGGGACCGCTGCCCGTCTCCCCTCCCTGCAGCTCCTGGCAGCCACGCCCTGCTCAGTCCGAGATCGCCAACCCCGTCCCCCCCAGCCCCTCTGCCCCTTCTCCACTTTTCTGAGTTGGTCTGCGGCACGCACCACCGTCTGATGCACTATTTTATTTTATTTTTCCACCGCTGCACGTAAACCCTGATTGTCCGATTCTTGGACGTGTGTCCCCGAGCACCTGCCACAGAGCTCAACACATACAAGCGCTTAGTGATCTGTTTGTCAAATGACTGAATGATCTAGCCGCTGAATTGAGCTTCCGCCTGAGCCTGGGAGCTCCCCCCTTGCGCCCTACCCACCCCCTGTTCGCCATCCCTGGGTCACCCTAGAACTTGCGAGTGCCACGACCCACACGGTGATTGTCCTGGCCGCCCTCTGGTTGCCAAAGACAGTAGAAATGAAATGTCAGGAACACGAGAGACCTAGCGAAGACCCAGGAGGAAGAGAGAAAAAGGCCACGGCCGGTTGAGGGAAGGAAAGCCTGGACCAGCGTGAGGCCGGCACACTGTCTCTCGCTGTTTGTCGTGGAAGGCTCCTGGGCCGTCGGCTGGGGCCAAGGGGCTGGGGCAGGTGGCGGTCAGAAGCCGGGTGGACCCCAGCCCCTCCCCCTCCGCCCTGCTGCCCGGGGAGATGTGGCCCACCCTCCCTGGCTCCAAACCCACCGGGCCGGCCTTGGCGAGAAACACTCCTCGCTTCCCAGGCTGAATTCAAAACGGGCCCGTGGGCGGTCGGAGACCCCCACCCCCGGTGGAACAAAAGACGGAGAACGATGTGTCCACGGGGCCCATCCCGGGGTGCACGAAGACCGTGACTCCCCAGCTGGCCGGGCTGCCTTCCTGAAGCGTCTACACCTGTGATGAGCCGGCAGGTGACCTCAGCAGGGGCTGGCTGACACGGGGCGTCCTGACCCCGCAGGAAGTGGGCTCCAGTCCCAGACGGGATGTGGCTCCCACCCGCCCTAGATTCAGGTCCTCGGTGTCTGGGACACAAGGGGAAGGGAGCGGGGCACAGCCTGCCGGGACCCTCCGCCAGCCAGCAGGTGAACGGAGAAGGCGAGACGCGTGCCCATAGGGGCCCCCATCCCCGGCTGCCCCAGATCTGGACGGTCCGCCTGCTCAGACACGCCAGATGTCTGTGAAGGTCCCTCGGCCTCTGCGTGGCGTGTCAGGGAACTGGGGGTAGGGGTTCTGGGATCAGGCCCGGGGCTGCAGAGCCCCTGGGGATCTCGGGCTGAGCCGCTTCCGTCGTAAACCAGCATGCTGGCTCCCTCGTGGGGGCTGGGCCACGGCTTAGGTGGGTGGAGACTTTAAGGCCAAAGCTTGTTGCTTGGAGGGTCAGGTGTGTAAGAGCCGGCACCACGCGGGACCTTGGAGGGGCCTCAGTGCATCCTCCCCGCGGAGACCCCATCCCGCCGCAGCCCCTCGGAGAACCGCCAGCTCACCGCGCTGCCCTCTCTGGCTAGCTGGCCTTAGCGCTTCTGTTTCCGGGGAATACAGGCCGGCCTCCCTGAGGCCTCCCCGTCCGCTACCTCCGCCACCCGAGAATAACTAGCTGGCCTATCGTGTTGAGTGCTGACTATAGTTACAGTGGGTCTTCGCTCATTGGTGTTTCTTCAACAACAACCCTGTGAAGTAGGGTTATTATCCCCGTTGTATACAGGAGGACACTGAAGCACAGAGAGGGTAAGCAACTTACCTGAGGTCACACAGCCATAAGCAGCAGCACCCCTTCCCTCCTATGGGGCACAACGGCCACAGAGAAGTAAAGGTGGCGGCTGGAATCTTCCTCCATGCCAAAGGGGGCACAGTCTGCGGTCCCCGCAGTTCCTCTGGGCCTGCCCTGTGTTGGCCTTGAGGCTCTGAACAGACACAGGCCTCCTGGCATGGGCGGCCTACATCTCGTACCCCTATTGTGTTCAACAGAGTGCAGTGATTTATTGGCACCCCCTGGATGAGGGACTTGCATGATTCTCGGGCTGTGTCCTGATCCACAAGCTGCTGTTCCCCAGTCTCCCGCCTTCATTGCTCGGGGCTGTAGGGTTTTATGTACTATCTACCTGATGACGGCTCCGGCAGGACCTGCCGGGTGATGGTCACGCACGGTTGCATAGGTTGTGCACTGCCCAACTCTGAGAGCGCTCTTCGCAGAGACCATGCAGTGAATGAGCCCTGTCCCCAGAGCTGTGATACACCACCTGCCCAGCTGCCTGGACAGCAGATCTGTCTTGGGTTCTGATCCGAGCTGGTTGGGATTTTGCCTGCCCTTAAACGGTGTTTCTCAGACAGACCGTGGTTCTAGGATCATCTTTCTGTGCCTTCCTGGCCAGGCCCCTTGAGGTCGCCCTGCTGTGGAGCTGGCGGGGTTCCATGCGGCCCAAGCTGGAGCTGGATGGGAACCAGTCCACCTTGAACCTGGCCCTCCCTGTACAGAAGAATGAAGGAGCCCAGGGCTCACTGCCCCCAGGTGCCAAGTTGGGACTAGTACACAGGCCTTCACGCTGTCCCAGGCTGCTTTATTTTCCTTGTTGTTCCAGCCGTTCCTGAGTACCATGAGGGCATCCAGAGGGCACCCTGCTCTCCTCCTCCTCCTCGGGTTTCCTAACAGCACTGAGCAGAGGCTGGCTAATTGCTGGGTTTTGGTCGTCTCTCTAGCTCCGCATACACAAAGTACAGGGAGGCCACAAACGCTGGGGGCCCAAGCATCTGGAGTGTGGCTCTAGCCATGACTCAGAAGGTCGGGACTGGAGACTTTAGTGTCTCCCAGAGGAGGGGCAAGTCAAGGCAGTGCCCCACAAAGGGCCAGCGGGGCTCATCCGATCAGGGCTTCTCTGGCTTGAGGGTAAGTTTGTGGCTATAGTCCACTTTTTTGCTCATTGGACAATGAGTGTTGATTCTGTTCCCAGCCTATGTCAGGTACTAAGTGTATGTACGGAGAATCCACAGTCCTTGCCAAAGAGAGCTCATGGTGTGCTGGGGAAAATGAGTAGTATTTGTCATAGATTGTGGAAATCTATGGACCGTCATCATGCACAGTTGTTCAGATTGTGCACTGCTCAACTCTTAAGGGCGGACTTCACATAAACTGCGAGATGAGCGATTTGTAACATACCACGAGCCCAGCGGTTCACAGTGGCTCTAACGTCTTTCCACGGACATAGTCTAAAGCTGTAGACTGTCAAGGGAGGACCACAGCCCTACGGTGGGAGGTGAGGGAGATGGGGCGGCCAGTGCCAATCTGAAAAGACTTCACCCCAACGAAGATGCTGAAGCTGGATCTTAGAGAATGAGCAGCAAGTCTCCAGCCAAAGAAGAGGGAAGGGTATGCCCAACAGCGGAAAGACCATTTGTCAACCTTTGGAGGCATGAGACCGGGAGGCAGGCCAAGAGTGGGGGAACGAGGCGAGGTAGGAGGCCGGTACCGTCTCCAAGGCAGGAGTTCACATGGGGGGGGAGTGGTAGGCAGAGGGGAAACCTGAGAGCAACTCGGGGGCAAGGGGGAAGGCAGGTGGGGCTAGCGACAGGCAGCCAGGGGCCTGACTCCCCGAGTTTGACCAGAGCAAGAGTTGCTGGTCCTTCGGGCTGACCCGGCCTCCCGGGGGCCTCTGCCCGCACACCAAGGCGCACGTTTGGAGATAGATATCCGACAGCAGGGCCTCGGGCACTTGACCCCGGGAGACGGGTCACATCAACAACATATTTATACCCCATTTACACAAAGGCTGATGCTGCCTTCTGCTGGGGTTTCTGCCTTCTGGGATGGTTTATACGGTCTATTTCTGGAACAGCCCTCACAGCCAAGAGGGCATGGGAGGCGGGGGGGAAGTGCCATCTCTGCTTGCTGTCACAGATAGCTGGGTGGCCACTCCCCGCACCCAGCGAGGACCTGTTTGTGGCAATCTGGTGACACGGTGTTGGGGGGGGACACGCTTCCGAGGCTCTTTCTGAGCGCACAGGGGTCCCCAAGAAGGAGCCAGACCAGACCAGTGATGGCCACTTTCTGAGGTTATGATAATTTGCTGTTGTCCCTGAGCAATTACAGATTTCATTTGTCCGGGCAATATTGCAAATTGGGCATGGGACAGACAGGGACAGAGATGTGATCTGAAAAGCAAAGAGCCAGAGGGGCACTGAAGCATGTGTGCAGTGGGCTGAGCAGAGCGTCAGTGGGGAGGAGAGCGCCACCGCGATGACGACTCTGGCTCTCGCAGTTTCTTTCAGGTCCGGTACGTTGATGGGGCGTCTGGGCGGCTCGGTTGGTCAAGCGTCTGCCTTCGGCTCAGGTCATGATCCTGGGGAAAAATTTCAAGGATAAAGCAAACAGGGCACCGGGGAGGTTGCGTGGCTGGGCTCTGGTGGCCCCGTCCCCGCCCCCTCTACCCCCATCCCCTGTAGCCCTGCGTCCCCTTCAGGATTCTTTTCCGTTTGAACCTTTGTAGAAGTGCTGTTTGGGCCCTTGCTGAGGGCAAGGAGCAACCTTACTGGTTGGAACTCTTGCTGGTAGGGCTTTTCCCGTGATGGATGCCTTTTACACGTTGGGCAAGGAGACCGCGCCAGGCCTCGCGCTCGAGAGCCCCAGTGATGCCAAATAAATGACCACTGATCTGTTTTGTGCATGCCATCTCTCCCTGCAAGTGTTCTGGGGGCCGTTCTAGCTGGAGGAGGGACAGGGAGACAGGCAGTGAGGGCCGGTGACCCCCCCCCCCCACCTGGCCACAGAAAACCACCGAGCCCCCTGTGTCTGCCAGGCACTGAGAATGGACTCGGGGACAAGAGACAGGAGGGACAAAGTGAGTGCCAGCCCCTGGCCTTGGGAAATCGATGGTCTTGTTTGGGGCAGAAAGAAGCAATGTACACCCCAGGCTAAGCCAGCATTAGCAGAGGTGATGGGGACAATTCAGGGATCCATGCCGCCGCTGCCCCCCCCCCAATGGCACAGATGGCCACACACCTTTCTTGGGCAAGTAGCCTTTAGGCTACTTCTTGTTGGTTGGGTGACTTGAATGAGGTCTTAAATGACCATGGGGACTCTCGAGTCGGTGAGGAGAGGGGATGGGACCC
Organism: Potos flavus; assembly: GCA_028534135.1. NCBI lineage: Eukaryota > Metazoa > Chordata > Mammalia > Carnivora > Procyonidae > Potos > Potos flavus. Next base: position 8,546,499 of record CM052890.1, on the reverse strand, counting down.
ATGGGGGGGGTTGCTGGGGGGCGCACAGCAGAGGCCCAGAAGTCGGGCCACGGGGGGCCTACAGAAGACCATTCTCCTCCATGCCCCCTGCCAGAGGCCTCCTTCAGCTGCTGCTTCCCCAGGGAAAAGTGGGATCAAAGAGCCCTGAGCCGTATGGGGCCTAGAGGCTGGCCAGCTCAGGGGTCCGCAAAGGTTGGGGGGCTGCAGAGGGGACGACCAGCCTCTCTGAGACCTCCGGAGTGAGAACTGGAGGCCCGCGGAGGGGAAGATATACATCTCAGGAGGTCACCCAGCACCCTCGGGTCAGAGCTCTGGGTAAACCGAGTCATCTCCCACTGGGTCACAGGGTCCCGCCAGGTCTGAAGTGGGACTAACAGCGATATTCTCTGTCCGTCCACCATCCAGGTGCAAGTTCTTCAGTCTGACCGAGACGCCGGAGGATTACACCATCATTGTTGATGAGGAGGGGTTCCTGGGTAAGTGCTTCTGTCACCTGGGCTTGGCTGGGCTGTGGCCTGTGGTCACTGTCGGCTGCCCGCCACCTTATTTCTGCTCCTACCTGCTGCCTTATTTCTGCCCCCATCCACTGCTTTATTTCTGCCCGCCGCCCGCTGCCTTATTTCTGCCCTCTGACTTACCACCTTATTTCTGCTCCCCTGCCTGCTCCCTTATTTCTGGCCCCCGCCCACTGCCTTATTTCTGCCCCCCACTCCCCGCCTTATTTTTGCCCCCCTCTCTTACAGCAAGTGGGTTAGAAAGTCAGCAGAGAGTCTGTTTTCTTCTCTCCCTGTGCCCTGGCTGCTCCCCTCCCTTTCTGCTGCTGAAACTGCCCGGGGAAAGGCCCCAAAGCTAAAAAGGTCGATAAGACAGAGTGCTTACCCAGCTGGGAACTAAAGTAGCTACAGCCCGGGGCTTGTGTTATTGAGCACCCGCTGTTGAGTGAGAGGCTTTCAAATGTCCTCAGTCCGTGTTCCCCGTCAGAGCTCCCATAAACCCTGGTCATCTTTCTTCCTTCGCGTGTTTCCATTTTCAAGGTTGAAGTACAATCCACATAGCATAAAATGCGCCCTTTTAAAGCGTCCGGTTCAGTGGTTTTTGATGTGCCCGGGGTTGTGCAGCCGCGCCCACCAACATTTTTCATCCCCTCCAAAAAGAAACCTCGTCCCTGTTAGCATCAGTTTTATTTCATAAGGTTTATGGTGTTGGTCCTGGTCTAAAGCAACAGCAAGCATCCATGTGCGCTGCCCGCTGCCCACTCATTTATGAGAACATGGTTCTTTGCATCACACCCGCGAGGAGCTGCAAGCGGAGGGGAGGTCACGTGCCCAGGCCCACAAGCCACGGAGTGGGGCTCCCCCCAGAGCCAGCATTCCCTCTGAGCCCTTCAGTTCCATTCTGGAAAGGCTATAGAGAGTGCCACTGAGTCAGCATCTTTATAAAAACCCTATTCCACCCCAAAGACATCTCCTGGCCTTTCTTCTCGTTTCTCTTTCCAATTTTACGGGGCACATGTTGTCTCTTTTTAATCTATGTGCCATCATATCCTGGAGAGAAATGTTTGCACCTGACATTGTGACATAACATTTCCTGTGATGTCACGGCCTCTCGAGGTCCACGTCGTGGTGGATGTGGCCTGCCTCCTTGCCCGGTCCCCTATGCTTAGACCCAAGTGGGCTTTCGTGGTTCTCCAGGGATAAATTTGTGAACTCCAGAAATGTGTGACCTTTATTCTTACTCAGGCTGATTCCTAAAAGGGGGTCTGAGACCTGGCATTACGAGGTCAGAAGCTGTTTGTGTGGTTCTCAGGGCACGTGGAGGGGGGACGCCTTTTTAGACTGTCCTCGCTGGTGAGCGAGGGGAGCCCTAGAGGAATTGACCTCAGCCCTACGCTCTAGCATCCTTACGCGCCCCTACCCCATCATCGAAGGTATCTCTGTGGTCGGTCATTCATTCATGCACAGACCCTTTGGGAGCCTAGGAGCCACAAACGGGAACTTTGCCTTAACCCCAAAGCACGGTCCCATGAAGAATGTATGCGTGGGCAACCCAAACCCATCTCCATCTTCACATGGGCCCTGCCGAGAAGCACGGCACCTTGGACGCAGAAGGAACGCCGCAGAGTGTCTTTGCTCTAGGAGCACATACCCTCGCGGCTCCGGCTCCCCCGACGAGATGCGCTCGCTCTGTCTCGAGGCAGCAAATGAGTGAACGCGGTCAGCAGGGACGGGGGTGGGGGCTGTGGCCGCAGGACCCGGGGGCCGGTTTTACAAGCCCTGGAAACACACATTGGTAGGAATCATCAATCCCCTGGGGGGCGTCGGGCAGGCGAATGGCTGGCTCTCCCAAGCCAGCCCCCACCCCCGGGGGTTGCAGGAAGCAGCATTGACGGAGCCCCTCTGACCCCATGAGCCTCAGGGTCTGCTGGCCACCAACTCGGTCCGTCGTGATTGCGGTGGGTGCTGTGCGGGAGACCCCATAGGAGGGGCCCTTGAAATAGGAAGCCAGCCAGCAGAGAGCAGACACATGAACGCCCCGAAGTGACGTATTCCGACTTACCTCCCTGCCCCAACAGGGCTGCTGGCTGCAGACACCGTGCTAATAAGCCCTGGGAAAGACTCTTATTAACTGCATTTTATAGACAAGGAGACTGAAGCACAGAAATGGCCATCACCGGCCCGCGGCCCTGTGGCTGGTGTCCTCCCTGGATGCTCCCAGGGGCCGGGCCCTAGGCTGGGGAGAGCAGAAGTGCAGGAATCCGGCCTTTGCCCCTCAGGGGCTCACAGCTCTGGGAGGACAGAAACACAAGAACCAGAATTATGGTATCAGTAGAGAGTGGCGCCCAGCCTGGTTGGCAGAAGTGCAGTCCGAGAGGACTTCCCAGAGGAGGAAATGCTTGAGGCAAACCCAACTAAATGAGTAATGAGCCCACCCGGTAGAACCCGTGACATTGGGAGGGGGGAGGCTTCCAGAATGGAGGGTCTCTTGGCACGCCCAGGGAACTGAAGGTGAGAAGACCGAGCAGGAGGAGATGGGACAAGGGAAGCCAGAAGAGACCGAGGCAAGGGGGAGCCGGTGAAGGGTCTTATCTGACCTTGAAGGGCTTGCCTGGAGGAGAGAGCCGAGTAAGGAGGCTGGCACAGTGAGGACAGAGCAGGAATCAAGAAAGATTCCAAATCTGAATTTACCTGGGACTTTTTCCTGAGCTCCACCGCTAGCCAATGGGGAGCCTCAGGCTGTATTCGGGTCTGGAAGAACTGGTGACCCTTCAGCATGTCCCTCCCTGGGGAGCTCGGAAGAGGAGACTTTGGGGGAGCTTATGTAGTCAGGGAAGGCTTCCTGGAGGAGGCAGTTTTTGCTGCCCTTGAAGGGCTGAGGAGGGAGAGAGCATTGTCAGGTGGGGGGTATATGAGTAACTATAGAAGCAGAAGCAGAGACCAGGTCCAAAAAGCAGATGGAAAGATAGATTCAAAGAAAAAAAGAGGTGAGCAGGGTCCGTTTGGACCTTATTCTGCAGGCAGTAGGGAGCCCTTGAAGGTTGTTGAGCAGGAGAGAGTCGTCATTAGGGCTGGACTCAGGAAGAGGCACCTGGAGTGAGTGTGCAGGAGGGGAGAGAGTATGAGGTGGGGGCCTCCCTAGACGGTGAATAAGTAGGCTTTGTCCGAAGTGAGGTCTTCAGGCCCAAGCTGAGACCCTAATGGAAACAGGGAGGGAATTACCCACAATCCTGAAACCCTGACATTCCCTAGAGCCATTAATAATTGCTTGGCCTCTCCCCAAACCTTTTCTGGTGGCCAGAGCAGTAATAGTGTCTTCAGTCTGGGGAAGGGGGTTCAGGGTGAGGGGGCGGGAAACAGGTGTACATTATTCGCCCAGCAGGGGCTGAGAGGAGGGGTCCTTAACCCTGTGACTTCTGGATAGGGGGTCTCACTTCCAGGCCTCGATTCCCGGTCAGCACACCAGGCTGCATGGGTATCTATTACTGCCCGAGAAAAACTCACGCTGGTCAAAAGGTGGGGGAGGGTGTTGTCTGGAAGCGACTCCCGGCCTCACCCTGGGCTCGGATGGGAAGACCCGGGTTCGGATCCAGCTCTGCCACCTTCACGGCTTGTGGTCTGGGCCAGCTGCTCAGCTCCCCGGGGCCTCCTCCCAAACTCAGGAGCACCCGTCCCTTCTGTGGGGTGCCCACATGGCCATAGGATGCGCATGCGCTCGAGAGGCATCATTCTGTCATGGATGAACCGTGGTTCCTCTGCCCGGCCCCCGTCGGTGGAGTTTCGGGACCCCCCCGGTGTTCTCGGGGTCGCACACTTGCCGGCGGCGTCTGTCTCTGCCACACGTGTTAGCGACCTCTTTGCGGTGAAATTGTGCGTTTATATCACTCTTGCTGCGTGTCGCCCAACTGTCATCCGAGAATCCGGCACAAGTGTGCGAACAGAAAAGGCTCTGGTGCTCGGCGAGCACTTGGATGCCAGGCACTTAGCTTAGATGTGGGGATTATCTCATTTAATCCTCAAGCATCTTCTGGAGCCTGTCCTGATTTCATCACTCTGCATTTGCAACTAAGAAACTGAGGGGCGTGGCCTTGACTTTGCCCTGAGTCATCAGGCAGGATTAAACCCGCCCACCTGACCCCAGGACCCTTGACCCTGCTGCAGGCCGGGAGGGTGAAGCCTGAGAAACAGGCTGGGTGGGGCGCACGCAGCCGTGTCCCACAGGGACGTGCGGGTCCTACAGCTGGGACAGGGGAGGCCTGGGGCAGGGGTGTGGGTACAGTGAGGAGGGCTGCGTAGGGGGGGTGGGGGGATCTACCCAGCCGCAGAGCAGCCCCAGTCCGTGGCTGAGGTGACAAGATGCCGTTAACCTCCACTACCACAGAACGTATGCGGCTCCGAGAGGCTATTTTTAGGGGCTTGTACTATGTGCGGTGACAGAAATAATCCATTTTAGTCTTGGAATGGGCCCACTTTTCCTCTAGGGAAGGGCGGGCTCGCTACCTCCTGGTCAGCCTCCTGGCAGCTCATCCCCATGGCCCCAAAAATGGCACCTCGGTCTCCACGAGGCTTGGCCCGGGGTGAGGATGGGCCCTGGGCAGGCCTTCCCTCCCCCTCCCACCCCGGTATTGGAGGTCCAAACCCGCAGAGACTCCCCAGAGCAGAGCCTTGGCTTCTCCAGCGCCCCTTAAAAATGCACACACCCCAGCGCTCCACTGACTCGAAGGGACTCGCCTTCCCCACTGGACCGGCCGCAGCTTCCGTGGCAGCCTCCGCCGGGGCGGCTAGAGCCCGGATTGGAGTCTGCGTTCTTTGCCCTCCTCCTCCCTGCGCTCTCCAGACCCCCACTGACTACTCTGCCCAGTGGGAGCGAGGCTGACTTGGCAGAGCCCGTTGTATATCCGAAAGCCGATGGGCAGCAAACTGCCCCGTCCCCACTGGTGGCCCGAGGCTGGGAATGGCACTCACTGCCCACTGGGGCCCCTCGGCCCGATCCTGGGAAGTCGAGTATGGGAGCAAGGGATGGTGGTGAAGCCCACCCCCCATCTCGGGTCCGGCAGGGTGACCGAGCCCCGACCAAGGAGCGGGGAAGGCAGGTGGGTGGGGACGTGGGGCCTGGACAGAGCAGAGAGGCAGGGCCGGCTGCCCCCCATCCTCATCCTTGTCTCGCACCCCCATGCGCCATGTGCCGAGCGTGGCCAAGGCCAAAGCCAACGAGGCTACTGCCCCGCACGGTAACCACAAAAGGAATCAAAATGAAATAAAACGTACGATCTTTTTTCTTCTGTCGCTCTGAAGCCATGTGTGAGCGGCTATGGTTCAGGACAGTGCGTAGACAGACCCCTCCCTATCCCCCC
>CM052890.1:8527645-8540551 GCA_028534135.1 Potos flavus | reverse complement strand
AATTTTCTCAAGAGGGCTGAAGGGGTTCTGCCCTAATGGAAGGGGGCGTTTTCAAACTCTCATCGTTAAATATGTTGAAATGATGGCTGGCCGCTGTCGGGGCCGCCTGGCTCGCACCCAGCACACGGGCCCCCAGGAAGCATTGGGCCGAGCATCGAACGAGGCTGGACCATCAAGATACCTCGGCCCTCGGTGGCTCCTGGGGCTGCCTCTGCAGACGATGGCAGGGTTGGGGGGCTCACAATGCTCCCCTCCCAGGTCCAGGCCCCTTAGAATTTCAGAATTGAGCTTCTGTTTCTGGGAGGAGGTTTCCTCTGGCCATCAGACTTGTTCTCTTCTGACACCCAAGTAACAGACTGGACGCAGAATTCCGAGGCCCAGGGCTCCTTAAACGCCTTTCCTCCTGCTCTTTCTCCCAAAGCTTCCCCCTTTTCTGGGAAGCCGCCTGCCTCTCCAGCCGGCCTGGCCGGGACGGTCCCTTCTCCGCCAGCAGGACCAGGGGACTCGCCAGGCTGCGGTTGCCATGGCGACTAGTAACCCCGCGATGGCACAGAGAGTCCCGCGTGCCCGTGTTGTTGGAGACGCGTGCGTGCGCATGTACCCGCGTCCCGTGGGCGAGCTCCCCCGGGCGCTCTCTGCAGGACTGGGCACAGCAGTGAGCATTTGGATTCCGGGTGTTTGTGAGCTGGTCGAGGGGACTTGGTGATTGCTGCCACTGGGCCCTCCTCCACCCTGCCCCTGCCAGCGCCAACCCCGGGATCCCTGGGCTCTCTGGAGGAGGGACTTGGGTGGCAGTCACTGTCACCAAAAGGTGGCGTCCTTTGGAGCCCTCCCGGGGCCGTGTGTCCTTCCAGAATGCAGGTCTAACAGAAGCAGGGAGAGAAGTCCCAGGGCCCCCCCGCCCTGTCTTCTGGCTTCTCCACCCCCAGCCCCCTTGGAGGTTCCCGGAAACCAGTATGAAAACCAGGGGGAAGGGGGTGGGGGGTGGCCTGGGTGGCTCAGTCGGTTAGGCGTCCGACTCTTGGTTTCAGCTCAGGTCCCGATCTCAGGGTTGTGGGATCGAGCCCCGCGTCGGGCTCCACGATCAGCAGGGCGTCTGCTTGAGGTTCTCTCTCCCTCTGCCCCCCCCACCCCTGTGCACATGCTCATTCACTCTCTCTAAGAAATAAGCACACCTTAAAAAAAATACAAAAATAAAAAACCGCCAGGGGGCCTGTTCCCTGCATTTGAGGGCAGAGGCGTAATGAGACCTGGAGATAAAATCACTATTCACCGCTGAACACCCGTCGTTTCATGGGCGGGACAGGAGAAGCCAACACAGATAAGCCACTTGTCACCCAGGCTCCTGCCCTGCCCGCCCATCGGGCACGTGTGAGGTCCTCTGCGGCCCTTCCCTGCTTGGTCCTCCCAGGACGGGACCTCTGATTCCATCCTGCCCTGACATGAGGGCACCGAGGCCCGGACGGCAGGGACTGCCTGGCCAGCAGCCTGCCCTGTCCCCTGCCCGGAGGACCCGTCAGAGTCACAGGCCCGCCTTCCATGTGTCGTCCCCTCCCTTCCCCTGCAGAGCTGCCCTCCTCGGAGCACCTGAGCGTTGCGGACGCCACCTGGCTGGCCCTGAACGTGGTGTCAGGCGGGGGCAGCTTCTCCAGCTCGCAGCCCATCGGCGTCACCAAGATTGCCAAGTCGGTCATCGCCCCGCTGGCCGACCAGAACATCTCCGTGTTCATGCTCTCCACCTACCAGACGGACTTCATCCTGGTGAGCCGGCACCCCGCACCCCGGGGCCTCGGGCGCCATCGTCTGCAGCGTTCCGTGGCCCCCCGTTGCGTGGTCAGCTCAGAGAGAGAGGTCAAGGGTACCTCGGGGTCATGGCTCAAGGCTCAGCGTGGCCCCTGGTGGGACTGCGGGGCTCCGCCCAGCCCCGTGCACCGCGTGCTTGTTGCAGACCATGCCAGGTTCGATCCGGAGGCCGGGCTGGGGGGGCCGGGAGCGCGTGCTTGGATGGACGGCAAGAGTGTCCCATCACAGGGCCCGCAGCGGTTCCAGACTCCCATCCCCCACCAGCATGGCGGGAGGGATGGGGGCAACTGGTTCCGGGAGCAAAATCTCAGAGCGAAGCGGGGGTCGGTGCCCCCCGCCAGGGACCACGGGACACTGACGTCCTTGACTCCCTGTCCCCAGGTGCGCGAACGGGACCTGCCCTTTGTCACTCACACCTTGTCAACAGAGTTCACCATCCTGCGGGTCGTCAATGGTGAGACGGTAGCTGCCGAGAACCTCGGCATCACCAATGGCTTCGTGAGGCCCAAGCTGGGTGAGTTGAGGGGGCTCCGTGCAGGGGAGACCTCAAGAAGTCCCCAGGGCCTACCCTGGAGCAGCCCCGTTCTCAGAACATGAAGCACCAGGCATAACACAGTGTGACGGTCCCGATCAGAGCCTGCTCTCAAGGGGAAGGGGACACAGTCGGTGATGGCCAGAGGCCACTCCTCACCCAGCCGGGGTATCAGGATGGGCCTCCCAGAGGCAGCAACTCTCGAACTGAAGCTTGGAGCCCAAGCAGGAGCTCAGCCAAGTGGTAGAAGTTAGAAAGGGCATTTGTTCCAGGCAGCCAGTAAGGCATGTGCAAAGGCCCGGGGGTCTGTCAATGAGCCTGAGAATCAGGAGAGCCGTGGGTGAATGTATTGGGAAGCTGCAGAAGGCACAGGGGCCAGGTCCCCCAGAGCGGCTTCCGGCTCACCCCGCCCCTCGTCCCGGGCCCTCCTCCTACCCTACGCCGCTCCTCCTCCTGGCCTCAGCGCCCACTGTCTTTGTTCCCGCAGTCCAGAGGCCTGTCATCCACCCTCTGTCCAGCCCGAGCAACAGGTTCTGCGTCACCAGCCTGGACCCTGACACGCTGCCTGCGGTCGCCACGCTTCTCATGGACGTCATGTTCTACTCCAACGGGTACGGCCGCCCCCTTGGATGGAAGAGGCTGCAGGGACACGGGAGGACAGGAGGACACGGCTCTGCCTGGGAGCCCCGGTCTGAGCGGGGAGACACCGAGCTACCTCCTGGAAGCTAGTCTGGGGGGTGGGTCGTGGGTGCCCCCCAAAGCCACGCTCTGACTGCAGAGACATCCTTCCTCGGGCACGCCAAAGCATGGGAAAGCCCCAGGGGCACACGTCCCTGGAGTCAGCCCCCGGCTCACTGTCCCCGGAGCGCCAGCGGCAAGCCCGGTCAGGGGCCGGGAGCTCTGGGGTTTTCTATTTGGCAGACGGCAGGCTTCGCTGCATTTTTTTCTCGGATTTTAGAGGGGGCGGGGCCAGGGGCCAGTGAGCCGGCGGTGACTACAGACTGTGCCCCGAGATGCGGGTCAGCACGGGGACGGAGAAACCCTGTCCAGGGAGGGGCGGCTGGGTCTCGGGCTCCGTCGAGTGTGGTGCTCGCCTCCGTGAACGCCGTGGACTCGTCGCCTCTCAGATGGGGAGAGCAGGGGTGCGGCCCGAGGGTCAGGGTCAGGGTCAGGGCCAGCACTTGGCCCCGGCTCTCCCAGGCCGGGGGGCAGGCGGGCAGGCCGGGTGGGGATCTGGGTGTGGCGGGGGTCCATGGCGCCCCTCACCACCCCATGCCCCGGCCCCCAGGGTGAAGGACCCCATGGCTGCCGGGGAGGACTGCGGCCACATCCGCTTCTTCTCCTTCTCCCTCATTGAGGGCTACATCTCCCTGGTGATGGACGTGCAGACCCAGCAGAGGTGAGTGGCCCGTCTTAAGTACGGATGACCCGCAGCTCAGGCAGGTGAAGGCCCGGGGCCCCTCAGCCCCGTCTCTGGAGCTGGCGGTGGGGCGAGGGGGCAGTCGTTCCAAAGCCCACTCCCCGCCCTGCCCCTAGATGAGGGGGGGGGCTCAGGCGGGGGCCTCGAGGCCCCTCATCGCCCCGAGGGCAGCCACCGCTCTGAGCAAGGGACCGCGACCAACGTCAGCGTCTGGGGTTTTTCTCTCTCCCTCCTTGTTAAGGTTCCCTAGTAATTTGTTGTTCACGAGTGCGTCTGGAGAGCTCTGGAAGATGGTGCGGATCGGAGGACAGCCCCTGGGATTCGGTGAGCCCCGGGGGGTGCCACACCGGCGGGCGGGGGCCTAGCATCACCGAGCGCCGTGCCTCTGGGCTCGCTCACCCTGCAGTACAGCCGGGGAGGCTGAGGCTGGGGGAGCCGGCGTCCCCACCACCACGGGGCCGTGACCTGCAAGTGACAGGAGGCGTGGGCCTCCAGGGGGCGGGAGGGGCACCTTCAGCCAAAGCGTTCTTATCTCTCCCCCACTGGAGAGCACATTCCTGCTGCTTATTACGTCGGGGGCGGGAGACAGACTGAAAAGAAAGGGATGCCTGGGTGGTTCAGTCGGCTAAGCAGCCGCCGACTCTTGATCCCAGCTCAGGTCATGAGTTCGGGTCCCGACACTGGGCTCCGTGCTGGGCGTGGAGTCTGCTTTAAAAAAAAAAAAAAATGGAGAAGGAGAAAAGTCACCTGTCAGTCCCAGCTGCTCACAGGCAACGGCCGTGGTTTTGCTGAGGGTCCTTCGCATAAATAAATGCAATCGCAGTCAGACTCAGACAGCCCAGTACCTCACCGTTTCTGTCCCGGGAAAGAGCCTTCTCCTCCATAACGACGACCCGGTCCTCCGGAGGCCCTCCGCCGAGATTCCCTAAGAGTCTCGAGCCTCGGTTTCCACAGCTGCCCGAACAGCGCTGTTGGCGGCGAGTTTTGTCCACGAGCGTGTCCAAGGGGCCGTGGGGCTGAGTCCTCGGGAGTTAGCAGGGCTGCAGGGCACCGATTCGTCCGCGGCTGGGGGCTGGCCGCTGGCCCCATTGTCAGTGATGCGCCGATCAGAAATGATTTCCTCCAGCTAGACCGGTTCGACCCCGGAGCTAGAACCCGGGACAGGCTCTCGGTCGTCTGCGGGAAGCGTCCCCGCAAACCCTGGTGGGATCGGTGCTCCCTGACTTCCCACAGACGGAGCGAAGAATGTTCCCAATGAAGCCCAGGCTGCTCCAGGGGCCGTCACGGCAGCCCTCGGATGCTCAGTTCCTAGGACAGGAGATGGAGGAGGCAGGGTATTTTGACCTGGAGGCGAAGGGTCGGTGAGGGAGCCAGGTCCTGCCTCCTGCCTCACCTGCCCGTGGACAAGCTTGCAGGTGGCGGTCGCTGGCAGGACGGGAGGGGTCCCCCCAGCTCCACTCGCATCAAAGCCAGAGCCATCCCAGGACAGTGGGCTGCTCTGTGGAGTGCTGGGAAGTGTATACTGAAGGCTCCTGGCCTGACCCTGGGGACCAGTCTGCCTCTCGGTTTGGGGCAGGGGGGCTTCTTTGCCAGAGACCCCAGCGTTTCTCCCACCGACATTGGCCGCCCGGTGCAGGGTCGTGGGGACTGAGCGCTGGAGCGACTCCTCACCAAGGAGGTTGTTAGAAACCAGCGTGAGGGCAGGCGGGTTCCCTAACATGCCATCCCAGTGAGGAGGACGGAGGAGCCCTCCCCTGGGTGGGGAGCACCCGTGCGTGTTTGTCATACCAGGTGCTCCACTGTCACCACCACGTGCAAGGCCCAGATGGCCCAGGAGAAGGCTCCCCAGCGAAGGGGACCGGTGGGTACTCCCCCGGCTCCGGGGGGAGGGGGAGGTAGGACGTGGCAGCACCTGTCTGCGGCAGCCACGCGGCTCCAGGTGGCCGTGCCCGGGATGTGCAGGGTCCAGAAGCAGGCCGGGTAGAAGAACCCGGCCGGGTCACCACGAGCAGGGGGACGCAGTCCTGATGCCGGACCGAGGGGACTGTCGCCGTGTCTTCCTGAAGGTGGAGGGGAGCGGCAGAGCTCGTGCAGGCAGGGGGAGCCGCCGGGGGGCGACCAGCAGACCGAGTCCATGAGAACACGGTCTGTAAGACAACCACAGAACGTCCCGATGGACGAGGAGCGAGGCGGGGACGGGGGATGGAGTCCAGCCGTGTTGCCGGTGGCGCTCGCCTCCCAGCCCTCCGCTGGAGCTGCCTTCCCGGGGCGGCGTGGGGTCTGAAGCCACTCTGACAGCCGGGAAGAACCCTGCAGGGGACGCGGCTCGCCGAGAATCTGAAGGGTTCGGACCGGCAGGTTCCGCGTGTTTGTGAGCGTGGTTTGGAGTAAAGGCGGCTTCTCTCTGAGCCCCGCGCGCCCACGTGCATGTGGTTCCAGAGCCCTCCTCACTCCGGCTCTGTGCTGCGTGTGCCATCGGGGCTTCCCCTTAGCCGTCCCTGTCATTCTGCAAAGTGCGCGTCACCGGCCTTCCGAACTGACGTGACCGGGGGGGGGGGGGGGTGTCCGAACCCGCCGTCAAAAAGGCATCGTTCTCGACTCCAGCCTCCAACCCCCGTTTCTATCAGAATAGTTGTGTCCGTAGCAAAAGGATCTCAGGAGACTATGCGTCTGGTGGCACAGACAGCCACCAGACATACGGACGCCGGGCCTGCCCAGCCACCAAAAGGGCCTGCGGGTCCGGCCAGGAGCCCCGGCAGACCAAGCGGAAAGCAGGAGCCCACAGAGTCACTGCACGGGTCCAGGGCTGGGCCAGGGAGTGAAGGAGCAGAGGGGAGGCTGGAGAGGTGGCGATGGGGCGTGGCAGGCGTGGGGCCCGGGTCGGTTCCCAGGCTCCAGCCTGAGAATCGTGCGGGGAGCTGGTGACCCCATCCGGACTCTCCCACCCAGTTGGGAAAAAGGCATCGTCGTCAAAATCAGAATAGTGGCTTTGGGGGAAACCACCTGAAACCTTGGAAGGGGCAGCTGTGTTGGTGGCAGAGTGGTCCTCAGACCCTGGAGGTCTTCCTGGAGGAGGAGGCTTTGAGTGGTGCCTTCAAATCAGGCAGGGAGCCGGGGGTGAGGAGAGGATGCGCCCCTGCTTTGGAGGTCTAGAGGGAGAAAGAAACCCGGTTCCAGCCCCAGATAAATGCTACCTTTAGGACCAGGTAGAGGTCATTACCTGGCAGAGACTCTGGGGAGGAACCTGGTGCTCGCAGAGAGGAAGTGACTTGACCAGTTTTCTGGCTAGAAAAGAGTCAGAGGGCAACAGGAAAGAGGGCCTGAACCCACGTCCTCCCGTTGGCCACTCTGCGTCTGGCTCTGTCTCGGAGAACTCGCGAGGTGGCAGGGAAGCAGAGCAGGCAGAGAGCAGGCAGAGAGCAGGCAGAGCTGGGCTCTGCGGAGCCCTGCGGACGAGAGCTCATTGCCATTGCCGGCCGGCTGGGGTGGGGTGGAGGGGGGCGATCAGAGAAGGCTCCTGCGCGGAGGGATCTCTGACCTAAGCCTTCAGGGCGAGGGGCTGGAGGTCCGGGAAATCGTGGGGGTGTGGCAGGCAGCCGGGGCAGGGGGGAGGCTGGCCGAGGATGCTGAGGGTCGTCCCCGCCTCTGTCCCCAGATGAGTGTGGCATCGTGGCCCAGATCTCCGAGCCCCTGGCTGCTGCAGACATCCCCGCCTACTACATCAGTACCTTCAAGTTCGACCACGCGCTGGTGAGTGTCCGGCACCGGCCCCCTGGGCAGGGGACGCCAGCGCGGGGCTCACGGGCTCTTGCCTCCCCCTGCCCCCTCACAGGTGCCGGAGGAGAACATCAGCGCCGTCATCAGCGCCCTGAAAGTCAGCCAAGCAGAGAAGCACTAGGAGGGTCTCCTCCCTGTCTGCCCCCCAGGCCTGGGCCCGGCCCCTACCCTGAAGATTCTTCTCGCAGTATTTCTCACAGACTGGAAAATTGGCCCCCAAGAAGGGGCCTCTGGGAGACACCCCCGATTGCTTCCCCTGCCAGGCCTGGGGCCCCCAAGCCAAGGCCTCCCCGTGCCCTCCTGCCTTCCTGGAGCCCCCAGACCCTCCAGAGAGCCCCTAGCCTCCTCCCCCCCACCCCGACTCCTTCTCCAGAAAATGATGTCCGAGGCCCAGGGAGCTCGCGAGCCCACCCACCTTCCCACCTGGCCTCGCCCGCAGCTGGGGGCGGATGCTGAAGGAAGCACGACCCTCCTGCGAGACAATGGGGTTCTGATTCTCGTGTCATCTTGGGGAGCTGGCCGAGCGGGGCTGAGTTCATGGAGCCCGGGGAGGCCCCCATGAGGACCTGGGGCTGGATGTTGTGGTCGCTGGTCTCTGGTTCCATCAGCTCCGGGCTGGTTCCCGCAGAGTGGAGGCCAGTGGGCGGCCCCCGGGTCACGTGCTGGGGCGACTCGGACAAGCCTGGGTGGGCCCCGAGCTGGGGAGGACCCGCGCCGCCCAGAATTTCCGCCTGCCACGCACAGGGCCTGTGCCCCGACTCCCAGCAAGACTGCCAAGGGGGCCCTGTCCAGACCCTCCCCACCATTAAGCACTCCTGGGGGCAGTTCCCGGGAGACCCACCAGCCTGGGGCACGAACGCCTGTCCCCTCTTGCTTTCCCTGGACCCTACTTGGGCAGGCAGAGCCTTGGTTTCCCCCAAGTGGGGACATCCCCAGCATTCTGCACCTGGGGTTTCTTGGGTCACCCCCACTCCCCAGCAGTTGACTAGACCAGCACAGGGCTCCCCCGTTATCCTGCCCCCCCTCCCCTGCCCCACTTTTGGGGGATGCGGAAGGCCCCTGCCCCCAACTCACCTGCCTGCCCGCCCCTCAGCTGGGGACTGTGGCACTCATGAGTACTTGACCTTGGGGGGGCAGCTTATCTGAGCCTTAATAGAGAAAACTGTACCGTACGTTTTAGTTTCTTATTTAATATATTTGCGCCCAGGCTGCGGTTGGCGGCAGTTTTCAGGGGAGGGGCCTCCTGAGTTCTGTCGGGGGGCCCAGAGGCTCGGCGTCACTCGGCTGGCGCCCTGCAGCGCCAGGGACGAGCAGGAGAATCGGGACGTGTCCCAGGAGCATGGGCCCTCTCTTTGGAGCAGGAAGCCGGCCGCAGAGGTCTGTCACAAGACAGGGGTCCCCCGGGGCAGCCCCGCCGACAGGCGCCCAGGGAGCCGTGATTCTGCGTGAACATCAGAGGGGACCCAGAGGCCACGGGGCAGGGGGGAGCCAGGCGGCAGGCCAGCTGAGGCGGTCTCGTACCCCTGGAGGCTGACCAGGGAGAATGGGGTGAGCCCCCGTGCCTCCCCTCCAGCCGGGGGTGCTTCCCAAGCGGGCTGGACCAGAGGGTCCCCTGAGGCCCCTGCCTTCCCTGGTGCTCTCAGGCAGCGTGGCTGACCTGCGCCGTTCCCAAGAAGCTCAGAGGAGAAAGGACGTTCCCTTAGGCGAAGGGCTTGTGTGAGCCCCGCTCCCCCCCTTCTCCCAGCGCTGAGAGACCCTGCGAGCCCGGGCAGCCCACCACGGAAGAGCCGTGGGTCTGGATCCTTGAAGATGCTCAGGGCCCAAGCACTGATTAGGAGCCCGCTTTTTCTTTCTTTTTTTTTTTTTTCTTTTTGAGTTAATTCGTTTTGCACAAAACTCTAAAACAACCAAAACGTGGCCGCTGTTTGCTGGCTCCAAACCAGGGGTGGCCGAGCGGGCGGGGAGGGGCCCGAGGCCTCGAGTCCCCTTTCTCTCCCCTTGGAAGGCCTTGATTTTCCGTGGCGCGCCCCTCCAGACTCCCTCCTGTCGGGTCCCCCGGTGGTGTCACCTCTCCGCCTTCCCTCCCTGCCCAGCAAGTGTGTCGGCGCCGTGACCCCAGAAACGTGTGCTACCCAGGCCCCCCACCCCAAGAACGTATCTATTGTACACACCTATAAATACTTGTGTTTTATGTCAATATAGATATATACTGTAAATAGCGTATATACTTCAGCAATATATATGTTAATATATGCTGTGTGGGCACGCACACACGTGTGCGTGCGGTGTGCGGACGCAGACCCCACGGTGTGTGCGCACATGTGGGCGCGAGGGCCTCCGCCCGCCGTGTCCGCTCCGCACACAGCCACGTTTTGAGCCACCGTATATTTTTAAATCAAGTATATAGGCAATACGTTAGCAGAGAAGCCGTGGCTTGAGAGCAAAACAAAACCAGCAGCCCAAGAGCGGAGCCCCCGGGGCCCGTCCCCCAGTCTCCCCCAGAAGCTGGATCAGCCCCATCCTGCACCCCCGTTTCCGTGGCCAAGACCCCTGGACACCCCTGTTTGGTCCAGGGGACGCCGGTACGGAGGGAGAAGAGCCCTCTTCCCATTGCCCTGAGCCCAAAGATGTGGGCGGGGAGGGGGTCCGGCCCCAGCTCTCTCCCCGGGGTCCCCCCACCACCAACGTGGCTGTTCTTGCGTCTCTTTCACCTGCAAGCTTAGATACCTCAGGTTCTTTTTCCCAGGCCGCCTCCTGGAGACTAGCCCCGTCCAGCCAGGAAAAGGACCAGTGCCATTGACTTTGTGCCCAGGAGGGCTTGGGCGGGAGTGGCCTCCCCTCCCGCTGTGTGCGTGCTCGTGAGGAGCGTAGTCACAGGGACTTGGTCTCCACAGCAGTTTGGGGGGAAGGATGCTCCCCCAGTTTGCTGTTGGGGGGTCTCCAGACCCACGGGGCGGAAGCGGTCTTGGCTCTGGCTGGCGGGCACGTGGCGGGGGCAGGGAGATGGGGCTCCTGAGCAAGGCTGCCGAGAGGTAGGGGTGCGTGGCGGCCCTGGGCCTGCCACCTGGGTTCTGGGTGTGTGGGGCTTTGCGTCTATGTCACATGCCAGGTGAGGGCCACCCCTGCCGCTCGCCTGCCCCATCCCTGCGCACTGGAGAGAGGAGGTGGGAGAGGGGAGGCGTGACCACTCCCTTCTCTCTCTCACCCCCAGTTATAAAAATCTGTCTCCGTGGCTCGGCCCTCAGCATGGGCTCCTGTGGTTCCCAAGAAACCCCTTCCTCCCTCCACCCCTGGGCTCTCCCAGCAGAGGTGGGCGGGGCCAGCCCTCCTCCTTCCTCCTCGGAGGTCTCCAAAGCCCAGGTCACACGTCCAAGCTAGAGAGGTGTGCGGACTTCCCCACCCCGGGATCCGGGGGGTCCAGAGTCTCCCAAGCACCAGCATTCTCCCCCTTCCACCAACTGCAGGCCACGGGCCCCTGCTGGGACCCAGAGCCGCCTGCGGTGGCCTCCCCCATTGGGCAGCGTGGCCTTGGTGACCAGTGTCATGTCCGGAAGAAGATGCGTGGTCTGGCAAGGCTTGTCCCCTGTGAGGTGACGGAGGATGGCCGGAAGGTCAGGAGAGAAGGTTCTGGTTGGTTTGATGGGTAGGGTGAGGCCCCTGTCCCAAGCCACGGGGCCTGATAGTCAAAGATGAACCCGCCCCCCCCCCCCAACAGCCCCTCCTGGCCGCGTTTCTCAGGCTGACCATTAGGGGTCCCCGGGCCACCTTTCTGGGCCTCTGGATCTGGATGTGGGGACAACTTGGGCCCTTCTGAGACGGGCCAAGAGGGGTCTTGAGGATCTCCCAGGTGACAGCAGAGCATGCCTGTGCTCTGTGACCAAGGAGTTTTCAGTGCCACTTCCTGAGTGAACCCTGGGTGGGGGGTGGGAAGAAACCCCCCCCCCCCAGTAGATCTGTGTCCCCTGTAAGCGGGGGCAGGGAAGCCGCCCATCATGGCGGTCACAGCCACTGGGAAATGGAGCAGACGGTTGGCTGGGTGAGCGGAGCTTGAGGGGGGAGGATAATGGTGTCTCCCCCCCAACCGAACACCCCCAAAGACGCAAGCTTTGGCTTTTCAGGTTTTCCCAGATGCTGTGCTGGGAGAGGGGCTCGGCCTGGAGGGGGCAGTAGCCTCCCTTCAAAGAGGCTGCGAGGTGCCGAGCAACCAAGATGGCCGCAGGGGTCAGCCCAGCTGAGGGCAGGCTTGGGGCGAGAGGCCGGGTGATCCTGAGGGGAGTTGAGCCCTACTCTAGCTAGATACCTTTCCCTACACCCCAAAGCTCACCCCAGCTAGTTTTCTTCCTTTCATTTTTCAAATTCGAGGCAACTCAAGGGCAAGCTTCATTGTCTCTCCTGCTCTTTCCTTAAACCCTGGGAGGAAGCCACAGGGTGGGCCGCGCCCTTCAGCTTTGACTCCTGTGAAACCTGCTCTGTTGAGAAGGCAAAGGCCAGGCGGGCGCTGCCGGCTGAGCAGCCTGCCGTCCCTGGGGCTGATGGCCCAGGAGTGGCCCCGGGACAGAGGCCGGGAGTCAGGACAGTGTCCTGTGCTTGGCCCCGCGTGTCGTGTCCTACACACCCGTGCGTGTGCGAGCACCTCCGGGCCGAGCCCAGATCCCAGCGAAGGGCCCGGCTCATTCAGTATTTTGCGGCCTCGGGAGCCTTGTCCCGAGCCACGCGGGCCACGCGGAGTAGGGCTGATGGTGTGCGGGTGGCAGGCCTTGCACACGGGGCCGCCCCACCTCCTTAAGCTGCTCTGAGGGGGCAGGGGGTGTCCCCTGATGACAGTATTCGCCAGGAGAGGTTTCGGGTGCCGGCGCCCCTCAGCTGCGGGGGCTCCTCGGCAAAGAGCGTCCAGGGAAGGTGGAGACCAGAGCGGGGAGCTCGGTCGGTGGTGGAGGAGAAACAGGCCAAACTCGGGTCCCGAGAGAGAGGTCAAGCCCAGGGCTTTTTCCTGTCCTCTGCCTCAGTTTACCTATCCAGAAAATGGTCCAGGAAGAACTGAGGAGGGCCGGCTCCCCAAGGGGGGTGGGGTGGGTGGAGGGAGGGGGCGGACGACAAACTAAATCCCAAGTCCCCCTCTTGCTCTATGCCAAAATTATTTCCGTTATCCTGAGATAGGGGTGAGCGGATGGTGGGTGCATGACGGGGCTCTGAGGGGCCTCTGCCCTGCCCAGGGCCTCACCTCGGGGGTCTGGCCCTCACCTGGCATGCGCCGGGTCACCAGCAGCCGTAGCAGGGGCGCTTAGATCCGTCCCGAGCTCTGGGGCGAGGGGAAGCACGGGGCCACCCGACACCCCAGGGCCCTCCCGCTTTTACCCTCTTTGTTGAAGACACA
>CM052890.1:8449505-8527145 GCA_028534135.1 Potos flavus | reverse complement strand
CCCCGACATGCTCGATGGCCCCCTCTCCCACCATCGGCAGGCGTCCTCTCGAGGCAACTCGCTTTACCGTTAGCCTGACCACAGAGCGAATGAACCAAAAACACATGACTCCGGGATGAAATGACGCACATCACACGACCTCAAGGCCAAGCAGCTCGTGGCTCAGCCGCCCTCCTGGAGAATCCGTAAGCTCGGCCAGCCCACACCCGCCCCCCCGGGGCCGCACGGGCCGGGCCACTTACTGGTCAGGGCGGCGAAGTGGCTGAGGCCACACCTGATGAGGGAAACGTGGACTCCCGGGTTGAACTCCGTCAGGCCGAAGAGAGTGGGCGGGATCACCTCGGGAAGAGCACTTTCCACAAGGTTCGGTCCTTTCCCAAGAATTCCATAGCCCCAGACGAAAACATGGCCTTCTTCTGCGTTAGAGCAAACACCACGGTCAGTCGGGAGAACCGAGCGCAGCCCGCCCTCCCTGGAAATTCAGACCACGCCACCAAGATCCACTATGTCCACGTGGGTGGCTTTTTTTTTTTTCCTCCTCCTTGCTTGGCAAGACCTAAAATCGTGTTTCTTCTCTCCTCTTTCCAATTCTTGCTCGTGGCGGACGTCTAGCCAGCTACCCCATCTCGGGGCACAAGCTTCCCCCATCCGGAGCTAACCGGGACGGGCATCGGCCCCCCAGCAGCCCGGTGAGCACAGGGGAGGCTCGGGACGGTTTTCCCCACCCAGATGTTCTGTGTTTCACCCCAATGGCGGGAGCAAGCCGAGTACACAACCAACCTCCGGCCGGGCTCCTAAAAGTCCCAGAAATGAGTATCTTGGTCATAGAAGGTTTAATGCTTCTCAGCGGTGCCAGATGTTTAATCCCAGGGTCACGGACCTCGGGATCCCCACCCGGCGGCTCTTCTCCCCTCTGCCTACAGTCTTCTGGCACAGCCTCCCTGGGGAAGGCGGGGCTGAGTCTCCGGCCCAGGGGAAGGGAGAGCGAGGAACAGACCCCAGAGGTCGGCTGTCGTCACGGAGGTTAGAAGGACTCAGTCCCATTGCTATTTGTCTACCTCTGAATCACGGCTATTATCCGCTGCCAAGAACGTCACCCTCACCGCCTGTGAAACTGAGCCCAGCCTAACCAGACCTTCCCACGGCCACGCTCCCTTCCCTCCCTCGGGGCGAGGGCCGCAGCCGCGACTCCCAACCCATCTACTGCTTCCCAAAGAACTGCCCGCGGTGGGGGGGGGGGGTCTCACCATTTAACACGGCACAGCCGGTGCCACCGCACGCGGCCTGTTTCACCTTCCCCACCGCCGAGAAGGGTAGGCACCGGGGGACGCTCACCTGAATCAAAACCAAAGGCGGGCTGTTAGGAAGACAAACCAGTGAGAACTCGGCAATGCTCTGTGTCACGTACAAAGGAGGCAGGTCCCAGTTCGTTGATTCAATCTCCAAGCCCTCCCTGGACGTCCGAGATACACTACAGATCTAACCAGGTGCCGGGGATTCGACAGGGAGGAAGCGACTTGGTCCCTCTCTCCAAGCGGAGTCCGGTGGGGAAGGTAAGAGGCCAGCCAAAATGAACCCAAAATTAATTTGCGCTGAGTGCAATGAAGGAGAGTGTCAGGGAACCTGATCGCGTTTTCAGGGAGCGACCTAGAAGGCTTCGCTTTATCCTGGGACCTGAAGGATCAGTAGGGCTAACTAGGCAAGGGGAGAGAGGCCATCTCCAGGACAGAGCTCACAGGGACACAGGGAAGGGGGTGAGTGGGCCACCTTCGGGGAGTCTGAACAAGGTCAGAGACGCTGAAGCGGAGGGATGAAGGAGGATGCGGAGACCAGATCGGCAGGAGGTCGTGGGCCACGGTAAGAAACGGGTCCTTCTCGAGCACAGTGGGGAGCCAGCAAGGGTACTAAGAAGAGCGGCAGGATTTCCAGAGGCAACCGGGGGGGCGGGACACCTGGGACACCGTGGAGGACCAGGCTGGGGGATACAGGCATGTGGACCCCGAAAAGCAGTCTGGATGGAGAGCAAAAAGCCCACACGGGGCGTCTGCAGGCGGAAGGGCAGATGGGGAGGGACCAGTGGAGAAGGGGAGGCTGGAGCTGTGGGGAAGAAGGCCAGACAGAGGAGGGCTCCCGAGAAGGCGGGAGGAGACAGGACCCGGGACACAGAGAACTGGCGTGCCCGGGGAGGGAGACGCTGTCCCCGCGCTACAGAAGGGAGTAGGTCTGGGCTGGAGGGTGGAGGACTCGGAGTGGGAAACTGAGGACACTCGCATCTGATAGCGTACGTTTTCTCTATGAATCAGGGGCCAGAGAACTAGAGGCGCGAGGGGCAGGGGTCTGGAGAATGAAGTGTGGCCATCTCAGCTTTCCAGCAGGATCTGGTCTCGGCGCCCCTACTGAGGAATTACTCTGGAAAGACAGATTTTAAGTGCTGCGGGGGCGGCCGTGAACCTTTAGATACACTTTCCAATGGGGACGGCTGGAGCACAGTCCCTGAGTTAACTCAAACGGAATAAGGGGGCTCCCGGTCCCAGAAAAGGTTCGCCCGGATGAGGCGAGGCTGTCAGAGCGTCTTTACCTGGCGGTGCTCTGGCACGACGCCCCCAGCAAGCGCCGAGGAATGCTCCAGCACCGAGACGCCGGAAACGCCCCACGGCTGTCCAAGACAGGGTGAGCCTCAGGCAGACAGGGCTGTTCCTAAGAAGGTCCCCGCGATCCTCCCTCCTGCTAGTCACACCCACGTGCCGCCCCCCCCCACCCCACCCCACCCCCGGCCCTGGTGTGGGGCCGGACCTCGTGACCGGCTTCAAAGGAGCAGAACGCCAGTGAAAGCCAGGGAAGGTCACGGCCAAGATTAAATGATAAAACGCTGGCTTCTGTCTCGCTGGCACTCTCTCGCGCTCCCTCGTTGGCTTGCTCTGATGAAGCCAGCTGCCATGTTGGGAGCTGCCACATGGAGAAGCCTACATGGCTGGGAACCAAGGCAGGCTGGGCCAACAGCTAGGAGCTGGCTCACCACCAGCGAGGAACTGGGGCTCCGGTCCAACGGTCCACGAGAATCTGCGTCCTGCCAACAACCACCCAAGTGGTCCTGGAAGCAGAGCCTTCGCCCGACGAACCCTAAGACGACCGCAGCCTTCGAGGGACCAGAGCCAGAGGCCCCGGCAAGCCGCCCCTGGAATCCGGATCCACAGAAACTGTGGGATAATAAATGTGTGCTGGGTGAAACCACTAAGTGTTGGGGTGGGCTCACTTGTCATGCAGCGGTGACAGTGCCACGACCCTGGATCTGTCCCCCACAGGAAGGCGGTGGGAGACTGTTCTCAGGACTTGGGAGCAGGAAGAGTAACAATTTTCCTGAACGGGTTACTTGTTTATCTTATAGAAACAATGAATCATTTAAATGGGCCTGTTTTCTTCTCCGCTTTGGCTACTAGGAAGCTCAGAACCAATCTGCAACGGCTTCTAGCCACTGGGCCAGACCACAGGGAAGTCTTCTCCTCGTCTTCTCTGACTTCAGTTTCCCTCTGGGCTGATCTTCTTATTTATACATATTTAAGGGGGGCCTGGTGGCGGAGTTGGTTAAATGGCCGACTCTCAATTTCAGCTCAGCCCCATGTCAGGCTCTGTGTGCGGCAGGAAGTCTGCTTGAGATTCTCTCTCCCTCTCCCTCTGCCCCTCCCACTTCTGCTCTAAAATGAATACATAGATCTTAAAAAAAAAAAAACATATTTAAGGGGCGCCTAGGTGGCTCAGTGGGTTAAAGCCTCTGCCTTCGGCTCAGGTCATGATCTCAGGGTCCTGGGATCGAGTCCCGCATCGGGCTCTCCGCTCGGCTGGGAGCCTGCTTCCTCCTCTCTCTCTGCCTGCCTCTCTGCCTACTTGTGATCTCTCTCTCTCTGTCAAATAAATAAATAAAAATCTTAAAAAAAAAAAAATACAGATTTAAAACCCTCTGCATGTTGTCAGAAGTTTGATGGTATTAAGGAATAAAGTATATTTTTAAAATAATCCTTACCTTTTAGAGATACATACAGAAACGTTTATGGATAAGGTATGATGTCTGGGATTTACTGCAAAATAATCCAGGACCAGGGCCGCCTGGGTGGCTCAGTCGGCTGGGCATCTGACTCTTGGTTTCAGGTCAGGTCATGAGCTCAGGGTCGTGAGATAGAGCCCCGATCGGGCTCCACCAGCAGCGGAAAGTCTGCTTGAGATTCCTCTCTCCCTTTCTCTCCCTCTGCCCCTCCCCGCCCCATGTGCACGCTCTCTCTCAAAAAAAAAAAAAAAAAAAAAAAAAAATCCAGAGCAGAGAGGCAGATGGCAATAAAAACCGGCCATTAGGGGTATAGGATTGTTTTTTCGTGGGGGAAGGTAAAGAAAATGTTCTGGAATTAGACGGCTGCACAACTTGTGACTACACTAAAAACCACTCAATTCTACACTTGAGAAAGGTGAATTACGTCTCGGGTTTTTGAGGGTGGTTTTTGGTTTTGTCTGTTCTTTTAAATGGGTCATTAGTTGAGAACCGTTGAACGTGGGTGAGAGAGAGAAATTCATCATGCAGTGAGCTCTGCTTTTTGTTTTTATTTGCATTTCCCCTTCATGTTTAAACTCCCGCTGTATTGCACCGATGGTGGCTCCCTTCAGTGAGAAGGCGGGGGCGGTGACAGGCAGTGGTGACGGGCAGAAGTCACAGGCAGTGGTGACTTCCAAAGTCCTGTGCGTGTCCTACTGCAAGGGGGTGGGAGGGGTGGAGGGGGAAGCAGGTGCACACCCACGATCTGCGGGCCGTACATGGCACGTATGTCACACTGCAGCAGGAAGCACATGGTGACACCGTGGGGACCCGCACCCCTTTCAGGCTGGGACAGGGCCTGCTCTGAACCAGAACTACCACACCAAAGGCTTGATAACGATGGCTTTGAACCCCACCTTTCGTTCCAGACTCTGAAAAGACGGCCAAAAAGGGGCGGTCTTGCAGGTGGGAAGTCACACTTTGCTGAGAAAGCTCTTCTCTTTGCTTTAGAGATTTTTTACTTATTTGAGAAAGAGAGAGCGAGCACGTGTGTGCACGCACACCGGGGGGGGGGGGGGAGCACCAACCTCCAGCCGGGGGAGGGAGGATCTCCGGCAGACTCCCCGCAGAGCGTGGAGCCCGACGTGGGGCTCCGTCCCACCACCGCGAGACCAGGACATGAGCTGCAAGCAAGAGTCGGACACCCAACCAACCGAGCCGCCCAGGCGCCCCTGAGGAACGTCTCATCAACGCCTGTGACCCTGCGCGTTTGCGGAGCTCCCGGGCGGGCTGCACACGGCCCCGTACCTGTGTGGCGTCGGTGACGGCGGCCAGCTGCAGGTACTCCGAGTTCCCCCATCCGAAGAGGCCGCCCTCGGCAGACACGGCCAGGCAGCAGTCACCGCAGGTGGCCACCTGCACGACGTTCACTCCGGCCAGGTCCCCGCCCAGCTTGGTGGGCACGCTGGTGATACTGTAGTGACCTAGACCTGCCGCAACGGCGAAGCGTTACTCCCAGTCACTGGCTCTTGGCACAGACGCTTCCACGGGCTTCCACGGGCTTCCTACGTGCCGAGCACGGTTTTAAACGCTTTACGAGTATGGGCTCGGCAAAGCTAATTTGTTCCGTGCTCTGCGGCTTCCTTCTCCACGCTCTCGCAGAGGAGGAAGAAACAGAAGAGTGGTGGTTTATTTTTAAAAACCCTGGAGACTTTCTAAGTCTGGTTCAAGCTGGAAACGTTTACGGGACAGAATACCACGACCCAATGAGGCCAGGAGACCCTGTGAGAATGCACACACGCACCGGTGCAGCCAGCGATCTCTAATGCACCGCTGGGCCTACCAGAAGATAAAGGAACTCGCCCAGAGCCCATCCCACCCCAGCTCCCCATGTCCCCCAAAATAACAGTAAGCTGAAACTGGCCCGCTGGCGTGGTAGACAGTGAACAGGAGAACAGGCAGGGTGGCCAGAGGCCATCGGGACAAAAGTCCCCATCTCCACTGTGATGGAAGGGGAGCCCTGGCAGCAGACCAAGGCAGAATACACACCCCGGACTCCCGCTTTAAACCAGGCTTCGCGATGGGACCCAGGGCAGCATCAGACTCGCAGCACCCCTTAGCAACAGACAAAAGCAAACCTGAATCCTCTCTGGAGGAAAGCATCTCCATTTAGGCCCTTCCGGTTTCCACAAGTTCAAGTCAATGAAATAAGAGCCCACGGTCAAAAGTCACTCAACACATAAGGAAGGGCCGGCTTGTGCCAAGGCCCGGGGGCTGCAAGAGGAGGCCCGCTCCAGAACTGCCTGCAGGGGGCCCTCGGGGCTGGACGCCAAGCCCAGCAAGCAAGGGCGGGGAGGCCAGCTGTCACCTACGATGGCTCGTTTCTGGAATGGCACCGGGAAACTGTTTACCATGGTCATCTCCAGCGAGCAGGGCTTTCACTTCTCACCTTATTCCCCTCTGGGCTGTTGGCACCCATCTAGCAACAATTTTCTTATTTCTGTGAAAAGCTGATTTTTCAAAAATGACTGCCAGCGTGATTTTAAAAATAAAGAGAAGCTTCAACTTTACAGATACCAAAGAAACGCACGTGAAAAAAACCGGCACAGGGATGAAATCAGCACACTTAAATGGACAGTATTTGTTGCTAGAGAGCTTATGGCCGCCATGGTAACTTCTGCACGTTGCTGAGGACAGTACAAGCTGGTACGACTTTTAGAAAGCAACCTAATGATACAGTCTGAAAACACAAAAATATTCTAATCTTCTGATCCTCTCCGGGGAATTTATCCTACGGCAACAATCCCAAAAAATAAAAAGCATTTGTATACATGATAAATGACATAACATCTTCAGTGACCAATGTGGGGCTGCCCCCTGCTCCCCACCCACCAAAAAGTGTACCTCCTGACAACAGGGTAATGATCAACTAATTATTTGATAAGTAATGAATCATTTACCTTACGGTAAATTAGCTTGAGGCCGTATCACACAAATTATTAAAAACCACAACTGTGAAAACTGTACCAACAAAATTTAAAAGAGAAAACAAGCATAGAAAAATCACACCTATGCTATCATCACAATATAAAAGATGTGCACGTATGAACAAGAACGGGAAGGAAACACGAGACCGAGAACAAAGGTGATCTCATGTGCTGGGGGTATTAGGGAGGATTTATATGAGATTGCAATCTTAAATTTAAAGGCCCTCCCTCCAGACAAATATCAAAAAAACAGAAGGATTAAATAAGCAAGGTTAATAAAGCTTACCCCTCATTCCTCCCGCCCTTCCACACGTTCTCAAAACAGTTAAAACCGCGCTCCCTTTAGGTGGCCTTTGGGAACCACCTGGAATCCTCCACCCGGCCCTTTATGGGACGGTTGCCATGGGCGCTGCGGGTGCGGGGAAGGAGGCGGGACGGACCGACTAGGGTGATGAGAGAGGGAGGAGTCTAAGGAAGGCGGGTGCTCGCCCACAGGAGCCCCACAGCTCACAGCTCCCTAGCGCCCCATCCCCGGGGGTGAAGGGCCCCCTACCCGTTTGCCCGTCGGCGCCCCAGCCACAAGAGTAGACTTCTCCTTTGTCCGTCAGGAACAGGCTATGGTCCTGGCCACAAACCACCTGTCAGACGAAGAGAGGTGAGGCTGACCAGAGATTCTTGGGAGCCCAGTGTCCTGGTGGACAGACCCAAAAGCTCGCCACAATCCCTACCACTCCCGAGCAGCGAGCCAGCCGGGCCCAGGCGGGCTGCCCCGCACGGCCCCCGCATCTTTTTCTTGCTCAGTCCCCTCCTCCATAAGCCTCTCTCCTCCCCGTTCCCTGCCTCGGCCTCCCTAATGGCCTCCGATCTTTGTCACTAGCTCCCCATCTACCCTTCTGAGCCCTCGGGCTGCCCCCTCCTTCCGCCGGAACATCTTTCCGACCAGCCAGCCCCGGTCTGTCTGACCCACGCCTGTTACCTCCTCCACGATGCCTTCTCTCCCTCCCACTCCACCCCTGGGAACACTTAACAATTCTCCTTCTGAGCTCTCAGGGCCCTTCCTGTAAGCGTCTGCTTATGTACTGAAGTATTTATTGTGAGTACTGACCATGTGCCAGGCTCCGCACCGGGGATGGAAATGAAAGCCTGGGACCCACACACACAGCTAGCTTAACCGGGGCCTCCCCCTTAGAGTGTCAGCCCTCCAAACCTTATTAAACTCTGTACCCCCGTAACCTAGTGGAAACCAACACCCTCCTGATCTACGGGAGGCAGGCAATAATTTTTACTAAAATAATTTATTAATTCAGATAATTGCCCTAACCCATTTGCTGTCACCCCCGCCAACCTTTCACCCCTGCAAAAGCACCCCCAAAGGGCTGGATGGGGGCTCTCAGCATGCATCTCTTACCTGGACCACCTGTCCATCGAAGTCCTGCATTCTGTTGACTTTTTGACTTTCGCTGCAGCCAGGAGCAATTTAGGGAGAAGAAAGAGATACGGTCACGATAAGCACGGTTCTGCCCCTGCCCATCACCCCTAACCGACAGCCCCCACATGCACACAGTAACTGTTAGGGAAACTTTCAAGGTCAAATATAGGGTAGAAGTAGGCCTAGGCAGGAGAGTAAAACAAAACAACCCTTTGGTGAATTTTTTTTTTTAATAGGCTCCATGCCCAACGTGGGGCTCAAACTCACAACCCCAAGATCAAGAGTCACATGCTCTACGGACTGAGCCAACCAGGTGCCCCCTTTGGTGATTTTTTTTTTTTAAGATTTTATTTATTTGTCGGAGAGAGAGAGTACACAAGCAGAGAAAGTGGCAGAGGGAGAAGCAGACTTCCCGCTGAGCAGGGAGCCCAATGCGGGACTCGATCCCAGGACCCCGGGATCATGACCTGAGCCGAAGGCAGACGCTTGACCCATGAAGCCATCCAGGTGTCCCCCCCACTTTGGTGATCTTAATATGCTGCCAGAGATGAGACTCGTATTTAGACTCAACAGCATAATGTAAGGAAGGAGAAGGGAATTTTTTTAAAGACCAAAATCAATAAAGGTCTAGCCCAATAGGTACAGCATGTGACTCTTTTCTTTTTTTTTTTTAAGATTTTATTTATTTATTTGACAGAGAGAGACACAGCGAGAGAGGGTACACAAGTAGGGGGAGTGGGAGAGGGAGAAGCAGGCTTCCCGTGGAGCGGAGAGCCCGATGCGGGGCTCGATCCCAGGACCCTGGGATCATGACCTGAGCCGAAGGCAGACGCTTAACCACTGAGCCACCCAGGCGCCCCCAGCATGTGACTCTTGATCTGTGAGTTGGAGCCCCACGTTGAGTGTAGAGATTACTTAAAAATAAAATCTTGAGAAAAAAAAAAGATTGAAATAAATGGAACAGAGAGAAATTTTTAAAGTTAATCAATTTGGTAAAAATCAAAAACGAATTCAAAACAAGTTCTACGCACCACGATCAACACTCGACCGCCCTCCCTTCCACCAAGCTATCACACGGAGCTCAACCCGCAATGGAACAATACCCTCCACAGCTTTCCAGTGACTTCTCCCCTCCCCTCTCAAGCAGGGGGAAGCCGGCCACTTCCCGCTCTGTGGGTCTATCGCTTACTAACCACACGAGAAGTGTTAAATGCTTAACACCATTCGGGGAAGTCCTTTGGGGAACTCACCTGTAAATTTCATTTTCGACCACGTTTCTTCCACATTGCCCGTAAGAATTGTTTCCCATGCTGAAGACTGAAGAATACCACGACCAGTGAAATCCGCTCTGCAGGTCCGTGGGATCCCAGAGCGTCGGGACTGCAAGGGGGTCTCGGAAGTGCTCTTAGTCCAACCATTCGCGCTAAGCTCCCGGTTTCCTTCTCTGACACCCCCAGCCTTTGCAGGCACACCCCGCGGGCAAGCCGGGGCCGGGCCCTGCAGCAACAGCCTGGGCCACCTTGCGGGTCCCCTCTGCCTTCCCCTGCAGGCCCTCATTCCAGCTCTCGAGAATTCCACGTTCCGAGGCGAGCACTTCCCGGGGAAGGCCCCGGCAGCCCCACTCCCTGGGCCTGTCACTAGAGGTTGCCCTCCACGCCAAAGCTACTCTGGAAAGAGCTCCTGAATACTGCCTTCGTCTTTTCCCACAAAGCACGCTTAGCCGGAAAATGAAACTGGAAACATCAGGCAAGATGGCCCTTCCCTAGAAACACTCGCTCTTCGAGAGAGAGCCCATGTTCTCCGGACTCTGAAAGCCCACCCGCTGAAGGATGTCCTGGCAAACAGACTCCTTTCAGTACAATAGAAAACACTGTCTGCGGGCACAGCCCGGCCCAGTGACTTCATGGCAAAGCGAGCGGGAGGCCTCGCGAAGGCGGCCCGGCGCGCACCGTCACGTTTATAAATACCTGAGGTTTCCTAAGAATCGCAGAGAGCAGAGAACACAAAAGAGCTGACAGGACCTCCCCAATAAGGTGATCCTGAGCTGTCCTACCGATCTGCTCGGGAAATGCCAGGGGCCTCCCTAATTACACGTGGTTCCATCAAATGAACCAGTTTTGACCCAAGGGCAAGAAAGTGGTTCCTCCACTCCTCCATGAACCCAAGAGGCCGACTCACCTCCTTCACGATCTGTCAGGATGAGAGAGTGGGCTCTGCCGCAGGAGACCTGCAGCACCCGTGTCTCCTGAGGTCTGTCCAGAGGCAGGGGGACAGGCGAGGGCTCCAGAACGTACTCGTATCCCCTGGCTGAAAGAAGAAAGAGCAAGTTCACAGCGAGTCACACTGACAAAGTCACGGCATTCCCGACATTAAACATCATGCTGTCCGACCACCACACTGCCCCACAGTCAGAGATCACAGTGACTCGTCGAGGCACATGAGCTAGTGGCAGGGCTAAGACTAGAAGCCCAGGCCCCAGGCCCGGACCCGCGGCACTGCACTGCCTCCAATGAGCCTTCCCACGGCAGGAACCGCCATTTGCATCCAAGAAGAGTAAAGGCAAAGACCCAATAACACTTCTCAGTAAAACAAAGGGCAGCATATATTGTATGATACCGTTTATGTTAAAAAGTGGGGAAAAGAATACAGAGAAGCATCTGCTTGCGTGTGCATTACATCTCTCCAGGAGAAACCGGAAACTGTTAACACAGGTTGTCTTCAGGGAGAAAAACTGCGTGGCTGGGAGGACAGAGGGAGAAAGTAGCCTTTTCTCCGTATATTCTAGTGCACCTGTAGGATTCTGAACTACGCAAATATGCTCTCTAATCAAAAAAGAGAATTTTAGGGGCGCCTGGTTGGCTCGGTCGGTAGAGCATGAGACTCTTGATCTCAGGGTCGTGAGTTCGAGCCCCACGTTGAGCATAGAGATTACTTCAAAAATAAAATAAAATCCTTAAAATTAAATTTTTCTTAATTAATTGGTTAATTAATTATAGTAAGCTCTACACCCAGCGTGGGGCTCAAACTCATGACCCTGAGATCCTGGAGTTGCACACTCTACCAACGGAGCCACCCAGACCCCCTAAAAATTTTAACTTTTAAATAAGCAAGTAAGGGGAAAGTTTTTTAGAAGTCACTCTATAGAAGAACCTTATACTTTTTTAAAAAGATTTTATTTATTTATTTATTTGAGAGAGAGAGAAAAAGAGAGAACAAGCTGGGGGGAGGGGCAGAGGAAGAGGGAGAAGCAGGCTCCCCACTGAGCAGGGAGCCCAACTCGGGGCTTGATCCCAGGACCCAGGGATCATGACCTGAGCCGAAGGCAGACACTTAACCAACTGAGCCACTCAAGACGCCCCCAGAAGAACCTTATTGTTCTTTACAATCCTGCTGGAGAAACCAGAACTGTCTATGTGGGGAATTCTCCTTGTAGGTTTTAAACAAAGAACTTTTAGTATTTGTACTGTTGGCTGAAGTTAAGATCTGCAAGTGCACACTAGTTCTCAACGTACTAACGCCACTAACGACTCCTGTGTTTTCTCCTATGAACCCCACATTTATTTTTTTTGAACCCCACATTTAAAAAGACTCTACCAAAAAATGCCATTATTACTATTATAATAATACAATTGCTCATTTATATTTATTAGCGACTGATACAATTTTCGGAGAGAGCTTTCAATCGGCACGGAGTAACTGCTTTATCACATTGAGATGATGTGATTCTAGGCAAAATCGAAGAAACCGGACAATGCTGTTGGTGTATACATTCCCCATTACTACCTGCATAGACCCCTAAGGGCCTGGGAAGCACTAAATATGTATCATTTAAGGGGAATCTGGCTGTAAATACAGCTATCAGGAAATACAGAGGAACCACAGCAAACTCCAGACTGGAGAATTCTATAGGATAAACAATGTGATTTCTTTCTTTTTTTGTTGTTGTTGTTGTTTTCTGAAGATTTTATTTTTAAATAACCTCTACATCCACTGTAGGGCTTAAGCCCAGAACCCTGAGATCAACGGTCACACACTTCACCAACTGAACCAGCAAGGCATCCCTATTCTTTCTTTCTTTTTTTTTTCCTTAAGAAAGGAAGCCTTTATTTCTTTGTCTCACAAATACAGTTGGCTGAGCAGGCTGCCAATGTAATTTCTTCAAGAAATAAACTTCAAGAAAAAAAGATTAAAATAGACTTAAAAGACTTTTAAAAGTCTTATCAACCTGGGCACCTGGCTGGCCCAGTCAATAGAGCATGTTACTCTTGATCTCAGGGTCTTGAGTTTAAGCCCCAGGTTGGGTGGGGAACCCACTATAATAAAAATAAAAATCTTATCAACTGATTGCAATGTCTGGACCTTATCTGGAAACTGATTCAAACAAATTTTTAAAACATAAAATAAAAATCTAATGACATTTATGAGATAACTGACAATTTGAACACTGGATATTTGGTAACATAAAGGGATTATATCATTCATTATTTTTAGGTGTGAAAATGATGTTTTTTTGCACTTACTTTTTTTTTTTAAGGTCCTTATTTTTTTTTAAGGTTTTATTTATTTGAGAGAGATAATACAAGTAGGCAGAGTGGCAGGCAGAAGGAGAGGGAGAAGCAGGCTCCCTACTGAGCAGAGAGCCCAATGCGGAACTCGATCCCAGGACCTGACCCAAGCCAAAGGCAGACGCTCAACCGACTGAGCCACACAGGCACCCCAAGGGCCTTATTTTTTTTAGATGCGTACTGAAATACTTACTAACGAAATTAATAATGTTGGGATTTGCTTCAAATTAGTGGGGAGGGGGCGCCTGGGTGGCTCACTGGGTTAAAGCCTCTGCCTTCGGCTCAGGTCGTGATCTCAGGGTCCTGGGATCGAGCCCCACATCGGGCTCTCTGCTCAGCAGGGAGCCTGCTTCCCTCTCTCTCTGCCTGCCTCTCTGCCTACTTGTGATCTCTCTCCTTACTGTCAAATAAATAAATAAAATCTTTAAAAAAAAAAAAAATTAGTGGGGGAGGGGCACCTGGGTGGCTCAGTCAGTTAAGCGTCTGCCTTCGGCTCAGGTCATGATCCCAGGTTCCTGGGATCGAGCCCCGCATTGGGCTCCCTGCTCAACGGGGAGGCCTGCTTCTCCCTCTCCCTCTGTTCCTGCTTGTGTTCCCTCTCCAACTGTCTGTCAAATAAATAAATAAAATCTTTAAAAAAACAAAATATTGGGACGCCTGGGTAGCTCAGTGGGTTAAAGCCTCTGCCTTCGGCTCAGGTCATGATCTCAGGGTCCTGGGATCGAGCCCCGCATCCGGCTCTCTGCTCAGTGGAGAGCCTGCTTCCCCCTCTCTCTCTGCCTGCCTCTCTGCCTACTTGTAATCTCTCTCTCTCTGTCAAATAAATAAATAAAAATCTTAAAAAAAAAAATTATTGCATGGAAAGTGCAGGAAAGGAACAAAAGAAAATCTGCTGAGTTGGTAACTGAAGCTGTAATGCCTTACACGACTCTGTCCATTTCTGTGTAGCCTAAACGTGCTCCCAATAAAAGGTATAACAAATGCAATGTGGCATCTTACAACTAATAGAGACTTCAGTACTGACTTATACAAGAATTTTGATACAAAATTAAGTGAAAGGCAGAAAGTACACATTGACCAAAACTGTGCAAAAATGTATTTGCACATGAATGAGGAAACAAGAAAAAAATGAAAAGGTTTATCCAGACAGTAAAGGTACTGTCCAGTACGGCCGTCCCCCCTTATCCATGTGGGATACATTCCAAGACCCTCAATGAATGCCTGAAACTACAGATAGGACTAAATCCCATACACTCTGTATTTTTTTCTTTTGCGTACCTGTCTATGATAAAGTTTAATTTATAAATCGGCAGGGGGGCCTGGGTGATTTGGACAGTTAAGCATCCGACTCTTGATTTCAGTTTGGGTCATGATCTCAGGGTCCTGGGATCGAGCCCCACATCAGGCTCCGTGCTCAGTGCGCAGTTTGCTTTGGGATTCTCTCTCTCCCTCTCCCTCTGAACGCACATGCGCAGACACACATGCGCACACACACATACTCTCTCTCTCTAATAAACAAACATCTTGAAAAAAAAGTTATAAATCAGGCACAATAAAAGGAACATCTTTACTTATCAGCAAAGCCTCCTTTGCCTAAAGGTTCAGTGTTATTACCAAACAGGCTGACAATCTAGTCCAGATGCTTCCAAATAACATCCGCATATGACTTCTGCCAGTCTGGTTTATGTCATCCTATTCTTGAAAACGAAAGGGAGCTCCCTCGGACCGATCACAGCACAGAGAAACCAAGGTGAGCACACTCACTTTTATCTTTGCGGCTCCTGTGAAATCCAAGCTGGGAATCTTTGTTGAGTCCCATACCCCAAACTTTTGTCACATCCTTGGTTTTAGAGGATAACAGTGTGAATCCATAGCCACAGGCAGCAGAGGAAATCTGAAAAAGAGTTCCCATAAAGCATGAACTGATTTGTGACATCAAGTTTTCTCCACAGTAAATGACAGGTTGTTTGCCCAATCAAAAAACATACACCACTGGGGCACCTGGGTGGCTCAGTTGGTTAAACATTTGCCTTCAGCTCGGGTCACGATCCCAGGGTCCCAGGGTCCCAGCTGGGCTCCCTGATCCTCCCTCTGCCTGCTTCTCCCTCTGCCTGCTGCTCCCCCTGCCTGTGCTCTCTCTTTGACAAATAAATAAATAAAATCTTTAAAAATAAATAAATAAAATAAAATAAATACAAAATAAAACCACGGTTAAAGAACTAAAAGGAATGCCTGGCTGGCTCAGTCCGTCGGTAGAGCATGCAACTCTTGATCTTAGGATCATGAGTTTGAGCCACACTTGGGGGTAGAGATTACTCAAAAAAAATAAATAAAATAGTAACTATAAAATTGTATTACTGGGCTTAAAATGCAAATACGTATCACAATAACCCCACAAGGGAGAGAGGAGGAAATGGAGCTTTGTTGGAACAAAGTTGCTAGAGTTTTTGTTTGTTTGTTTCAGAATTAGTTCACTACTAACCTAACATAGACAGTGATAAATTAAGATACATATTGTAATCCCAAGAAAAACCTCCTCAAATATACAGCAAAACACCCAACAAAGGAATTTAAAAGGTACCCAAAATACCTATTTAACACAAAAGAAGGCAGCAAAGGACAGAGAAACAAAAGCCCTACAGAAACAAATAGCAAGATGGCAGATGTGATCCAACCATATCAGTAATTACATTAAAAGGACATGGATTGAGGGACATCAGTGAAAATGGTGGAGCAAGGAGAACACTGGCAAACATCAGAATCGTTTTTTTTTTTTGTTTGTTTTTTTTTTCAGAACTCTGGAAATTAACCAAAGACTCAAAGCGATCTAGGGAATGTTAACTCAAGAAAAGCAGCCGTGGGGCACTTGGGTGGCTCAGTGGGTTAAAGCCTCTACCTTCCGCCCAGGTCATGATCTCAGGGTCCTGGGATCGAGTCCCGTATCGGGCTCTCTGTTCAGCGGGAAGCCTGCTTCTCTGCCTACTTAACAAAGTACTACTTTGTCTCTCTCTGTCAAATAAATAAATAAAATCTTTAAAAAAAAGAAAGAAAGAAAGAAAGAAAAGCAGTCGAGTCTCTGTAAGAACAGCAAGCTTTGCAGCATTTCAACTTGACCTAGTCCCATTCACCTCTGCTAAACTCTGCAGTAGATCTGAAAAGCAATAGCTCACAATTACAGCACAAACCAGCAGCCTGGCAGCCACTGGGAGAGGTAGAAAGGGTTTGGAGGAACTTCAAAGCTCCATTCCCAAAGCATTCTCATCTAATCTGTCTGGGGGTTCCCTGGAAGACCCCATGCGCAAGGCTCTGTTTATCTGACCTGACCCAGATATCAACCAGTGCAAAGAGCCTCTTCTCCTGGGGTATTTGTTGAAAGCAGTCAGCAGCTAACGATGAACTCTGCAGCTGTCTGAGGTGGTAGATTAACAATTGGAGCAAATAATAGATCAACCAAGAAGTTACTAACTTGACCTGACATCAAGTCCGCCCAGACAACAGCAGAATACACATCCCTTTCATGCACACATGGAACATTGTCCAGAGTAGACCATATGCTAGCCTATAAAACAGAGTCTCAATACATTTAAAAGGGCTGAAATTAAAGAAAGCATATTCTGTAACCACAACAAATTTAACTGTGACTCCAGCGACAACCCCCTACTCCGGGGGTGACGTGCGAATGACGGCCATCTGGCACAACAGGGGCACGTTTCGGCCACTCGTTAAATGTGAGCAGCGCCCTAAAGCCCTCCCCTCCCGGGCCCGCAGCCCGCTCGAGGGTCCTCCTCCCCGACGTCGGACCACCCAGCGTCCTAACGTCTAGCAGAGGGCCTCGGGGAGCAGCAGCGGAGGCCAGGGGCCGCTACGGAGGAAGAGAGCCCCAGCCCGCACCTTCTGGTCCAGCTCCAGGCGGTAGGGCACGGGCTGGATCCTGCGGAGCGGCCGCTGGCCGGCGCGATGCTTGGGCCCAGCGCTGGGCAGCACGAAGGTGGGCACGCCCAGGGCCCCCGAGAAGCTGAAGCCCCACACGAAGATGCGGTCGGCACGGGCTGCCCGCTCGCCCACGTACTGGAACACCGGTGCGTCCGCCTCGCGCGAGCTCCGCGAGCGCCCGGCCGCCGTCCAGTGCCCTCGCCCCGGCCTCAGCCCCGGTCCCGGCCCGCTCAGCAGCCGCCCCAGCCGAGCCCCGGCCGCCAGCGCCGCCAGCGCCATTCTCCGCTCCACGCCTCAGCGCCTCCTGGACGCCGCCATCTTGGGTGACCCCTGACCCCACGCCCCGGCGGAAAAGCCCCAGGGCTCATCGACTACTGGCTGAAGGCAAAGGCGCCGAGAGCCGCCAATGGCTGGGCGGAGGCGGGGGGCGGGGCGGGGCGGGGCCGGGGAGCCACGGGCCTGCGTGGGCGGGGCGCTGCCCTCCAGCGCGGACTTGTCTACCTGCTCAGCAGCGGGCCCGACGCCTTCTTTTCCCACCCCGCGTTCCCTGCGGTGGGGCTTCCTGGCTGTCGCGGGCGCGGGGCACTTTCGTTCCGAAGGCCCATTGCTGCTTGTCATTCAGCAGAGGTAAAACTTGGGGGTGGCCCGCTCTGCGCGGCTCCCGTGTGGTGCTCACCCCCGTCCCGGTTTACCCTCCTTGCCACGGCCCCTCGTCGTTTCTTAGCTGGCCTTGTCGCAACCTCCCAGTCCGCTTCCAGGCCACTCAATCGTGCTCCAGCCACAGCGCGCTAGAGTGCAGCTCTCCAGGTGCGTCCGCCGTCCCTGCAGGGAAGCCCTGCTACCTTCTGCAGTGCGTCGTCCTCCTCCCCAGCCCACCTCGCCCCCCAGCCGCGCACTCCGCTGGAGTCAGATGCCTTTCCTTGTAATTTCCGAATCCCAGTACCAACTACATGGGGCCTCGAATGTCCTTCCCGCAGTCCTCCTCCCTGCAGGTGTCTAGCCAACTCCCAGTCATCTTCTGAGATCCAGCACTTCCTTCGAAGTTCCGAAAAGGCAGGAACTGACGGGGGGTCTGGGGACCTGGGTCTAGTCCTGGCTGTGCTACTAACTTGATAGGTGGCTTTGGCAAGTTGTCTCCCTTCTCTGGATGGCACCTCTAAAGTGAGGAGGTTAGGGGGGAAAAGGTGAAATGAATTTCTTAAAATAAATGAGATGTGAGATGTTTGTGCTTTATGACCTGTAGGATCTCCTGCGGCCCATTACGACCCATGATGGACGTTCCGAATAGTAGTGCCAAACGCTGAGGACAGACTTCTCTGAAACTAGGCACCCTACAGGGTGGTAGGGTTCCAGAATGGCAGAGCCAGGTGGCTGGACTTGATAGTAGAGGCAGCAAGGGCAGGGTGGCATCTCTAGTCCCTTGACACCAGCGATCTATGGCTTGGCTCTCTGATCACCGTATTCTGAGGAATGAGGTATAAGTGCTTCCTTGACGTGTCTAACCAGAAAAAGATCGGACCCAGTTCTCAGACTAGAATCCAGCAGCTGTAGGGGAGGCGGAATCCACTTGAGGGATCCTGCAGACCCAGCACCAGTAGAGGCAATAACTATTCTAAATCACTTCCCAAAGGAATTTGTGGTTATTTACCAGAGTTCCTATACACTAGAGAAATGAGATTAAGCAGATCTCCCCAGAGCTTGATAGAGGATCTGAGATGACAGTGACCTCAGGGGACCCGAAACACCGGCAAGGACCCCAGCTAGACTGGGAGCTTATGGAGCCCGCAAAGGCATGGCTCTCTGTGGGTCACCGTGTCCCTGCACGGACCCTATGGAAATTCTCCAGGTCCCTGAGTCCCCAACTGGGACATACATCCTTAGCAACTCATATTGGTTTCCTCATCCTGTCCTGACACAGCCAGTATTAAATCAGAAGACATATTGCATTCCAGGTGGATGCACAGACCTGAGGGCTATCTTCAGAAACGCAGAGGATGGAAAAAAAAAAAAGAGAAGAAAAAAGAAATGCAGAGGATGCTGGTTCCCGTCATTATCCCATTCAGCTCATATGCTTGGCTCCTACAAAAAACCCAGGCAGATTATGGCCGATAATGGTAATAAACTACATAAACTGAACCAGGGGCATAGCCCAATCATAGCTGCTGTGTTGGGGGGAGGGTTTTACTAGAACAGATCAACACAAGCTAAGGAACTTACTACGGGATACCAATCTGGTGGATGGGTTCTTTTCGATTCCAATGGTAAAGAGGCTCAAAGGCAGTTTGACTCTATATAGAAAGGACAGTATTAATCATTAACTCTCCCTGACCTTTGGCTCATGGTACCTCCCAAATTAAGTATCTATGTAGAAGATCTTGTCTCCTGCTCTGATTTTATTTATAAATCAGGGTCTCCTGGGTGGCTAGGTCTATTAAGCATCTGACTCCTGATTTCGGCTTAGGTCATGATCTCAGGGTCATGAAATCAAGCCCCATACCAAGCTCCGTGCTGGGCGTGGAGGCTACTTGAGATTCTCTCTTCTTCCTCTGCCCCTCCCTGCTCCTGCTCTCTCTCTTCAAGAAAAAAAAAATTGAGACATATATTGGTAAGGAAGAATTGCATAAATACCATCACATTAGTGAGGGTTCTCCAGAGATAGGAGAAATAGGAGTCCCATGATCCGTCTGCAAGCTGGACATTCAGGAAAAGCAGAGGGAGAGTTCCAATCAGTGCAAAGGTCTGAGAACCAGGAACAAAACTGATGTCCCAGCTCAAACAGCCAGGCGAAGAGAGAATTCAGCCTTCCTCTGAATTTTTTGTTCTATTCTGGCTCTCAGTGGGTTGTACGTGGCCCACACATTGGAGAAGGCAATCTTTATCAGGTGTGCCAATCCAAAATCTGGTTTCTTCCAGCAACTCCTTCACAGATACACTCAGAAATAATGGGGTGCCTGGGTGGCTCAGTGGGTTAAAGCCTCTGCCTTCGGCTCAGGTCATCATCTCAGGGTCCTGGGATCGAGCCCCACATCGGGCTCTCTGCTCAGCACGGAGCCTGCTTCCCCCTCTCTCTCTGCCTGCCTCTCTACCTACTTGTGATCTCTTTGTCAAATAAATAAATAAAATCTTAAAAAAAAAAAAAAAGAAAGAATATTTAACCACCTCTTTGGGCATCCTATAGCCCAGTCGAGTTGGCACATTTACCAGCATGACTAACTGGTAACTAATAACTAATTATTACTATAGTTATGAAATGTTTATCTATTCATGAAATGTGTATCCAGTTTTTAACTGTTCTTGCATAAACAAGGCTTTCCTTTTATCTGAGTTCATGGCCTCCCTGATTTTTTGGTTTTAAGGATCTGTTCTATTTACAAACTGGCGATGATGGTAGATAGGTTTTGTCAGAATTAAAATATTGAGAGGCGCCTGGGTGGCTCAGTCAGCTAAGTGTCTGACTTGGGCTCAGGTCATGATCTCAGGGTCCTGGGATGGAGCCCTGCATCAGGCTCCCTGTTCAGCAGGGATTTAGCTTCTCTCTCTCCCTCCGCCGCTCCCCATGCTCATTCTCTCTCTCTCTCTCTCTCTCTCTCTCTCTCTCACTTGCTCTCACTCTCAAATAAATAAAATAAAATAAAATAAATCTGAAAATAAATAGAAAAGAAAGGGAAGGGAGAAAGGAAAAGAAAAGAAAGATTTTAAAAATTGAGGGGGCCTGGCTGGCTCAGTCAGAAGAGTGCAACTTGATCTCAGGGTCATGAGTTCGAGTCCCACATGGAGTATAAAGATTACTTAAATAAATTTAAAAACTTAAAAAAAGAAAAAATCGATAACCCTATGTAGGTCTCTTGAATTTATTTACTTACTTTTTAAAGATTTTATGTTTTTAATTTCCACACCCAATATGGGGTTCGAACCCACAACCCCAAGATCAAGAGTCACACGCTCCACCATCTGAGCCAGGCCAGTGCCCCTGGTGTCTTGAATTTATCAAACATTTGTCTTTTAACAAATATCCAAAACACAGTACCATTGGTTGGAGATTTAAGGGACAAAGGGCACAGTGATAAAATCTGCAGTGTGAGCCACAGCCACAGCCACTGGGTGGCGATGTTTGCCCATCAATTTTGTGTCTTATTCAACCAAGAAAAGCCAGTTTGGGCCAATGAAGAAAGCTGGTTTTGTAGTGACAACCGGGCTTTTACAGTTTACTATTAAAACCTGGTTGTTTTATATACTGGTTATATGCTGCCTAATACTTGTCCATATCGTTGCTTGGAAAAAATGGTCCCACAGCAAAATACCAGCCCCCCTGGAGTGTTAAAATGTCTGCTATTGCTAGCCAAGCTCAGTTTTCCTATACTGACATTTTCCTGCAGACGTTCTAATTTCTTTGTTACATTGGGATAGTTAAAATTCTCTGGCCTGGGAAAGAATGAACTTAACTTATGTATTTTAATTATTATTATTAAGCTTTTAGTTACACAATTAATATATGATGAAGTGCCTTTGTAAAAAAAATAATTACTTCAGTGTTCTGTATGGATAGAAGGAAAGGCTCCTTTAACCACAGCCCCACATATATACGTTGCCATAGAAAAAATGTTTTAAAATTTTTGTTGTGTGTGTGTTTAAAGAAAACAGTATAATATGTATCTCATTCTACAACCTCCTCTTTTCACTCAAAACTCTATTGGAGACACTTTCATGGTAATTTGTTTGCCCTTAGTCCATTCTTTTTCACTCTTGCATATTAGTATGAATAAGTCTTGTTTTAAAAAAAAGTCTTGTTTAACCATTCTTTTGGTGAACTTTTAGGTTGTTTCCTTTTTTTTTTTTTTTTTTTTGCTATTACATGTTACAATGAGTGTTCTTGTCCCTGTTTCCTTTGGCACCCGTGTGATGGTATCTCTTGGGTAGATGGGGATAAACAGAACTGCAGGGTCATAGAATATGCTCGTTTTATTATTTTATTTTTTTATTCTGTATATATCTTTTTTAATTTTATTTTTTATATTTTATATATTTATTTGAGAGAGAGAACAACCAGGGGGAGCTCCAGAGAGAGAGATGGGGAGAAGCAGGCTCCCCACTGAGCAGGGAGCCTGACAAGGGACTCGATCCCAGGACCCTGAGATCATAAGCTGAGCCGAAGGCAGCCACTTAACTTTTGAAATGTTTGTCAATCCGATTCCTAAAGCATATCTCCTGTTGATTTTTTTTCTGTTTCTTTAATCTCTTGGGAAGGTAGAACACCTTATGCTTACTGGCATTTCATGTTTCCTCTACCAAAAATTGTTTGGCTTTTCATATCTTTGGCCATATTGCTACTGAATTGACTATTATTAATTTATAGGAAAACTTGATATAATCTGTGTGGAAACCTTCTGTTATGTGTTGAAATATTTCTCTTTTCTTTTTATTTGATTTATGGTGTCCTTTTTTCTACAAAATTTTATTTTAATGAGGTCAGTGTTAATCTTTTTTTTTTTTAAGAGAGAGCATGTGAGGGGGGAGGAGGAGCAGAGGCAGAGGCAGAGAGAGAATCCTAAGCAGACTCCGTGTTGACATGGGGCTCGATCTCACAACCCTGAGACCGTGATCTGAGCTGAAATCAAGAGTCGGAGGCTTAACCAACTAAGCCACCCAGGCGCCCTAATCAATGTTAAGCTTATCCACTAGAGCTTTTCTTTTTCTTTCTTGCTTAGTAATACTACCTATTGTACAAAATATAAAGGTGTTAGGGGCTCCTGGGGGGTTCAGTCGTTCAGCGTCTGCTTTCTGCTCAGGTCATGATCCTTCATCGGGCTCCCTGCTGGGCGGAAAGCCTGCTTCTCCCTCTCCCACTCCCCCTGCTTGTGTTCCCTCTCTCGCTGTGTCTCTCTCTGTCAAATAAAATCTTTAAAAATATATATACATATATATATGTGTGTATATATATATATAAAGGTGTTCTTTTTTTAAGATTTTATTATTTTGACACAGAGAGAAAGAGAGTGCACGCACGAGCAGAGGGAGGGGCAAGGAGAGGGAGGGGCAAGGAGAGGGAGAAGCAGGTTCCCCTGAGCAAGAAAAGTGTTCTATAATATTCACAAAACACTAAATCTAATTCTGCACTTTTATTTTTTATATTTAGATATGGAAATGATCTTTTTTTTTAAAGATTTTATTTATTTATTTATTTATTTATTTATCAGAGAGAGAGAAAGAGCCAGCGAGCACAAGCAGGGGGAGCAGCAGACAGAGGGAGAAGCAGGCTCCCTGCAGAGCAGGGAGCCCAATGTGAGACTCTGATCCCAGGACCCTGAGATCATGACCTGAGCCGAAGGCAGCCGCTTAACTGACCGAGCCACCCAGACATCCCTATGGAGTTGATTTTTATGAGTGGTATGATTGTACATTTATTAATATTTTATCAGATATATGATTGTCCCCAATACTTAACTGGCTATAACAGACTGAAGATTTTAAAATGTCATTTGTAACATGATGCATTTCTAT
Source organism: Potos flavus (assembly GCA_028534135.1). NCBI lineage: Eukaryota > Metazoa > Chordata > Mammalia > Carnivora > Procyonidae > Potos > Potos flavus. Next base: position 8,503,715 of record CM052890.1, on the reverse strand, counting down.
ATATGGGTCGATTTCTGGAGTCTGTTCCTTCTGATGTATTCTTGAACTAACTGCTACGGTTTTATATTATGCTCTGATTTTTATTCAATCAAGTCTTCTTTGTTCTTTTACCTTTCTTCTTTGTTCTTCTGCCTTTGCTACTCATAACATTTACTTCCATATAAATTTTAAAGTCATCTTGTCAACTGAATGAAAGATCCCACTGGGATTTTTATTGGAACTGCGTTAAATTGATGACCTAGTTGAGGTAAATTAATAAATGACATTTTACAATCTTGAGTCTTGCCATATCACATAAATGTGGTGTACTCTAATATTACTGGTTTCACTCACCTGCTTGAATGAATTCAGCCTTCTGCTTATAGAGGAAATCTTCTGTCGGTTTTCTGACAACAGGATCTTCCAAATTTTTAGCAATTTTTTGGCAATAATCTCCAAATTATTATCTCCCAAAAAAAAGGAATGTTTGATTATGGTAAAATATACATAACATAAAATGCATCATCTTCAGTTATCAAGTGTAGAGCTCAGTGGAGCGGATTGCATTCCAAGTGTTGGGCGACCATCCCCACTTCTACTTCTGAAACTTTTCTATGACCCCCAACATTGTTACAATAAAGCCAACTTGTATAATTGCCCACGTATTTACTTTTTTTTTTTTTTTAAGATTTTTTATTTATTTGACAGAGAGATCACAAGTAGGCAGAGAGGCAGGCAGAGAGAGGGGGAAGCAGGCTTCCCGCTGAGCAGAGAACCTGATGCGGGGCTCGATCCCAGGACCCTGAGATCATGAACTGAGCGGAAGGCAGAGGCTTTAACCCACTGAGCCACCCCCGCCCCATGTATTTACTTTTATTGAGATCTTTATTCCTCCATATGGCTTCAAGTTTAATACCTTTTCATTTCAGCTTATAGGACTCCTTTGAACAGTTCTTGCACAGCAAGGCTAACAAACTCTCTCCTTCGGCTTATTTCAACAAGGGTGCCAAGGCCATTCAGTAGGGAAAGGACAGCCTTTTGTAACTTTGATTTGTAACTCTGTAACTTCTTTTCTACATGACTTAAGAGAGTACTGCATTTATTTATTTCTTTTAAGTGAGCTCTGCGGACAATGTGGGGCTTGAACTCACACCCCTGGGATTAAGAGTCTCAGGCGGTATTGGACTGAGCCAGCCAGGTACCTCGAGGGTAACGCATTTAGAAGAATTATTGGTCTGTGTATCTGGGCACACAATGTATAAAGATGTAATTTTTGTGACATCGACAGTCAAAAGGCGGGGGCAAGAGCCACAAAAGAGAGTTTTCATATGTCATTAAAGTTAAGCAGGTTTCAATTCAAATTGGAGTGTTCTAACTTAAGGATGTTCAACGCAGTCCTCACGGCAACCATAAAGAAGGTAGAAATGAGAAAGGAATTTAAACATTTCACTCTAAAAATCAACAAAACACCAAAGAAGACTGTAATGCAGGAAACAAGGGACAAAGAAGCTGTAAGGAATGTAGAAAACAGTGTCATGACAAAAGGAAGCCCCTCCTTATCAGTAAGTACTTCATTTTTTAAAGTAATCTCTACACCCAACCTGGGGCTCAGACTCACAATTCCAAGATCAAGAGTCCCACGCTCTTCCCACGGAGGCAGCCAGCCACCGCGCCATTGGCATATTTGTTTCAGGTGAGAGGGTGACTCCAATCCTTGTGACTTCACCTTGGCCAAAAGCATAAGTCAGGACCTTTACTTTTCTTCTGAGATGGGAAGTTATAAGACAGTTTTGAGCAGAGAGGTAAAATGAGTTACAGGTTACAGAATTTTTCCGGTTGCCGTATTAAGGATAGTCTGAAGAGCGGTGCCTGGGTGGCTCAGTTGGTTGAGTGGCCTACTCTTGATTTTTGCTTGGGCCATGATCTCAGGGTCGTGAGATCGAGCCCCATGTTGGTCTCCACGCTGAGTATAGAGTCTGCTTAAGATTCCCTCTCTCTCCCTTAAAAAAAGAAAAGAAAAAAATCATCAAAGAGAGTTAAGGACAGCATCAGGGGGACAAATTAGGAGTCTCTTGCAGCAAATGACGTTAGCTTGGACCAGTGCAGTGGTAGTCGCCGTGGTCAGAGAGAGTGGTAGAATCTTGGGAAATTAGAGCTGATAGCTTGTCAGGATCAGTGACACTGAAGGATCAGTGTCAGATTTGAGAGAAGTAAAGGATACTTCCAAGGTTTTGGCCTGAGTAACTGGAAGAATGGTGTTTCGTTAATTGAGGGGGGAAGGGACTACAGGAGAATCTGGGGAGAGGGTGGGATGAGTCTTGCTTGAGATGCCCCTTCCTCCTGCAGGTAAAGTTGCCAAAGTAGGCAGCTGGTTATACAGACGGGTGGGGGTGAGTGGGCTGGGCTGGAGATACAAACTTGAGAGTCATAACCAGATCAAAGGTGTTTAAGGACCTGCGATTGGACAAGGTCATCTAAGGAGTGAACAAAGAGATCCAAGACAGCCCTGAGCTACAGGAATACTCAGAAGGTTGGGGGGAAAGAAGGACCTGCAGGAGACAGAGGAGAAGCAGCTGGAAAAGCAGGCAGGGCAGCAGAAGTGTTGCAAAGAGGACACAGTGAACAGTTATGTCAAGTGCTGGCAGATCGAGCCATTCACAAACTGAAAAATAACTGGCAATGTGGAGGTCGCTTGTGCCCTTGGAGAGAACAGCATTAGTGGAGTAGCAAAAGTTAACTGGAGTGGGCTCCAGAGAGAATGAAAGGAGAGAAATCAGAGATGGTGTGTGCACACAACTCGACTTGACGTCCGTTGTTCTTTCGAACCAGTCACCTGTGTATTTTGACATTGTAAATGGTTCAAAACACTGAAACTCTTCATATGGAAGTTTTTACAGCAGATTAGAAAATGGTTTCCAGGTTGTTAAGGACGAGTTTTATGCGCTCATCGTTTTTGGCAACAAAATAGAGCCAATCCTCATTATTCATTAATTTCGTGTTTGTGACTTCACCAACTGAAATTGATAGGCAAACCCAAAACCAATACAGCGCTTTCCCTGGTCATTCTCGGACATGCGCAGAGTGGCAAAAAGCTTACGTTGCCTGATGCACATTCCCCAGCTGAGGTAGAACAAGGTCCCACTCCTGTTTCAGCTCCCACACCGTAAAAGTGTCCTTTCCCCAGTCTTTTTAATGCTACGTTTTTTTCATATTTTGTGCTTCTTGTTGCTTTTGCTGCTGGGTTCCCAAAAATGTCATGACCAGAGGATGGCAGAAACCTAACCTTGTATTACCCCTACTAGTTCAGGCTTCCTCATTGTTTACCAAAACTCTGCAGAATATAACTCTTTGGAATAAGAAGAATCAGCTATAACATAATGGGAATATTTTCAAACATCTCTTTGAAAAATAACGTCAAAAAAACAGGTACTTTTTTTTTAAGATTTATTTATTTATTTGACAGAGACACAGCGAGAGGGAACACAAGCAGAGGGAGTTGGAGAGGGAGAAGCAGACTCCCCACTGAGCACAGGTCCCAACAAAGGGGTTGATCCCAGGACCCTGAGATCATGACCTGAACCGAAGGTAGATGCTCAATGACTGAGCCACCCAGGTGCCCCGGTATTTTTTTTTTTTTAAAGCATTTTAATTCCAGTATAGTCAACATACAGTGTTATATTAGTTTCAGGTGTATAACATAGTGATTCAATAATTCTACACACTACTCAGTGTTCTTCATGGTAAATGGACTCTTTAATCCCCCACCCACATTCCCTCTGGTGACCATCAGTGAGTTCTCTATAGTTAAGAGTCTGATTCTTGGTTTGTGATACTTTCTTTAGTAATTGTTGAATTGTTAGCTTTACCTTGAAGTGCCAGATTTTTTTTTAACAGCATCTGCTAGGAAGCATAACTTTGACTAGTCACTTCCAGAAAAAGGTCTCACCAAATTTGAGACACTCGTCTTTTTTTGCCTAAAAAATGTGTATCAGGGGCGCCTGGGTGGCTCAGTGGGTTAAAGCCTCTGCCTTCGGCTCGGGTCATGATCTCAGGGTCCTGGGATTGAGCCCCGCATTGGGCTCTCTGCTTAGGGGGGAGCCTGATTCCCCCTCTCTCTCTGCCTGCCTCTCTGCCTACTTGTGATCTCTCTCTCTGTCAAATAAATAAATAAAATCTTTAAAAAAAAAAAAAAAGGAAGAAAATGTGTATCAGAGCATATAAACTTCAAGATAATAATTACCTCTAGGGAGGAAAGAGAACAGTGCCTTCAATTGTGTCTATAATATTTCTTAAAAATATGAGTAGGGCATGCTTGGTAAAATCTTAGTAATGGTTTATTCTATTCTCCTTTTGGCATACTTAAATACGTTAAGTGTTTAACTCAGATGAAATAACGGTATTTTACTATTTGTTTGCCAGGGCGCCACCACCATCTGATGGATAGCTCATGATCAGTTGGCGATGTCACCGACCCTGCCAAAAGGTCGCTTTTTCCGTTCCTAACAAGTAACTGGATGGCTTTAAAGCACAGTCCCCGGTCACTCGAGTTGCAGCCTCATCGCTTTCAAGCCCCAAGATGCAGGAGTGCAAAAATCATAGTGAGCAGCTGCATGAAAGGAGGTCCGCGTCTGGGAGCGGTGTGTCGGGGTGCGAGGAGACGCGTGCCAGCAGCTCATCAAAGGCCGGGGACGGAGGAGCACGACCGGCCTCCCAGACCCCCGCCGAGCGTGCCCATAAATCCAGCGTGCAGCTCCACTGGATTCGACAGCACCGGAAACGGCAACTCCCACTGGGGGCGCTGCGGACACACGAGTGGAGGCTGCCTTCCAGGAAGCCAAAAAAAAAAAAAAAAAAAAGGAAAGAAAGAAAAAAGGGGGGGGGCAGAAAGAAAGAGAAAAAGGAGGGATAGTGGAGGACAGCCGGGCCCCGGCCGCCGCCCCCACGTCGCGCCCCCGCCTCTTCGCCGCCCGGGCCGCCGCCCTCGCGCCCGGCCGCTCCCCGGCGGCCCAGCCCTCGGACCCCGCGGCCGGCCCGGCGCTGCCCGCCGGCGGGGACCTCAGGTGCGTAGCCCGCCCCCGCCGCGGCCGCCATTAGGAGCGGGCGCTTCTCCTGGAACTTTCTCCGCCCGCGGGGCTGTCGAGGGGGAGGCCCCGGGAGGGAGGCCCCGGGAGGGAGGCCGGCCGTCCAGGCGCACGGCGGGGGGCGCCCCCGTCGCCGCCCCGCGGCCCCCGAGCCCCGTTCCCCGCGGGCCGGGCCCAGGAGTGGGGGTGGGGCGGGGAAGCCCCTGCCGCGGGGACAACGGTCGCGCGCACGGACGCCGCAGCCCCGTCCCCTCTGATTGGTCGGGCGGGGGCGGTGGGGGCGGGCGTCTGCGGGCTCTGGGCTCTGTGGGCCCGGTGCGCGCGAGGTCACGCTGCGCCCGGCGTACGTGGGGCTCTCCCGCGGCGTGCGGACGTGCCTGATTGGGTAGGTGAGGGGGCGGGGCCGCGGCTGTTGCCTGGTAACTGCTCTGGCTCCACGGAGGCGGTGTCGGGCTCCGCCCCCCACGTCGCGCGTGGCCGATGGGCGTCGGGTGTGGGTTTTGGAGTGGGTCGTGGCAGGGGGGCGGACTGCGGCGTTCTGTTTGTTAGCAGCAAAGCGATCCGGAGGCGGGAAGAAGAGCGTCCGGTCGGGGGCTGCGATTCCTAATGGTTGTGGCTTAGAAAGGCGTCCTCAGCCCGTCAGACCCAAGCTTTGCTGCGTTAGCAATCGCTTTATGGAGATAGGCTGTAGAATGCACCCTAATAGTGTGTGAGGCATTGGTTTTTGGTTTATTGGCAGAGCTGTGTGGTCCCCTGTCGAATCGCAGGACATTTCCCACCCCAGCCCCCTGCAACCGCTGATGTCCCCTCTGCCTCGGTGGCTCTGCCTGTTCCGGATGTTTCCCATAGATGGGGTCATCCTAAGGGGTCTCTGTGTCAGGCTTCTTTCCTTCCCTTTTATGGCTGAATAGTTATCCGTTGTACGGACAGACCACAGTTTTCCCCCCACCAACTGATGGATTTGGGGAGTTGTTTCCACTTTTTGGCTATAAGGAATAATGCTACCATGAACGTTCATGTACATTTTTGTTGTTGTTTGGGGGGGTTTTCTTTTTGTTTAGAGGAGGAGGGGGAGAGAGAATCCCAAGCAGGCTCCAGGCCCAGAATATCAAGCAGAATACACACTTTGCATAAAGAATGCTTCTAGTTTTGTAGAAATACATACTTGCATGCATGGGATCACAACCTGAGCTGAAATCAAAAGCCCCATGCTTAACCGGCTGAGCCACCCACGCACCCCTACATACACTTTTTTGTGGGGGCCCGTTTTCCACTCTCTTGGAAGGAGAGTGGAATTGCTGGGCCCGACTTTGCCTTTCAAGGGGAAAATGTTTCAGGTTTTAGCGTCCTGCTGGAAATGATTGGTGTGACTGGCTCACGAGGGGTCAGTACCCACAGACCTGGGGGCAAGCTGCAGCCGGTGTTACCGTGCAGGGGTGACTGGGGCTGGGTCTCAGTTCTGCCTGCCTGCTGATTAGTCTGCTGCCCTGAGCTCTGGGTCTTTGCCTGGACCTTCAGCCTGGACATTTCCTTCCTCATTCTCAGGCTGCCCAACTTGGAAATAATGCTCACATTGTCTTATCCCTCTCCGTTATGGAGTCTATTTCCACATGCCTGGGGCCATTTCGAGGGTGTTCTGGCTCTCGTTTTGCCTTTATTACCTGTTATTCTGCTGTGTCTATGCAGGTCTGTCTCGCTTGAGAGCCCTGGTGGTGGGTTTTACTCAGCTTTGTTTCCTCTGCCCTTCCTGGGAACAGTGTATGTTTTTACCTAGGGTGCTCGGAACATAGTTTTAAATTTTTATGAGTTTGGGGCACCTGGGTGCCTCATTTGGTTAAATGCCTGCCTTCAGCTCAGGTCATGATCCCAGAGTCCTGGAATCGAGCCCCGTGTGGGGCTCCCTGCTCGGTGGGGAATCTGCTTCTCTCTCTCCCCCTGCTCGTGTTCTCTCTTTCTCTCATGTGCACTCTCTCTCTTCCTAGTAAATAAAAAAACTCTTAAAAAATAATTTTTTATGAGTTTATTTTGATTAAGTAAAGTTCTAGACTATTTGTTAATCATTTAAGTTTAAGTAATTTTTTAAAATTTTATGATCTTGAAAATACACATTATTTCTAGTTCTCTTCAGTACTCCTTGGTAATTCCAGAGTAGAGTACCTTGTTGTCTTGAAATTTGTTGTTGTTCTTCTTTTAAAATTTTTTCCGGTTTTGGGGTGCCTGGCGGCTCAGTCAGTTAAGCGGGGGACTCTTGATTTTGGCTGGGGTCATGATCTCGGGGTCCTGGGATCAAGCCCCACATAGGGCTCTGTGCTCAGCAGGGAGTCTACTTGAGGATTCCCTCTCACCTTCCCCTTCTGCTCCTCTTCCCAGCTTGCCCATACATGTTCTCTCTCCCTAAAATAAAAAAATCTTTTAAAAACTTTTTTAATTTAAATTTTTTTCTGGTTTTATTGATATCTAGTTAACATATTACATTAGCTTTAGGTATACAATGTAGTGATTTAATATACGTATGTATTGCAAAGCGATTACAACTAATATAGTCAATATCACCTTACGTATTTACAAACTTTTGTTTTCTTGTGATGAGAACTTTTAAGATTCGCTCTCTTAACAACTTTTAAACATATAGTACAGTATTGTTAACTGTAACTGCCATGCTGTACATTATATCCCCAGAACTGATTTATTGATTGATTTTTAAGATTAAAAAATTTTATTTATTTATTTATTTACTTAGAATTTTATTTTATTTATTTTTAAAGATTTTATTTATTCATTTGACAGAGAGAGAGAGAGAGCCCAAGCAGAAGGAGTGGCAGGCAGAGCAGGCAGAGGGAGAAGCAGGCTCCCTGCCGAGCAAGGAGCCCGAATGTGGGACTCGATCCCAGGACCCTGGGATCATGACCTGAGCCAAAGGCAGCCGCTTTTGAGCCACCCAGGCATCCCCCCCAAAAAAATTTTTTTAATAATCTCTACATCGGGGGCGCCTCGGTGGCTCAGTCGTTTAGCATCTGCCTTCAGCTCAGGTCATGATCCTAGAGTCCTGGGGTCGAGCCCCGCATCGGGCTCCCTGCTCGATGCTTGGATCTCAGGGTTGTGAGTTCGAACCCCATGTTGGGTATAGAGATTATTTATTTTTTAAAGATTTTATTTATTTATTTGGCAGAGAGAGAGACAGTGAGAGGAAACACAAGCAGGGGCAGAGGGAGAGGTAGAAGCAGGCTTCCTGCAGAGCAGGGAGCCCGACGCGGGGCTCGATCCCGGGATCCTGGGATCATGACCTGAGCCAAAGGCAGATGCTTAATGACTGAGCCCCCCCAGGCGCCCCAAACCACTTTAGGTCTTTGGTTAGTTTCTTCACCTGTAAAGGGAGGTTGGAACGAGGTCATCGGTGAGGACCCTCGCGGCTCTACACGCGTGCTCAGGGGACACCGTGGATTTCCACGGCTCACTTTCTTGTGACTTCTCTTGGACAGGGATCATGGCCCAAGTGGAAGTGTCTGCTCTGCCCATGGAAAGCGAGGAGTCCCCGGAGAGCAGGATGGTGGTGACATTCCTCGTGTCTGCCCTGGAGTCCATGGTGAGGCGGCCTGTGGTTCTATAAAATGTCCCCTAGTCGGACCACTGTTGAAATAGCAGAGCTGGGCCACCCTTCACTGTCCCTGTCTGTGTAGCTGTAGCTTTCTTCCTGGAGGTCCTGGGCTCATCAGGTCATCTTTACAGGCACTCCTTACGTTATGGATGTAATTATATCAATGTGAGCTTTCCAGATCTGCAAATTGAACGAGGGCGCCTCCGTTGCCTTGTTAGGGAAGGTTTTTGCTCTGAATTCAGAGGTAAGCTAATAGTCCATTTATACACCCCTCGTTAGCTGCAATGTGTAAAATGGACCTTGTGGGGGAAAACTTGGTGAGAAATGTACAGAACCTCAAGGGATCTGATCACAAGGTACGTATTGATGAGAAAGGGGAAATCCACACCTTTATAAAAGCAGACAAGCCTGAGAGATGCCCCCTTCATCAAGCGATCAGAGTGGACATCAGCAGTAATGGGAGTATCAAGAACTCCAGTAACAGTGAAGCAGGGAGTGACAAAGAGAGGAGGGCCGAGGTAAGATTCAAGAGGTCCCAGGTGGCCAGATCACGTAGAACTCTGGGGCTTTCTCCGCAGTGTGATGGGAAGCGTTCGGAAGGTTCTGAGTGAAGGGGTCATGCGGGGGGCACGGTGCTCGTGTGGACAGTTGGTGAACATGGAACAAGAGTGGGAGGCTGGGACACCAGTCAGCAGCCTAGGGCTGGGGTTCAGACGGAGATTTCCGTGGAATGGATGACGCTGAGAATGGTGGAGGTGGGACGAAGTGACGCTTGTAGAAGGATCCGTAGAGTTAATAGGACTTAGCGACAGACTGGATGTGAGTTGTGAGGTTTTCTTGGGAAAATCAAGAGTTGTTTTTTTTTTTTTTTAATTGTGAGATGCATAGATTCAGATCACAAAATTGACCATTTTAACCACTTTCACCAGTTCAAGGGCATTAAATCCATTCACCTCGTCGTGTAGCTGTCACCCCCATCCCCCTCCAGAGCTTTTTCATCTTCCTCAGCTGCAACTCTGCACTCACTGAACAAAATTACTCCCCACCCGCCCCTCCCTCAACCCTCTGGAAACTAAGAAGCTGTTTTTGGGGGACACCTGGATGGCACAGTCAGTTAAGCGTCCGACTCTTGATTCCAGCTCAGGTCATGATCTCGGGTTGTAAGATCGAGCCCCACATCGGGCTCTATGCTCAGCAGGGAGTCTGCTTGGGATTCTCTCCCTCCCTCTGCCCCTCCTCATTCTCTCCCTGTCTTTCTCTCAAATTAATAAATACATCCTTAAAAAAAAAAAGAAGAAGTTTTTTTTTGTTTGTTTTTGGGTTTTTTAAATTATTTTTAAGTAATCTCTCCGCCCAGCATAGGGTCCAAACTCACAACCCCGAGATCAGGAGTCACCCTCTCCACCGGCCGAGCCAGCCGGGCGCCCCAGATTTCATCCACACTTTGAGTGATGTCCTTTCTCTGTCCCGGGGCACCTGGGGCATCACGTCGCTTTCAGTCATCGGGTCTCCTTCGGCGCCTCTGGTCTGTGACAGCTTCCCTGTCGTCCCTCGTTTTTCACGACTGTGACGGTCTTGCAGAGCCCTGGTAGGGATGTTATCGAATCGGTCAGTTTGGGTTTCACCGAGGTTTCGCCTCCTGCTTGGACTGGGGTTTCGGAAGGAAGTCCGCACAGGTGAGATGCCCCCACTTCATCCCGTCGTGTGAGGGTTCCTTCTAAGGAACCCCATATCGGGGAAAGAGAGCGAGTGTCCTATCCATTCCGTTTCTGGGGAGAACCCTAACCCAGTGTCTGCCATGTTTTTTCATCGTCCAGTTACCATTTTTCCCTCTGCATGTCCTGTTCTTGGGCAGCAGGTCTCAAAGTCCAGCCCACGAATAATGGTCCTCATTCGTAAGGGGAGGGTGACTTAGCCTCTCTCACAGCCCTGGTGGGAGTGTGAGCCCCTCTGAAATGCTACTTGTAATATGCTTTACAGAAGCTGAGAAGAAGGGCGTCTGGGTGGCTCCGTCGGTTAAGCAGCTCAGATCATGATCCCGGGGTCCTAGGATCGAGCCCCGAGTCGGGCTCCCAGCTCAGCAAGGAGCCTGCTTCTCCCTCTGCCACTCCCCACCATGTACTTGAGCGGGCTCTCTCTCTTTCAAATAAATCAATAAATCTTAAGAAACAAACATCAAAAAATAAAAATGAGTGATTTCCCCTGATACTGGGTTCTCTAGTTCTGATTAAGTGCTGAATTTCTGCTTCATTCGACAGAGATGCAGGGAGATCTGCCATGAAGCGAGTGGAGTGGGCATGCCCGGGGCCCCTCCCGGGCCCGTGGGAGAGCCCCAGCGATGCGTGCACACGTGTGTTTGTGCAGCTCGCTAAGTCAGATACCTTAACTGCATCAGTTAGCGTTGCTATGTCCTGCTCGGACTGCCCCGCCGCCACCCCCCTGCGTCCATGTGCGCCTTGGGCTGTCGCAAGTTCCCCAAACAGTGCCTCGAAACAACACACACTGGAAGACCGTTCTGGAGGGCAGGAGGCGGAAAACGGGCTCTATGAGGGGCGCCTGGGGGGCTCTGTCGGTTACACATCTGCTTTTGGCTCCGGTCATGATCCCAGGGTCACGGGATCGAACCCCGAGTCGGACTCCCTGCTCGGTGGGGAGTCTGCTTTTCCCTCTCCCTCTGCCAGCTGCTCCCCTGCTTCTGCTCTCTATCTCTTTCTCTGGCAAATAGATAAAATCTTTTTTAAAAAAAGGAGGAGTTCTATGGGACTGAAATCAAGGTATCAAGGGGGCTGCATTCCGACAGGGGGCTTCCGCCTTTTCCAGCTTCCAGAGGCCACCCACGTTTCCCGACTTGTGGCCCCTTCCGGCAAGGGCACGGCTCTGCCCTCGGCTTCCATAGTCCCCCCTCCTCCTTCCGCCTCCCTCCGTTCCTTATCAAGACCCTTGGTGATTATTACACTGGGTCCAAATGAATAGTCCAAGAAACTCCCCTGCTCTCAAGACCCTAAAGGTTAATCACAGCAGGCAAATCCCTTTTGCCACGTAAGGTGATATATTCATTCCCAGGCTCCGGGGATTAGGACATGGACGTTGTGGGGGGCGCCGTGATTCTGCCTCCCATGATCCCCTGGGTCAGGTGACCCTGGAGTGGACAGAGGCAGCTTTGGGGTTCCCAAAAGGGAAACTCAGTTGGGGTTACATTCAGTGTAGCGTTTTCGTGCAGCTTGCTGTTATTTCTGTGTGAGGCTGAGTTACTGCCAGACACCCCCACGGGGGACGGTTTCCAGGAATAAATTCTTACAGTCCGTTGTGTCAACTCACCCAATAACGGGACATCAAGGGATAGAACGTGAGGTCACACTGGTGTGACGAACGTGGGCTCATCTCCAGAAGTGGGTGGGGAGCAGAGGAGAAACAGGTTTTAAATGTACAGAGCCAGAAACTAGCCTGTGGAAAATTCTGTCGGTCATGACACGGGTAAACTTTAAATAGAGGATTTTTCAATTGTATTGTCTTCTTTTTTTTTTTTTTAATGTTTTATTTATTTGAGAGAGAGACAGAGAGAGCGAGGGAGAAGCAGGCTTCCTGCCCACCAGCCGAGCAGGGAGCCTGATGCGGGACTCGATCCCGGGACTCCAGGATCATGACCTGAGCCGAAGGCAGTCGCTTAACCCACTGAGCCACCTAGGCGCCCGGCTGTCTTTGAATTTGACACAATTCTGACTCTGTCGGTGTAGAGAGAGCGTTAGAGCCCACAGGCCAAGGGCCCCACCCTCCAAGCCTCCCCTCACTTCACACGCTAACATCAACTCAAGGTCATCAGCTGTGCTCCTGACCTCTGGCCGTAGATCAGAGGCTCCAGAGACCCCCCTCCTTGGGTTTGATTAATTTGCTAGAGCAACTCACAGAACTCAGAGAAGCATTTTACTTACTGGATTACCGGTTTACTACTGAAGGATGTGACTCAGGAACAGCCAGATGGAAGAGATGTACGGGGCAGGGTAGGGGGAAAGGGTGTGGCGCCTCCGTGTCCTCTCCCGGTTAGCCGCTCTCCCTACAGCCCCTCGTGCTCACCAGCCTGGAAGCTCCCGACCCTGTCCTTGTGGGGTTTTATGGAGGCTTCCTTACATAGGCACCGTTGATTAAACCACTGGCCACTAGGGGTCGAACTCAACCTCTACCAGGGGGCGGGGCCGAAAGTGCCACTCCTCCAATCACGTGGTTGGTTCCCTCATTAACCTTGACATAAGACCCCTTTATTGCTCTCTTAAGAAATTCCAAGAGTCTTAGGAGCTCTGGGCCAGGAACAGTGGATGAAGAACAAATATATCTTTCTTATTATCAATCACAATTATCATAAGTTAATAAAAATATGAACTTATTAGTAAGTTAATAAAAATATGTTCTCTGGGTTTTATGATGTTTAATGGCATTTCCTTGGTGGATTTGTTCTGTTTTTTTGGGGGATTTTTCTCATCCTAAATGAAAATCATTTTTGTACCTAATTCTGTATTTTTCTTAAATTATGTAATCTCTGTGCCCGTCGTGGGTCTCGAACTCACAATCATGATATCAAGAGTCACATGCTCTACGGACTGAGCCAGCCAGGCAACCCCTCCAACCCCCGTCCCCCCTCCCCCCCCACCTGTGTTCTTTTCTTAAAACAGATCTCTCGGGCTCCACAAGATCTGGATCTGCCCCGGTGTATATAACACTGTATTCTTCGTGTCTATTTCAGTGTAAAGAGCTGGCCAAGTCCAAGGCAGAAGTGGCCTGCATCGCCATGTATGAGACAGACGTGTTTGTCGTCGGAACCGAGAGAGGACGTGCTTTTGTCAACGCCAGGACCGATTTACAGAAGGATTTTGCAAAATACTGTAGGTGTTAACAGTTTTATCCTTTGTATTCGTAGCTCTTAAAAATATTTGCCGGGAAGACGTACGTATGTTTTCTTTGAAGGTATCCTAAGCATTATCCTAAGAGTGGTTCTGATACCTCTCTTTTGACTTGGAATCCCAGTGAGTAGCTGCCTAACACTGAGGAGTCCAAGAAACAGGGTCAGTGGGTTTTGTCCCGTGTCCTCAGGAGCACCCCAGTTTTGTAAAAGAAATGGGAGGAACATAGAGTAAATGATCTTCAACTCCCTTTATAAACCCATATTTTAAAAAAATTCTGGGCACCTGGGTGGCTCAGACGGTCGAGCATCCAACGCTTGCTTTCGGCTGAGGTCATGATCTCAGGGTCGTAAATTCAGGCCCCGCCTCAGGCTCCACAGTGAGCGTGGTGTCTATTAAAGATTCTTTTTCTCCCTCTTCCTCTGCCCCTCCCCATCCCTCTCCCTCTCTCTCTCTCTCTCAGAAAAAATAAATCTTTTTTAAAATTCTATTTTTTTTAAAGATTTTATTTATTTATTTGACAGAGAGAGAGAGAGATAATGAGAGAGGGAACAGAAGCAGGGGGAGTGAGAGAGGGAGAAGCAGGCTTCTCGCTGAGCAGGGAGCCGGAATGCGGGGCTCGATCTCAGGACCTGGGATCATGACCTGAGCCGAAGGCAGATGCTTAACGACTGAGCTACCCAGGAGCCCCTAAATATTACTTTCAACTTCATTTTTGACTTGTTCCTTTCATGTAAGTTGACAAATTTGGTGACAAAAAAAATGGTTTATAATACTTGGTTTGTAATTTTAATGTCTGTAGTGATGCCTCCACTTTTGTTCCATGGTGAAGGTTTTCCCATACCCCGACTGTTACCTTCAGACTATATAGCAAATAACATTTCTGTTATCATTTCCTTTGAGCTACTACTATTCTCTGCGTATTGAATTATTTATAGTTCTTTATCAGTAGATTCATTTCAGAGGTCATCATTGTTATATTATCCTATCCATCATAAATACCCTGGTCTTTGTGCGTTTTTTAAAATTTTTAATATTTATTTACTTATTTATTTATCTATTTTAGAGAGCGAGTGTGCATGAGCACGTGTGGGGAGCAGCAGAGAGAGAGGGAGAGAGAATCTTTTTTTTTTTAAGATTTTTATTTACTTATTTGACAGAGAGAGAGATCACAAGTAGGCAGAGAGGCAGGCAGAGAGAGGGGGGGAAGCAGGCTCCCCGCTGAGCAGAAAGCCCGATGTGGGGCTCGATCCCAGGACCCTGAGATCATGACCTGAGCCCAAGGCAGAGGCTTTAACCCACTGAGCCACCCAGGCGCTCCGGGAAAGAGAATCTTAAACAGGCCCCACGCTCAGTGGAGCTGAGCACGGAGCCCGAGGCAGGGCTCGATCTCACGACCCTGAGATCATGACCTGAGCTGGAATCAAGAGTTGGATGCTTAACAGACTAAGTCGCCCAGGCGCCTGCAGTTTTTTTTTTAGATTTTATTTTTTAAGTTATCTCCATACCCAACATGGGGCTTGAACTTCCAACCCTGAGATCCACAGTCGCGTGCTCTACCGATTAAGCCAGCCAGGCGCCCCATCTCTGTGGGTTTTCTTAATTAAAAGATCTTGGTTTAGGGGCACCTGGGTGGCTCAGTCAGACCAGTATGTGACCATCTCAGGGTCGTGTGTTCAATCCCCATGTCGGGGGTAGAATTTACTCAGGGAAAAAAAAAAAAAAAGATCGTGTTTTGTGTTTCTTTATTCTTCCCCCTTTTTCCTTCACAATCCTAGAAGCATAGACATGAAGGGAGCACACGAGACAAGTGCTTGGATAATGACTGTGTGCCCGTCACTCGCTTACAGGCATTGCCCAAGGGGCGCAGGAGGCCAAGGCCCCGGGCCCAGCAAACGGGATGCCCATCGATTCAGGAGAAACGGAAATACTCAGAAAAGCGGTCGAGGACTATTTCTCCTTTTGTTACGGTAAAGTTCACAGGTCAAGCATTAATTCTCTGAGTAGTTCACTAAGGAGTAACGACCGTGTTTCAGGTCACCTAATTCGTGGGGCCACTTAGGTGCCTGTGACACTTAAAACTCCACATTCTCTTTAAGCGAACAGCCAGTGCTGCTGCTGCTTTTGTTTTTTTTAAAGATTTTGTTTTATTTATTAGAGAGAGAAAGCACAACCGGGGGAGTGGCAGAGAGAGAGGGAGAAGCAGGCTTCCTGCCAAGCAGGGAGCCTGCCATGGGACTCGATCCCGGGATCCGGGGATCATGACCTGAGCCGAAGGCAGTCGCTTAACAAACTGAGCCACCCAGGCGCCCCTAAAAATAAAATCTTAAAAAAAAAAAAAAAAAAGAAAAAGGCTAGGGGCTCCTGGGTGGCACAGACATCAGGCGTCTGCCTTCGGCTCAGGTCACGAGGGTCCTGGGATCGAGCCCCATATCGGGCTTCCCTCTCCCACTCCCCCTGTTTGTGTTCCCTCTCTCGCTCTCTCTCTCTCTGTCATAAATAAATAAAATCTCAAAAAAAAAAAAGGCTCGGTAACCAAATAGCTACACAGGTGTGTTGTACTTTGTGACATAAGCACCTTCCTTAGCATCTCAGGGTCTTGTTTGTCATTTTTTTTTTTTTTAAGATTTTATTTATTTATTTGACAGAGAGAGAGAGATCACAAGTAGGCAGAAAGGCAGGCAGAGGCAGAAGGAGAAGCAGGCTCCCCGCTGAGCAAGGAGCCCGATGTGGGACCCGATCCCAGGACCCTGGGATCATGACCTGAGCCGAAGGCAGACGCTTTAACCCACTGAGCCACCCAGGCGTCCCTAGTTTGTCGTTTTTAAAGAGCTTCACATATTTATGGGACCTCCAGGTCCCTGTGAGCATTTGACTGGGGGGGACCCCCAGCCTAGAGGATCTGGGGATCTTGGGCTACACTTCTCTGAGAGGAATGGGGCTCCTTCCCCTGGAGGCCGGTCAGCCGGCACGAGAAGGCTGACACAGCCCCGCGATGGCGATGTGAGGCCACGTCGACTGCGTAACTTTCCCGCAGCTAGGTCAGCCTGAGCTGTGCAGAGGGACGTAGGTGCGTAGGGATGGTTAAGCCTCGCGTGGGGGCTCCCTTCCCCTGTCGACAGCAGCCCGAATAACCACGGGGCCTCCCTGCAGCCCTGGGTGCATCACCTCCAACAGAACGGAGAAAAAAGACCTATTATTTCCTCTTTCTTACGTGATGATGTAAAGTAAGCCGTTTTACAAGCTCTTCCTTGGGCCCTTTGGGAACTTTACAAACTTGGGTTGTGAGGGACGGGGCGCTGGAGCTTCAAAGCCGAGCGTCGCCAGCCGAGTTTGCTTCCTGCCCCGAGTGAAACCCACCGGGAGGGCGTATGTTCATGCCATCTAAAGGCATCTGGACTCTTCCTCTAGGGAAAGCCTTGGGGACGACGGCAATGGTGCCTGTTCCGTACGAGAAGATGCTGCGGGACCCCGGGGCCGTGGCCGTGCAGGGCCTTCCAGAAGGAGTGGCCTTTCAACCCCCGGACAACTATGGTCTCGCCACCCTGAAATGGATCCTGGAGAACAAAGCGGGGATTTCATTCGTCATAAACAGGTGGCAGGATCTGTCCCCCTTCAGAATAGCTCGTCCTTTTGAGAATAAACGGGCGGCTTCGTATCAAGTTCGTTTGTTCATTAAGTCCTGTTACACGTAGAAGCTGGTTATTCGGGTGTTTGATCTGTCTTCCTTGTGTATCCGTGTCAGGTAACAGTATCGGTTTTCTTGCAGAGCTTTCCTAGGTCCAGCGAGTCAGCTAGGTAAGTGACAGCTTCTCGTACTCGGTGATGGCCCTCGGCCGCTAAGCTTTTCTTAATGAAAGGCAAGTTTGGTACATCCGGAAGCTTGTGCATCCTTGCCTTCTGCCCGCAGAGGGAGCAACCTTCTGACACTCTGGGGGGGGGGGGGGGGCGCGGGGGATCGTGCTGTTAGCAGGGCGAGCGGCTCAGGGAAGGACCCACCCCAGCAAGAACTGAGACAGGATGCCGGGTCACCCCGGGGTCTTTGAGCCGCAGCCACGGGGCAGGCATTGTTGGGTCCGGGAGCCGGTGTAGGAGATGTGACCGTTCCCGTGCTTCCGAGGCTCACGATCTAGAAAGAAGGAGACTGTCCACCAGAGAACCAGCGATGGCCCATGATCTTCTCAGGATGCCTGGCGGTCGTCCCCAGAGTCCCGGGAAGGGCTTAGAATTGCGTGACCAGAAGGGCTTCCTGGAGGACGAGGCTCTCAAGCTAAAAGCAGGGTCTCAACATGTTGGTTCTGCCAGGAAGCCGTCCCACGTGCTCAGGCAGAAAGCGGCACCGGTGGGTGTTGGAGTGAGAACCCGCAACCCTTCATAATCTCCTTAATTTTTGATGGTGAAGGGACCAAAAAATTATCATTTTGCCGGAAGCATTTGGAGATCCACCTCTGCCCACTTCTTCCCTCAGATTATTCTGGAACGGAGTTGGAAACACAGTGGGCCGTAGCCGTCCTTGGGAGACCAGGTCTGGGAGGGTGTTAGGCCAGGACTACTAGTTACAGAAACAAAAGGCCGGGGGGGGGGGTGCGGGGGGGGCGGGGTTCACAAGGGGCCGGCGGGCTCCACGGGCAACCTGACGTCTTCCCGAGCCTGAACTCCTCGCAGAGCAGAGCCCATTGCAGAGCACGTGTAAGTTCCTAGAATTCCCCCGCTGCTGTTAAAGCAGGGACCTGCGGGTGAGGGGTGGTTGGCGGCCAGGTGACCATTGTCCCCGATGGCTTGTATTTTCGTTCTAGAACTATACTAGCTCCTCACCCTTTCTCCACGCATGTGCCGTACCGGGCACAATTCTAAGCACTTTGTATGTAATAATTGACCCTCACCCTACCACCATTTTCAGATGAGGAAACTGAGGCCCAGGGAGGTTTAGTGACCTGCGTGAGGTCGCGCTGGCCCCGGTCTACTCCTTGGCCCCCATTCGGCCCACACACGTGACCCCAGGACACGAGGGCCGCTCTGAGTTTGTCTCTGCCCAGGACGATGCCGTAAGGCCTGGGGCTGGAGTTGTGCTCTCTCTCCCTTTGCTTTCACCTTACGTGCCTTTGAATGTTGGCGTTTTCAACATGCGGAAAGGCACTAGCGTGTGTCTTTTTCCTCCCGCACAGGTGGGCCTGTGGTGGCCACAAATGCTAAGAGGTCGGTGACATCGCCAAGCGAAAGGTAAGGGAAATAACAAATAAAATGCACACATAACCCCAAAGTGTTAGTTTTCAGACCGTGGGAAGTTCGATATTCTTTATTCAAAAGGATTTTGGGATTTTAAGACTATATTCCGTGGATACCTTTATTTGTATGACAAATTAGAAGAATGTGAATACTAAATTAGTTTTGTGTTCGGCTGGTTAATGGGAAGGGGAGCGAGAATGGTGTGGGTATCGGGGGGTTGTCGTCCAGCGTGTCCCGATGCCTGTGGCCACGTCTCACCCCGGCTTGTTCTGACCAGGGTTCCCTTCTCCTTTCAGCTGCGGCCCCGTCAGTGTGAAAACAGAGCCCATGGAAGATTCGGGTATGTACACCAATGCCTTTTAGAATCAAGTATTTAGCAGGTTATCGTTTGACTCCCGTCTTTGGTTTTACTTCTAAAAAGTGAGACTTTCAGTAAAGGGAGGGGGGCACTCTCTCAATGCGACTAAAACAAACAAACAAACAAAAAAAAACAACTACAAAAAGCCAACAGCTAACATCACACTTGGTGAGAAACTAGAACCTTTCAGAGGCACCTGGGTGGCTGACATCTGACTCTTGACTTCAGCTCAGGTCATGATCCCAGGGTCGTGAGATCGAGCCCCGCGTCAGGCTCCCTGCTCAGCGGGAAGCCTGCTTCTCCCTCTCCCACTCCCCCTGCTTGTGTTCCCTCTCTCGCTGTGTCTCTCTCTGTCAAATAAATAAATTATTTTTAAAAATCTTAAAAAAAAAAACTATTTACCGGATTTTACATAAACGCACGTGTATACGCTGCTGTCTTGAAAGGGAACGTTCTTCTCAAGCTGGGAACTCGCCCTTCTTTTTCCCTCCTTTCCCTCCCTTCCTCTTTCTGTTCCTTTCGTCCTCCTTCTCTCCCTCCTTCCTTCTTTCCTTTTATGTTGATTTTACGTTGTTTTGTTGCTATGACTTTTATTTTTATATGGGTTTACCGTTTGCTCGGAGAGTGTGAGCTCCACGTCGCTTTTGCTGACTCTTGCGTCGCCACGTTAATCAAGACAGAGCCTGGAAGTTTCAGCAGCAGCTCATGGCTCTCTGGGGGGGGCCGTGGCCTAACACACGGTTTTATCGTTTTCATTGCCTCCAAAGGCACCGCGGTGAAGACGGCAGCTGTGTCAGTCAAGAAGGAATCAGAAGATCCTAATTACTATCGCTACAACATGCAAGGTAATGCCATTTTATCCTCATTTTCATCCCCAAAAGTTATTGGTGATGGAAAATTGTAATTAGCCCCCTTCCGAAAACAGGCAGAGAGGAATAAAAAAAAAAAAGACCCATGTGCCTGAGATCTAGCGTAGGGCCACTGACATAAAGCATTTCACAGTCATAAAATAGATCCCATGTAGCCTAAATCCACATGCTTCAGGGCAAACGTGAGGGTAATCCAGGGTGTGTGTTACTTGAGTTTGTCTGGTAGGTATTCTTATTTGTGCGTTCGAAAATACTGGCCTGGGTGGCTCTGTCAATTAAGCGTGTGACTCGATCTTGGCTCAGATCGTGATCGCAGGGTCGTGAGTTCAAGTCCTGCGTTGGGCTCCATGCTGGGCGTGGAGCCTACTTAAAAAAAAAAAAAAAAATACTTCTCCCTGATCCTCTCCTGTGCGGTCTGTCCCTTAAATTACTGGGAAATTATCAAGACATCCAAAGACATGAATACGAGAGTGAAGAAATTCAGGTGCCCGTTCTTAATAATATTCGCTTCATTGATGACATCGTACAAGTTAAATGGGGAACAGAAGACACGGCTTACCAGAGACGCACACTTTTCACACAGGGCGCGAGCAGGTGGTCTGTGTAGTTGCCTGGCGGGGTCCTCTCCCCAGAGATGAGAATCCTGCTGGAACCCCCTCCCGCAAGACGCGTGGTCGCGTCCGTAAGAGCGTTGTAAGCCTCCGGATCCCGTCTCGTCTTTGACTCCGCCATGAAAGCAGGCAGACTGTGGGACACTTGGCGATTAATTCCTCAAACATGACCGGGTTCGAAGTGTTTCCCACAGAAATCTTACCTTTGAAATATTCCTGCGCCATTCTGAGCTCCGTAACTTATGGTAAAAAAATTTCTTTTCTAAAAACTAAAGACCAGTGAGAGTGTCTGTGGTCATTGCTCTGTCCTGGGCTGGTTCCCTGTCCCCCACACAACTGGATCCATCCTACCCCCTGTCCCCCAATCATGTATTCCTGGAGAACGGGGTCTGTCACCTCCCTCCCCTGCTCACGCATCGTCTGTGGCTCACCCGCGTCTTTCATCGCTGTTTCCGGCCGCCCTTCCCGCTCTGTCTGCCCACCCCCGTCCCCCCGAGATCACTCTCCCTCAGTTCTTCAGACACCCTGCTCAGGCCGATTCCTGTTCCTACACATGCCCTGAATCCTCCTTCCACCGGCTTTTACCTCAGCTAATCCCTCCGTGTGATTGATTCCCTTCCGGCTCTGCAGGCTTCCAGCAAGTTCCACCCCTTTCTGGGCACCGTCAGAATCTCAAGTAGAGCAGGGAGCCCTCCGCCCCCAAATCGCACGCAGCCTTTAGCTCTGCCTGCTTGTGTGGTATTTATGCTTTCGCTGCAGACGACCCCAGCCAGTCCGGGCTCCTTGGGCGGGGCGGGGGGGGTGGGGACACAGCGTCTTTCCCCAGCTCTGAGCCCCAAGGCCCCAAGCCCAGGGCTGTGCACACAGCAGGCGCTCACATGTGCTCGCTGAACCGAGCGCGTCCCTCGCAAAGAATCGCTGTAACCTGTTTTTCAATCCCTCCCGTTTTGAAAAAAAGTACATGTGATTACATCTTGACCCCCAAGAATATCCTTTTCAACTTAAGTGACCTTGAGTTTTATCACAATGTATACAGTTGGGGGTACTTACAGAGTCTTACAGTGGGGTCCTTACAGAATCTGCTCCCCAAGGCAGCAGTGAAATAAATACAGGACTAGACAGACGTACCTACCCTCATTCTAGTTCACTTTTTCAGAAAGAAGCACATTATTTGAAGAGCCATATTTAGGTTAAATGTATAATTTATAATCTTTCTCCTGCTTGGCTTGGAAATGACAAAACTGTTCAAGACATCTTCTTGGAAAAAAAAAAAAAAAATAGACATCTTCTTGGTACAGAAATTCCCTAAGGGGGCCCCTTCCTTCTTGATGCCCAAAGGGTGAGAATTTCCCGATATCGTGGACCGTATTCCATGGCACTGATTGTTTTTGCAACCATGTGAAATCCTCACATGTGGAAGTATGGACGTCTTTCTATGCCCTTTAAGTAAGGGAGAAATGTTTAAATCCACAAAGGCAACCAAGGCCCCCTGCTCAGAATGTCAGCTGCCCTTCATGGAGCCCCCCACCAGGGCCCAGGGGCTTGTGCAAGGTTTATACGAAAGGCTGATTCCCCAGCCCCCACCCCACCTGGACCTCACCCTCCATCCGAGCACAGACCTCTCGGAAGACCCCTGACTCACATACACACATCCGTGACTTGGCCAACACAGAGACCATGGAAGTCCCATGAGGTCTTTCATACGTGCAGGGACCCCATCTCTGGGGCCCCTGGCAACGGACAATGCGCAGGACCAGCTTTGCTGAAATGCACCACGCCCAGGTTCCCTTGACGTTGGCGGAGTAAGAGGATCGGCACCATTCAGTTTTCTTCCCATCTGACACTGCACAATTGAGGGGGGGGGCTTCCAGGCAGAGCGGAAAGTGGGTGCAAAAGCCCGAGATCAAGGAGTGAACGTTGTCTTTCCCACATCCCATCACTGACACTGACTCCCATTCTTCCGTGTTCTGCATTTAAACGCCCCTCGGATCACGCTGAGCCCGGATAATGCGGATGATCTCCTTTGCTGAAGGTCAGCTGATGAGCAGACTAAGGCCATCTACTACCTTAACTGCCTCTCGCCCTGTCACACACGAGATGACAGGTTTTGGATGTCCGTGGGGGCCCACCTGCTACCACAAATACTGGAAATTGAAGGCCAGCATTAAGTAACCTAGATGAAACAGACAAGAGGGAGAACTGTTTTAACTCAGACACAAACCCACAAACTACTTAATTGAAAAATGACCAAATGGGGCGCCTGGCTGGCTCAGTCGGTGGAGCATGGGACTCTCGATTTCGGGGTCATGAGTTTAAGCCCCACGATGGGCATAGAGTTTACTTAAAAAAGAATTTTGGAAAAAATTAAGTTTTTTGAAAAGTCATAAAATGTCCCCATTTTACAAGCCCCAATGAAGCTGTGCGTTTTGGCAATAATCATCAATGGCCAGTAAAGCCATTCATAAAACATGGATGGGGACTTTATCACAAATGGATCAGGTTGACATTTCCTGAACTCACCCGTCCAGTGTTCACATCACAAAGGCAGAGGCGAGCAGACTTCATGTGCCTCCTGATGGGATCCCCACCTTGGGGATGCTTGCCCCCCCAAAATCAAACATAAGTCTGATCCAGCCTCTAGATCTACGCCCAGTTTGCAGGAAACACGGGGGATAGAGGACCAATATGAAGATGACAGCACGAGGATGCAGGCAGGAAACTCCTGAATGGAATGGAAGGAATGCGAATGGAAGGAACGCGACAAGGCGGATTGCTTCACCGAATGGTGGCAAGTTAAAGAAGAATGGAGGGGCGCCTGGGTGGCTCAGTGGGTTAAAGCCTCTGCCTTCAGCTCAGGTCATGATCTCAGGGTCCTGGGATCGAGCCCCGCATCGGGGTCTCTGCTTGGCTGGGAGCCTGCTTCCGCCTCTCTCTCTGCCTGCCTCTCTGCCTACTTGTCATCTCTCTCTGTCAAATAAATAAATAAAATCTTTAAAAAAAATAAATGGAGAGAAACCTGTTTTACAGTAAAAGATATTTGAGACATTTCAGCCAAATGCAACGTGTGGGCTCTGTCCGGATCCTGATTTGAACAAACCAGCTACAGAAAAACATTTATGGATTCTGTGGAATGCCAAGTGCTGGGTAGGAGCGCTGGAATTGGAAAGCCATCCTTTTGTAACCATTATAATAAACTGGATCAAGCGGGAGTCACCAGTGGTTGTGGCATCTAGAGAGAAATCTAGAAAAGACCAACTCAAAGAACTTTCAACGTGGGGGGGGGGGGTCTCCTTTTTTTTTTTTTTTAATTTTTAAGTAATCTCTACAACCCAACAAGGGACTCAAACTCAGAACCCCAAGATCAAGAGTCACCTGCTCCACCCACTGAGCCAGCCAGGTGCCCCAGGAGAGTCTCTCTTCTTCTAAAATGGAAATGCTGTAGGGGCACCTGGGTGGCTCAGTGGGTTAAAGCCTCTGCCTTCGGCTCAGGTCGTGATCTCAGGGTCCTGGGATCGAGCCCCGCATCAGGCTCTCTGCTCAGCGGGGAGCCTGCTTCCCCCTCTCTCTCTGCCTGCCTCTTTGCCTACTTGTGATCTCTCTCTCTGTGTCAAATAAATAAAATCTTTAATAAAAATAAAATGGAAATGCTATAAAAATCAGACTACAGAACCGTTCCAGGTTAGATGAGAATAAAGAGAAGTGAGAACGCGAAGCAATGCCTGGCCCCAAACTGGATCCCGCGCTGGAGGAGGGACGGCTGTAAAGAAGTGTTCGGAGGTGAAGGGCCCCGGTGTCCGTCCCTTGTCTTCAGACGGGTCAGAGAAAGAGAAAAGGACGCCCCGTATACATGCATCCATCTGGCTACATAGGAAGTTGGGGGCGGGGAGGGGGGCAAAGATTGCACATAATCAAGGGAAACCATAAACCGTTCTCTCTATGTCATCGAAGTAGAGGGTACATGTTTCCTCTTTGTAGCATTTTCTTTTTGTGACTTTTCTGTAAGTTTGAAACTATGTCCAAATACATTTTTTTTTTAAAGACGTTGACGAGTCAGTTGAAGAAATTTGCAGTGACTCGATATGAGCTGATACAGAAGAGTTGTTAACTTGGGGGGGATCGCGATGCGGCGAAGGGTGAAGGATGAGAGGCCGCCCGTATGTCTGACTTGCACATGCGCAGTTTGCACGCCCCAGCGCGGCCGGAGCTGGCATTTACTTGCAGAACTGGTGCGGGGGGGCGCAGGAAAGCGGGGTGCGGCGTGGGTGGCTGTTGGCCCTGGAGATGGACACATGGTATCATTCTACCGTCTCTGCTCTCGTAGGTTTGACACTTCTCCAAAGGGCAGATAGAACAACAAAGGAAAAGCGTAAAGAAGGAATCATTTGTGTGAATTTTATTGCAAGGATTTGCAGTATTTCTCATGTACCTTCCGGTGTGGGTCTTGAACTGTTGGCGTGGTTTTTAAATGAATTCTTGTTTACATTTTCTATTTTGGCTTTTGTTTTGTTTTGTTTTGTTTTGTTTTAATCTATCATTTGCTTCCCTTTCAGAAAGCCAGCATCCCGGTGCCAGCGGCGAAGTCATAGAAATGGAATTACCAATGGAAGGTTAGAGAAACCAGGCATTTTAGCCTCTCTTTGGTTTTGTTGTTCTAGTTTATAGTGTTTTGCAGAGAATGCCGTCTTTTAAAGACCTGTGACGCATGTTTGAAAATAAGGCCGCTTCCCGGCATGTCTTCTTAGAAAACCACCTGAGTCTTAGCGCTAAATGTGGTCTTAGGAACTCTGTCACTCTTGCTTTTCCGATCTGTGAGTGATTCTCCTTAAAGCACCCAGATTAGAAGTTGTGTGGTAAGAAAACTTTACACCTGTGCCATTTGCTGCTTTATTCCATTTTGTTTTCTTGATGGGCATACCAAAATTCTTTTTTTTAATTTCTTTTTTTTTTCAATTTTAAGTAAACTCTACACCACACATGGGGCTCGAACTCATGACCCCTCCGTTAAGAGTTGCATGCTCCACCGGCAGCCAGCCAGGTGCCCACCCCCCCAAATTCTTTTCAACAGAGTTGAAAAGTATTTTAGGAAATTCTTTTTTTTTTTAAGATTTTATTTATGTATTTGAGAGAGGGAGCAGGAGTGGGGGGAGCAGGGGCAGAGGGAGAGGGAGAAGCAGACTCCCCGCTGAGCAGAAAGCCTGATACGGGGCTCGATCCCAGGACTCTGGGATCATGACCTGAGCCAAAGGCAGACACTTAATTGACTGGGCCACCCAAATGCACCTAGGAAATTTTTGAATCAGAAGTAAAATTTGATCGTACTTCCCTCCCTGTGTGTATGAATCTTGAATATCGTGTGTAAGGCCTGAACTCTTAAAACATGTGTGTAAGGCCTGAACTCTTAAAATACATGTCCAGGGTAAAATTAATGAAGGAGATTTCCTCCCCAAAGCTAGAGGCGTGGGACATCTTTTTTGGTTTACAGGCAAGAAGACGTTGCTTTTAGGAGTAGGATGTCTGTCTTGGTTCCAAAATGATTTGTATTTTTCTCTAAGTCAGAGGCATTCTCCAAGGAGCTAACGTGTGGTCATTTTTAATAGCTTATGTGATTTGGGGGCATCTGGGGGTCTTTATCGTGAGGGATGGTTCCAATGGCTCTCTGAACATTTGGTTCAATTTTCTTTTTTTTTTTTTAAGATTTTATTTTTTTATTTGACAGAGAGAGAGAGAGAGATGACAAGTAGGCAGAGGCAGGCAGAGAGAGAGGGGGAAGCAGGCTCCCTACTGAGCAGAGAGCCCGATGCGGGGCTCGATCCCAGGACCCTGAGATCATGACCTGAGCTGAAGGCAGAGGCTTTAACCCAGTGAGCCACCCAGGTGCGCCGGTTCAATTTTCTGACCTAAAAGAGTTTTGATAGATTTTGCTACTGTGTTATGGCCCAGTGTGAGAATCATTCGTTCACTCAGAGTCATCATCTTAAACTTCATTGCTTTAAAACAAGAAGACCAGCCGCTCTATCATTATTCAACTTCTGTTTACTTTTCTAAATTATACATCTTTTTACTGTGGTTTAAAAAACAGACCATGGGGATGCCTGGGTGGCTCAGTTGTTTAGCATCTACCTTCAGCTCAGGTCATGATCTCAGGGTCCTGGGATCGAGCCCTGCATCCCGGTGTGACACCTCCCCCGCCAGGGTTCATCCACGTCATAGCGTGACAGGATTCTGCCATTTATTTTTCGTTGCTTTTTCCTCAACCCCATATCTGACCTCCTCTGAATGTTGGGGAGGACAGGGATCTCAAATTCAGTTTAAATCTGTTCCTCCCTTACATCATTTTCTTTCCCTTTGTTGAAGCCCGTGGAGACACTGTTCTGTGGGTGCGCGCGGCGGGCTCAGTCAGTGGAGCATGTGACTCTTGATCTCAGGGTCATGAGTTCAAGCCCTACGTTGGACGTGGAGCCCACTCAAAATAAAAATTAACAAAAAATAAAAATGGAAAAGACACTGTTCTGTCATTTTTTTTTAAATGGACAGAATGTATTTAGAAAGAGAAGGACCTACCTCAGAATCCGGGTACAGCTGGTGAGAGAAAGATGTCACTGGATGTTGGTCTTTGAAATACCTTGTTTCTGAAGAGATTTTTTTTTTAAGTTTATTTATCTACTTTTTTAGTAATCTCTGCTCCCAGCATGGGTCTTGAACTCACAACCCTCCCCAGAAATCAAGAGTCACATGTTCCACCGACCGAGCCAGCCAGGCACCCCTAAGATATTCTATTATTACAGTATAGCGAGAAGCCTATTTATGATACAGCCGAATTAGTTTTGATTTTTTTTTTTTTTTTTTTTTTTTTGGTAAACTTTTTATGTTGAAGTATATAAAGATTCTCAAGAAGCTGCAAGAGGGGCACCTGGGTGGCTCAGTCATTAAGCCTCTGCCTTCGACTCGGGTCATAATCCCAGGTCCTGGGATCGAGCCCCACATCGGGCTCTCTGCTTCTTCCTCTCCCACCTCCCTGCTTGTGTTCCCTCTCTCGCTGTGTCTCTCTCTGTCAAATAAATAAATAAAATCTTTAAAAGTAAAACTTAAAAAGGAAGCTGCACGAACAGAGATGTATGGCATATCTTCACCCATTTTTCCCCCAGACGTTACATCTTACGTTACAATAGTCCAAAATCCAACAACTAATTAGTTTAGAGTCTTTCTTCCTCTACAAACAATTAATGGAAGCTTTCTGAAACGAGCCACAGTCAGATGAGATCGTCCAGCCAGGCTTGTGTCTGTGGGTCATGATGCTGGCAAACCAGGAAAATCGATCGTGTCTCCAGTGTCATAACAGACGGAACCCCGCGGGCTGTTGGCAGGGGAACCGCCCCCCAGAGCACGCGGCTTTCTTTTATCCGAGGGATTTCTGATGACAGCAAGAAAGTGCTTCTGACCGTAGGAATTCCATTACCTCAAAGAGAAGGACGTTCCGTGTCCACTAATGTGGGTAACTGGGTACTGTTTCTTAATATGTGAGAGGTTCTTGTCTCCCCTTATCCCTTATAAGGTTACCCTTTCTTGCCCTATGATCCGTCTTAAAGTTAAAACTACCTTCACATTTAGGGACGCCTGGCTGGCTCAGTCAAAAGAACGTGAGGCCCTTGATCTTGGGATCATGAGTTCAAGCCCCACGTTGGGTGTAGAGATTATGACAAAATGATAATAATAAGTAAAAATAAATATTTAGGTCTTTATCCATTTTGAGTTTATCTTGGTGGATGGTGTAGGAAAACGGTCCAGTTTCATTCTTCTGCATGTGGCTGTCCAATTTTCCCAGCACCCTTTATTGAAGAGACTGTCTTTTTTCCACTGGATATTTTTTCCTGCTTTGTCGAAGATGAGTTGACCTAGAGTTGAGGGTCCATTTCTGGGCTCTCTATTCTGTTCCATTGATCTATGTGTCTGTTTCTGTGCCAGTACCACACTGTCTTGATGATTACAGCTTTGTAATAGAGCTTAAAGTCTGGAATTGTGATGCCTCCAGCTTTGGTTTTCCTTTTCGATATTCCTCTGGACGGTATGATGCTGAGCAAAACACGTCAATCAGAGAAAGACAACTATATGGTTTCACTCATATGCGGAATATAAGAAACAGCACAGAGGATCATAGGGGAAGGGAGGGAAACTGAATGGGAAGAAACCAGAGAGGGAGACAAACCATTAGAGACTCTTAACTCTAGGAAACAAACTGAGGGTTGCTGGAGGGGAGCGGAGTGGGGGGACGGGGTACCGGGGGGATGGGCACTGAGGGGCGCACGGGGTGTGAGGTGCACGCGTGACTGTGAATCACTGACCTCTTCCTCTGAAACTCATCAAGTACTACATGTTGGCTAATTGAATTCAAATTTTTTTAAAAAAGAAATGAATAAAAATTTAAAAAAATAAAATTACTTTCACGTTCCTACTTTTTCGTGTGTTGAGTACGGAATGTGTCGAAAATGCCAGGCTGGGCTCCTGTGTTGGTACCGGAGCCGTAGCAGGTTGGAACATGAGGATACACGATAACGAATGCCATTTTAGACATTTTTCTTTTTTCAAGATTCCACTCCGCGTGTCGCTTCAGAAATGAGTGAGGACCCCGAAGCCGAGGTGAAAATTGAAGGTAAGTGGCCAGAAGCCTCGTCAGAGTGACGCTGCTGAATGTGGCTTTCATTTCGTCTTAAAGGGCTATTGTGGGGAGAAGATTGAAACTGGCATCGGGGGGTCTGTGTGTGTGTGTGTGTGTGTGTGTGTGTGTGTGTGAGTATGGGAGTGTGCCCCGCGTAAGATAATTTTCTTCAGAAACACTGACAGACAGGGGCGCCCGGTGGCTGAGTGGTTAAGCGTCTGCCTTCGGTTCAGGTCAGGATCCCGGGGTGGGATCGAGCCCCGCCTCGGGCTCCCTGCTCGGCGGGAAGCCTGCTTCTCCCTCTGCCTCTGCCTGCCAGTCTCCCTGCATGTGCACGGAATGTCTTTCCATTTTTTTGCATCCTCTTGAATTTCTTTCATCAGCGTTCGTTTTCAGAGTACAAGTCGTTCATCTCTTCGGTTCAGTTTATTCCTAGCTATTTTATTGTTTTTGGTGCAGTTGTAAATGGGATTGTTTTCTTAATTTCACTTTGGCTGCTTCATTATTGTATGGTGTATGCATTATTGCATTATTCCCGTAGTGTATGGGAACGCGACAGATTTCTGTATGTTGATTTTGTATCCTGTGACCTTACTGAATTCATGTATCAGTTCTAGTAGTTCTTGGTGGGATCTTTAGGGTTTTTTATACGTAGTATCATGTCGTCTGCAAATAGTGAGAGCTTTACTTCTTCTTACTGGTTGGATGACTTTCATTTCTATTTTTTTTTTAAGATTTTTATTTATTTATTTGACAGAGAGAGACCACAAGTAGGCAGAGAGGCAGGCAGAGAGAGGGGGGGAAACAGGCTCCCCGCTGAGCAGAGAGCCTGATGCGGGGCTCGATCCCAGGACCCTGAGATCATGACCTGAGCCGAAGGCAGAGGCTTTAACCCACTGAGCCACCCAGGCGCCCCTGACTTTCATTTCCTTATGTTGTTTAATTGCTTTGGGAGTCCTTTTATTTATGTATTTATTTTAAGACTTTATCTATTTATTTGAGAGAACGAGAGAGCATGAGTGGGGGAGTGGGAGAAGCAGACTCCCCGCGGAGCAGGGAGCCCAACTCGGGGCTCCAACCCAGGACCCTGAGATCATGCATGGCCTGGGCCAAAGGCAGGCGCCGAGCTGGCTGAGTCACCCAGGCGCCCCGGGAGTCCTTTTATTTAGCGATAATATTATTTCCCATGACACACCACAGGGTCTGAATTGATTTTGCCATTTTAGGGGAATTTGGAAATGGAATGAATGTTCCCATCTGGATTTGATTCTTCCATTTGTACTTTATTTCTCTGCATTCTGAAACCGGTCTCATCAAGTTGACTGTTTCAGAGGGAAAATCCCTCCCATCACTATTTATAAAAGAGAAAAAGAGGGTGCAGCGTAAGTGCCCAGCAGTTAGAAGGGCTGTGGCCGTCCACTGGGAAAATCGCCCACGTGCATTCAGTGCAAAACAAAGCTGTCTGGCTCAAGACAAGTTAGAAACAAAACGGAGAGAGACTCAAGTCATAATTTACAGTAGGATCAGGGTGCCTGGGTGGCTCGGTCGGTTAAGCGTCCGACTCTTGATTTCGATTCAGGTCGTGATCTCAGGGTCCTGGAATCAGGCCCGTGTCGGGCTCCACACTCAGCGTGGGATCTACTTGGGATTCTGTCTCTCCCTCTCCCTCTCCCCCTCCCCGCTCCCTGCCAATAAGTAAATAAATAAATAAAATCTTTAAAAATAATAATAATTTATAGTAGGATCTGAGTTTTGTTTCAAAAGCAATTTTATGTAGAAAGAAAAAACAGGAGATAATACAAAAAAAGAAGGAAAACAAAAACAAAAAACCATAGCGACCCGTATAGGAATTGTGTGTGATTTTACTTTTCTTCATTTTGCCTTTCACCGTTTCCCTCGCTCTCCACAGGAAGCATAGGTTAATTAATTAGGGAGGAAATTCAGATCCTGATCGGTTCTGTGTGAGGGGACTGCTTCTCCGCAGGGCGTTAGCTCTGCCAGTTTTATCGGAAGTCATGCGGTGATGCCGTCTGGGTAACTGGATGCGGAGGAGATGCTTCCTGTCCAGGGGCGATGTCCCTGACCCGTAGCCAGGAGGGAGGGAGGGAGGGATTTTCCCTCGGTGGGGATGGATTTGCGCTAATTCCTCCATACCCGAAGTCAGTGGGGCCCGGGTGGGTTTACAGATAAAACGTGGTATTTACATGGCTCAGTCTCAGAGCCCTCATAAGGCCTCACTGTGGCATCTGGGACCCCCATTCTGAGCCATACAGTGAGGGTTTTTTTCCTTAAAATCCCACAAAAGGAAACCCTTAAAATACTTAAAATTTTTTTTTATTGAAGTGAAACTAACATTACATAAAATTAACCATTTTAATGTAGCTTTTGCACATTCGCAGTGTTGGCCGACCACCTCTGTCTAGTTTGAAAACATCTTCATCTCCTCAAAAGAAAATCCCATGGCCGTGACCAGTTCGTCCCGTTCTTCCCTCCCCCAGCCCCCAGCCCCTCCCCCTTCCCTCCCCCACCACCAGTCTACTCTCTGTCTCTATGGACTTACCTTTTCTACCTATTTCATACAGATGGGATCATACAGTGTGTGCCCTTTGGGGCCTGACTTCTTTCATTTAAATCTCCAGGGGCGCCTGGGTGGCTCAGTCGGTTAAACGTCCCAACTCTTCATTTTGGCTCAGGTCATGATCTCAGGGTCGTAAGATGGAGCCCTGTGTCGGGCTCTGAGCTGGCTGTGGAACCTGCTTAGCATTCTCCCTCTCCCTCTGCTCCACCTCCTCGTGTGCGCTCACGCTCTCTCTCAAAAAAGTTAAAAATAATAAATTAATCAAATAAAGTAAATTCTCCTAAGTTCATTCACATTGCAGTATATGAAAAAACTTCCTTTTTTTTTAAGGTCGAATAATATCCCACCAGGTATATAAATCACGGGTTATCCATTCTTCCATAGATTAACATTTAGGTTGTTGCCTCAAAGTACTTTTATGAATATAATGTAGTGTAACATACGGAGTTGTCAAATCACTATGTTATACACCTAAAAGTAATGCAACATTGTATGTCACCTCTACTTGACTTAAAAAGGGAGACAATATAAAGAATCCCGTCTTAGAATCCAAGTCCAGTGGTGATTTGAACACAGGTCGATGGAAACGTTCTCCAAGATGGCCTCTCCGCTGTGCCCTCCTCCTGTGGGGCATCAAGCTCGCACGGGGGCTACGAGCCCAATCGCCTTTTTGTTCTGGAGAGCGATTTTCTAAAGGATTGGCTCTAAGTTATTTGGTGGGTAATGACCATCTAGCAAAGGACTGTGGCATTTGGAAGGCCATTCGTAGATGTGCTCTTGTCCTTCATCTGACGGCGGTTATTATGATGACTTACAGAATGTGGGGCCAGCGGAGCGTTTCTGTATTTTATTTTTTAAAAGATTTATGTATTTGTTTTAGAGAGCATGCAGGGCGGAGGGCCAGTGGAAGATGGAAAGAGTCTTAGGGAGACTCTGCGCAGAGCTTGGAGCCCGACTTCCTAGACCGTTGTTCTCTGAAGCTTTAAAGGCTGAGTCTGGGGGCACCTGGGTGGCTCAGTGGGTTGAGCCTCTGCCTTCAGCTCAGGTCATGGTCTCAGGGTCCTGGGGATCGAGCCCCGTGTTGGGCTCTCTGCTCAGCGGGGAGCCTGCTTCCCCCTCTCTCTCTGCCTGCCTCTCTGCCTACTTGTGATCTCTCTCCCTGTCAAATAAATGAATAAAATCTTTTTAAAAAATAAAATAAAAAATAAAAGCTGAGTCTGTGCCTCTGATCAGAGTGGCACGTGGACATTTTTAGAGGAGAATTAACCTAATTTTCTTCAAGTTCTAAATTTCAGTTTGTCTTTTTAGGAAGCACAAATTCATCCAGTGTCACAAATTCTGCGGCTGGTGTTGAAGATCTTAACATTGTCCAGGTGACAGTTCCAGGTATGGATGTCTATGTGGCCTTATCGTAATTGACGTGATATTTTTCTTTTTGTTGTATTTTAACCATTTTATGACGTGGGTCATAAACCTTTGGAACTTTATTGTTTTTGCTTAGCTCACCCTTTCATCTAGGGAATGCAATTCAGGAATATAAAATACACTACAGAGTGTCAAACACTGAATATCCTGCTTGTATCAGACATCGTTAATCAGAGACATTGCTTCTCACGGCCATGCCTTGGCATTACTGGAAAATACACCTCAGGGCAGGCAACTCCAAGCACCAGCTACCACTGAATAGGAATTGGCCACAGAGGTGGAATTTCTTTGCTGCCCGTCAAGCAGTCTTTTCTGAATACGTGTATATAAAATATATCTAGAGAGATACAAAAGAATACGATAACATAGTTTCTCCAAGGAAGGAAACCAAGCTGAGAGAGGGATGGGAGAGAGATATTTCACTGTGTGGTGTTTTTTCTTGTGAGTTTTGAACCACGTAATTGCATTAGTTATTCAACATTAAGTACAATAAAAATGTTAAGTATTAGAAAATATTCCCTTCTGATCCTGCTACATCTTATTCCTTTTACTTGTCATATTGCATTGGCTAGGATTGCTATTTTAATGTAGAGGTGAAAGTGGATATTCTGGTCCTACATAATGTTGAAAATGTTCCCTAAAATAGTATGGAATGTGCTTACATGGATTTATAATTTGGGACATTCTCTGTCATCTATAATGGCTTCCATTTACACATTTCCAAAAAACTAAACTGAAGAATAAGCCAGGTAAAGTGCTTTTTTTCATACGCTGTCAGGTGCTTCCTCTAACAGCTTTTTGGGAGGCAAATATATCAATAACCCCAGTTTGTTTGTTTGTCTAATTATTTTTAGATAACGAGAAGGAAAGATTATCCAGCATCGAAAAGATAAAACAACTAAGAGAACAAGTCAATGACCTCTTTAGCCGAAAATTTGGTAAGTTTTTATATTGTTATGTATCTAAAATGTATATATTTGAGGTATTTATTTTTTTTTTTAAGATTTTATTTATTTATTTGAGAGAGAGAGAATGAGAGAAAACATGAAGGGGAGGTCAGAGGGAGAGGCAGACTCCCCATGGAGCTGGGAGCCCGATGCGTTACTTGATTCCGAGACTCTGGGATCATGACCTGCGCCTAAGGCAGTGGCTGAACCCACTGAGCCACCCAGGCGCCCAGGTATTTTTTAATGGAATACTTTATTGATCTTCCTGGGGTGCCTGGCTGGCTCAGTCAGAAGAACGTGTGACTCTTGATCTAGGGGTCGTGAGTTCGAGCCCTATGTTGGGTGTAGAGCTTACTAAAAAAATTTTTTAATAAAATATATTTTTTTAAAAAAGAAATTGATCTCTCTGGGAAGGAGCTACAATCAAAATCAGTGTGTATTTTTCCTGACAGTCTTTTATGTGGACACACTAATCGCAATAATAACATCTCTCTTTGATTTACTGAGTTGTCACATAATAACTGAGCATTGCTTTCAGCACTCCCATGTGATTCCTTATTTAATCTTCATAAAACCCTCTTTCAGGTAGATGCCAGGATTGTTTCTCCTTCATGGAGAGAGAAGTTAAATCTGTTTCACTGCCCATTGCCAATGTCAAAGTCAGTAAGACTGTCCGTGAACTAACAATGGCCGATCACCCACATTGTCACTGGATGGGAAGGGTCTTAACATCTCGGCACTAAAGACAGAGCACGGTGTGGGAAAAGCAAGGGACACACTTAAGCTTCTGTGGTTTCTCTCCTCCAGGTGAAGCCATCGGGGTAGACTTCCCTGTGAAAGTTCCCTACAGGAAGATCACGTTCAACCCCGGCTGTGTGGCCATCGATGGCATGCCCCCGGGCGTGGTCTTCAAGGCCCCCGGTTACCTGGAAATCAGTTCCATGAGAAGGATCTTGGAGGCCGCAGAATTCATCAAATTCACAGTCATTAGGTAGGTGAGCTCTCCCTGCTTGGTCATGAGAATGAATCTGAAGGTCGCCCGCCACTTGACCGATAAAGAGGTGGGGGGGGGGCGATGGGGGAGGGGGCAGTGGGATTTTTTTTTTTTTTACCCCAGGAGGTGGCCGCTCCCAGGAGCTGTGTGTGCGCGGACAGACGAACTGTGTTGCATTCACCGTGTCTCTCTCCCTTCAGACCCCTTCCAGGCCTGGAGCTTAGCAACGGTGAGTATCCCGGGCAGGTGGCGAGGAGGTCGTCCCAGCACCCCCCGTGAGGTGCCGACGGTGCCCTCACCACGGGGGTCCTCGCTTCCTGAGTCTTAGAGCAAAGCCTGCTGCTCATTAGACGCAGTTCATTTGACCTGCTGGTTATAAAGTCCTTTAATTCTGGGGCTTCACCAGAATTCTCATCCGACAGTTTGAAGGAGCTCGCTGGTCCTCTCGCATTTGGGAGCCCTTTATGGCCGGCGGGGGGCAAGGGGGGCTGAGTAGCATTTTACTGAATTAGCCCAGCTCAGTGGGTAGATGGCACCTGCCTGGTACCCCAGATCCTTCCCCCAGGACCCCCCCGCCCTCCCAGATCTCCCCCCAGTTCAGAGCCCAAAGGGGTGCCAGCTGGCACAGAGGTCCTGGGACCCCCTCCGGTCAGCATCTCTTCTAACTGAGCAATGCCCCGTCTACTGGGCCTGTTCAGTGTTCTAGACGCGGCCCCCGGGGTCATTGCGAGCCACCAGTGTCCTGTGCGGTGAGAAAAGCAGGTGTAGAGATGTCCTCGGCACACGAGTCACCCCAAAAGGTCCCTCCTACCCATTTTTCTGTCATTTCCCATTCCCACCCGCAGCCCCCGGCAACCACCAAATTGACTTTCTTTCTTGTCTCTACTCACATTTTTTTTTTTTAAGATTTTATTTATTTATTTGACAGAGAGAGAGAGAGAGATCACAAGTAGGCCGAGAGGCAGGCAGAGAGAGAGCGGGAAGCAGGCTCCTTGCTGAGCAGAGAGCCCGATGCAGGGCTCAATCCCAGGACCCTGAGATCATGACCTGAGCCGAAGGCAGAGGCTTTAACCCGCTGTCTGCTCACATTTTCTTAAAGTGAATGTTTAGACCTGTGTTCTCTCCAAGTAGAGCTCACCTGCTTCGTGGCCAGATTTCTTTAAATTTAAAACAAGTACGTTCTGTGCGATTCCAAGCCTATGACCAAGTCCTTTGTGACTCACAGCAGGTAAATCACACGCCTTCTGTGGTCATCCCCCTGTCTGTGACTTCAAAGTTCTCTTGAGACCCAAATGAAAAAAATAGACATTAAAATGCAAACGTTACTGTCAGATCGGTCTTGCTTAAGGCAGAAGTGGCCAACATAGGTACTTGCTAAGTCACAGAAGACGCCTTTCACTGGGCTCATGTATCTTTTCAAAATGGGAGCGAGTGGCCAACACTGAAAAGCCAGGGACATTTTCAAGAAAAAGAAAAGCTGGGGACGTTTTCATGAAAGTCGATTTTGGGGACCCAGCAGCACCCGGCTTAGTGGATAGAGCGTACGACTCTTGATCTCGGAGTCGTGATTTGAGCTCCGCGTGTGGCGTAGCGTTTACCTTAAAAAAAAAAAAAGTCGATTTCTAAGTTTTCTTGGAATCTGAAGATCTGGCCACAGATCCCACATTCCCTCCAGCAGCCCTTGCTAGAGCCGAGAGTCCGCCGTCCCTCTCTGCAGGGCCGGGTTAACCGTGCCCCCCACCCCACCCCCAGCCCTTCCCCCCTGACATTCATCATCACGTCTTTGCTGTCGTTTTTCATATAGTAGCATTAAGGGAAAAAGTGAAATATGTCTTGTCTCCATGTCTCTATCAAAAGTGGGAAAAAGGAAGATAGACCAGGAGGGCCGAGTCTTTCAAGAGAAGTGGGAGAGAGCGTATTTCTTCGTGGAAGTGCAGAATATTCCCACGTGTTTAATATGCAAACAGAGCATGTCTGTGTCCAAAGAGTACAACCTGCGACGCCATTACCAGACGAACCACAGTAAGCACTACGACCAGTACACCGAGAAGATGCGGGACGAGAAGCTCCACGAACTGAAGAAAGGACTCCGAAAGTACCTCTTGGGGTCCCCCGACATCGCGGGCCCGGAGCAGAAACAGGCGTGCGCCAACGTGAGCCCAAAGGAAACCGCCGCCGCGCAGCCCGTTGAAGACGTGGCCGGGAACCTATGGGAGAAGTTACGTGAGAAAATCAGGTCATTCGTGGCATACTCTATTGCGATCGACGAGATCACGGATATCAATAATACCACCCAGCTGGCCATATTCATCCGCGGCGTTGATGAGAATTTTGACGTGTCGGAAGAGCTCTTGGATACGGTGCCCATGACAGGGACAAAATCCAGCAACGAGATATTTCTGCGTGTCGAGAAAAGCCTCAAGAGGTTTAATATCGACTGGTCAAAACTGGTGAGCGTGGCCTCCACGGGCACCCCCGCGATGGTAGATGCGAACGACGGACTGGTCACGAAACTCAAGTCCAAGGTGGCCACGATCCGCAAGGACTCGGATCTCAAGTCGGTTTGTTGCATCATTCACCCGGACTCGCTCTGTGCGCAGCAGCTGAAGATGGGCCACGTCATGAGCGTGGTGGTGAACTCGGTGAACTGGATATGCTCCCGCGGGCTGAACCACAGCGAGTTCACGACGTTGCTGTACGAACTGGACAGCCAGTACGGCAGCCTGCTCTACTACACCGAGATCAAGTGGCTCAGTCGCGGGCTGGTGCTCAAGCGCTTTTTTGAATCATTGGAAGAAATCGATTCCTTCATGTCGTCCAGAGGAAAGCCCCTGCCTCAGCTGAGCTCTCCAGACTGGATCAGAGACTTGGCCTTCTTGGTCGACATGACGATGCACCTGAACACGCTGAACGTCTCCCTCCAAGGGCACGCGCAGGTCATCACGCAGATGTACGACCTGATCCGGGCATTCCTGGCCAAGCTGTGCCTTTGGGAGACGCACTTGGCCAGGAATAACCTGGCGCACTTTCCCACGCTGAGGTCGGTCTCCAGAAGCGAAAGCGACAGCCTCAACTACCTTCCCAAAATCGCGGAGCTGAAGACCGAGTTCCAGAAGAGGTTGTCTGATTTCAAACTCTATGAGAGCGAGCTGACCCTGTTCAGCTCCCCGTTCTCCGTGAAGGTCGACAGCGTGCACGAGGCGCTCCAGATGGAGGTCATCGACCTGCAGTGCAACACGGTGCTAAAGACGAAGTACGACAAGGTCGGGGTCCCCGAGTTCTGCAAGCACCTGTGGAGCAGCTACCCCAAGTACAGGGCCCACTGCGCCAAGATCCTCTCCATGTTCGGGAGCACCTACATCTGCGAACAGCTCTTCTCCATCATGAAACTGAGCAAGACGAAGTACTGCTCGCAGCTAAAGGACTCACAGTGGGACTCCGTGCTCCACATCGCCACATGACTTGGAACGCGTCCCCAGCTGCGCTCCGCGGAGTCGAGGGGGACGCATGCAGGACTGGAACCCTCTGCGCCCCAGGGACGGCGAGATGAGAAGACAAGTTATCTGCTCTTTCTGCTTTCCAGTTTTTTCCACTTTGACTCGGAAAAGTAACTTGCAATATCCTACCCGTCTGTGTGACATTTTAGGCCTCACCATAGTCCAGTAAACATCGGGACCGTTTTATTGTATTTCTGGTGGTTGCCTTTCCGTACGGCTGGTGGGTCTCACTCACCCCTGAGGCCGGCACACGGAAGTTTTAGACCAGTCACCAGAGAGAGGGAGGGGGGTGTGTATGCGCGGAGGAGGGGAAATGCACACACATCTCTCCTCCCCACTTTTTGCACGGTGTCCCCTGTGATCTAGTATGTTTGCAAGCTTGGGGACAGTCCCTTGGAGACACATTCGCCAACCGTAGTCCTCCCGTGTGATGTGTCTCTGCTTCCACAGCGACCCAAAAAGGTAGGAGTTAAAAATGGAAAACCCTGGTTAACAAATAACACGGGCTTTCAAAGACCAAGGAAGCTGAGGTTTGGAGGTTGTTTTGGTTTTTGGGTTTTTGGGGGTTTTTTTGTTTTGTTTTATTGTTTTTTTGGTTTTTTTGGTAAACTTTATTTTAGGGGCGCCTGGCTGGCTCGATCAGTAAAGCATCCAACTCTTGATCTCTGGGTGGTGAGTTCGAGCCCCATGTTGGGTGCGGCGATGACTTAAGAAATTAATAAACTGTATTTTAAAATAATTTCAAATTTACAGAGAAGTTGCAGAAATGCAAAAGGTATGAAGAACATTTTCATGTCCTCTTGTCAGAGTCTCATATTGTTGAAATTTTACCCCTATGCTTTACCACTTGTTCACTTGGTCTCTCTCTCTCTTTCTCTCTCTCGCTCGTGCGCGTGTGTGTGTGTGTACGACATTGCCTGTGAGCATGTATACATGAGTGTCTGGGTTTAATGTGTGTATAATTTTTTTTCTGAGCCACTTGAGGGGGGTTACCTACTTCCTTTCCCCCCGACTACTTTAGGGAATATTTTCCAAGAATAGGGATGTTCCCGAACCATGACTTAGTGACAAGTTCTGGTAAATCAAACATTGATGTAATACTTTGATCTCATCTACCATAAATGACACTGTGCACGGTTTCCTTGTGTTCTAACATGTTTGCAAGGTGGGGACAGTCCCCTGGAGATTGTGCTGATGGTCTTTCCTTTATAGCACTTAACCCCTAGAGAGTTGGTATTTGAAAACACACACACACACACACACACACACACACACACAATGTTCTTAATCCATATTAGCCACTGGAATTAGTGACCCAAAACTGTGACTACTTTCCAGGTTGGAGGAATTAATCTGACTAGGGAACGGAAAGGCTAAAGAGCCCGACCTCGTGATGACCCGTTCAGGAAGCAACGGACAAAACACTTTGATAAAAACGAAGGGAGGCTGCAGGAGAGAGAGAGAGACCAACCTCCAGGCCGTTTCCCACGCAAGGCACCCGCCCCAGCTGGAGCCCGAATGCCTGTCCTCACACCCAGGGAAAATGACCCCACCCCGGCCGTTCCTGTCCTTGGCGGGTGGACTGCAGGTACAGCTGGGTCTGGCTAGCTCAGAGGCTCACTTCCTGGGGGGAGGAATGGGCTGGTTTGCAGTGGGGGCAGGGGAGGCCCGCCCCCGGTGTACCTGGGCTGACACGGACGCCGAGTATCAGAGGGGTCTCCCTGTGGACCCTGCAAGGGAAAAGTCAGTGCTCCCATGTGATAGACCGGCAGCTAGGGCCCAGAGTGACTCAGTGACCTGCCAACGTAACACGGCAGAGATGTGGTCTGGATTCAGACTAGGTCTGTGGGACTCCGAAGTCCGTGTTACTCCGTGACCGGCGGCTGCCCCGTGTGGCCTTCTGGCGCTGAGCCCGAGGGGACAGCAGGGTTCAGCCTGGGCTGCCTCCCGTGACTGGACTCTCCACGGGCCATTCTGCTTTGGATCAGCTCCTGCGGCCCCTAGCTTCCTTCTCGACCCTGCATGTGTGCCGGGCCCGCAATGGCCCGGGACCGTCACTCAGGCGACTGAGCCACGCCTGGGAGAACTGACCAATCGAGCGGGTGGTTTTCTGGGGTCGGGGACTGATGGGGTGTCTGCGAATGAGAGCCCGTAGGAGCGGGCTGCTCGGGCCCAGCCCAGGAGCCGGCGGCTGGATTTGGTGGTCCCCATCCGTTTCTAGGGGCGAAAAGTACACAGCATCTCCCCCAGGGCCCTGTCTTCCCATCCCAGGGTGGGCAGAGGACACTGGTCGCTCGTCTAACACAGGCCTGGGGTGGGGATGGGGGCTGGGGCTCTGGAAGCCGGGCCCCTGTCGCCTCCCTCTTCTGAGCGCCCATCGGCCACAGCGCCGGCCACTAGGACTGAGCCACAGACCAGGAGCTCTGCAGGGTCAGGAGAGCGTAATGGATCCAGCAGGGCTTTGGAACCAAAAGGAAAAGTCTGCCTCCACCTCCCAGCTCTGCCACCCACTTGCCGTAATTACCTTGAAAACTCGCTTACATTTTCTGAGGCTTGGTTTCCTCCACCATTAACCTACCTGACTGGGTTGTTCTCAGAACCAGAGACAAAGTAAAGAAAGGGCCCCGCGTCGTGCCTGGCTCCAAGAAAGTTCTCTGCACACACGCAGTAGGGCACCCATAATTCACACCCCCACAGGCGTGCCTGCCTGGCGCTCTCCCTCGGCTCCCCCGGGGGACGGCAGAGGCCCCCCTGCCCTCAGGCCCATGCACCCCCCGGGCCCCCTCCTCAGCTGGGACCAGCACAAGGCCGCCGCCAGGGGACCAGAAATGCCGAAAACCGTGAGGAAAACATCTGATCGGGAACTTAGCTTGGAAAAAAATGAAATTACAAATTAGGAAAATCAGTATTTTATCTCACACAGTTGTTTTTTTTTTTATTGCACTTGCAGCAACTGAACAAGCAAAGGCGTTGGAACGGTCTCCCACAGCTTTGCGTGCTAACGCGAGCGGGGCTGGACTTCTCCAGCACACTGTGCAAAAAGCAAAGGGCCCAGGGATGTTCTCAAGGCCTCGCTCAATCGTTGTGCTGGTCAAATTATTCTCTTGCGAAGCATTGGTCCCCTTATCTGGAAGGAACCAGCCTTGCCCATCTTCTTGTGCCACCTCCCCTGTGGGAGGGGCCGCCACCCACCGCCTTCCTCATAAGCTGCTGCTTTTGCAAGATTTGCAGCCCAGGTTGCAACCTGGTGTCTTTGCGTTTTGCGAAAGATCCACCAGCAAAGACTTTGAGGCCAAGAGCTGGCAGCAGGGCCGGTGGGGGCGGGGAGGGTCTGTTCATCAATGAGCGATTGCTTTCTGGAACAGCCTCCTAACTGGGCAGTGAATAATCATCTCCCTATACCTAGATGACAATTTTTCTTTGTCACCGAACTAAGGGGCACACACCGCGCGCTGCGGCACCCTTCTTCAGAACTTCTGCAGTGGGACCAAAGTTTTAGCAGGCAGCTTCTGTCCAAACAGCCAGCGGGGGTGGGGGGGGGGGTACCGGGAGTTCCTATTGCACTTGGCCCTGTGCAAACTTAGTCTCGGCCAAGGCCAGGGCAGTGTGCCACGGGACCTCGGTTCTTGCAACTTCCCCCAACCTCCCGCCGCAGCAGAGTTCACAGCCCTCAGTCCTAATTCTATAAATACCCGCAAGGGCTTGCCCAGCCCAGCCCCCCACCCCCGGCTACTCTGCAGGACCTCTGTCCACTCCAAGCAACAGTAATTGGGAGCGCTGAATGGTTAGCTGGGCGGGGCCGGGGCTGCCGGAGGCACGCAGACTTCTGGATCTGTACAGGCGTATACAGGGATGGGGCGGAACAGGGCGGAGAGGCCAGGACGCCATCTCGGGGATGCAGCCCGGCCTCACACGGTGGACGCCAGCTTCCGCTTGGTGCTCTCGCTACAGCGGTGCAGGATGAGGTCCGCGCTGGGCCGCGGGGGCACCGCGGGCTGTGGCTTTGCACGCTCGCTCTGCGGCTGCTCCCCTGCAGCGGAAAGCACGGCCCGGTGAGAGGCTCCGCCCCACCCTCCAGGCCCCACCCCCGGCCCCGACTCCCCTCGCAGCCCGGGCCCTGCCCCGGGCAGCCCCGCCTCCAGGCCGCCGCGGGCTTCTCGGGCTGAGCAGCTCGGGCCGCCCGGCCCCGCTTCTAGCCCCGCCCCGTTCTCCAGGCCGCGCCCCCCAAAAGCCCGCCCCCAGGCCACTCCCTGCGCTCTGCGGGGGCCCCCCCCGGCCCCGCCCTGTCCTCCAGGCCCCGCCCTGTCCTCCAGGCCCCGCCCCGAGCAGCCCCGGCCCCGCCCCCGCCCCAGGCCGCCGCCAGCACTCACTGAGGGGGCTCGCTGCTCTCTGCGGTCCCGGTCCCGGCCGCGCCAGGCGGCGACGCTGCTGCAGAAAACGGACACTGTTGCGCCGATAGGTGTCCTGGCTGAGGCGCTTCCGCGACCGCTGGTGGATGCTGTGCGCGTTGCGGATGGACGACCTGGGCGCAGCGGGACGAGGGCGTCGCTCAGGCTGGGCGGTCCCCGCTGCGCCCGCGTCCCAGCCTGTGGGGACTCGCATGACCCGCACTGGGGTCCAACGACTGGCCCCGACCAGTGGCGAGCGGGGCGGGGACCCCACACGACGGGGCGGGGCTGGGTGGCAGAGCCCAGGTCCATTTCCCACGCCCCTCTCCAGCCTTCAGCCTGGCCCCGCCCCAGGAAGCCTCTTGGACTGCCGCAGCCCTCGCGGGCCGTCCCCAAGGACGCTAGGCATCGACGTCTTCCCTTCCGCCTCACACCCCTGCTTTCCCACCGCCCCCGTGCCAGCCCCACGATGTGGGAGGGCACGTCCAACCTCGATCCAGTGAGGGTGCTGCCTCCCCGGCCGGCTGGGGAGCCCCCGCGCCCTCCCCAGCACTGCCAATCCAGGGCCTGGACCGACAGAGGGGACCCGTGGTACCCCCCTCCTCAGCCCCGTCCAGTCCCGGGGACCGTCGCTCACCTGCGGGGAGGTGCCCCTCGGCTCTTGATCTGGCGTTGGGCCTGAGCTACATCCTGCC
Source organism: Potos flavus (assembly GCA_028534135.1). NCBI lineage: Eukaryota > Metazoa > Chordata > Mammalia > Carnivora > Procyonidae > Potos > Potos flavus. The sequence continues at coordinate 8,459,927 of CM052890.1, read as the reverse complement.
CGGACTTCTGTAGGTACATGGACGGGAAGTAGCCTGTGATGTCGTCTTTCCTGCAACAGAGGCAGCCCTTGAAGACCCCGCCATCACATGGGGGTGTGTGTGTGTGTGTGTGTGTGTGTGTGTGTGTGTGTGTGTGCGCGCGCGCGCGCGCGCGCTAAGAGAACCCTCTAAACAACTGGGGTTAAGGCAGCTGGAGGTTGCAGATACCCTGAAGCCTGGCCAACGCCAGATCCTGTCCCGCTGGGCCTCAGTTTCTTTATTTGTGCAAAATAGGGCCCCCAGCCACGAAGTTGGTAGTGGGAGGAAGTTAGGAGGTCCAGCAGGTCCCCCAGGGGCATGTGTTTGTACGAAAACATCTGCAACAGTGTATTTGTCAGGTTTTTCTTTTAAAGCCACTGCTTCCTGTGTCTAAGAAACTTTTGCCTACCCCCAGGTCACCAAGTTCCCCTATGCTTTCTTCCAAAAGCTTTTCAGTTTGGGGTTTTGTGCTTGGTCGTTGAGAAATGTCCTCCTGCTTCCGAGCCCCCAGCCCGGGGCCAGGCTCACGGTGGGTGCTGTGGCCACGAGCTCCGAGCTGTGGGCCGGCCCTAGGACGCCAGGCTCTGAAAGGGTGTCCAAGGACCTGGGGAGGCCCAGTGGGTCCGAGAAGATGCCTCTACGAGCCCGCAGGAGGAATGACCAGATAAGATTCAGTGACAACCAAAGATTTAAAAGGAAAAAGAATGACAGGTCTGCTCTACCAGCTCTCAAGTAAAATAACGCAACAATGAATTGTGCTGTAGAAGGAACAATAGGTGTCACAAAGGACAAGGACACTGAGAGCTGTGTCCGGCGGGATAATCACTGATCTGCTACCGAAATGGAAACTGAGTCCAGAGAGAGGCGGCGGCTTTACCCAGAGTCCCACACCCGAGTCAGCACTGAGCCCAAACAGAGCCCCCCCCCCCCAGGGCTGACCCTCGGGGCGGGCACAGGGGGAGGGAGAGGCGCTCTCCTACCTGATGACCCACCAACCATCCAGGAGCTTATGAATGACCTCGATGGCTTCGCCCTCCTGCAGAGACATTTCGTCCTCCATCTCGGCAGTATAGGCTTTGATGGTGACATAGGGCTCACCTGGTTGGGCGCGGGGGCAGAGGCACAGTGTGAGGGTCGGCGCAGCGCCCGCCTGCCTCCCATCCTCTCCCCTCTGGGCCCCGAGGCTTCCTCCAGCCAGAGCCCAGGACCGCCCTCTCCCCTCCTCCCTGTCTGGTCCTTGCTGGTCTCCCTCTGTAGGCTCCTGCCACCCACTTGTGGGGGCACCCTCTGCCCGCTACAACCCCCCACCATCCACATCAGGGGCCAGGCACCTCAACAGGCCAGGCAGGCGGCGCAGGGGTGGAGCTCCTGCACCCCTTGACCCCGGTGTCCACACCTTTTCCGGTTTTTCCACGGATGCCATAAATCTGCATACGGTTGTGAAATCTCTCCATTTTAAAATACGGGCCGTCAACTGTAACTTATTTCCACCTCCCCATGGGCCCCATTCAGCTCAGGGGGCTGCCGGTTCTCCCCCTGCCATCAGCGAGGACGCCCCCGCCTACAGGCAGTACTCCTTCCTGAACCTCAGAGCTGCTGGTCCGTCGGCTTCCCACTGCACCTGGCCCGGGCCGGACCCACCACTACTCTACCTCCTGGTTCTCTGTCCTGACCAAGGACACCACCTCCTACCTGGGGCCCTCAAGCCAGACTCTGGGGTCTCCACCCTGACCCCACTGCCCAGCCCGCAATCCTAGCCAACCCCAAAGTGGATATGATTGTATCAGGCTTCTCAATAGCCCAGGGCCCCTCCGGTCCCGGCCCCTCACATCCTTATGGCCATGGAGGGCAGGCCGCACCTTCATAGTTGGGCTCTGGGTCCTCTGCCTCGTCAGGACTGTCCAGGGGCTCCAAGTAGGACGCCGGGACCCAGCCTCGCTTTGTCTTCATTTGGCAGAACCACCAGCCTGGAGGGGCGGGGTGAGGCCGGAAGTCTGGGCAGGCGTGGCAGCCTCCCCCGGCCCCCAGGGTGGTAAGGACTCCCGGACACAGACACACAGGCATCCAACACTCGGATTCAGAAACGTCACCTGTGCCACACTCCACGCACGCAGGTCACAGGATTACAGCCCGGAACCCGCTTCCCACCCAGCACGCCAGGAAGCTCGCCTGGCCGCTTGGACCTAACCCCCCGGGGATGCACAGAGGCCCCCAGCCTCCCGGGGTGGGGGTTCCCTCGGCGTGGGGAGGACAGTCGGGGCCCCCCCAAGGAGCCCCAAGCCCGTCAGTGGACCAGGCGGGGAGGAAGGTCCCAGCAGGGCGGGGAGACTGACCGCTCTCACTCTTCTCCACGACATCCACCACGTCACCCGCGGCCAGAGCCATCTGGGAGCCCGAGGTCTTCTCGAAGTCAGCGATGGCCCGGTACGTCTGCAGGATGATGGGGCCCGTGATGTCTGGACAGAGGGAGGGCGGGGTGAGCGGACAGGGCGGGGACGGGCTGCCTCCTCCAGGCAGTCCCCCGCACGGGCCACGGGAACCAGGCGCGCCGGAGCTGGACCCGCTCTGCCAACTGGAAAGCGGCCGAGACCAGCCCGTCTTCCCAGCCCCGCATTTACGGGGCACCTAGTGTGTTCTAGACACTAGTCACGCAGCTGACACACGCTCTTTCTCACTCGATGATGTTAGTGAGCAGCCCCCCGGGGCCCTAATGTGCACGCCAATCGCCCCAGGGTCTTGCTGGACTGTGGGTTCTGATGCCATAGGTCTGCAGTGGGACCTGGGAGTCTGCGTTTCTAGCCAGCCCCCCAGGTCTTGCTCCCGCGCTATATTCCGGGCTGAAATACATCTCTTCTCTCCCCCCCCCAAATTCAGCCCTAAGCCCCAGTACCTTAGAATCTGTATTTGGACTTAGGGCCTTTAAGGAGGCGATAAGGGCAGGGCGCAACGAGGAGGCAGCGGTCTGCGCACCGGGAGAGAGGCCTCAGCAGAGCCCAGCCCTGCCCACACCCTGATCTCGGGCTCCCAGCCTCCAGAACGGTGAGAAAATGCACTTCTGTATTTCTGTCGTTTAAGACCCTCCCGCCCTCCTCCCCTGGTCTGTGGTGCTTTGGCCCGCATAGACTAAGACACTGCCGGGCCCCGGGCCACACTCTGAGTGGCCCGTAGACCCCATCCCGGCATCCCACTCACTGGCCGAAATCCTGCTCCCCATTTCGTGGCTGCCTTGACCCGAGTCCCAGTTAAATCAAGCCTCAATGTGTCCAGCTGTGAAATGGGGCTAATAGCACTTCGGTCCCTACTTCCTACTTCCTATTGTTATAGAGATGATTACATGTGTTAGTACGTGCAAGACATTTAAAATAGGGCCTGGGACAGAGTGAGTCCTTAATCAATGTCGGGTTGTATTAACAATTATCGTGCCATCCAGATCAGACCCTGTGAGCCCTGACGGCCGCCTCCGCCCCCAGACCTGTTCGTTCATTCAGCCACGACCTCGCGGGCTGCTGGGGGCCAGGGTCGGGCTGGGCTCTGCAGCCACAGACAGGAGCTCCGAAAGCTTCGCTTGATGACCAGTGACCCCCAGAGACCCCCAGTCTTCAGTGCAAGCCACCGAGACACCTCCCCCCGGCTGCTTTCCCTGCACGGCCCGTGCTCAGGATCCCCCATCATGTCCCCGGTCCCCGCAGGGGACGCTGGCCGTCCCCTCTCACCTGTAACGCTGTTATCTTTAGGCACCAGGTAGGTCTCTGGTTTTTTCGTCCTGCAGGAAAGAGGAGTCTGGGTTAGGCACACGGCTTCCCACAGGGGAGCAGAAGCGCCGGGCAGACCTACGGAAGCACTTCCCAAGCGGAAAAGGAACAGAGGCTACGGGGGCCGCTGCGGAGAGAAGGGAGCCACGGCGCCGGCAAGGAGAGGCCCCCCGCCTTCTGCGGACCCGGAGAAGCAGGCAACAGTTGAACGCAGGTGATGCACTCTGGTCTGGGAAAGGCTCTTGTCACCTCGGGGGGCAGCTCCCTTCTTCTGGGGCCTCAGGAGAGTGGCCAACAGGGGGGAGGCATCCCTGCCACCCAGGCCTCTGGGCACTGCGCTGCCCTGCCCTGGGCTGGGGGGCTGTTCAGCGGGACCGTGTGTCCTCCGGGCCTCACCCGTCCTCCGCGAGCAGAGAGGGACAGAGAGAGGGACCTTCCCCAGCAGGTCCCCCTGAGACCTCCCTCAGCTTCAGATGCTTTCCACCCACAGCGGCCACCCGCCCTCCCGGCCCCCCCTCCTTGGGACTCGGTACTTCGCGGTTTATAAATGCTCTCCCTGGCCCCCACTCCTCCTTCTGGCCCTTCCTGCCCCGCTGCAGATGGAGAACTGCTTCCAGAAGGCAAGCTGAGGCTGCGGACCCTAGGATGGCACACTCCCAGCCCAGAGAGCCCCCTGACCTAGCACCGGGAGGCTCAGCGGGATCCAGGCGGAGACTCGGCAGGGACGCTGGGGGCAGGGGCGGGAGGGAGCGCGGTTCCCAGGTCACACGGGCCCGAGTTGGAATCCTTCCTCCTTCTCTTTTGGGCTGAGTGACTTTGGGCAAGTCACCTCCCCTCTCTGAGCTTGAATTATCTGTCCTCGTGGGGAGGTCCTGCACCCCCTCCCCAGGCGGAGCTCACCACCGCCCCTCCCTCTTCCACTTTGGGGCCAGAGTGAGGGGGCCACTCACTGGCTGTCCGTGGGGAGCTTGAGGTCGTCGGGGCGCACCTTGAAGAAGTCGAGGAGGTGGGGGCAGCGGGAGATCTTGGCCGGCAGGCTCATGAGGGCGTTGCAGTATTCGGTGAGGGTGCCCTGACGACTCTCGGCGGTCCGTTGCCCATCGAACCACCGCGGGGCTGGCGGGGCCCAGGAAGGACACCAGAGGACCCGTGAGCACGCGCCCAGGTCAAGCCCCCGAGGGGGCGGGAGGAGGGGGCGCAGCTGGGGGGGGGCCAGGCCAGGGGGCCAGGCCAGGTGACCCTGCTCCTCACCTGGCAGATGGGGGATGATCCTGTTCTGTGGGTTGATGTCCCCCGCTTCGATAGGAAACATTTCCTTTAACATTTTCTAGACACAAAAGAAAAGGTGAAAGCATAGCCTTTATTCCAACCCTGTCAAAGCACTGAATCGGGAACGACTCTTCTGATCGCTTGGGCTAGAAACTTTGGCTGCCGGCCCGGGTCCTCTCTTTCTCTCCCACCTTACGTTCATGCCACCAGCAGATCCTTCTGGTTCTACTCCTAAAATCTGTCCAGAATCTGACCCTTGTCACTACCCACACAGCTGCCACCTCGATCTGAGCTTCCGCCGAGCCTGGACCTACGCCCCTTCCATCTTTGTCCTCAATCCAGCACCCCCTTCACACTTAAATCGGATCCCGTCTCTCCTCTGCTCGGAGCCCTCCCTGACTCTCAGCCCACTCAGACTGGAAGCCAAAGGCTTCACATTAGTCTCCAAGGCCCCGCAGACCTGTCCTGACTGCCCCACTCGCCTCCCCTCCTGTTCCCTCTGCGCTAGTCATCTCTGAATGCTCCAGGCGCACTCCTGCCCCAGGGCCTTTGCACTTGCTTTTCCTGTTCTTCCCCCATATTTGTCCATAGCGCTTTCTCTTTCTCTTTGTCCTTCTTCAAGTCTTTGCTCGGATATCATCCCCTCAGTGAAACCTTCTCCCTGACAATTTCCCCTCCTAACTCAGTCCTCCCATCCACCACCCTCCCCCGCTTTATTTTCTCTATAGTTCTAATGATTGTCTAACACACTATGTAAATTACTTATGTTTTGTTTGTCTGTTAACCTGACTCCTCCGCTAGAAGCAAAGGTCCACAAGGGAATGCAAGGACTTGCATCTTTTTTATGCCCTTGTCACCTTCGGAGCATCTTCTGCTCACCAAGCAGGATGCGCCCAGCACTTAGTAGGTGCTCGATAAATAGTTGTTGAATGAATGAACGAGTCCACCAGTTAGTAAAACGGGCTAATCCTGCATTGGAACAACCCAGAATGGTTTAAACAGGAGAGATGGAGTTGTGCATATATCACCACGGACAGGTCTCAAAAACATGACCTAGGGACAGGAGCGAGGCAGAGAAGGAAACCGCCACAATGCTGATGGCTTCTGGAAAGCCTGCGGAAAATGCACGCTCAACACTACTGCGTCTTGTTCTCGGACTTGTGTGTGTGTGTGTGTGCATGTGTGCGCGCGCGTGTGTCTGTCCATCCAGGGTTGGAGCTGGGACAAGGGCAGGGGATAAAGGAGGGTGCTTTCTATTTCTTTTGTAATGTTTTATTTTCTTTATCTTAAAAAAGGCTTGTGGGGTGCCTGGCTGGCTCAGTCGGTGAAGCTTGCGACTCTCGATCTTGGGATCGTGAGTTCAAGCCCCACGCTGGGTGTAGAGCTGACATTAAAAAAAAAAAAAAAAAAAAGCCTGTAGCAAACAGTGAGATGACATCAATTTTGAGTCAGGGTCCTGGGTGTGTGGGGCTGCTTATGGTCTTCTTCACATTTCTCTGCATTTTGCTTTCATTTACTTCCTGACTTATTTACTTAACTTTTTTTTTTAAGTAGGCTCCTGTGATCATGACCTGAGCTGAGATCAGGAGTCAGACGCTTAACCGACTGAGCCATCCAGATGCCCCTGCATTTTGCTTTAAATTTCTCATACAAGAGGGGCGCCTGGCTGGCTCAGGAGTAGAGCGTGCAACCTTTGATTGCTCTCGGGATTGTGAGTTCGAGCCCCACGCTGGGTGTGGAGGTTACTTAAAAATAAAAAAACATTTAAAAACTTTTTTCTGAAAAAAAAAAAATTTTTTTTTCTGGGGCGCCTGGGTGGCTCAGTGGGTTAAGTGTCTGCCTTCAGCTCAGGTCATAATCCTGGGGTCTTGGGGTCGAGCCCCATGACTGCCTCACTGCTGAGCGGGAAGCCTGCTTCTCCCTCTCCCTCTGCCCCCTCCCCTCCCACTCGTTCGTTCTCTCTCTCTCAAATAAATAAAATCTTTTCAAAATTTCTCACAGGAGAAGCACAGGAAGGTACCCCATTCCAGGACTCACTACCCTGCTTACAGAAGGCTTTTGTGGACCCTCCTTCCGCCTGACCCTGTCTCACGCCGGGACCTAAAAGCCACACTCTGTACAGCACGCCCTCCGATGACACCCCCAGTCTCTGGCTTGGGGAACCCCGTGGGGTTTAGAGCCTAGGGTATTCTCTCATTCAATCTGGCTTACGGCGCGCCCACCAAACAAGGGAACCTGGCTCCTGGGGAGTCAAGATTCCCACCCCTCCTTCTCACCCGCCCCACGTCCTCATCGGGCCAGTGACCCTGGGTTGCAGAGCAAGCTCCTGGGATGACAACCTGGGGGTGACCCTAACCAGGCTGTCGCCTGCCAGAACAGAGGAGGCACGGCTCTTAGCGCCCCCTAGCGTTTATGTTGAAGGGGCACAGAGTCTGTGTGGGGAGAGGAAACTGTCCTGGAGATGGACCAAGGGATGGCCGGATGCGGGACATCGGAAACATACTTCATGCTGCTGAACTGTGCACTTAAAAGGCTAAGTTTATGGGGCGCCTGGGTGGCTCAGTGGGTTAAGCCTCTGCCTTCGGCTCAGGTCATGATCTCAGGGTCCTGGGATCGAGCCCCACATCGGGCTCTCTGCTCAGCAGGGAGCCTGCTTCCCCCCCTCTCTCTGCCTACTTGTGATCTCTCTCTCTCTGTCAAATAAATAAATAAAATCGTAAAAAAAAAAAAAAAAGGCTAAGTTTCTGGGACGCCTGGGTGGCTCAGTCGGTGCAGTCGGTGAAGTGCCTGCCTTCAGCTCAGGTCATGACCCCAGGGTCCTCGGATGGAGCCCCGCATCGGGCTCCCTGCTCAGCGGGAAGCCTGCTTCTCCCCTGTCATTCCCCCTGCTTGTGCTCGCTCGCTCCCTCTCTCTCTGTGTCAAATACATAAATAAAATGTTTTTTAAAAATGCTAAGTTTAGGGGCGCCTGGGTGGCTCAGTGGGTTGGAGCCTCTGCCTTCGGCTCAGGTCATGATCTCAGGGTCCTGGGATCGAGCCCTGCATTGGGCTCTCTGCTCAGCAGGGAGCCTGCTTCCCCCTCTCTCTCTGCCTGCCTCTCTGCCTACTTGTGATCTCTCTGTCTCTGTCAAAATAAAAAAAAAAGAAAAAAAATGCTAAGTTTATGGTCTGTGTTTTACCACATTAAAACCTACTTTAAGGAAATCTTACCACTTGCAACGACGTGGATGGAACTAGAGGGGATTATGCTAATTAGGCAAAATAAAGTCAATCACAGAAGGACAATTATATGATTTCACTCATATGTAGAATTTAAGAAACAAGACAGAGGAATGATAGGGGAAGGGAGGGGAAAAAAAACGAAATCAGAGAGGAAGACAGACCATAAGAGACTCTGGACTCGAGGAAACAAACAGGGTTGGTGGAGGGGAGCGGGGTGGGGGGGCGGGGTCCCCGGGGGAGGGGCACTGAGGAGGGTACGGGATGTGAGGAGCACTGGGTGTGACACGCAACTGATGAACCACTGACCTCTACCTCTGAAACTAATAATACACTATGTGTTAATTAATTGAATTTCAGTTAAAAAATAAATAAAAAAGAAAACATACTTTAAGGAAACTGTTCTTTTAAGTTAAGGAATAAGTAATGCCCCCTCAACTGTGGGCTGGGGTGGGGGTGCTCTGGGTTCCTCCCTTCCTGGCCAGCACCTGGGCCGCCCTCTCCCTGGAAGGGCAGAGTGGGGACTGGGTGTGACGTCCCCTCCCTGACACACACGCACGCGCGCGCGCACACACGGGTGCGCAGGGCACTCACGTGGAACTCGTAGATCTCCGTGAAGCGCCGGTAGACCACCTTCTCAGACAGGTCCTGCCACTTCACCAGGAACATGTACACCTGCGGGGGGAGACGGCGGGGTGGGGGGGGACCCTTTCAGTTTCCCCGGGGGAAGCCCACAGGACTGCGGGGGTGACCTTGTTCCGTTTTCCGGGGGAAGCCCACGGGACTTAGGGGCGGGGTGGGGACCAGGGAGAGCGCTCTTTGGGGTGACCTGGACCCCTGAGAAGGCACCGACTTCAGGGACCCCCGAGCTGCTGCTCTCCAGCTTTAGGACCCAGGGCGAGATGTTCAGACCCTCTCAAATGAACTCAAATTCCTCATCTGTAAATGAGGGAGGTGAGATAGAAAAAACTGGGTTCGGACCATACGAGAACTCGGGGAGAGACTGTATGGCCCCCTTTCTACCACATGTCCAGAATAGACAATCGACCCAGACAGAAAGTAGATTAGTGGTTGCAGGGGCTGGGAGGGAAATGGGGAGTTCCTAACGGGTCTGGAGTTTTTTTGGGGTGGCGACAAAAATCTAATATTGACTGTAGGAGGGGCACCTGGGTGGTGCAGTCGGTTAAGCATCCGACTCTTGGATGGGGCTCAGGTCGTGATCTCAGGGTCGTAAGATCAAGCCCCACACTGAGCTCCACGCCCAGCTCAAAGTCTGCTTGAGATTCTCTCTCCCTCTCCCTCTGCCCCTCTCCCTCTGCCCCTCCTGCTCACGCTCTCTCCCAAATAAACACATCTTAAAAATATATATATATATATATAGAGAGAGAGAGATGGTACGATGGTTGCATAACTCTGTGAATATTAAAAACCATTGAATCGTACTCTTTATCTAGGGGAATTATAGCTCACTGAAGCCATTATTAGAAAGAAAAAAAAAAGAAAAGAAACTTGGTGAGGAGAAACCAAAATAGAGCCCGGAGAATTCTACTCAGCCACAAAAAGGAACAAATGACTGCCATATGCATCCACGCAGACGGGTCTCGAAAGCGGTCTGCTAAGTGAAAGAAGCCGGACACGAAAGGCCCCGCACGTGGCAGGTAGGATCCCGGACCTACCACATTCTGGAACAAGTGTGCCTAAGTCCAGGTGTGCAGAAATCAGAACAGTGGTAGCGTCCGGGGGCTGGCGGAGGAAGGTGGGGAGGGAGCGACTCTGGGGGTTTGGATTACGTCGGGACACTCAGCAAATGTATTTCTAAGATGGGTGGATTTCGTTTTACATAAATTTCACATCAAAAGAGAAAAAGAACTAGGCACTCCTGGCCGGCTCAGTGAGTGAAGGATGCCACTCTTGACCTCAGGGTCACGAGTTCGAGCCCCGTGTTGGGTGCAGAGATTACTTAAATAAATCAAACTTAAAACCAAACAAACAAACAAACAAAGACGGACCCAGATTAAGGGAGTCGGGACGAGTGAAATGCAACAGGTGGTCCCGGGTTGGATCCCAGAGCCCGGAACAGTTTTACTACAGAGAAGCAGGGGAACTGGGGAAATCTGGGTGATGTCTGTGGGTTGGAGAACAGTGTTTCATCTACATTAACTTG
>CM052890.1:8378742-8449005 GCA_028534135.1 Potos flavus | reverse complement strand
TAAGTAAATAAAATCTTTAAAAAAAATTATTTCAAAATTAAAAGTGAAGAAAAAGAAGAAAGGTCTTGTCATAGGATACTAAACGTGCCCTACAAATATCCTACAACTGACAAAGCAGAGCTCCTCCCTGGCCTTCCTCTGGTCTTGGGGACCCTATGGTGGGGTGGGGTGGGCATGTCTGGGCAGATGCACCCCAACCTCGCAGGACAGGGGATGGGGTAAGGGGACATTTTTGGCCGCTTGGTGGTGTCACCCTACGGGAGGGGATCCGACCACAATGTAACCGCCCCCAGGGCCGGCTGGGGGAAACAGAGTGTTGCCAATAGTCCTCCCTCCTGGAGGACTGCTCCCTGAAAACTGGGATGGTCAGGGAGGGCTGCCGGGAGGAGCGCACCCCGCACAAACACTCTGGGCTGCCCGGACGCGAACGGGGCGCCGTCAAGATACCCCTGGCTGGGGCGGGGGAGCAAGGAGTGAGGTCAGCTTGTGGGGGGGGGGGCAGGCGCCAGGCCTCCTGTCCCATTGAGGGCCCTGGGGCTCCAGGGCGCGCGTCTGTTTCAGGAGCACACATCCATGGCGCACCCCGACAGGCCAGTGGCCCTGGGAGCCGCACTCGGGGACAGTGCTGTTTGGCACCAGCGCATCTGCGACAGGCTTGTCCCTGCGCGCTCGCAGGGCCCTCCCGCAGGGCACCGCAGGCTACTCACGTAGTGCTGGCTGGGGACGAAGCGCTTCTCGAAGCCCAGAAGGGCGATGTGGCGTATAAAGGTGTCCCCCATGGCTGGGCTGCGGGGCCTCCCCTTCTGCGGGGGCGCTCCCTGGCTGGGCCTTAAATGGGGTGGAAAGAGGAAGTCACTTTGGTCTCGGCAGGGGTGGGGGCGGGAGGGGGCGGGGAGGGGACAGGGAGGGCCCCGCTTCTTCTTTCAGTTTCTGGGATTCCTCAGACTCCCATGGCGCGGACGTGGGCAGCCTCATGCAGCCATGTGGATGGGAGACTTTGCTGGGTGCTCCCCACGTCTGCGAGCCCCGCGGTTTGGGGGGATGCCCATTCCCCACCCCCTCCCTCTGGCCACCTGAGGACCAGCCACACTGGCCTCTGCACCTGGACCATCTCCCACTTGCCCGTAACTCCCTCCCTCCTGGTCTCCAGGTTTCTGCTGAGATGCCGCCTCCGAGAAGCCTTTCTGGGTAACTTCATGCAAAAGAGCAAAACTTCATGCTTCCCCCCACACCTTTCCCGTTTTGATTCAGAGCACTTACTACGACTGACATTTTGCCTATTTCGTTTCTTTACAACGTGTCTCCTTACCAGAATATGAGCCCCATGAGAGCAAGGGCTTGGCCTGTTAGGACGGGGTTCTGGCCCCAAGCCCTAGCCTGGCAACTGGCTTGCAGAGGACCCTCCACAGACACTTGCGTAGTGGCCCACCAGTCCCCTCCACGGGAGCGCGTGCGAGCCAGCGAGCGTCAGGTGCGTGTCTGCAGGGGTGCGTGACTGAGTGCCAGTGGCGGTGGGGACCGGCTTTGAGTGAGACTTGCGTTCAAATCCTAAGTGGACCCTCGGGCCTGACTCAGTTTCCTTCTGAGTGAAATGGGACCACAGGCTCTGCTGAGAGGGGATGTGGGGTGAAGAGGTGTGGAGGGAGCTGTGTGCTGGTGGGTGAGGGGAGGGGCCGGGGCCTTTCTCACTGGCACCCAGGACGGCAGGGGGGCGGAGAGGGGGAAGGGACGGGGCCTGGGAGGCTCAGAGGTTACCCAGCGGGCCCAAGGTCACACAGGGCAGGTGGCCTCCGACCCAGGCAGTCTGGCTGCAGGCTCAGATTGGCGGGGCCGGTTGGTGGCCCAGATGCACAGATTCCAAGACCCAGAGGCCATGGCAAAGGCCACCAGCACTCTGGGAGCCACGGGTCCCCTTGGACTCCTGCAGGTGAGGTGGTGTCTGGCAGAGGGGAGCCAGAGTATGCCGATTCTGTCACCATGACCGGTCAAGCTGGTGGTTGTTCCTGGTTCTAAGAAGGGCAGGAGCCACGTCCTCTGTGCAGAGAGATGTGCTTGGCCCATCCCCTGTGGTCACTGGGAGGTCACCAGCCCTGGGCGTGGCCACCCTTGCAAGGCCCTTCTCCAGTCATCTTCATTATGTATCTAGAATCTTCCTGAGCCTGGGTGACTCAGTGGATAAGCGTCTGCCTTCGGCTCAGGTCAGGATCCCAGGGTCCTGCGATTGAATCCTGCTCCCTGCTCAGCAGGGCGTCTGCTTCTCCCTCTATCCCTTCCCCCGGCTCGTGCTCTCTCTCAAATAATAAGTAAAATCTTCAAAAAAGAAAAAAAAAAATAGAATCTTCCCGCACAGGAGGATACAGTGCTCAGCAACACACCACACGGGGGAAACTTCTAGACTCAAGGTGGAGGGAGAGAAGGCAGACAAGAGAGTACACCTTTGGCAGGACGCCGTGTAGACCAAGCTGAGAAACCCCCCTAGCCAGTCTACACTGTTGGCAGGCAGGGTGGCCTCCGGGATGGGGACAGCGGCAACCGGAAGGGAGCAGGAGGTGGCAGTTGGGGTGCCCTCTCCCGATCCGGCTGTCGGTTCTGCAAGCGCGCTCCCTCCCGGGAAACCTGCCCCGCCCATTTCTGGGGGACGTTTGTGCTTCGGTGACAATTTGAATGTGAGGAACAGGCTGAGGTCCTCGGATGGGTGGCAGGGCTGGGAGCACACGGCATTTGGCTCACTGCGGAGCGGCGGGCCCTTGTTCACCCGGCGCTGCTCTTTGGCCATCCCCTGGTCCCACACGGTGCTGCCCTGAGGTCCCCGCCCGGCCCCCAGCCTGGCTCACCTGGGCACAGCGAGGGGACGGGCAGGGGAAGTCAGCGGGGCTGGTGGCCAGCGGGACCTCCTGGGCGCCGGGTCTCGGCACTTCCTTCCCTTCCTCCCGCGGCCTTTCCACTCTTGCGTAACAGGCCCCGGGCCCGCGCAGCCAGTGTGCCTTGCGGACACCAGCTGTCAGCTGCCACCTTGCCACTTCCCTCCTGTGGCCTCCCCGTACCTTGTCCCGTGGCGCCAGCGGCCAGGAGCATCCGCAGCACGAGACGAAGCCAAGTCCATTGCCGCTGCAGTGACCTCTGTCGCTGAGAGGGCTCAACGCCTTTGGGAGGCTGAGACAGGACCGACTTTAATGCATGTGTGAGACAAGCAAGCGAGCAAAGGTTTAAAAAAAGAAAAAAGGGAATGAGCAAGGTGAAGGAACGAGATAATGAACAGATATAAGGTTCCTTTTTGGGGGGGCAGCGGGGGGAGATTCAAACTTTTTAAAAAGTTTTAAGACTTTTACTGTGAAGCGTACAGAAAACTGCAGGAAAATGTACAGTCTGCTATCTCGGGCCTGTTGGCTGTGTACTAGAACAATAGCCCAGGGTCCCCCCACTGCCCCTTGACGGCCGGCTGAAGGGACCCGCCCTGGGGCGGGAGTGCTTTGTACTTACGAAGCCCTTATCACGATGAAGCTGTCAGGTGCGTGCCCCTATCTCCCCCCACTCTACAGATGTGAAACTGTGGCACAGTGGTCAATAGGTTGTATGGGAAGAGCTGGGATTTGAACCCAGGCTGTTTGGACCCCAGGCCCATGCTCTCTAGCACTGGGCTCCTCTGCTCTGCCCTCGATCATGTGAATGGATGATGAACACAACTGGGGATTCACGGGGGAGGAGTCCGCCTGCGTGAAATGCCCCAAGGAAGGAGATTCTCAAACTGGGCCAGGCTGGGAAGGAAGCAGGGCTTTCCCTTCTGGCCTCGTGGTGCTTCCCGTCTTTCCAGATGGCACCTTCTCCATGGCCAGGCCTTCCCCACGTGGGCTGGGCTGGCCAGTTCCTCAACCAGGAAATCCCCAGGGCTGGGCCACGGAGACAGGCCGAGTGGAGAGGGTTTAACACCGGAGCCTGAGGTCCAGGCAGTGCCCTCCGGGATCTTGTGTCAAGAGAGGGAGTCTAGGGCTTTCCAGGATGGGAACAAATCAGCCATTGTTCTGAAGCTGTTACGTGTTCTTTCCCAACTGCTGTCCCTCCTTGGGTGAGATCAGCAGCCTGAGGATGCCCCGGGCCAGCCCTCGGCACCGGTTCTCTCCTCGTGCCCACACTGGCAGGATTGGGGTCCCCGAGTTGCCGCTGATTGGCAGGCAGCCGAACCACTTGGAGGGGACGCTGGCCGTGAGGGGGCAAGGCTCTTAACTGCAAGCAGGTGTCTGCCCGCAGAAACGCGGGGTGCTGGAGATCTGCTTCCCAAGGGGCCACAAGTCTTGTTTCTCAGAAAACTGGACCAGAAATGGGCTCTGGGCGGGTCAGGGATGAACCCTGAGGCCTCATCAGAAGGCAGCCGGGTGCCTGCACTCGGGAGAGGGCTCAGGACACACCAGAGTCCCACCCCTGGGAATTTCTTCTCCCCTGGGCCCGGACCCTGGGGAGTGTGGGCTCCGACCTCGCCTTTGGTCTGCATGGAGGACACGCCCAAGCCACACACATACACACACACACACCTACCTGCTTTGGACTCGGAGGACACGTCCAAGCCACACACACACACACACACACACACACACACACACACACACACACACACCTACCTGCTTTGGACTCGGACTCCTCCATTTCTAGTTGGGAGCCCCTTGGCAAGTTAATTCGGATCTTAGTGTTTTCACCTGCGAGATGGCCGGAACAACCGAACTTTTTTCACGAGCCGTTGTGAGCATCGAGGGAGGTTCCGGTGCTTAGCCTGGCAGGTGGCCCTCACTAGCTGCGGACTGTGCACAGGACCGCCCCTGAGGTCAGTAGAGTGGAGGTGGCACAGGTCCACTCCGCCAGCCTGAGTCGGGGCGCTTTCTCGCAGTTGAATCTGGGCCTTGAGCAAGGGAAATGTCACATGAATGACGGCAGGCACTCCAGGCTCCCAGGGTAAGTCACCTGAGGCTGGAACAGAGGCTTTCCTGACAAGGTCAGGCAGAGGACAGAAACCAAGGCCATGGGCGCAGCCCAGGGCTTTCCTCAAGGCGCTGCCGTGTCTGGCAGATGCCCAGCTGATGGGTGGCATTTTGCAAGCCCGCCTCCTCCCTGGCGGGCTGCCTGGGAGCCCTCAGGGCCTAGCCTGTGCCCGCCCCTCCAAGCCCACGGCCTGGCCGACACTTCCTTGCTGGCGGGGCCCAGCTGTGTCATGCCACGAAAGCTATTTGCAGCTCATCAACCAACCACAAAGGATAAATCCAGCAGCAAGCTGCCACCGCAGGGGATTTTGTGGTGATCTTTGAACTTGAAGCTAACTCCAGTAATGAAGGAAATCATGACCCAGATGGAGTCACCAGGGCTGGGCTGCCACCTACAGATCTGTCTAGCCCCAGGACGGCCAGAGAGTGGGCGACTTGTCAAGGGCTCAGGACCTCTGGCACTTCCAAGGGGATACAGGGCACTGAAGTCACACAGGCGTGCAGTGAGGGGTAGGATCACCTGCGGACAGGTGGCGTAGGAAGGTGTGAAGTGGCCGCTCGCCCCACCTTGCAGCATCCCATCTCGCCTCGATTTCCGGGCCCACTAGTCCCTTCTGAAGGCTAACAAGCCAACACTTGCTCTGGCTTCTATGACCACACCCCCTAGGCTCCTCACTCCGACCCCGCATTTTTGGAAATCCCTGCCTGCTGTATTTTATGAAGGATTTTCCCAAAAAGGTCCTAGACTGGTCACCATAAGGGAGAGGACGATTTTGGTCTGAACTCAATAGATCCTTCCAGGATGCAGCTAGATCTTTATAGAGCCCCTGACAGCTAAGTTTCTGGGGTGTGGGTCCTGCTTTCTCTGCCTCTGGTTGGATCTACCCAAAAGCTTTTATGGAAATGAGGGGGAACGTCCCCCACCAGGTCCCCCTGGGCACTGCCAAGTCATGGCCCTTGATGAGAGTCGTTACTGCCTTATGGAACTTGAGATTGTAGATGAGCAGAGCCCATGCGTGAAGTTGATGCTGCAAAACGCTTCTCAGCCCCCTGACCTTGCTTCGGAGAAGGAAATCCGGCAGGAAGCACCTTCACGAACGGGTATTGTATCAGAACTGGTTTCAACCTTAGACACTTCCTTAAAATAAAACCACAAGGTATGCACGTCTTGGGGGTGGGGTGGGGCAGAAAGGGGAGGTCGGGCGACCTACCGCCGCTGATGGGAGTAATGAGGCTGGGGAAAACCATGAGCCAATCTCATCTCCTTTGCTTCGTTATCTCACCCAGGTCCCGGGGTGACAAAAGCCCTCTGGAGTGGCCAAGCTAGGCCCACCCACTGTACTTGTCACCAGGCCACCAGACCCCTAGGGACATGTATTTTCTACAACCAGCCACAAGCTCTCAAGTCTGATCTTTGAGCCAAGAAGGCTGGCGGCCATGGGGTGAAGTCCAGAAACTCAACCACCCCTACACGCTGGAGTAAGGGGCCCAACTGCAGAGCTCGGCACAACGCCTTCGGGGGTGGGGGTGGGGGTGGGGTCTAAGCAGAAGGATGAACAGCCCTGTTTGTGCTCATCCTACGGGAGCCACAGGTCCGAGAAGCAAAGGAGGAGCTGCTGTGCTAAAGCAAGCAGCCTACGGGCCCTCGCAGTTTCTGGAATCCTGCTCTCTTCTTCGTCCCCGCCACAGGGAAACCAAGGCATCCCTGGGAGAACATACCTTCCAAATACATACATGTCCAGAAACGGGGGCTTCCATTTAGGAGAGACCCTTCAGTGTGTGACAACTGTCTACCCACTAACGGTTAAACCACCCAAGTCCCTTGAATTTATTTAGAGTGGGGCTTGGGGTACTCAGTAGAATCCGGTAAGGTCTGGTGTCAACCTTCCTAACGCTTGTTTTCTTCCCAACACATCTTTTGGGTCCTCAGTGGTGGTGATGGTGGGGCAGAAACGAGGCCGTAAGGATGCTCAGAATAACCGACCTATTTGGAGGGAGCCGGCCGCCGGCCACGGGGAGCACCACCGTGGGTAGGCTGCTGGCTGCAGACCACGGCTCTGGTCCCGATTCCAGTCCTGACTCGGGGCCGACCAGGGAGGGGGTGTGGTCACCACTCGGCCTTTACTTCCTCATCTACGAAGTCTCAAAGCAACCAAGAGCACACCAAACGCACCTCACTTCACCCATCAGGGGGCTGGAACCGAGGAGAGGTCCCATCGGATGTGCTCCCCGCCAGAAAGGGCCAGCTGACGGGCTCTCAGAGGCCTGCATCTAGGCAGGGCAGGCAAACGCCAAGGTCTCTCGGGACAGACCCCCTCTCCGCTGCAGCGCCGGCCCTCAGGTCCCCTCAGGCCCTCCCTCCCACAGACTCTAGGCACCGAGCCTCGCTTTCCCTGCCATGGAGGGTCGGGAGCTTGGAAGGCGGGTTCTGAATCCCACAATCCCGGGATGTCCACTTGCTCGTGCTGTTTTCCTGATGGACATTTTCTCAAGGTTAACAGCCGTCCCGAAGCAGAGCCTGGATGTGGTTAACGAAGCCTGTGTTCCTCATCGCTACAGTCCCTGATAAAACTGTTTAACTGAAACTCGTGGAATAAGGAGGCCGTCTCAGAAACACTAAGCATGTCGGAATTACTGACGAGACCTATTTGCGCTGTTTCGTTTTTCCATCGGTCCTCACTGACCTAACAAAGATCTCGGTGGGCAAGTTTAAACTCCCCACTCTCTGAAAGGATCCTGCTGTGATCTACCCGTGCTCCCATTTACACACACTGCCGGCTCGTGGACCCTGGGAGCCGAGGGCTTCGGCCTGCGGACCACCGGGGCTGGGATTTCGAGAGCCACGGCGGCCCAAAGGGCAGGGAGGCAATCTGGAAAGGCGGAACCTTCGCAGGGGCCTGGAGCAACAGGCGGGAAGGTTCTGGAGACCACAGTGAGTCAGTAAGAACCACGTGTTCCACAGGCGGGCTCCTCCAGGAGGAGCCGGGGATGGCGGCCCTGGCTGCCGAAGAGTCAGCCTTTCTTGAAACGAAGCTTGTTGGGTTACGAGGTGAGGCGGAACAGGCCGGGAGAGCATTCCTTAGGCCTTTCAAGTTCCCACGTGGCTGTCATGCTGATTCTGGGCTGTTCGTCCAGAGACACAAACTATCCGCTCGGCAGATGTGAGATAAAAAAAGGAAAAAAGCAAAAGCTTTCTAACAATCACGAAGACAAGAGCTGTGTGTATGCGTACAGCAGTTTCCCACTGGACACCGTTGCACTGGATAGGATGACGCAGCTCCCTGCTCTGTCTGTAATCCCACGGGTCTGCTAAACCAGCATCACACAGAAGTGCTCGGCTGCTTTTAAACGCGGCCCGTGGATGGAGAGCTTTCGTAAGCGGCGGAGATGGGCAGCTGCGGGCAAGGGCAGCAAGGCTGTGCACACTCTTAGGAAGGCTTTAAAGGAAGCGCGAGACCTGCCAGAGCAGCGGTCACCCCCGACGTTGGCTGGCGGGCGGGGAGCCCTGCCTCCCCGGAGGACATACGGGTGGGGAGAGGTGGGAGGGGTGGGGGAGAAGCAGAGGCTACACTGGGAGGACAGAAAAACAAGTGTGGTCCGAGTGTGACTTGGGGGGGGGGGGAGGAGCCGAGGCCCACGCTCGCCCAGGGAGGGAGCCGGCCTCCTGACCCCCAGCGGCCGCACACGGCCGGCACGTCGGAGCTGGTGCGGTGGGGTCTCCGGCCGCCGCTCCGATCAGATGCGCGCTGGCCTCGGAAAGCCGGAGAATAGTGCCCGCCTAGCCCTCACTGTGCACTCCACCTACCGCCGACCCACCCACCTTCCCCACCCATAACCATGAAAACACCTTCAAAAGAAATGAGTTAGTGTGTGAAAGGCATGGATGGATTTTATTTATTACCCTATATCTACAATTTAATTTGAGGTAAAATATAAGCAACACATAAAAATGCCTATTTCTGCTACCATGTAATATAATTCTCCATCGTGAATATTGTGATAAAGCTAATGAAAACTCTATGCCATCACGTACTCTAGCTTCTCATAGCTGGTATTTTACACCTCCCATTGTCTGTGAAATCCAACCCACGTAAGATTCTCCCACAAATGGCGCAGAATATCAGAGGGCGTGTCATCAGCTTACTGGCCCCTCACCCCCCCACACCAGAGTTCGAAAACAGCGAAGGCGATGAAAACCCCTGGAGTCTGATCGAGCGGGAACTGTTCCAGAGAAACCCACACCACGACGGGTTACACGATGGCGAGGCTCTGGCGTCCGTCCCCGGGCTGGCCCAACGCTCACGCCTGACCCGACGTCGCCGGGACGCCGTGCCTTCCCTTGGATGCAAAGCCACCGTGGAACAGGGTCTTGGTACTGCGTCTCTAGGCCACACGCTGACATACTAACCTCTCACTGGCTTGTTAGGGATCCAGATGGTGGTTTTTAATTATGATAAAAAAACATAGGAACCATGATAGATAGCTTAGGAAAAGGTTTAGTCAAATATACAGATACTAACTGTTCGCTCAGTCGTCAAGGAGAACCGTGAACAAAAGGATCATTTAAATGATTTTTCAAATAGAAAAACTAAAAGGACTGAACTATCACAGGTGTTTCTTCACCGCAGGAGCTGAGATGTTCCAGTAGGAGAGATCTTCGCTTGATTGGAAAATAAACACCATTAGCTGAAGGCTCTGTTGATACGTAAAAAATCTGATGAGATTCATCCCTGTCATTTTCCCTGTCGTTTTTCCAGCATTGCTGTAAAATCCTTATAATACATTCCAAAGTAAACCAGCCATTCCAAATCTACAGTCACTCTGCTCTTTAATTCAATTCACAGAACTGCTGAAAAAGTAGACATTTCTATCTAAAAGTAGAAAAAAAGGTTTGTATAGAAGGTATTTCTGTTATACAAGTATATTACACGGCTTGGGGCAGTAACAGGTCCGAAAAGCTCTTCTCACCCACTGATACTTTAAGCTAAAATAGGAGAGAAAACAAACAAGCAAGAAACCAGGTTATTCCGGATCCAGGAAGTGAACATTGGCACACAGCAAAACTCAATCAGCACGTACGTCCATGAACTGCCCGTATACGGCAAATTCCGAGACAAAAAAAGGTCTCTGTATAAAAATGTGCACCGTCGGGTACAGATCCGAGCAACACTGTGCAGCTAGACCCTGACCCTACAACCGTCGTCACTACCCAACAGCTCGGCCTTAGCGAGACTCGACGGGACCAAAGAACCAAGCGGGAGGACTCCCGGTGTAGAGCTGCCTCTCCTGTTAACAACGTGGCCAAGTTCAAGGTTGTAGGTTCATTATGCAAGACGCACCATGGATCGTGCATCTCAGCCAGACTCTGCAAATGCTATTTTTGTCAGTGTAGTGATATGGATCCAGAGTGTACTCCAATGGAGAGGGTGAGATTTACCCTATAGATTAGAAACAAAACATTTTCCTTTTACGGCAAAGCGCTTTTACACCTTTGACTCACAAACACTGATCTAAGGAAAATCTATCTGCTTGATCCTCTAACTCAAACCATCCAGTAGGGCTTACACTTGACTTCCTATGACCTGAAGGTGGGGGGCACCACTTATGGCTGAAGCAGGAAAACACACTAGCTTCTGAACACGCGGGCGGGTTCAGACGAACACGAGATGGCCTCCCGGACACAGAAGCTGATTTACCCTAGGAGGGGAAGAGGTCTACCACGTAGGGTCTGGTTCTTGCTTGATCTGAGAGTTGCCATCAGTCTCCTTTATTTCTATCAAGAAAAACAAAAGGGAACTGGTAAATTGCACTATGAATGCAAATATGTATAATTATAAACCCTCGCCTACCAAACTGCGCTAAAATGATTTAATAGGAATTGTAAGACACTAAAGAGAACATTTTCAGAGACAACGTTCCTCTAGCAATCACTTCTAAATTGTGTTACTGAAAATTTCAAAGTAACAAATACCTTATTACTTCTCTATTTAAAAATCTAGGTTAGAAAGTAGTCATTGCACTGGTTCAGGATTCATTAAGAGTCATTCAGGGAAAACAGAGCAGAAGAACAAGTCACTGCTCACACAACGTTTCTGGATGTAAACGACAGATCCGATTTACCCCGAGACAGAAGAAAACACAACCACAGGGTTGTAGGGAGATAGTGTGAAAACCACAATCGATCTTTCGTCCCGAGGACATTCTTAAGGAACCTCAGTGTTTGGCAGCTGGACTAACCCTTTTTACCTTCTGTCGCAGGAACCTCCAACTGGCTGGGCTCAGCTGATTCTGAAGAAAAACACATGAAGATTCACTCTAACACTGTTCTAAAGTGGCTCTCACTTACTTAAAGGGCCTAGAGGAAGCGAGGAGAAAGCTCTCCAGACAGTGCACACAAAACACAAGTCCCAGGTCCAACAGCAGCCACAGCTGAGTGACGACTCAACCAGACTCCCCCAAATCTCCTTTTCGGACACATGTTAAGTTACCTTGCGCACCCCAAGTCTTAAATAACAATAGTACTGTGAAGCTAGACCCTGACCAGCTTCTAACAGAAGTTCCTTTTTAGGTCTCTCCACCCGCCTCCTATGGATTCCTTTTTGATAAAATAAAAGGCTTTCGTTGCTTTCAGCTGAATCACAGTAGCAGACCTCGAGGCTGGTTTCTAAGGAACGTTTAAAGTCACAATTTCCACCCGACACAACTGGGCTGATAACAACCATTAGACTCACTTAGAGTTAGTTAGAGTTAGTTAGGCAAGTTAGAAAGACATGCTCGTCACTAAAAAATTACACTCTACAACACTGGCCTCCTAGGGTTCCTGACCTCCTTTCTGCCTGACTGGGACAGTGGGGTCAAATGACATGTGGCCCACAGTTCTCAGTTAGGACCCAGAGCTCGAGCACATACAGGCCTCCGAACACAGGAGTCAAAACCACGAAGTCTGAGTGTGTAAATGACTTTCCCCGAAGTTGGCACACGTAAGCAAGTGAGGCCCCACTAATTTTATGTGATCCACTGTATCGCTAAAGTATGAATATTTGTTTTACCCTGCTTAATTTACCTTGTATCACTGGGCCTTCTGACTCATTCTGATCGACCAACTCTGAAAATAAAAGCAGATTCATTTAAACAACAACGTAATGACACGCTGTCATAACGGGAAAGCATTTTTACATACATTCTCTATTTGGATGCTTCGACCTTGCCGTAACAGGCATTATTTTCCTTATGACAAGAAGGAAACACAAAGTAAGAGCTCTGGTATATCCTGTCAGAGTAACTAATTCATAGTAAGTACCAGAAAGTTCTATTATACACTACCGCACAAGGATGAGAACAAAACAGAACACTTTAAACATGAGGGAAGGCGACAGGAAGTCTTAAAATACAATACTCTTTGAAACTAAAAATTACACAGAAGACAGATGCATTGGGATTAATAACAACAACAACAACAAAAATCTGAAGGAAAAAACCATCATTGGATTTCTTTAAATGACCAAGTTCCCTGGTGTGATTCAAGCTGAATGTCACAAAGTGGATTAAAAATCTATGAAGTGAGTCTCTGTCCTCTTTATGTACTGGCACTACTGGATACTAACATATTTGGCCAAGACAGAGACTGTAATAAAAACAGAACCTACAAAAAAAGAATTCATGGTTCAGGGGTACAACCAAGGGAATATGTTTTATGATAAAGTGAAACCCCAAACTTCGGAAGCAGAAGAGAAAGAACAAAATCTATGGCCCTGAAGAGTGAAGGCCCCGAACAGGGCCAACAGTGTGAAGCGGAACAGAAGGGCAGGGGCACCGACAGTGACTGCCTGATGTCCCGGGGGAGGCCCTCTGCTGCTCAAGGGGCCCCGAAAACTCCAGAACACGACACTGGAGATGCCTAGGCTCTCCCAGTGAATAAACTACAGAACTGAGTACTCAGTGTAGATGGGTTTTAAGAGTTAGAATAATAATACCAACCGGAAAAGAGACTGAAGTCTAATAGTATTGGGGAAAGAGAATTCTCACTTTTTGAAAAACTTTAATAAAGTTAACAGAACATAAGACAGGTACGTATACTACTTGCTCAAAACACGATTTTAAATGTTACGAACATCAGAGAATTGGAAAACCACGTGCATTTGCTGGTGCAACAATACTTGAGGGCCCAACCTGTGCCAGACCCTGGCTTAGATTAACAGCAGCAAGCTGCATCACGTTAAAAGACCCACTTGTTTCAGCACAAAATCACACAGTAATAATATCAAATTCAGATTGTACTTATTGAGCACAGCGAGTATGGCTCTAGGTTAGGGGTCAACACACTTTTTCACAAAGAGCTAGTTAGCGCGTATTTTAGGCTCTGCAGGTCACAGCTGTCTCTTGCAGCTTGCCAGCCCCGCCAGAAGCAAAGAAGCCAGGAAATATTCTAATAAAACTTTATTTACAAACAGGCAGGGGCTCACGGATCCCTGTTTAAGATGTCTGACACCAAATGAGCCATTTAAACTGCTCAAAGACTCTCAAAATGGGGACTAATATCACCATTTTATGAACGAATAACCTGAGATTTAAAAGGGTAAGCAACGAACCCCATTTTACATGTAGAGAAGTGCCTGGTGCTTTGACACTGAGGTGAAAACACCAATTTTGCCAGGTTACTGCTGTAGGTGAAGTAAAACCCTACATTCTGCGAGAAAGGAACACGTGCACACAGTCTCTCACCCCCCAGAAAAGAAGAAAGGAAAGACTGCATGAAATTTACTCACGGTTATTAATCACAAGTCCTGGAAATGGTCTAAAGAGAGAAACAAATTATGTAACAGTTTATTTTTGCTCTACAAGAATTTACATGTATATTCAGTTTATTTAACTAATACTTAACTCACGTCACTTACGTGTTAAAATGAGCAATGTTATCCAACTACGTTTCAATCTTACACTTTTTAATCTATGAATAGATAGACATATGAATAACTACTACAGACCATCATTAGAAAAGGCCACCCTCAAGATGGTGAAAACAACAGGAGCCAAGAAAAAAGAATACAGTAATTTCAGTGACATGGTCTAATGGAAGCAAGTTTTTACCCAGACCCCTGAGGAAGAGCACAGACCATGGACATGGGTTAAGCGGGACCAAAATGAGATTTCTAGGGAAAGGGTACCGGGAGAAGATAAGCAGATGACACAAAG
Organism: Potos flavus; assembly: GCA_028534135.1. Classification (NCBI taxonomy): domain Eukaryota; kingdom Metazoa; phylum Chordata; class Mammalia; order Carnivora; family Procyonidae; genus Potos; species Potos flavus. Next base: position 8,434,846 of record CM052890.1, on the reverse strand, counting down.
CCTTGGGAGGTTACCACATCAGCTACTTCCGAGAGCCAGTCCTAAGTGATTTGTACTAGAAACAGTGGGAACTTAACAATGAACCGACTGGGAAGATTCAGTGATAGGGATGTTTTGCGGAGCCGGAAAGGGTAAAGACTACATGGACTCTTGCTTAGGCGGATGGAAAAAGAGGACGTCTGCTGAACACCCACTGGGACGAACACGTATTAATGAATGTGATCTCAAGGTATAGGTTAAGGGTATAGGTATAATCATCATTCCTGCTCTGTGGATAAGGAGCCCATTCTTGAGGGTGACAACTACACCTCTATGGTGCAGACAAGGAGACGGAATGACCTGGCTGACTTGGGATCAGATCCCTATCTGACCTGAGGCTGGGATGATGCTCCTAAGACATAGGCTGGCCAACTGTTTTTTGTCCTGGGTCAGCCAGTAAATATTTTCAGCTTTGCAGACCATCTTGTCTCTGTCCCAGCTGTAAGCCGAAAGCAGCAGCAGACGCTGTGCACCGCGAACTGTATTGACTGTGCTTTAATAAGGCTTTATAAAAACAGGCAGCAGGCTGGATCCGGTCCATGGGCAAAGGTTCGCTAACCCCTTGCCTTCAAACGGGACAATTAAGGGTCAGCCTAGGGAAAAGAGAATCTCACAGTAGAACTCAAGGATTTTATGTGTTCCCTTCACCACATGGAAAACTTGATTCTATTATTACCTAGGACGGCATCCTGGAAGATGACTTAGCCTCACGATCGACAGATTCATTCTTACAAACAAGCAGGGAAGACTCACTTACCTAATGACTGTGAATTTAATGAACTCGGCAGAATCTAAGATCCTTCTCATGGAGCTGATTTCCAGGTAACTGGGGGCTTTGAATGACACTCCGGGGGGCATGCCGTCAACCACCACACAGCCAGGGTTAATGGTGATTTTCCTGTAGGGAACTTTCACAGGGAAACCCATACCAATAGCTTCACCTGGGACAAGACAGACAGCATAAAAGCACAGATCAACTTATCATCTCCGGAGTGGTGAGAAAGCACACGAGCAACATTAAGGACAGTCCCCACAGCTAATAAACAACCTGACCTCCGAACCTCACTTCTACTCACTTTGATGGTGACCATCATCGAGAGTCTAACACAGCTAAGGTTTCCTTAGGAAAACACTTTAGAGAAACCCGAACACTTGCATTTCAACTTCATTTCTTTTTATACGGGAAGATAACAGCTATCTGAGCGTGATCTACTGTCCAGCTCTCACCGGAAGGAAATGTCCGAGCTTACTGCAAGTGGCACTCTGCAAATGCCGCACTCACCAAATTTCCGACTGAAGAGGTCATTCACTTGCTCTCTGAGCTGTCTCGCTTTCTCAACTTTTGACAGCCTTTCGTTATCATCATCTGTAAAGGCAAGAGGACGGTCATAGTTTACTAATGCAATTTTAATTCCAAGTCAATTTTTTGGTGCTCTGAGTGAACTCGCTTCATGTTTTGGGACGATTTAAGTATTTTACACTAATTAAGATTGAAATAACTTAACTGATTTGACTCTAACAACAAACTGAAAATGCTATGCCTTTGTTTCTGTTATAAGGAGCTTTGCCTGCTCTTCTGTCCAGATTTCCTAATCAAGACACTAAGTACTAGCTCATGCTGTGTCTGGTAACTGCCTAGAGCTTTCTGGAAAGGAACAGGTCAGGCGATGTGCTTGGCGAGCACTCCCGGCAGGGCGGGCAGGGGCACAGCATGGCACAGAGTGTGTCCCAGGAACCCGAGTCAGTCAAGTGAAAATCCCAGGGGCGCCTGGGTGGCTCAGCTGGTTACACCACTCCCTTCGGCTCAGGTCATGATCCCGAGGTCCCAGGATCTAGTCCCAATCAGGCTCCCTGCTCAGCAGGGAGTCTGCTTCTCCCTCTGACCCTCCCCATCTCATGCTTTCTCACTCTGTCTCTCTCTCAAATAAATAAATAAAATCTTAAAAAAAAAAAAAAATCTCTTTAAAAAAAAAGAAAAGGTGAAAATCTGAACTCGGAAAACCCCCTGAACAAGAGAAAGGCAGAGAAACCATACCTGGAATCGTCACCTGAATGATGTTAAGATCTTCCACACCTGATGCAGTAGTATTAACGTTGGGCGATGAATTTATTTTTCCTTGAAACAGAAACTTCAGATTAGAACACACACAAAATATATTTAAACCAGCTCTACTGATGTGCTTAAAATTCAGAGGACGCAAGATAGTATTTAACCCAATTTTGTGAGAGGGTTGTTCCTTTTGATGGTATATTTTGTCGCTCTGGGGGATTAAGCTTCCAAACGATTGCTCCCCCTCCACTCTTTTCTCTTTCTCGCTGTGCTCAGTATAGCGGCAGACACGTAAACATTCTCATAAGTAAACTCAAAATTGTAAAGCAGTCAAAACCACAACTTTTAATGAGCTTTCTAAGTTTAACTCAGTAGCTGTTCTTTTAATGATTTTTTAAGAAATTACTGCTGAAACATCAATTTCCTACAGCACATTTTCTGTAGCAAGGACACTCACTTGGAGGGCTCCTCGAGGAGGAGGTGCTCTCCTTAATTGCAGTCTCGAACATCTCAGGCCTGAAAAACAGGAAGGGAGAAAAAAACATGTGCGCTAATAATCCCAGAGTAAAACATTAAAAAATTAAACAAAGATTTTAAAAAACCATTTACTTTCTGTACATATACATTCAATTTTAGTAATGGAAGAACAGAAGAAACATGTCCCTCGTCTAAAGAGACACCTACAAAAACCCCCATTCTGATCATGATCACAACACCAAGCCACCTCCATCTAGCTTAAACTAGCTTCTCTTGCCCACGGTTTCCACTGAATCCTGGAAGGGTCCAGTGCTAGACTCGAGAATGGAAACAGGAACACGCTGCACGCGGGTAGCATGGAAACAGGACAAACTTGTGAAAACTTAAGCACGAGTCTTTCTCTAGGAAGACACAGAAGCAGAGGCCGTAGCTACTGCCAGACCTCTCCAGAACTCTCCAGACCTGGCCAGAAGTACAAAAGGTGGCCATCGCGGTTGGCAGTGTCGGTTTTGAGCATCTGACAATACCACTGTATGACTCAAAAGCAAGCGTTAATAGCCTAAAATTCACTTCCGTTAATTTCACATAATTCTTGAGCATCAACATGTATTTTTAATTTCTGATTATTCCCATCCATTTCAATTGTGTTGGCCTAATTCATAGACCTCCAAAGCCAACGGAAATTTAAAATATTCTGGGGGCGCCTGGTGGGGTCAGTTGGAAGAGCATCTGACTCTTGATCTCGGGGTCGTGAGTTCAAGTCCCACCTTGGGTTTAGAGATTACTAAAAAAATAAATAAACTTAAAGAAAGAAAGAGAAAATATTCTGTGAGCTGGAAAATCATAGGGCTTTACAAAACCGAACAATTGCTTAGACCCTGGCAGCACCGACCGTTAACAGTAAGACAGCGAGCAGTATACTCAACAAGGTCAAGTGGTTATCCCTCCAACGAGTGACAGCCCTCCTTCCCTCTTATAACCAATTATGAAAAACTGAAAAGATCTACAAAAGTACAGCTTAAAGAGCTTTCTTTTTTGGCTCCTGGAGCCGATCAGGTCTTGGCACAAAGGGGAAGCCCAGTACCAATGTGCCTGCGTCACGGCCACTCTCCTTTCAGCTCACTGCCCTTACTTTTTAATGATGAACTTAATCTTGGCCTTGTTTCTGAGTATCTTCTCCAGCCTTGGAATGCCAAAAGTCGACGGCCGCCGGAAGGGCACACCCTCAGGCAGGCCCTCCACATAGAAGTCTTCTGGGAAAGATTCAAATAACGCAAAGGGCACCTTCACAGCTTGCTTGAGGCCGAGAGCTTCGCCTGTAACACACACAGACGTTTCTCTTCTCACATACGTCACTTTTCAAAACTCAACCTTTTTAAAAAGTCCTTTTAAAATTACATTCTGGGGGCGCCTGGGTGGCTCAGTGGGTTAAAGCCTCTGCCTTCGGCTCAGGTCATGATCTCAGGGTCCTGGGATCGAGCCCCGCATCGGGCTCTCTGCTCAGCGGGGAGCCTGTTTCCCCTCTCCCTCTGCCTGCCTCTCTGCCCACTTGTGATCTCTCTCTCTCTGTCAAATAAATAAATTAAAATCTTAAAAAAAAATAAAAATAAAAAAATAAAATTACATTCTGTAGCTATTAAAATTATAATCTTTTTTTTGAAAAATCTTATTACTCTCAATTTTAGAAAAATGTGTTCAATGTTGCAGTGCTCAGAAAAGTGGGAGAAAAGATGGCATCCAGGTTCGCAGGACGCATGCACTTCCAACGACAGTAACATTTCAACGCTCAACTTTTTATTCTGCCCACACTCTTCTATTGGAAAAAGGCTACCATATATTTTAGCACTAATATTTCAAAATAAACTTACCGCATTTTTCATTGAAAAGATTTTCAACTTTCTGTTTTAGGTCCGTGATTTTGGCGTTCCAGGCCTCTGCAAGTGACAAACAAGACAGTTACTAGCAATACTTAGCAAAATACATCTATGCTCAACAATTTATTTTATTGTGCATCTTTAAGAAAAAATAGATAGGTTTTTAGCACAGTCATGTCTTGGCAACTACTCTAATCCTACAGTATTACACTGTTTCACTGTATTACTAATACACTGGCAACAAATAAATGACATAGGCAAAAATCAAAAACAAATGAAAACCAAGAAACATCCCAAAAAACGACAATGGCCCCCTCTGTGTGATAGGTATGGTTCTACCCTTTAAATAACTTAGTACTCATAATCCTCATAATTACCCCATGAGGCAGGAAGTAATATTACTCCCATTTTACAAATCCAGAAACTGAGGCACGGAGGGGTTAAGTAGCTATTACAGCACCTTTCATAGCTCATTTATACCAACTAACCAAATAAAGAACAATTCACCTAAAAAAATAAAGCGTTTGTATTGGTTCCTTTTATTTAAAATGATGAAATTATGAAAAATAAAATTCATATTTACCAAAGGAAAACTCTCTCCCTCGAGGCTTGAAGGGAACATTAGAACCATTAGTCTGGGTAGGGGTTCGAACGGCGGAGGTTTGAGGGTTGTTGTTATTAGGGCCTAAAGAAGAATTGAAAGGAAAAAATCATAATCAATACCCGTACTTTGTCTTGTGTAAGTATCGCTCGTGATTTGCCTGAAAAGCCACGTTAAGTTCAAACAGTACACAAACACTGTGCGATGCAAATGGGCACCACGGCCCCCGCCACGGCCCCCGCCGCAGCCTCCATCCATTTTTCTACTTCCGTCCCTACATTCGGCCATTTTCGCCCCAAACAGAATTAGCTTTCTGGAAGATCTTAGGAATTTTCAATTCACTTAATGCTTCAACGAGCCCTTTTGGAGCCATCTAATTTTGGGGTAGCTATGTTTGCTTATGTGTTTTTCTTTCAACCCTTGAACATAATCACAACTTCAGGTATGGTTGTACTGTCTCCACTTGAAGCCTTCCTTTGGATTCTCCAGCTGACTCTGGACACATCCTCCCTTTGAATTCTTAGTACAAATTAGAAACAGTGTTATAGGAAACCGGTTGTTCTTCCATTGAATGAAAAGAACTATTAGTTTAAGTTATTCTTATAAATCCCAAGCCCTGATTCTTCTTTATGTAGAGGTAAAGAGTAAGTTTATTTTAATCTGAAGAATTTTTAAAAACAAAATAGCCAAAATAATGAGAAAATAAAAAGAAATTAAGTTTCTTCAAATTTCTTAATAATCAAATTCTAAAGATAGCTCTTCAAACTCCGAATTTCCCACTTTGCAGAATATTTGTATAGACTTTGGGCTTTCAGGGTGCCTGGGTGGCTCAGTTGGTTAAGCATCTGACTCTTGATTTCGGCTCAGGTCATGACCTCAGGGTCCTAGGGTCCTAGGATAGAGCCCTGCATCGGGCCCAGCGCTCAGCGGGGGTCTGCTGGAGATTCTCTCTCCCTCTATCCCTCCCCCACCCAGCACACGCGTGCTCTCTCTCAAATAACATAAAATCTTTAAAAAAATAAAAAATACACTCTGGGCTTTCACCTAAACTACCTTTCTACTGAGCTACCTACTGCCTATGCTTCCCTCCGTGGAGAACGACTTCTGCAGCGACACGACCAACAGCGACAGCTTGGTCACTGCCCCAAGCGCATCCTGTGTTTTCGCAGGACCCATGTGCCCACCGTGCTCGTGGAGACCATGAGTCCTGGGGGCTATGCAAGCTGCAGTCAACCACACAGCACGTGGGGGAGCTGGGGTACCAACCGTCGGAGTCTGGCTCTGAGGCCTTCACCACTACGGTCTCTGATGCGCTTGCAGACAAGAACTTGACTCAAGCAATGGAAGACCTTAGCATGTGTACGGCCACTTTCCATGTTCCGAACTTAGCCTGGATATGGCCTCGGAATCCTCAGGAGTGTGAGAGGTGATGATGGGAATGGAGGATTCAAGATGAAATGTATCTGTCATTCCCTATAAAATGTCAGGGGGGGCCTGGGCGGCTCAGTCGGTTAAGCACCCGACCCTTGATTTCAGCTCGTCATCTCAGGGGGCTGAGATGGAGCCCTGCATCGGGCTCGTGCTCAGCACGGGGTCTGCTTGTCCTCCTTCCTCTGCACTTCCCCCCACTCACATGTGCGCTTTCTCTAAAACAAATACATAAAACCTTAAAATGAAATAAAATGTCAAGATCCAACATTCTCCTCTTTAATTACTCCTGAATAAAAACAACAGCTTCCTTCAGACAGTGTAGTGACGAAAGCCCAGTGTCCGAGGGCTGGCTGTGTCTAGCAGCCTCGGCTCGCCGGCAGAGACGACCGCGGAGAGGCAATCAGACCGCCCCATCCCCTCAGCCCTTCTTCGACGGGCTGCTGTGCTCAGCCGGCTCCCAGCCCTGCTGGGAGTCCGTGCTCACGAAGCAAGCCTCTGACAGTAACGAACCTGGGAGCAGCAGACAGAACGGACTTGATTGAAATCTCTAGTTCTTATTCCACATGCATGAAGCAGCATTCGGGTTTACAGTTAAGTAGCACCGCATGCCCACTGGAATGACCGTGCCGAGGACTAGGAGGATGGGTGCCAACTGGAGCGCATCCACTCCTGGCAGGAGCGTAAAATGACAAACCCACTTCAGGAAACTGTTGGGCGGCCCTGCACCGTGAACAGCTGTACGACTCTGCTCCTAAAGACCTCCTTGACAGAACATGGGCCGCGCTTTGTACATGCATGTTCTCAGTATCGTTCCTAGAGAAGGCTGGAAACTAACCCACATGTCCACTGACGAATGTATAAACAAAATGTGGTGAAGCCACACCATGCAGGAATACTCCGCAACATAAAGGGGACACTGAAAAATGCCACGAGTGTAAATCGAAAAGCATTATGCTGAGAAAGAGAAGCCAGCCATAAAGAGTAGAGCCAACAGAACTCCATTTATACGAAATTCCAGGACAGGCAAAAGTGTTCCATGATGACAAAAAGCAGGCCGGGCGGGGTTGCCCGAGGCCCGGCCGGGAGGAACTGGCTGCTGACGCACCCGGGGAGCAGGGCAGGGGGACACAGATGTTCCAAAAACAGACTCAAGTGGTGGCACAAACTGCTTTGAATTAGAAACCAAAAGTATAAAGTGTGTGAAGTGAGGGTCTAATACTTAGATGGTATTTCTTTCGATTTAGAAACAATGATTTGTTTTCTAAGATTTTATTTATTTGTCAGAGAGAGACACACACACACACACAAGCAGGGGGAGTGGCATGCAGGCAGAGGGAGAAGGTGGATCCCCGCTAAGCAGTGAGCCCGATGTGGCGCTCCATCCCATGACCTCGAGATCATGACCTGAGCTGAAGGCAGACGCTTAACCAAATGAGCCCCCCAGGTATCCTGAAACAATGGGTTTCTAAGCTGGTATGTATAATAAATGTGTTTATTACTCAACCTAAAGAGCATCCTATTCCTATCTTGTCTCCCGTGCTGATTCTACTGCAAAGCGAGAAAAGTATCAGCATTTACATGAGATTACTCTAGTTAATACATTTATTTGTATTTAATAATCAAATCCTCAAAAAATAAACGGAGATTAAAAACTTATGTCCATACAAAAACTTCCATACGAATGTTCACAGTAACATTATTCATAATACCCCAAGCCAGAAACATTCCCAATGTCCATCTGATGAATGGATAAACAAAATGTGGTATATCCACCTCATGTGATATTAGTTATCAAGAAAAAGAAATGGACACCTATTAGGATGGGTATTATCTAAAAAATAAGAAACAAAAGGGGTGCCTGGGTGGCTTGGTCGGTTAAGCATCTGACTTCGGCTCATGTCACAATCCCGGGGTCCTGAGACTGAGTCCCAGCATCAGCGGGGAGTCTGCTTTTCCCTCTTTCTTTGCCCCTCCTCCTCCCCTTGCTCATGTTCACACACACTCTCTCTCTCAAATAAATAACATCTTTAAAAAATAAGAAACAGAAAATAAATGGTGGCGAGTACATGGAGAAACTTGAACACTTGGTGCGCTGCGGATGGGAACGTCATGCGGCTGTGCGGGACAATGGCACAGCAGTTACTTAAACGAAGGGGATTCAGCGTTGACCAGAGTTTTGACAGAGGAAGAGGACAGAGTTGAGGAAATCGATGGTGGTGATGGTTGTGATGGTCACACAACAATGTGAATGCACTTAATGCACAGACATGTACATTTAAAAAGGCAGACTGTTAGAAGGGTCAATCTTTGTTATGTGTATTTTAAATACAAATTCTAAAAAGTGGACAGAGGGGAAGGACTGGAGTACTGGGACAGGCTACAACACAGATGAACCTGAAAACATTCTGCCAAATGAAAGAAACCAGTCACAAAAGATCACCCACTGTGTCATTCCACTTACGTGAGATGTCAAAAATAGGCTTATCCAGAGACAAAAAAGTAGATGAGTGGTTCCCAGGGGCTGCAGGGATGGGGAGATAGGGAGCAACTGCTGTAGGTATGGGGGTTTTCTTCTGGGTGATGAAAAGGTTGTGGAGTTTGACTGGTCTGACAGCTGCACAACCTTATGAATGCAGTGAATTGTGTATTTTAAGCGGTGAATTAAAAAAATAAAATGGTGAATTTTCTATGTGAATTATATCTCAATTTAAAAAACAGCATATGAGCAAGCGCCTGGGTGGCTCAGTCATTAAGCGTCTGCCTTTGGCTCGGGTTGTGATCCCAGGGTCCTGGGATCGAGCCCCGCATCAGGCTCCCCGCTCAGCGGGAAGCCTGCTTCTCCCTCTCCCTCTGCCCCTGCTTGTGTTCCCTCTCTGTCAAATAAATAAATACAATCTTAAAAAAAAATTAAAAGATTAAAAGAACAGCGTATGAGTTAAGTACCGTTATTACCGTTTTACAGATGTATTAACTGAAGCAGAGATTTTAAGTACTTTGCCTAAATGACGAAGCCCAGACTTAAAAATCCAAACCTGTTAGCACCCGAGCCTGTGTGTTATTTTGTTTTAAATTCTCCCCGCCCAACCAAGAGACCCAAGAATCATCTGCTAGGAATTCTAGAACGGCTTCCTGCTTTTGCAGACAGTGGGTCCAGACCGGTCTGGTCCTCCATCTCCTCTGTCTTCCCTTGTGTGTGTGTACACCTGAACCCGGAGCTCAGTCGGTCTTCTTGTATCCATGAAAAAAGGACAAGAGGAAACCCAGAAGCCAGTCCCATAATTTCGGAGTTCTTTTTTTTATGCTTCATGCGTGAGCCCAGTTTTGTAAAACTTCGTTTGCATAAAAGCAAACAGTAAACTGAAGAATCAATGGATATAATTAGTGAACTGGAGAATCATCAGAAACCTGCCCCAGAGTGGCCTTACCTTCCACAGTGACCTCAATTTCAGGAACTTTTGAATTACTCCCAGGGCTCCGTGGTCTTTTAGGCGACTGTAAGGCTATAAAATGAGCACATGATCACTTTCACATATGGGGGGGGGGGGGGGGGACACAACCCAGAAGGGGATGCTTTAATAAAGCAAAGTATTCATACAGTTCATACAGTTTGGATCTTTTCAAAAGAAACCTAAAGAATTAAACTGGTAATCCTCCACCTGAGTCTCAACAAAACTGTGGAAACACGAATAAAAGAGGATGGCAAGAAGAAATTTGCAATGAAATGTTTTTAAGGGGGAGATTACACAAAATACCTTTCAAAGCAAAGAAACAAACCGAAAAAGCCCCAAGACACTAGCACATGACTCAGTGTGATCTGGGTAATGTCAATAAGGAATGTTTTACTGCAGAGAGGTCAAACAGTATATATATAGATCTCTTACCTTTAGTGTTTATTTTACTAGCCATTCCAGGAGGCAGGTAGGAAATAACTAGTTCGGGTCTAGAGAGAAAACCAAGAAATATTAGAATAGCCAGCATACCACTGGTCTTCACAGCTAGTAAATATTACCACGAGCAGGGACTTTTTAAATAAGGGCCACCAGCTGTAATGTGACAATCCATTCTGTCATTACGGACAAAACAACCCTCACTTTTCCCTTCCACCATGATCTGCTGCACGATTTTGTGAAGATAAATGACTTCTTCAGTGAAGTGAAAATGAACGGGCACTAGTTTTGTTTCAGCAAGTATGGACACCCTACAGACATGCAAGTAAGAAACACAAGCACGGAAACTCAGCCGCCCTCGAGCCGCCTCAGGAACACTGGGGCAGCTGCAAAAATCCGCGTCCTCAGCCTCCACCCACGTCCTGAGGAATGCTAAGAGCCAGCACCGTGTCTGTGACCAAGCTGAACACCACCCCTGCGAGGCAGGTGTCACCCTTCTCCTTGTACAGAAGAGAATCTATATGGGTTCGAGGACGAGGCAAGGCAAGGGCCCGTGCCAGGGCTGCAGCTCAGAGCTGAGCTTTCCCATTGTGACAACAAAGCCTCAGCAGTTACCCGCAGCTAGGAAAAACTTCAAATGGAAATAGAACTTTACTGTTTTGATTCCAGAAATGACTATATGGCCAAATTGAACTTACTTTTTAACAACAAACTTGATTTTATTACTCCCCCGGACAATCCTTTCAAGTCGTGGGATTCCGAACCAGGTAGGGCTTCGGAAGGGAATTCCTTCTGGCAAGCCTTCTACATAAAGGAACTCGGGGTTTGATTCAAACACAGGGTATGGAACTTTCACTGCCTCTGTGAGTCCAAGAGCTTGAGCTGCAAGTTAAGAGAACATAACGTATGGAAGGTAAAATGTTACACACGTTTTTATTTTTGTCTGCATTCTTTCTAAAAAATTTTTCATCTTATCAAGGTAGAGCAGACATATAACATTACACTAGTTTCAGGCATAATGATTTGGTATTTGTACAGATTGCAAAATGATCACCACAGTCAGTCGAGCTAACATCCGGGCATTCTCAAAAGTGTAATGCAAAGATTCCCGACCATCTAGCAATCTCCACTCAGAATATTTTTTTAAGGGGAGTCCCCAGTCAATTATCGGAAGCATTTCGTATAGTATGTTGTGCAAAACTGAAGAATGGGCCTAAAAAATAAGTATTTTGAAAAAGGACATTTTAACACCTCAACAAATCAAAAGGATAGTTCCATCATTAGTCAAAACGATCTCTGTGGTCTGGGCAGAAATGAACTCTGGGCTGTGGCACACCGAAAGCGCTACGTGTGCTGTTGACAGATTCGAGCTGCACATGGTGCGCCTGAGCAGAACTCATCCAGTTAGAGCAGAGGCAGAGATGGAAGATTCAGGATCTGGGACACAAAACATGAACGCCTCTTAATAAGGACCGACGGAAGGCCCCAGGGGTACTGCTATGGCACCCACTCCTTACTTCCTTCTCCGTGACAGACACACCCAATCAACTGAAACACTCTTGCTGAATCTCCTCAGAATCCTCCTCAAGACAGCGCTCCAGGAAACCGCTGTCAACAAATCTACGTTGAAACAAACGATGAAACCTATTTGCTGTACGTGCGTCGTTAGCCAGATTCGAAGTGCAGGCAGTAGAACTGAGCCTTCCCCCAACCCCTCCCTTCCTCTCCCACTTGGACGTACCAGAAAACCGAATCCGAGAGAAATAAAGTAACTTGCTCAAGTTAAGTAAGCGAATTGAGTAGCAGAAATAAATGAAAAGCCAGTTTCTGGGACCTTCCTTCCGTATATCCTGAACTGCTATAACTCATTCAGAACACTGCCTTTCATTTAGGTTTCTAAACTAAGACATAATCACTGGGTTTTACTGACCGAATTTCAAATTAAAAATCTCTTCCACTTGCTTCCGTAGCTTGGTAATTCTGACATTCCAGTCTTCTTTGACTAGAAAGCAAAAGTAAACGTAATTAACAATGCTCCTTCTTGGTGCTGACACAAAATCAGGTTGGATGTTGTTCTTCCCGGTGATGTTCCTTTTTACAACATTCAGATCTCTCTGACATACGACACTGTATTAGTTTTGGATGTTAAATCCAGTGATGCTCTGAATTTGATTTTGTTTAGAAACAAAACCTCAGGGTCTTGAGGAGACGAAGGATTCCCTGCACCTGTCAAACATCACAACTTCAGGAAGACAGAATTGAAATTTCAGTTCACATTGTAAATAAAGAACTTGTTCGTAAGAATGCTCTAAATAGAGTCTTCGAGGTTTCCTCCTTGGAGGAGCGCCCCGGGATCCTGTCAGGGCAGGGAGGGGCGGCCATATAAGGTTCACAGGACAGCTTCGACTGTATCTACTTTCTGTCAGGCATTCCTTGCGTTACCAAACCGACGGGTGGCTAGAAATCCACAGAAAGGGCAACTTCACTAATCACAGAAATACATGGGAGAGTTACATGTTAAAGGGATTATGGAGATTTGACTTGACACTACCCACATCTATATTCTGGCTTATTTCCTTCCTCTTATTCACAAGACAACAATCCCCTTGCAAATAAAGGGAAAATGAGCCACTGCAGAAGACACGTAGGATGTCACTTACTTAAAAGACACTCAGGGCTCGTCTGGTGGAGCCGTGGGTACAGAGAAGCAATGGAGGGTAATGGGAAGGGCTGGACGAAGAGGGGAGAGGAGAGAGCGAGCAAGAGAGAGAAAGAGTAAGAAAGAGTAGGGTAGAGCACAAGGATCACATTCAGGGTGGAAGTCATCTATGTCTGTGGACAGAGGCAGTATGGAAATGCTGGGAAAGTTCTGGAAATACTGCTAAAGGTCAGTGGCTTGGGAAAATCTCATAATACACTTTTACTTTGGGGAAGTACCTTAAAAACTCTTACTTTAAAAGAAAACCTACCATCTCAAATGATTCATGTGGTGTGGCTCAACCGTTCAGCCAGAGGAAGGAAGTCTGGTACAAACCAGAAATTATTCCTAAAAAACATCAAGACTCCTCTTCTCCAAGGTCAAGAGCTTCTGTTCACTTGTCCATTTTCTGCCTCACCCAACACCTCCTCTGGTGGTAAAGATCTCTGCACTATTCCTCCCAGGAAGCAAGTGACCCTTTCTATTCTGCCCCTTCAAAGCTCAATCACCTGGTTAAAACCCCAGGACCTTCTCCCATGTGACATATGTGTATCCTTTACAAAACTGAGGGCAAAGTGCCCCCACAGTGCGTTTAAGCGTACAACTTTTATCAAATCTCATGTCATGCCAAGAATTAAGTAGACCTTTCTAATGAGGTAACTAAATTTTGTCACACAGTCTGACTTGAATTAGCCCAGCAAAAAACGAATGCCTGGTTTATTGGCAGACCAGATGAACATTTTTGCTGGAATAAAGAATGACAACTTTTAATTCTTGACAAGGTCTCCTAAGAATGGTGGAAGCCAAGTATCGTTAATGATTCAGAGCATCGAGACTTTTCTTTGATGACAGGCTTTTCAAGTATCTATGCTAGATGACAACATCAAGTACAGCTGACAACAGGATCCCTCAATCTATGGTGCCAAGCGCAGCTTGAGCATTCTCATGTTTGCAGGCACTATCAGAATTATTAACCAGCGATCCCATTAATCACAACCTTGAATTTACTGCTTCTCTTGAGAAATGAAGACTTGAACAGAGACTTTCATCACAGTCACACTAGTCCAGGTTAACCCAGTTCTACTTTTAGGAATATTTCTTGTTCCATTACTTCCCTCAGCAAAATCTAGCTCATCCCCAATCTTCGTTTGTCACCAATACTTTGTTTCTTTGCCTAAATCAAAAGCACGCTGAGGACGCTGCTGTGTGGATTCTGATGCTCACTGATCACACCGTCTCTCCAGCAGGATTCCTGCTGGCACAGGAGAATTCTGTTTCTCTTGCATGGTATTTCTCAACCATTTCACATGCCACTATAAACACAAATGATTTTACAATCTCTCTGGCATCCCAGCTCGCCTTCACTGGCTACCCGCAGGTACCCTCAGTGCTCAAGGACCAGTATCTAGTACAGACATCTTCGATACCATTTTTTTTTTTAATTGACAGAGAGAGAGAGAGACAGTGAGAGAGGGAACACAAGCAGGGGGAGTGGGAGAGGGAGAAGCAGGCTTCCCGCCAAGCGGGGAGCCTGATGTGGGTGCTCAATCCCAGGACCCTGGGATCATGACCTGAGCCGAAGGCAGACACTTAATGACTGAGCCACCCAGGCATCCCTCTTGTCTACCATTTTGCCACAGTGTTTGTAAGAACAATTAACTGCATGAATTCAGAAACGCCCCCTAGTTCTTGACACCAGAAGTCTGTAACCCTGTAGAAGACAGACAAGGTGTGGTCACTTTTCTGATCCTACGCACGGTAAACAAAAAGATGGCAAAGGAATAAAGGCACAGACTTACAGTTCAGATGAAGAAGATAAAACCATTCATTCACACAACGGAGACTGAGACCTCCCAGTTCTACTGGGCTCTGAGGTCAGCGCAGCTGCTGGAACTGCAGTGTTTGTCATTAAAAGAACAGGGGCTGCGTGAATGCAGATTAAGGTCTGACTGCAGGGTCTGCCACATCAGCCACACGTGGCCACTCAACACGCGAACTGTGCTTCACTGACGTGAGATGTACTCGAAGTGTAAAAATACGCACCAAAGTTTTACCTCGTCGGGTTTATTTATTGGTTACAGGATGAAACACTTTGATGAAACACAATGGCTACCGGCAATATTAAAAATGACACACGTGGCTTGCATTTGTGACACAGGTTGTATTTCTACCGAACACCACAGATCTAAATTCAAAGCCTGAGCTTTCCGAGAACTACCTGGGTGTGTACGGATAAGTGAAGGGGTGACTGGATTGAGCGTCCACATATGATTTTGGGGGAAAGGGAGAAAAGATGAGCCCCATCACTTTGAAAGACTGTTAAACAAACACCGATCTGAGCTTTTAAAAAGGAATTCACAACCCTCTTACCTGGTGTATTCGTTCTCGGCTGAGTGACTTCAGTAGTACTGTGGGTCAGAAGTTCTGGTCTGTAAAGACACGGGCGAGATGAATAACAGAGCGTGTGGGGCCGCCTGGGAGGCCTCCCCCACACAGCTGTGCACTGTCAGTGATTTCCACTACGGTTCACTCCGACTTCACTTCCAGTTGGGGGGGAAATCAGTTGGAGAATTTGATTATTTTGAAAATAGCAATTTTCACAGATTCAGGTTCGGACCTATATGTCCTCAAAGGCACGGGAAGCTCGACTGTGCCAAACAGTTGCCGTTTACCCCAAACCGTTCAACTGTTTCTAAAACCTCAGATGAGCGCCACTGCAACACGGTCAGAAATATCCAGCTGTGCTGACCCGATGAGCCCCAGTGAATAAGCGAGAGCTATGTATTCTACCCCTACCGCACCCTTCTGTATGAAAGACAGGCCTTCTGCACTCTCTCCCTGCCCCCAAATCGCCCATTCCGCTATCCTTCAAACTCAAGCCAGAAGAATCCTCTTAAAATTCAAGTCCAAATTATTAAAGTAAGCTCTACGCCCAACATGGGGCTTGAACTCGCAAACCCGAAATTAAGAGTCGCACGCCATATTGACAGAGCCAGCCAGGCATCCCTCCAAATTCTTTTAAGAAGAACTGGCTTTAAAACCTTTTAATTACTCCACTGATAGTACAGGGCCACGGGCCTTCCTCCACGTGCCCACAGCTGCCTGGCTTCCCATATCCACAGGGCATCACTCCTCCCACACAGCATACTACTACTTTTAGTATTTCCTGTACTTGAAGCCCCTTTCCACTACTCTGTGCACTGCTGACCCACCTACCCGCCACCCTCACCTTCTCCCCCGAAGCACCCTACAACACTTTATTGGATTTATCTCTAATGAGCCTCCTAAGACAGGGTTCCTGTTGGACCCAGCTTTGTCTGTCTGGTAAATGATACTAAATAAATATTCCCTCAATAAATGAACTTAACTGTAATACGACTTAATTTTAAATATGGAGATTAAGTCCAAAGGAGAGGGGAACAAAAGACCCACTTGCATGAAATTAATCTTTTTTTTTTTTTTCTTGAAGATTTTATTTGTTGGGGTGCCTGGGTGGCTCAGTGGGTTAAAGCCTCTGCCTTCGGCTCAGGTCATGATCTCAGGGTCCTGGGATCGAGCCCCGCATCAGGCTGTCTGCTCAGCAGGGAGCCTGCTTCCCCCCCCCCCGCCTGCCTCTTTGCCTACTTGTGATCTCTCTCCTCTCTGTCAAATAAATAAATAAAATCTTTTTTAAAAATTTATTTATTTATTTATTTGACAGAGAAGGAGCGCTAGAGAGACAGAGCACACACAGAGACAGAGGGAGAGGGATGTGGGGCTCAATCTCAGGACCCTGGGATCATGACCTGAGCCGAAGGCAGACACTTAACCAACTGACCCACCCGGGCGTCCCTAAATTAATCTTTTCTTAAGGACAGCATTACATCTGTTTCTGGAGATTATCATCTTACCTTTTAATAACAAATTTAATTCTATTGCCCACTTGTATGATCTTCTCCAGCCTTGGGATGCCATACCACGAGGGACTTCTAAAAGGAATGTTTTCAGGCAGTCCTTCCACGTACAGGTCATTAGGATGTGCCTCAAATTTCTGGTAAGGTACAGCCTTGGCCTCCGCGCTCCCCAAGGCTTCAGCTTTATAAAGGAAAAGCAATTCAGGAGATTAAGGTCCTGCTGAAATCACCATTTAGTACAATCCAAAGCAAGGTAGTGGTCAACTTTTTGAAAAGCAAAGTAAACTCTGGAAACACACACACTAACTATGGAAGCAGACACAGCGCAGCAAAGGCAAGTATGAATGGCCCATGATCAAGAGGTAACTTCTGGTGGAGGGAAGTTTCTAGATTCGAAGACCATCTTAATAGCTCTAAGATCCTATAAGAGATTTTTTCAATATCTTTGGGAAGAAGTAAAAGGATAAGAGAACTACCATAGAGAATAAAGAATGTAACTTACATACTACTTTTTCAAATCATCTGGAGGGTGACTTTTGCTGCTTCCTGTTGTTGGAGTGTGATAATTCTGTTACTGGCTCCTACACACAGTTACTGCAGGTTCTATCTTTTTATTTATATTGCAGCCATGAGATGAATGTTCTTCACCCCTTAAACTACACGAGTGTGGCATTTTAAAAGGAAATAACTTCTGCAAAGAATGCATGGAATGGGAAATAAAAATAGCAAGCAGAGACTGGTTTAAATTAAAAGAAGGGTATCAACCAAAGCTAATACATGAGTTTTGTTTAGACCCAGATTCAAAGCAAAACCTTTAAAGGTACTTTTCAGATGAAAGAGGAAACTCACAGACGGACTGGCCCACAGTGGGTACAAAGGAACGGTTAATTGTGTCAGACGTGACAATGACATGTGTCACGATGTGACACGACATTTCTCATGAAAGAAATGAGAGCACTATTCACAGAGGCAGAGTGAACACAACATAAATAATAAGCCTCTGATGGGCTTCATAAATGTTCCTACCGAGGGAAAAAGGAGGAAAAGAGGAATAGTGTGGAAAATCTTAATGATCACTGATTCTGAAAAATGGGTACATGGGAACACACTGCGCTGCTTTTCTCGTTTTGAATAGGTGGAGAATTAGAATTTCAATATGTAAACATGAAATTTCTAATCTCTGCTGTGAAACCACACTCAAACAGAGCTGTAATAAGAAAGAATCAAAGCCTTCCATTTAACTTTTCTTATTTCATTAGCACCAAATCTAAAGGGCCCAAGTGCAGGATCTCTCTCTCGCTCATTTGCTTATTTAAAAAGATTTTATTTATTTATTTGTCAGGGAGAGAGTGAGAGAGCACAAGGAGAGGGAGCAGCAGGCTCCCTGCTGAGCAAGGAACCCAATGGAGGGGCTCGATTTCAGGACACTGGGATCACGACCTGAGCCGAAGGCAGACACCGAACGGCTGAGCCACCCAGGCACCCCGGGATCTCTTTGCTTTAAGTAAAGAATGCATATTTGAAAACCACACACAGTGTAACAAAGATCATGACTGTCAAAAGAAACTCTCCCTCAAGAAATATGGCAGAGCCTTTCACATCCGGGAGAAATTTACAACACAATAGGATATGTAATAGAATAATAATTACTCGGGGAAATATAGCAAAAGAATACAGTCATAATTCTAATGAAATTCCTATGAAATAAAAAAGAACCAACTGCTGGAGTGGAGACAGGAGGAACAGAAGTTACAGGCAAAGGGGAAGGCTGATTGCATTAGCTGGTCACCAGGGAGGCTTCCTCTCGAGGAAACGACAGTCTGCCCAGCTCCCTATTCCCCTCATGTCCCCAGACCACCTAACACCTCTTGTTTGCTACGTAGTTACTTGCTGCTCTGCCATGTGCCTCTCGCCTGGTGTGTGGGGGAGTCCCACTGCCTTCTGCTCTGCCGCGTTTTCAGCACCTGGCGCCTGGGTATCCACGGGTGCCGAAGGCCTAAAACTGACTATTTTGCCGAAGCACTGGAACCTTCTAGACTTATGATGTTTGACACTCCTAGAAAACGTAAGCTTCCTTCTTTCCCTTTTAGGAATCTTAGAGAAAGCAGCAATCCTCTCTACAGTACTTACAGTCCTAGACTCACCTAAGGCCATGAGCAAAAACAAAGAACCAGACTTTTACTGTTTATAATGTAGCAACACGTCAAGCTCTTACCTATTGCTCCTTTTCATGTGAATAAGCACATGGGCTTGTCAACAGCCTCTTCTCTCCACAAGGCCAACGTCAGCTTGCATGGCAAGCATCAGTGGTGCTAACAGGTTTGGCCAACTCTTTTCCCAAGCTCAACTTCCAGAACCACACGTGAGGGCAAAGCTTAAACCTGTTCATGCAGATACTCTTGGGCTCTGATGACACTATGGTGGCCTTCTTCATCTGATTCATTTTACTAAATGCCTTGGACATATAATGACCTTTAAAGTGGGGAAGATGCTTTAGTTTATTGCTCATTAGCTGATCTCTGACCAGACATACTAAGAGGAGAGAACTTGTCACTAAGGTCCTGTTTCACACTGGGTAGTCAAGGACAGGGATGAGGAGAAAATACTTAAAATTCAGACTTCTCAAAAAAAAAAAAAAAAAAAAAAAAAAAAATCAGACTTCTCCCCAGTGCCTTCAATTCCCAGGTCAAGAGTATAGATAAATAAGTATATGGATTCCGCAAACGACATATAATCAATGACCTAAGTTGGCAGCTGCCACCTGAGAGGTACTTAAGAGCTGGTTTATTAGGTCTTTAACACCCAGTGCCATGCACCCCTCTTGGAAACCACAGGGTAAATAAGAATCATCACCCAGGAGACTTGGCTATTTTGCGGTAAACTCAAATGGTTTCTCTCGCAGAGCAGTAGGAGCCACTGCGGTCCTTGGGACTCTCCATGCCAGCCAGCCACATTGCCCTCTACCGCAGCCTTCCCTATGCAGGGCAGCCGGGGCGCTCCTGGACGTCCTCTGGTCTTCTCGGGGACATAATTTACCGAGGCTCCATGTACACCACCTGACTGAAAGGCTCAGTGATTTCTGGCGGCTGTAGCACACGCGTCTGTGACACAGGTCTGTTCAGGAAGTATGTGGTCAGTCCCTGCTCCAGCACTCAGCACGATTCTAGCAGCAGACAAGACACTCAAGACCTTGGCTGTCATTATCTATGGCGTTGTAGTGGGAGGCAGAAGACCACCATCAGTGCTTTGAGGAACGAAAATGGGATGAGACAGGATGTGCTTAGTGGTGTGTGGCAGATGGGTACCCCAGCGAAGACCTGGCCAACGTGGCCACATTTAAATTGAGATATAAACGAAAAGGAGAGGCACAAAAACATCTGAGGTCCCAGCAGGGCAACACTCCCCAGGAGGGCAGGACCTTTGAAAATTAAAGGACAAGGAGACAGTCATTACAGCCGGTACGAAGTGAGCCAGTGGGACAGTCCACGAGGTGATAATACAAGAAAGGCAGGGTGGCTATGACCAGGGATTGTGGGGTTTATTCCAAGAACAAAGGGAGGCCATGGGATAGAAAACAGAAAAGGGACATATGTTTTGTTTTTTTTTTTAAAGATTTTATTTATTTGTCGGAGAGAGAGCACAAGCAGGCAGAGAGGCAGGCAGAGGCAGAGGGAGAAGTAGGCTCCCCGCCGAGCAAGGAGCCCGATGCGGGACTCGATCCCAGGACCCCGGGATCATGACCCGAGCCGAAGGCAGCTGCCCAACCAACTGAGCCACCCAGGCGTCCCGGACATATGTTTTTAATAATATTAAAACCTATCTGCTTTGTAGCACCAGCTTTGACAACGCCAGAGACAGCAGCAAAGAAGAAAAGGGTAGGGATTTGGGTTTAGCTCAAAGTCCGGTCAGCAGGAGGCCTTGTGAGAATCGAGAAATCCAGGGTGACTCCCAGGGCTTTGGCTGGGACAACGGGGGACAGGGTGGTGCCCCTGGATGGTCGGGGAAAGGAACATGTTGCAGAGAGGGACAAAGATCCTAATTTGGACATGTGAACTTTGCAGAGGTACCAAACAGGTGGGGGAAAAATAAAGTTCTGATGTCAAATGGGAGTTTCTAGGGCTAGAAGCTTAAATGCAAAAGCCCTCAGGAAATAGAGAATCTGCTATGTTCACGACATGAAATGGGAGGGACTGGCTGCCGAGAGAGCACAGCAGGGAAGGAGACAAAGGACCGAGCTGTCAGGCAGCACTCCAAGCTACAGAGACTGATCTAAAGGGAGGCGCCATCAAGAACGAAAAAGACAACCAGTGACATGAGAAGAAACCAAGAGTCACCCAGGTTCGAAACTGTCCATATAAATGGTTTACAACAGTGAAAACAAAAAAAAAAAAAAAAGAAGAAGAAACACAGCCCTGATGAAGGCCACTGAGAAGCACGACAAAGCAGGGGAGAGTGGCCCAGGGTAACAAAAGATTCCGCGGTGACAAACCGAACCCAAGTACGGTGAAGTACTCGGGAATGCGAGCCAGCAAGGCCAGGGAGCAAGAGGAGAACAGTGGGGGGCACACCGCATTTTGGGATAAACAGCCCTCAGGGACAGACTGTGACCCAGGCCTGCTCCTACAGAAAGGCACACCAAGCACTGCAGAAGGGGCCAAAGACAAAGGACTCTTGGACTGCAAGGGGCCCGGTGCTGTACCAGCGACACTGGGTCAGAGTCACTCAGGAAAAGAGCTCACGCTTCTGCTGCATGGCTCTCTCCCCTCGGTACGGGTCCGAAACTCTGCATGATTAACATATGTATACTCGCCCATGAAAGAAAAGTCAGAATGGCTGAAATGAACAAGTCCGGAAAGAGAGATGTTGGCAAGGATGCAGGGAAAGGAGAACCCTCCTACACTGCTAGTGGGAATGCAGACAGGAGCAGCCACCCTGCAAAACAGTATGGAGGTTCCTTAAGAGTGACCCTACAACCCAGTAATTTCACTACTAGGAATTTACCCCAAAGATACAAATGCAGTGATCCCACAGGGCACCTGCACCCCAATGTTTATAGCAGCAACATCCACAATAGCCAAACTGTGGAAAGAGCCCAGGTGTCCGTTGACAGATGAATGGATAAAGATGAATGGAATACTACTCAAGCCTTCAAAAAATTGAAATCTTGCCATTTGCAACCAATGTGGATGGAACTAGAGGGTATTAGGCTGAGTGAAATAAATCAAAGAAAGATAATTATGTATGATCTCGCTGATCTGTGGAATTTAAGAAACAAAACAGAATCACAGGGGAAGGGAGGGAGAAATTAAACAAGATGGAATCAGAGTCAGACAAACCATAAAAGACTCTTAATCATAGGAAACAGAGGGTTGCTGGAGTGGAGGGGGTAAGGGGATGAGGTAACTGGGTGACGGGCATTAAGGAGGGCATGTGATGTAGTGAGCACTAGGTGTTATAGAAGACTCATGAATCACTAAACTCTTCTGAAACTAATAAATACATTATATGTCAATTAATTGATTTTTTTTTAAAGAGGTGAATCATTTCACTGTATTTACTTTCTTAAAGCAAAATTCGGAAAACTCATTCTGTAATATGCTTTCGCTGTGGGGGAAATCGGACTTACCAAATTTTTTGCAGAAGAGCTGATCTACCATCTTTCGCAATTTAGTGATTCTGGCATACCATTCTTCCTTCACTGTAAGAATAAATATACAAACGTCCTCAAACTGGTAGCATCACCGAACTAAGTCCATTAAGTATTATGACTTTT
The DNA here is from genome assembly GCA_028534135.1 of Potos flavus. Classification (NCBI taxonomy): domain Eukaryota; kingdom Metazoa; phylum Chordata; class Mammalia; order Carnivora; family Procyonidae; genus Potos; species Potos flavus. The sequence continues at coordinate 8,412,123 of CM052890.1, read as the reverse complement.
TTCAAAGTTTATTTCTTTAAGTACTCTCTATACCCAACGTGGGGCTTGAACTCACAACCCTGAGTGATCGGGAGACGTACCCTCCACCCTCCACCGCCTGAGCCAGCCAGGCACGCCTGTTCTAAGATCATTTCTAAGATTTCAGAATGTGTTTCTTAAAAACAGTGCTGACACCGACTAAGAAGAAGAACAAATGAAACAATGACAAAATGGAAATTAATAACGAGGCGTAATTTCACAGGCACACTCAAGCGGCATGACCGCAGCTCGGCGAGAGCAGCAGCCTGCAGGGGAGCTCTGCCACGATAAACGGAGGGATGGGATGATGCCGGCAAGCTTTCCATCACACCAACTCCAAGTGATAGGCTTTCCATTTGCCACCTCCACTCCCAGCCCCCCACTGCCGACAGAAGTAAGAGAACAAGTCGCAAGTGTATTTGCTCTGAAACACGTCTCACAGACAAGTGATGATACCCACGGCTCTGTGTTCTAGGAAGTAAGCCCTACTATGTCCTGTGGATGACGACAAGGGAGGATTAAGGTGACAAACGCAGACATAGGTGAGACACTGTCTGATTCGCCGTGCCAAGTAACAGACTTTGTGTCTCAGAAGTAAAACGAGCTTAGCTCTCTCAGTCTACCCAGCAGTGTGATGTCTGCACTTATTTAAAATGGATTATTAGGAAGAACATGAGTTTATCCTTCTAGAGAATAGAGAATATTATTTCAATGTTGTGTATTTCTTGTATATAATGTTTGACATTTTTTTTTTTAAAGTAAACTCTATGGCCAACGAGGGGCTCAAACTAATGACCCCGAGATCAAGAGTTGCGTGCTCTACCAACTGAGCCAGTCAGGGACCCCACTATGACATACGGTTTGAAACAAGACTGGAGACGTACCTCCTGAAGCTGGTTTATCAAGCTGTAAGTCTTCCCGTGTTGAATTCAGAAGTTCGTGTCTGCAAGGTGAGAAAAAGTACTAAGTACTTACCAGGTAACATTTAGCAAAAGTAGCAACTACTAGCACTTATCTGATACTCAGTCGTGAAGGCCAGTTTTAAAAAGAAGAGACAACCTGAACTCTTCAGCACAACTAAATCTGCATTTCTGGAGATTTCCAGAGAGTAATAAAACCAATCGGTAATTGAAAATTATTTCGTAAGGTGCATCTTGGAACATGAGTCCTTTATGGAAAGAGCTCCCTTTGCACCCCAAAGATACCTGATAAAAGTTTAACACCAAAAGAAGGGACCACAAAACTTTTTAATGAGATCCTTTAATTTTACTTTATACTCAGACTACGTCACTTCAACACATCTAAAAATTGGTTATAAAAATCCTACTATATTTCAGTACTGTAAGACAAATCACGTTTTTTATTTTGTACTACAAAACTGCCCAGAAAACATAATTTCTAGATCACAGAATTTTCACCATCTAACTTATATAGCCCATCATTCCTTTTTGATGTAATGACCTAAAGTCAGGGGATGCTGGTAGGGGTGGAAATTAGGTCAGACAAGAATGACCCTATTAACATCCATCTCAGAAATGTTGGAAACTAGCATAGGATTGAATCAATGGTTATACATAGTATTTAAATAATATTAATGAACTATAAATAAAACATTTGCTAAACTCTATAGAATTACCCTTTTAAAACAAAATACATTAAGACGAACCACCTTAACCGTTAGAGAAAGGCTTTAGAAGTCCCTCTCAAGGGGCACCTGGGTGGTTTAGTTAGTTAAGTGTCTGCCTTCGGCTCAGGTCATGATCCCAGGGTCCTGGGATCAAGCCCCCCCGCCCCCCCCCCGTTGAGTCGGGCTCCCTATAGGGAGCCCGCTTCTCCCTCTTCCTCTGCTATTCCCCCCTTGCTTTGTGCTCCCTCGCTCTCTCAAAGAAATACATAATCTTAAAAAAAAAGTCCCTCTCAATGAAGAAAAGGGATCACCATAACTATAACTAAGTATATTGAAAGGATTTGAAACAGGATGTGCACGGCATAAAGTATCCCACAGTATGTTTGCATTAACATTTCAACATCCAAACACAACTTTATACACTTTAAGGTTAGCAAATACTAACAATACTATGTCTATAAATATATATATATATATAATAAATTCTATATAATTCTATATGTAAAAATTTTATATAAATATAACGAAACTATATTCTGTATTTTCTTTATTTTGCTATTTAAAAAATGAATTTAAAACCTGTAATATTAAAAGCACAATTTAATAAAAATTACAGCGCAAAAGAGTTTTCTTAAAACAAACTTATTAATGTAGCGACGTGTAGGGGGAGGAGGGATGCTTACTGATGGTTCTTGGCTAGTGTCAGAGTTTTAGAATAAGCCCATTTGGTTGACAATTCAGTTTCACGAGTCCATTAGATCTCAAAACTAAAAATTTATTTGCAACAAGTTTCTCTCTGTGGAGGACAGCTCACTTATTATCCTGAGGTACCTCTTAGGTCTTTGTCATGCTTAGTTAAATCTTAAAAGCTGTCATCCCCTTAATGAATACCAATGCAGATGGACAGTATGCTTGGTTGTAATCTTTGATCAAAGTGGTTGTTAAATTCCCATTTTTTCAGCAATACCAGAGTGTTCCCAAAGTAACAAAGCTGAATACTTCTGCAAATGATAAATATTATTATTCCACTACTGATATTTTTTCTTTTTAAGGTTTATTTTATTTGACAGCAAACAAGCGAGTGCAGGGGCAGGGGGCAGAGAGAGGGGGAGAAAGAGAATCTTTTTCTTTTTTTTTTTTAATTTTATTTATTTATTTGACAGAGAGAGATCGTAAGTAGGCACAGAGACAGGCAGAGAGGAGGGGGGAAGCAGGCTCCCTGCTGAGCAGAGAGCCCAACGCGGGGCTCAATCCCAGGACCCTGAGATCATGACCTGAGCCGAAGGCAGAGGCTTTAACCCACTGAGCCACCCAGGCGCCCTGAGAGAAAGAGAATCTTTTTTTTTTTTTTTAAAGATTTTATTTATTTATTTGACAGAGAGAGAGAGATCACAAGTAGGCAGAGAGAGAGGGGGAAGCAGGCTCCCTGCCGAGCAGAGCCCGATGTGGGGCTCCATCCCAGGACCCTGAGATGATGACCTGAGCCAAAGGCAGAGGCTTTAACCCACTGAGCCACCCAGGGACCCCGAGAAAGAGAATCTTAAGCAGACTCTATGCAGAGCCCGAGGCAGGGGTGAGCCAAAACCAAGAATCAGAAACTTAAGCGACTCCACCACCCAAGAGTCCCTAATTCCACTACTTTTATTTACTTTACTGTTTATAGTTGAAGAGATCTCAGAAAAAAGTTTAAAAATCAGTTTTAATATACACACAGTTCAAAAAGACTCATTCCCAATAGAAGGACTTAAAATGAAAGCCATGGGGCGCCTGGGTGACTCAGTTGTTAAGCATCTGCCTTCGGCTCAGGTCATGATCCCAGGGTCCTGGGATCGAGCCCCTGTGTCGGACTCCCTGCTCAGTGGGAAGCCTGCTTCTCCCTCTCCCACTCCCCCTGCTTGTGTTCCCTGTCTCGCTGCGTCTCGCTCTGTCAAATAAATAAATAAAATCTTACTAAAAAAAAAAAAAAAGAAAGCCATGTCTTTTGGCAAAGCAAACTCATCGCCACTCCCTGGGGCCCAAGTACTGCTTGGTCTAAACCCATAATGGTTTATCTTTCTCAAGCCTGTACCTGGTTGAGGAATGAGCACCCGACAGAATTCTAACCAGAGAAGAGTTAAGGCCACCTTCCAAGAGAAACAAAGGTAGCTGCTGTCTCTCCTCTACACCCCGCCTGGCTGTGAAGCCTGTAATTACTGCATCCAGCATACTACTGGTCTAAGAAAACTAGCAGCACAAGGAAGGAAGAATCTGGAGAAGAATAAAAGGAGAGTCGCACATACCAGTTTTAATCATCCTCCTCTGACCTCCGTGGGAGGTAGGCATTTTACTGTACGAAGTCCACTGATAAGGATTTTGTCCCTTACTGCCGCAGATCCTAACTGCTACCCCACCCTTTCCATGTCAGAAAGTCTCTGGGGCGCCTGGGCGGTTCAGGCGCTTAAGGGTCCGACTCTTGGTTTCGGCTCAAGTCGTGATCTCAAGGTTGTGAGACTGAGCCCCATGTCCAGCTCCACGCTCAGCGCAGAGTCTGCTTGAGATTCGCTCTCTCAAACAAATAAATAAATCTTAAAAAAAAAATTCAGACCTAAAACAAGACACTGTTTATTGATATCGATTGGTACTGTACTGCTTTTTAAAATTATACTGACATACTGATACTCTATTCCTTTTTTTAAGAGACTTAGCAGAAAATTGGAGAAAAAGGACAACAGCTATACGTCAATCACACATACACAAATATTCATGTTCCAGAAGCCAAGTCTGGGCATGACTAAGAAAATCCTGTCCACGGAAACACATTAAAATGTGGTAAATAAAATAATATATAACTCAAATTTAATTAAAATACAGCCCTAGAGGTTAATGAACATTTCACAACAGTACAAAAAGACGCACTAAACGAGAACAAAGACAACAGTCCAAAGAGCGTCTTACTTCTTAATCACAAAACGAATCCTTTCCTTTGCCAGTAATATCCTCTCAAGGCGAGGAATTCCGTAAGTAGATGGCCTTCTAAAAGGAATTCCTTCTGGAAGTCCTTCTACATAAAGATCTTCAACATGTGACTGGAAAAGAGGGTATGGGATCGTCACAGGACCTTTGGCTTTTATAGCTTGAGCTTTAAGGATAAAAAGAGAAAGGAAAAATCATTAATTGACAGGAACTAACCACACAGTTTGTGCAAGAGAGTAATTGAATACGTACTGCTCTGTAACATTTATAACTCTATCTTTGCTTCTGTTTACTTTAACGGAATCACAAGAAAAGTAATACATAGGAACTAAAAGAAAAAGAACACCAACGATGCAGGCACTCTAATCAAATCTGCAATCAAAAAATGTATTACTTTGGGATAATGTAGATGCAGCTAGACGTTCTACTGAAATTTAAAGAATGTACGATCCAGAAAAACATACCGGTTCACATCAGCTAAATGATGTTTATCAGTTTTCAATGATAAACAATGGTGTAAAAAAGAATTTTTTTAATAAAATAACAGAAGCAGAAGATTTTTCTGAATTGTAGAGATTCTGCTACAGTTTATTTGTCCAAAGGTAAAATAATGCAGTAGCTGCAAAAGGTCAAAAGCATGGGGAGTCTCAAGATTCAAACACAATGAGAAGACCTTAGTGATTTTATCAAACAAACTCAAAAGGTCAGATTCTCTAAACAACAGGGTACCACCTGAACATCACTGGGTATTACAGGTTATGTTTTCAGGTGTGATAATGGAACTGATATCAAGACGATTCTTTCCCTTCACCCAACTCCCGATTTTGTGTTGTTTGTTTTCAAAGTAAGCCTTATACCCGAGGTGGGGCTTGAACCCACGACCTCGAGATCAAGAGTCGCCTGCTCTACTGACTGAGCCAGCCAGGCACCCCTCAACTCCCCATTTTGAAATGTAGACTTCTTAAGAGCTGAAATGACAGGATGTCTGGGACACTGCAGTTTTAAAATACGCTTGCATCAAAAAGAGACGGGACAGGAGAGAGAGGGCAAGAAGGAAAATATTGTGATGGATACTTAGAGGGTCTCTGTATCATTTACTTTTGTTTGGAAATTTTCATAATAAAAAGGTTTTTAAAAGCATCGGTTCAAGTTCATCCACAACAGAGGCGCATTCATAGACACTAAATAAAATTCCGCAGTTAAACCTTCTGGTGCTAGTCAATCGACGACAGATGTTCTAGGACCGCAGAGCACACACCTATCCCTTTTCTTCCACAGGCTTCCACTCACCAGCACAGCACCGCCAAGGAAGAAGCTTTCTCGTGTGTGTGCCGCAAGGACAGCGGATGAGCTACTGACCTGGCCGAAAAGACCCCAAAAGCCCCAAAGCAGAAAGGACTCCAGTGGCCTCCCCTTGCTCCCTCCTCCTCCCACAGAAATCCCCCTTCATCAGGACAGCCGCCCTTTTTTACTAGTATTTTATGTGTAAGTCTGTTGGCTAAACATTAATACGTGTACTGAAGTTTCAAGGGGACCACAGTACACATTAATACTGGGTACTTTTAACATCCTTTGCTGACATGCTGCGTCTGAAAATCCTAGTCACGGTAACAGAGAAAACATCTTCCCCTAAGGCTATCACCATTAAAATTGCTTCCATTTGTAAAATGTGCATATTGTTCTTATACTCTCACAATAATAGGAACATTATTTTCTCATATGCAAAATAATGAAATAAATCACCATCACAACAAAAGCAAAAATGTAACTTTGGTTTTCCTTTATGAGAAGCCCCGAGATTTGTAAAACTGTTCTAACAGTAAATTATTCTTATTCTAAACAGTACTACAGTAAGTATATAATAACAAAAGTATAAATGAAAACACTTACTGTGTACTTACGGGCCACCTAATACACACACTACACTGTCTATCTTATCAAATCTTCCTAACACTTCCTCAGAGAGCACGAAGAGAAAGGGCCGAGCTTTCCGTCCCCAGGGCCTGTAGCCTTACCAGCACGGAACGTGCTAAATATAGAACAAGTTCTGGGAGTTTCTGCTTTGAAGTGGACAAGTAAGATCACAGGGAAAATGCTACGGCTACTGGAAAGGGAAGGCTACTAGGAGAGCCTTAAGGAGAAGTTACGGAATTTGCTACTGAATTTACTCTCATTCTTCACGGACAGGTTGGGCTGTCATCCATGAGAATGGTACAGGAGCTATCACTTCAAGTTTAGTAAAGTAAATAATGCCAGTACAGTCCGTCATTTAAGAACCTCACCCAGAGAAACTCAGTGATGTGGGAGAGCACTCCAAAAATACGATTTTCAAGGAAAAATTCAGCATAATCAGCCCATTTTCTAGATTGTCAGTCCATTGCAAAGTGAAGAATCCTCCAAATAAAAACACAGTTCAATGAAGGTTTTTTATTTTTAGGTGATGTATATTTTAGGTAATATGTACCAAGCGGTAGTAACATGGTGCTTGTTTTTTTGATCACTACCTAAAGGCAGATGTAGGACAGAATAATAAAAGAAAAGGAGAAGAGAATTTGAGACCTAACTTAACCAATTATATACCAATCGTCGAGACAATAAGGACACAAGATGAATACTGGACTTAAAAGAGCAGATGAAAAAAGACTATTATGAAGAAGCTCATCTTCAATTCGATCTCCAAGATCTGGGACTTTGCAACAAATATGTACATAAACTTCCAAAAGAGCATGTTGGAGGGTTAAAAGAAATGCTAACTGGTAATGAGAGAAAGCACACTTTCCCAAAGCTTCCTAGTAATCTAGGAGACAAGGCTTCTAATACTTGAACACTCTCCATGAGCTTCTGAGGGACCAATAACTTCACTGAGAGAAGTGAACTTCCTTACACTGGATGAAAAGCAATCCCATTGTTAAAAGGCTTATCAACAAACGATTACAAGAAGTTCTGAGTTTAGACTTACCATATTTTCTTTCAAACAACTCTTCCACTTGTTTCCGTAGATCAGTAATTCGAGCATTCCATTTCTCTGAAAAATTGAGAGTTTAAGTTACATCTAAACAAGAAATCCTTGTTTGGGGGCACTATTATATTACAATGACCCAACATCTAATGACTTATTTTCTACATAATACATCCTAATTTTTTTTATATTAAGTAATCTCTATGCCCAAGATGAGACTTGAACTCATGACCCCATCCAAGATCAAAAGTCACACATCCTAATTTTTAATAATCCAAATCCACCTATATAATTTTACTGCTTTCTTAAGAACTTTTCCCTTTTTTGTGCTTCTTAGCATTGGTCCAGTGAGGGATTATAAGAGATGCTTTTAAAGTTTATTTTCGAGGTACACCTGGTGGCTCAGTCAGAAGAAAGTCCAACTCCTGATCTCGGGGTTGTGAGTTCAAGCCCCACACGGGGTGTAAAGATTACTTCAATAAATAAAAATTTTAAGAAAAATAAAGTTTATTTTCAAAACACTGAGTACCTTCTTTTGAGCCTGAGAATGTCTAAAAAGGTCAGGAAAGACCAGTCTAATTAAACAGTATAAAACGGAGGCAAAAAGAGGAGGTGTCCAAGGTCATTCAGGAAACCTACTAAAACATGCCTAAGTTGTGTGGAAATCAGTATTTACATACAGTTGCACCCTAAAATAAGAGTGCTAAGGAATATAAATACATGTAAACTTACTACTATCTATAAAAAATCAATTTATATCCAACATTTATGACTATGACAAATTAAAATACTAAAAAGCTATTTAAAAAGTGTAGAAGTTAAATGTTCTACCTATTCAAAATATGGATTGCAAATATAATTTGCTCCACTGATATTTTATTTAGACCCTTCAAAAAGATACATAATCCAACTGGGGCTTGGGTTAGATTAACTGCTGGCAGTTACACAGAACAAGAAAAATCAAAGTGTAAAACAGATCTTAAACAAGGAAGGTTTTCAAGCTAAGATAAACGACTTAATTAGTGAGTCATCAAAACACTGATTCAAAGTCTATTAACTGTACTTAACATCAGAAGACGCAATGTCTGTGCTCAACGGTGTCTGTAAGCTTGCTTCGAAACCGCCTTGGTTTTCCTCACGCCTTGGTTTTCCTCACGCTAGATTCTAAGGCAGTAATGCATTTTAAAGCATCTCCCCCTCTCGCCCCCAAACACACACACAGACACATACACGAATGGCTCTAAGTTTTAGGAGAAACAGGAAATGTTTGGAAGGAAAGAAAGAAAAGGGGTGTGTATCTGCGGGAGAACCTACCGAAGTTGAACTCCCTGACTTTCCGCTTCCCGGCATTGGCAGGCTCCGTGACTGGTGGCTGGGGGGGCTCGCTGCTCTTTGGTCTCTTGGTAGGTGGAGAATAATCGTCATCTTGAAAAAGAAAATTCTCATCACTGGAGGAACAGTCTGAGTGAGTTCCGGCTACTGTGTCCAATTCTCAACATTCAAAAGATGGGGCCTTTCCATCCGTTTGCAGCCGCAATCAGTACTCTCCAAGGTCATTTCAGGCCTACCCCCCCGCCCCCCCAGTGACACCTGCACTTGTCCTGCTCTCCAGGGGATGTGCTCAGGTGAATAGTTCTCATTTTCCTTTGCCTTACTTCATCTTCTTTACTTTGTTTAATTTGAATTACCTCCTCCTAAACTTCCATTCTCCCCTAACTCCTCCAGCTCGTAAGACTACAGTTTCTTTCAAGTCTTTCAAGAAAAAGGTTTTAATAGAGACAGATACTTAAAATTATACAAATATATACAAAAAGGGGAAGGAGATACAGCTTGAAGAGAAAAACAGTTCAGCTCATACAAAATCCAAGCATGCATAAACAAGGGTGGGGTGGGTATGCCGAACACTTTTTAACAAACACAAAACTTACAGAATTAATGAAAGAGGGCTACGTTATTTGTGAAACAGATGATGTTGAGTTGACACAAAACCCAGCAGAAATGAGCAAGCAGATACTGAAATACAGAATGTAGACTTCAGACGTTTGTAGTGTGAGTTCATGCTACTATCTTCATGGGTATGTCCTGCTCAACCCTGCTAGGAAACTTCGTCTAAGGCCAGAATTAAGGACATCTGGATAAAATAAGAAAAGTCATCAATGTCCTCCTTTTCTAGAACCCTGAAAATATCACATAGCACAACACTAACTTCTCTGCTCAAACATCATCCATAAATTACTAAAAAATATCACTTAAAGAAATCTCTACTTGAAACTCAACGTGGGGATATAAAAAGAAATAATCACTGTGTTAAAGAATCACCAAAAAAATGCCATTCGAGTACTATGGTCACTCCTTTAGACAATCTTCCTGTCCTCTCAATAGCTCAAGAAATCGGCTGCGCGAACGTTATGTGACTTCACCTTGTCACCCCGCTTGACAATGCAGCTGAGATCAGACTCTGAGTGTAACTCTTAGCACCAAACTAACACGGTACTCTCCAAGAGATACCAAGAAATCCAAATTCAGCCAAATACATGACGTTGCCTGGAACAACCATACATAACTTCTATGCACGTTGTATGTTAATCAAGAGAAAATCTAACCGAAGCCTAAAACACCTGTGTGCCATTCTCTCAAGGTATCAGAGAACACAGACGCCGTCACCGCGGCTCATGACTTTGGGTTCTTCCCCTAATGCCAACAGATACCCTAGTAACCTGAAGTCATCTGCTCACTATTCTAACCAATAGGAGAAAAAGTCACCAATGCTACGGATACCGGATTAGATAAGTCGCATTAGGAACCAGGTATGAGGGGCGCCTGGGTGGCTCAGTAGGTTGAGCCTCTGCCTTAGGCTCAGATCATGATCTCAGGGTCCTGGGATCGAGCCCCGCATCGGGCTTTCTGCTCAGCAGGGAGCCTGCTTCCTCCCCTCTCTCTCTGCCTGCCTCTCTGCCTACTTGTGATCTCTGTCAAATAAATAAATAAAATCTTAAAAAAAAAAAAAAAAAAGGAACCAGGTATGAGCTGGGAAAGACCAAAATGCCACATTTAGGGAATCCTGGGAAATGTTATCATATGACTTCCTTCAACATTCTAGCTTTCATGTGTTGACTGCCACTGTAGAAACCCTTCCTCAAACCCAGAAAAAAAGAAATCTATTGTAAAAGATTTTAAAATTACAAACTACTAATAAAATAAAACTTGACCATGTGTGTCCTCTGGGCTTATTAAATTACTACAAGGATTAGTGGTCAAACGGCTGTAAAAATGTTCAGAACACTATAAAAGATTATCAAGTAATTAAATTCAACCTAAAAAGACACAGTTGGGAAAACATACGAGGTATCATTAATACATTTGCCCTTCCATTCTGAAAATGTACTGGAAAAAAAAAAAAACATTTTTCCAATTCCAGATTTTTAGAAGCCTATGAGTATTTTTATGCTAGTTTCCATAAAGTAAAATGAAAGACACTTGTTTCCCCTATGAATAGTGTCAAACCATTTTGTTTTATTTTAAATAATCTCTACCCCCAACATGGGGCTGGAACTCATGATCCTGGGATCAAGAGCAGCATGCTCTAGTGGCTGAGCCAGCCAGGAGCCCCTCAGCCAGGAGCCCTGCGTCAAAGCCTTTTAAATGCTTAATGTTAAAATTTCTTTACAAACAGTAAGCAATGACATTAAAAACAAAAGTACTTCCCTGTAGGCTAATGTAGCCTATTTCTATAGGTCATCATTTAAACTGTTAACTGAATTACATAAAACGAAAACTCAAAGAGTATAAAATTAAGAAGACAAGAGAGCTGGTGGGTGGTAATGAAGAATCCCAGCAATCTATTATACTAATCTCAACTATAAACTCTGAAACCAAGGCCCAGGGGAAAGGGCAAGAGAGCTTTTCTTTAGTGTCAAGACTGCTTCAATCAGTCTAACTTTATTTTACAACATAAAGGATTTAATAGGATAAACATATTTTATAAAAGTAACCTCATTAGGAGTGCCTGGGTGGCTCAGTGGGTTAAAGCCTCTGCCTTCGGCTCAGGTCATGATCTCAGGGTCCTGGGATCGAGCCTAGCCCCGCGTCTCTGCTCAGCAGGGAGCCTGCTTCTCCCTCTCTCTCTGCCTGCCTCTCTGCCTACTTGTGATATCTCTCTCTCTCTCTCTCTCTGTCAAATAAATAAATAAAATCTTAAAAAAAAAAAAGTAACCTCATTAGCCATAAATAGAAAAAAAAGAACAAAAACAAATCCAGGAGAGCGTGTGCAAACAAGACAAGCTATGGAACAGACTGTGTATATTAAAAAGTGGCTTCCCATTTCTCTCCAGCGACAAGTAAGTTTAATCTATAAATGTGAACAAAGAGATGGATTTAATTATTTGTGATAATAAAATATCACACCATACATTCTAGTAAAAGACTAACCTACTTCATATATTTACTAATCAATCTTTGGGTGTTTTAAATCCTGTGAAATGTGGAATGAAACCACAGGAACAGCCATGAACTAGACCACATCTTCCATCGTCTCTTCCACTCTTTGCTGCAAAAAACTGCTATTTCTTTTGTGAAAGTATGAGAAAACGTTATTCTTGACCTCAAAATCCTTGCCACAAAAGACCAAAATTACCTACTGCCCTGCAGCAAAAATATCAAACGAAGCTCTAAGCATTTGCCACTTCTGACAGTCAGGTCTGGCAGACCGGACACTGTCATCCTAATTATCATGGCATTTCCACATCAGAAGCAGCCACTTGTGTGTTAAAAGACACATATTTCAGGAAGCTTCAAATTCAAGCCCAAACTAGAAATGTTTACATCATCAATGCTAAAAGCTTTTAAGATAAATTTCAAAATACTTTAATAACGTGCGGAAGCTGTTACCTGGGAACAAGTACGGATTACACTGCCAGTACTAACCCAAGCGCCTGCCACACCTTGGAAAAAGGCGGCTACTGTCCCTAGTCAAAATGTGAATTTAAATAAGCCCGTTCTGGGGCGCCTGAATGGCTCAGTGGGTTAAGGCCTCTGCTTCGGCTCAGGTCACAATCTCAGGGTCCTGGGATCGAGCCCCGCATTGGGCTCTCTGCTCGGCGGGGAGCCTGCTTCCTCCTCTCTCTGCCTGCCTCTCTGCCTACTTGACATCTCTCTTTGTCAAGTAAATAAATCTTTAAAAAAAAAAAAAATCCCGTTCTCCTTTTGGCAACGTATTTACAAATATACCTACAGGACAGCACAGACTTCTGTGTGCACAGAGCTAAAATTTATTACAGCATCCTGAATGCTGAACACATTAAGAGAATACGCAACAAATTTTCTGGTACTTTTATTTGCCACACAATCCAACAGTAATGTTTCCATCATACAATCTGACACCTATTATTTAAAAATCCAAATAAACTAGACACTATATCTCTTTTGAAATTACACAGAATTACCCTACACATGTCAAATTAATGGACAGTAGTTTTTCATCCATGGATCCAGGTCCCAACTCCTCTAAAACTCTAATTTCTACATAAACAATTGGAAGTGCATTACGTGACTCTTTAACAGCTATAAAATTCAAAACACAAAAATTTCAAATACTAACCTACTCAATCATCCAGAGCCTGTGAGCGTGCCGGTCACATTTCTAAGATAAGCACAATAATTAAACAATGATGAACAGCAAAGCCTCCTTATGGACTCTATTTTCCGAACATACCCAGAATTCACCCACTTTTATCTCCACTGCCTCCGGCTTGTTCCAAAGCGCCAAGCCTTCGGCCCTGGGGAGCCCAACGCAACAACAGCCTTCCGTGCTGGTGGCCTCGCTCCGCTCCGGTCTGCTCTCGGCCTTTCACAGAGCAGCCTTGTTTCTTCAAAAGGAAGGCCAGAACCTGCCGCTCCTCTTGATCAAAACCCTCCAGCGGACCTGTCTATCTTGTTCACGCCTAAACCCTTACTACCTCACACAGTCCCAAGGCACGTACACGGTGCTTGGTATTTGCGCAATGATTAAATGAATACTTGAGAAGTGCAGTCCTTAAGTATAAGCAGCAGCCAAATATTTACGAAGGTCCTATGCATGAATGTCACGGAAAAGGATTCCAACAGAGGAGGACAAGCAATCCAGCTACTGAAGCTCTAACCCGGTGTTCTCCACCGACAGTCCACGTGCCAACTATGTGCAGAACTGCACCGCCGTGTCGAAGTATTGATGCGTTTCCACAGACGGGAGAAAGAAAATCTACTTCAAACACAGTTTTACTTAAGAAGAGGAAGGATTAAGTTCTAAATGAATCTCTTTACAATTGATGTAAAGAAAAACCTGGGGTGAGGTTAGGCCAGAGCACAACGGACCTGTGCGACCGGCTCAGGTTGGGGGACCGAGGCCCTAAAAAAGTGCATGATCAGGGAACCTCTTCTGAAGCACCAAAAATCCCTGTATTACGATGCCCGTGACAGCTCAGTCAAACAATTCTGAAATCAAATTTTCTCTGCACGTATCAAAGACCTGTCAGCTGTCTGATTTTACCCCTGAATGGAGGCCTTATTCCAAAGGCGATTTCCCAAACCTAAGTCACACAAGGGGGGAATGTGTACCACTGACTTCAAGGACAAATGGATCACCACAAATGGGAGAGCACGACTCTGAGCATGCCACCAGCAATGGTGAGGACTATGATCCTAGGTGATGTGTCTGCATCGATGCCAAATTAGCCTCTTTGCATCTCCACATCATTTCAAATACAGAGATCAATGAAAAAGTGCTGTGGAAAACTCTAGCAAACTTACTGGATGACAAGTTCTTTTTTCTTTTTATAAAGTATTCGGGAGATGCGGAAAGATACAATGTGAGAAATTAAAAGTCATCCCAAGCAAGTAGGATTATCTTCATTTATCTTCTTTTATTTATTTTTTAAAAATATTTTATTTATTTATTTGTGTGTGAGAGGGAGAGAAAGCACAAGCAGGGGGAACAGCAGAGAGAGAGAGAGAGAAGCAGGCTCCCCCTGGGGAGCCCCACGTGGGACTTGATTCCAGGACCCCGGGACCACGACCTGAGCTGAAGGCTGACGGCTCATCCAACTGAGCTACCCAGACATCCCTATCTTCTTTTAAACACAGCATTTTCCTAAACAAAACTGACATCATTCTCTAGATACACTTTTTCTTTTAAACTTGCTTTGTTCATGAAAGGCAGGGATTTTTCAATCTCGAAATCTCAAAACTTCTTTTTTTCAGGTCACTTACTTAAAACCGAACTGAACAAAAAACAACCCCCCTATTTCAATGCCTGTGTACCTTTTTCGATTGTGAGGATATACCACATTTTATTTTTCTCACTATCGATAGTTTCTACCAATTCTACTATAGTTTCTACCATTCTGCAATCATCTCTCCAGAAAAAATATACAATATATACTCATCAAACAGATATGCATGTTAGTTCTCATTTGACCTTCCTTGTTATACTTAAGAGTTTACCTTCCTTCAAACAAACCTGGCATTTCACTGCTCTTCTGAACATAAAGACATTCTACTACTTGTTGATAAATTCAGCTGGGTAAAAGCAAACTTCTGGCACTGTCTTAAGATTCAAAGAGCATTTATCACTCCCCTCCGCAGTCAAAACTGAAAAGACTGACACACTTTAGGCTCATGATCCATTTATTTCATGGTTATCTTTAAAGGTCTTGTGCTATAAAAGCAAGTATTTTTTTCTAAGCAATTTTAACAGCCTTTATCTGCTTTAAGTGTTCATAAATCCACTAGGTTACTAGTCCTATTTAAAAGTTTTATTCTAAAAAAATAATAATAATAAAAATAAATAAATAAATAAAAGTTTTATTCTAGGGGTGCCTGGGTGGCTCAGTGGGTTAAGCGTCCCTCTTGGTTCCAGCTCAGGTCATGAGATCGAGTCCCACATCGAGCTCGTGCTGCAAGGGGAGCCTGCTTAAGACTCTCTGTCTCAGGGCGCCTGAGTGGCTCACTTGGTTGGGCAACTGCCTTGGGCTCAGGTCATGATCCTGGAGTCCCGCGTCGGGCTCCCTGCTCAGTGGGGCGTCTGCTTCTCTTTCTGACTCTCCTCCTTCTCGTGCTTTCTCTTGCTCTCAAATAAATAAATAAAATCTTTGAAAAAAAAAAAGATTCTCTCTCTCCCTCTCCCTCTGGTTCCTCCCCAACCCCTGCTCTCCTTCTCTCTCATAAAAAAGTTCTATTCTAATTATTTTAATAACCATCTATTTTTCCTATCTCTATGGAAAGGACAAAGTTCTGAGTGTGTATAATATTTACATGCTCTTAAGACGTCCTCCTCTGATAACTGAGGTTTGTAACTAAAAAGCAATTAAATTTGAGTATTTAATGGTGACTACAAACAATTCAAAATTGCTTTCAGGTTAGGAAAATTATATTAACGATACAAGAAATATGTATGTGATATTGAGATATTAACACATGAAGTATGAAATACATTTTCATGAGAATCATCAACTTATATTTCAGAAGCAACAAAGACAAACATTTTGAGTAGTATGAAATAGCCAATATAAATAACCAAATGACAAAGGAGACAGGTTATTAAAAGAGAGAGAGATAAAATTAAGAAAGGTTAGGCTGCAGGAAACAAAACAAAACAAAACAAAACAAAACAAAAAAACACAACCCTCCCCCAAACCTGAAGTACCAAGATGTGTGGTTATTTGGGATGGGCGGGGGGAACCTCTGGAAATATGATATACATGTATTTTAAATGTCTGTTATAATGCTGTATGCTGAAAACAAACATCTAATTTTGCAAAACTATATACATACATGTGTATTTATTATATATACAATTACTTTTACGTGTATATACAATAAACTGACATCTAGCCCTGAGTTTAGGGACTTTAGAACAGGGCAGTGTTGGGTAAATGAAACTTCACATAGTGCAACTTATTATAGTGTTTCAGTATTTTACCTTAGGAAAGAAGCACTTGGGGGGGGAACCTTAGAGTAGTAGTGTGAGACATCAATTGAAAGGAAAAATATCAACATGCATTTAGTAGTTGTTAAGTATGAAAAGCGATACGGTTAATAATCCTATTAGCTGGATTTATACATAATTCTGGCTCATCTGTATTCCTGCAGTACCTTGGAAGACAAAACTAGGTTTTAAGCCACTTTAGCTAAAGATATTACTTAAGAATCTATTCGTCGCTACTGCTTCAAAAGTTGTTTTTAAAGACAGATTCTGGGGACGCCTGGGTGGCTCAGTTGGTTAAGTGGCTGCCTTCAGCTCAGGTCATGATCCCAGGGTCTTGGGATCGAGTCCCACATCCGGCTCCTTGCTCAGCAGGGAGCCTGCTTCTCCCTCTGCCTCTGCTTGCCTCTCTGCCTACTTGTGCTCTCTCTCTGACAAATAAGTAAATAAAATCTTTAAAAAAAAAAAAAAAAAGACAGATTCTGCATTAGCCTTTCATAGTTTTCTAGGGGCAAATGTGAAGAATGACTAACTCGCCACACTCTCCCTTCCATATCACTGAGGTAACTAGTTAGCTCTCTTCTATCACGACCCAACCACAGGTTCTAAAATCTGTTCTCGTGTGCATCACATCTGGTCATAGTTTTCATTTATTTTCGGTTCCTGGTGACAGGAAAGGATAGCTCGGTCCACCCACGGGCCACGGCTTGTGCTCACGGCCTGCTCTGCTGTCGAGCTCCCACAGCACGGGCCGCGCTGCCAGGACATGGGCTGCTTCGGTCACAGAGACACATATGTGCTTCAGTTCTTTTCACAAGTTTCCGTTAAGAATGAATGAAATGCATACTTAGCAATGTGAATGTGACAAAGAGTTTTATGACCAGAAGTAAACTTTTGGAATCAAGGCTTTTAGGTAACTAACCTTCAATAGTCACCTCAACTTCGGGGTCCTCACTTGTTTCTGAAGGGACATGCTGAGTAGAATCTTGAAAAAAATAAAATTCTAAAATGACATTCGTTATAAAGCACTTCCTATATGTTCCAACATTTCACTGATTTTGTTACTCCAAAAGCAGCCTACAAGAACATTTTTACTGGCATTTGAATTCAGCTCATAGTTGTTAGGTTAAAATATCTGACCCTTTTCATTGCAAACAGGGATGAGAGAAAACAAAAAGAAAAACTCTGGGGAACTATTTGATAATACCAAATTACTTGCACTAAGCATTAATGGACTCAAAAACCTCAGATTTTAGAAGAAGGAGATTATAATGCTGTCACTATTCTTTTCCCGCTGTAACTAAAAAATGCTAGGATAGACACAAAGGCTTTCTCTTTTGCTTACTATTTCCCCTCTCCTTTCGGAAATCCTAGGAGTGGTTTACATCATTAAATGAAGCCACAATCAAGGATTTGCTTTGGGGACCTTCATATCCAGACAATGACCGGGACAGATCCACACAGGACTCTATCCCCTAACTTGATATGGGACGTAGATATTTTCTTTATATTTGTGTTACTACACAAATGTACATCAAAATGTTAGCGCTAGAAAGCTCAGCTAGAGAGTCTCCTGATCAACTCTCTTTTCATTTTGCAAAGTTTGAGAGATTAATTGATTTGCCAAAGATCATGTTCACGTGTTAGTTAAAGGAATAAAGACCAGAACCCAGGTTTGACTCAACTCTGCTCATACTGCAATGTGACAATAAAAATCTCAAACATCAAGTATTTCAGAGCCTAGTATCTGATGACAGCACTGTGGACTATGCAGCAACGCAGACTGCCTGAAGACTGCCTGGACCCGGCGTGGCCTGCACACAGGTAGCTCCCTGCTGCACGCAGACCGCCTGCCTAAAACAGAGATGTCGTTACAGATGTTACAGAAGAAACATCTAATTACCTCTACACAGCAAAACACCAAAAAAAAAAAAAAAAAAAAAAAAAAATCATCCACACAATCTTCTATAAAAAGGTCTCAAAAAGAAACGTAAAATATTGTCGAAAATAAGCATCTCGATATTTTTTGCAAGAAATGTACTTCAGTTAGAAACCCTAATTCTAAAATTGAGAAAGCTTAGCCAACATTCCAGGGTCCTTAAGACCTCCCTCTCCTCAAAAGAGGGTAGAAATCAAATTAATGACTTTAAAAAGTTAAATAAAAAGCAAATATAAGGAATAAAAATTTATCGTATAGATTCCCTTTTTATTCCAGGGGGAAAAAGAGGCACAACATGACCAGTTTGAGAGAAATCATAATTCTAAAACAAGAGTCAGGTACCTTACGCCAGTCATTTTCCTTGGGAGAAACCTACAAGAATTCTTGAAGCTACATAAACTGCTGAGAAACAGGAAGCCATTTGGCAAGGTAACAGTTTCACTTAGGATTGAGAGAATTTAAAGAGCCGTACCACAATTAAATATTTCCTCAATGCCACAATCGGAGAAGGACTGCCTGGGAAACAGACAGACGAGTTCCATAGGGTAGTTGTGGGGATAAAATAAGCAGAGAAAATCTCTCCTCTATTTATCTTATTCGGAAATATTACTCTATTTTAAAAAATGGTACCATTAAATAATATGTTTAAGAATGAAATATGAACAGAGGCCAGTCGTATTTTTAGGTCTACAATCCTGAAGCCATTCTTTCTCAAGGGATCCTTAACATGGCACGAGACGATCAGGATAAAAGGGCAGCATTTTGCATCACGAAGAGTTTTACTTACCAGTTCCGTTTTCATCCCCATATGCTTTATTACTCAGTACAGTAAAATATGTATATTACACCTTAGGACTAAAAGAATAAACCTGTTGGCTAAGAAGGTATACCGTAACAATCCACCTTTTTGGTTCCAAATAAGGTGTTTTAAGGGTAATATTTAATAGAGAACAAACATAATACGAATACTGAAAATTACAAATCCCTTTATATCTAACCTTCTGCTGGTACTTCCATTTCTGTTCCTTCATTGCCTTCTGAAGAATGATGGCTTCCTAAAGAGAAAATAAACCACATATACTAAACCAGTAAAAACTTACACTGAAAGAAGAGAAACTAGGCAACAGCGCAAATCATTTAACACTTAACCATACAACATATACAAAAGATTAACTCTTTTGCAGTTAATTCCAACAATGTGATCTAATTCAGAAAAACATGTAACACTTCTATTTGAAAGCACAAAAAATTATTTTAAAATGTAAATAAAGTAAACCTAAGTAGGTTTGGGGATTTAATATTATTTACTGTAACTATACTATAATTACTGATAGATGTTGGAATTTGAGATACAGAACAATTATGGTTCAAGGTACCATGCTCATCTGTCAATGACGCACACACAGAAACACAATCAGAGTAAATGCTATCTTTGCTCACAGACTCTACTAAAGTCTACACAAACAAGTTCAGGTTTTGCTGTGAAATGTTTCCTGCTTTCCATTTTTACAATGGCGGAAGCTATGGAAACTCAATCCCCATTATTTAATCAAAGTTGTACTAAAAGGAAACTCGTAAGTCAAAATTTAAGATACTACCTTTAGTCTCAAAAGCATTTTAATTCAGGTAATATAATCTGCCTGCTTCTAAAAACTGGAACATAAAGCAATGTATCAGGTTAGGCAGTCACAAGGTAAACAGGCTCATCCTACTAGAGCAGAAGTTTTACTCATAAATAGGAAAGAAGTAACCTACAACATTAGAGAGCCACTTAGGATTAATTGCCCAAACTGCCCCAGAATATTCATCCTCTGTCCTTAAATGTCTGAGCTGCAAACATGGAAAAAGCTGAAAACCATTGCCTTCGTGGATCAATAAATATATTACCTAGGAGTAGGAATAAATCACATAGGGGAAGCAAAATCCAATCTATTTGGCCATCCCCTGAGAAGTGAACTCAGAAGCTATACTAAAGGTGTGACCCCTCAGACATAGGTTTTAAGTATATTTTATCTTGATTTTTAAAGAGCATCAATTACAGTTTCAAAAACTGCCATTCAATGTCTAGTACCTTTTAATTTAAAATGCCATACTAAGGTCAAATACTTTGGGTTTTTAAATGTCTAGCTTTATGAAGCCATAATTATCTTGGGATTCTCTTCTACTTACTCCACATTATAAAAACTCACCTGAGCTCAAAATGCTAGGTAAATCTATAAATCTAGAGCCATGAATTAATTCTTTAATTAACTTTTAAACTATGCTTTCTCAACACACAGTGCCCCCGCCCCCAACAGCTTAAACGTTAACATCTGAAATCATGGAGCACTGGCTTCTTTGACTGTAAAGTCAAAGAAAACAAAGATGGGAGGTCAAAGGAATGCGAGATAATGGAGCAGAGAACAGTATTTAATGAGGAAAGGGTGGGTAAAGAATAACAAGTTAAGGAGGTTGTTCCACCCTAATATCACAAAGAGTGCATGTCAACAATGATTCTGTGTCCTTTCTGTTCTTTTTTTAAATCTGAAATAAGCAATTACATTTACAGTCAAAGTAAAATTTAAAAAAAAAAAAAAAAAAAAAAAAAAAAGATCCTACTCGACCACAGCCAGAATAGACAGAAGTAAAAGCCATCACAAATAGCCTACGATCTTCAAGTTAGGGCACACTATACAAAAATTCCCAGAAAGTATTCAAGTAATAAACTTAGGGATTTATTTACAAAGCGGTATTTCACAAATCTTTCTAAAAACTAAGTATCAACATGACCTTATCGAAATTTACATTACTAACTATACAATAAACACCGTATTTCTGGCTATTCTGATATAAGGTATAAATGTGTACTTTACCTTAAATATGAAAGTGTGTCATGTACCCATTTCGAGATTCATTACTAGATTCACAAAAGGGAAAATTGGTTTTGAAAAATTGTTGCTTGTGAAGTTCATTTATGTTTAAAAAAAAGGCCAATACATTTTCTTTTTCCTTTTCCATTTAGAAAAGTAACAATACAGATATTAATACTAAAACACAGTCTGTCCAATATAAAGAACATCACATCAGAACAGTATGTGGGAAAACGGAAGCAAAAAGGTTATACCTTGTAAAGACTTCGAAAGGGGGAGTTTGTCATCAACATCATCAGTTTCGGAAGGGCCTGCTTTGGAATACAAAGATAATACTTCAAAAGTAATCCCAAAAATATATTTTGGGTCACTTTAGTAAACAAATTTGGGTGAGAGATATGGAGTAATACAGCCTTTTCATGAACAAAAAAAGGCAAAATGAAAAAAAAAAATGACAAAATGAGTGGTGTCAATTCATGGTCTTAGTGAATGGAAAAGGTGTATTCAGATAAATTCGTTTATAGACAGTCCAACAAAATTTTGAAAATGACCAGACATATATGGATTGAATGGGAATGACAGATCTTTAACGGTGGACACGGGTCTTTCACCCAGTAGAAGGTTGGTTCCTAACAGCAAACTGTAACTTTCACTTCACACAGATTGTAATTGCAGATTTATCACACGAGGTGTATTTCTTCCTTCCTTTACAAATATTTAATTTTTTTGTCATGCTGAAGAAAACTGCAGAATCAAATTTTTATACCTTCCTCAGAATCTCTAAAATCATGTAATTAAACTATCAGTAAGCCTGAATCCCCACTGAAACAGAAACAAGACAAACTAAGTTATTAATTCATAATTCCCCCTTTCCTACAGATCCACAGGATTCCTTAATAACCTCACATTGTTCTTCCTAGTTATTAACACAGAAAGTATTTTGAGTTAACTAAACCTTCCTAGAACGCTATAAAGATTTTGACAACACGTTACCTGTAGTATCAGGCTTGTGCGTGATGAGAGTAATCAATCTAAAACAGACAATCTAATGGCTACTTAAAAGAAACAACATTCTTGAGGCTGTGACTTCAAGTCCTGTGATGACTACAGGGGGAAAAAAAAAGAAAACGTTCTTGTACTAAAATGACTACAAGACACTTGACTATCTCTGAATACAGGATAGTATTGCAAGACTTTTGAAAAGTACCACTAACTCATGAGAAATTTCACAAAGACCCAAACTACACAATAAAGAACATGTCGTAGAAGAAAACAATTTCAGAGAAAATGCACAAACTGTATTTGAAATTTCAACTAAGAGCAAGATGCTGTATGAAAGAGACTTGAATTCAAATGCCAGATTCACTGCTTCCTAGTCCTACGCTCCTGGGTAAACAATACACAGAAAACAATTAAATGATAGCTAAGGGTGTTACCTGACCTCTAAGTTTGGCTTTACCTGCTTTTTCTTAAGTCTGGCTCTGTAGTATTCTCAGTATTGTTCTCCTCTAGTCTTTTAAAAATAAGGTCCTCTTTAACACAAAGTACATTTTTGTAGAATTTTCAATGAATAGGATTTCTATTTTAAATAACCTGTTTACTTCTGAATTCTAATTACACTAATTATATTATGTTCAGAGAATTTAAGGTTATCCATGAACAATGATAAAACCAATTTTTGTAAAAGATTCATGCTTTGTAAGTTTATGTGCTTGGTGCTGAGTTCTACATGTGCCATCAATTAGCTTACGTTTCTAAACTGTAGAATGCAAATTTTCTACTTATAATCTATAGGTATTCATCAGCATGATGTTTCAGTTATTGACAGTCACTTGTTAGAATCTCCCGCGTGACTGGGGCACCTGGGTGGCTCAGTCTGTTAAGCATCTGCCTTCCGCTGGAGTCATGATCCCAAGGTCCCAGGATGGAGCCTGGGATCAAGCCCTGCATCGCATCGTGGTCTCCCTGCTCAGCAGGGAGCCCGTTACTTCCTCTGCCTGCCACTCCCCCAGCTTCTGCGCACACTCTGTCAAATAAATAAATAAAACCTTAAAAAAAAATCTCCCACATGACTGAGATCTACAAATTTGTCACAATTGTGTCTTTATTTCTATTTCCAGTCTTTGAGACTATATTGTAAGGTATATACAAAGGTATGTTTGTATGTGTCTGTGTATATATACATACACAGACACATATACACACACACATACGGTATATATTAATAACAACTATATCAACCCAGTTACTTGTTAGTAATATATCATGTAGTTTAACTTTTTATAACTATTACTTTTTTCTTCTTTGGCCTCAAATTAATATTGTTAAAATTGATTTCTAGTAGGTTAATATTTGCTCAGGATACCTTCACAGATCATTATCCTCTCAAACTACCTATGATGTTTAATTTTAGCTATGTATGTTTTAACACACTTACATACATTTTATTCATTCTAAGCACACTCAAAATGCAAGTGGTGCCTACCCTGTCATGTAAATCAAACATTCCTAATGCTCACATCTGAGCACCACTATCCTAGGGAAACACTGACAAGTGCACAGAGATATGTCGGAGGCTATTTTAAAATGCCAAAAGTTTTGGAAGAAAACATAAATGTCCTATGTAGAAGAATGAACGAATGAACTACGTATACTGTACAATAAATACTATTAAATATACAAGTGACAAAACAAGTAAATCTCAAAAACTCACACTGCATGAGGGACATACAAGAACATGTACATACCAACATATATATTATGATATCAGTTGTGTCAAGCTTAAAAACGAAGAAAATACTAAATATAAAATACATGTGAGGGGCGCCTGGGTGGCTCAGTTGTTAAGCGTCTGCCTTCGGCTCGGGTTGTGATCCCGGGGTCCCGGGATCGAGCCCCGCATCGGGCTCTCTGCTCTGCGGGAAGCCTGTTTCTCCCTCTCCCACTCCCCCTGCTTGTGTTCCCTCTCTCTGTGTGTCTCTCTCTGTCAAATAAATAAAATTTAAAAAAAATAAAAAAAATAAAAAAATAAAATAAAATAAAATACATGTGCATGGAAATACACAGATACTTCTATGGGAACAGATATGCAATAAAGGCATAAAATCCTATGGGTAAGAGGGCACCTGGCTGGGTCAGTCAATTAAGCATCTGACTCTTGATTTCAGCTCAGGTCAGGATCTCAGGGTCATTAGATCTAGCCCCAGACTAGACTGGGCATGGAACCTGCTTAAGATTGATTCTCTCTCTCTCCCTTTGCTCTTCCAGCTCCCCCCCGAAAAGAAACCCAAACAAACCTTTATCGGTAAGGACGACCCTCAATTTGAAGGAAATGGTTAACTTGGAGAAACAGAAAAGAAAACTAGAAATTTGGGAGCGCCCAAAGAAGGGTGTCAATTACATATTTAACATGTTCTACTATGCTGGCGGTTGGGGGCGGGGGAGCGGGATGTCAAAAGACTAAGATTCCATAAACCTGGGCAGATGTACATTATGTCTTTAGGTTTCAATATTTCACTTTAAAAGAA
Organism: Potos flavus; assembly: GCA_028534135.1. Lineage (NCBI taxonomy): Eukaryota > Metazoa > Chordata > Mammalia > Carnivora > Procyonidae > Potos > Potos flavus. The sequence goes on along the minus strand of CM052890.1, from coordinate 8,387,296 downwards.
AGTATTTTAGAAATACAATACAGCAAAGGAAATAAATAACCTATAAGCACACCTAATAATATGTCTCACAAATTTTGTTTTATAAAAGCCTAGGGGAGTCTGGCTAGATCATTCAGTGGAGTGTGTGACTCTTGATCCTGGGGTTGTGAGTTCAAGCCCCAAATTGGGTGTAAAGATTACTTAAAAAAAAAAAAAGTAAATTAATTAAATAAAAATATTTTTAAAAAACTGAAGCCTAAAACAACAGTACATGCAAAAGGATTCCACTTCTGTGAAACACAAAACCAGACAAAACTAAGGTAGGTTGCTACAGGTCAGGAGAAGGGTTACCACTGGAAGGGGTTGCCTAGAAAGGAGCCCCAGGGAAGGAGCTTCCAAGGATACTGGCACCTAACAACAGTCCTTCAGAAAGTACGAAAGGAAAAACAGACCCAGAGTCAGTTGGAGACTTCCATACTGTTTAGAAACTGAGAGAACAAGCAGACAGAAATAGCAGTAGGGACAGCAGACCTAAATGACTATCGACCAACCCTAACAACGTTAAAATAACTGAAATTGGGACTCCTAGGTGGCTCAGTTGGTTAAGTGGCTGCCTTCGGTTCAGGTCATGATCCCAGGGTCCTGGGATCGAGTCGAGTCCCGCATCGGGCTCCCTGCTCAGCGGGAGCCTGCTTCTCCCTCTGCCTCTGCCTGCCACTCTGCCTGCTTGTGCTCGCTCTCTCTCTCTGACAAATAAATAAATAAAATCTTAAAAAAACAAACAAACAAAAAAAAAAAAAACTGAAATTATACAGAGTATTCTCCAACCAAAATAGAAAAAAAATGAGAATCAGTAAACAAAGATACCCGAGAAGTCCACAAGTATGCGGAAATTAAAACTACACACTTCTCCTGCTACGACCCAGTAATCACAATACTGGGTATCTACCCAAAAAATACAAAAACACTAATTCAAAGGGATACATGCACCCTATGTTTACTGCAGTGTTACTTACATTAGCCAAATTATGGAAGCAGCCCACGTGTCCATAGATAGATGAATGGAGAAAGAAAATGTGGAATATAGAGAGAACGGAATACTATTCAGCTATAAAAAAAAAAAAGAGTGAAATCTTGCCACTTGCAATGACACGGATGGAGCTAGAATATCATGCTAAGCAAAATAAGTCAGTCAGAGAGAGACAAATACACTCATGTGAAATTTCAGAAACAAAACAAATGAGTAAAGGGGGAAAAAATAACAGAGTAACAGAAAGACAAAGGGAGAAATAGACTCTTAACCACAGAAACACAAAGATGGTTACCAGAGGGAGGTGGGCAGGGGGATGGGAGAAATAGGTGACAGGGATTAAGGAGCACACTAGTCAGCAGTCAGCGCTGGGTACTGTATGATAGTATCGGATCACTATACTATAAACCTGAAACTAATACAACTAATACTGTATGGTAACTATACTGGAATTAAAATAGAAACTTTTTTAAAGGGGCGCCTGGGTGGCTCAGTCCGTTAGGCATCTGCCTTCGGCTCAGGTCGTGATCCCAGGGTCCTGGGATCGAGCCCCGCATCAGGCTCCCTGCTGGGCGGGAAGCCTGTTTCTCCCTCTCCCACTCCCCCTGCTTGTGTTCCCTCTCTCGCTGTGTTTCTCTCTGTCAAATAAATAAAATCTTAAAAAAAAAAAAAAACTTATTTAAACTATACATCTCTATAAAAACCACAGGACAAAGAAGAAATCGCAAGGAAAATCAGAAAATGTTCTGAATTGAATGAAAATAAATACAAATCAAAGTTTGTGGGCTACAGCTGAACTGATGCTTAAGAGGAAAATTTATGGCATTAAATGCTTATATTAGAAAAGATTGCAAATCAAGGATTTAATTTTTTATCTTAAGAAACACGAAAAAAAAAAAAAAAAAAAAAAAAAGAAACACGAAATAGGGGTGCCTGGGTGGCTCAGTGGGTTAAAGCCTCTACCTTCGGCTCGGGTCATGGTCTCAGGGTCCTGGGATCGAGCCCCACATCGGGCTCTCCGCTCAGCGGGGGAGCCTGCTTCCCCCTCTCTCTCTGCCTGCCTCTCTGCCTACTTGTGATCTCTCTCTCTGTCAAATAAATAAATAAAATCTAAAAAAAAAAAAAAAAAGAAACACAAAATAAAAACAAATTAAAATTAACACAAGAAAAAGAAAGAAAGAAAATTAAGAGCAAAAGTCACTAAAAGTAAAAGCTGGATCTCTGAGAAAAAAGAAAAATTATGTAAAAGCACTAGAGCTGGACCTATGGTTCTCCACTGTTAGTGACTGTGTCCCCACTCCACTGGGACCGATTACATCACATAATTACGCCAGTTTTGAGAGTCACGGCTAGGGAGATACTACTGGTATCTAGTGGGTAAAGGCCAGGAAAGCTACTAAACCTTCTACAATTCATAGCGTAAAAGAGATACCTGCAACAGTAAACTGTTTGATCAAAATGTCAATATTGACAAGCTTGAGAAACCATGAGCCAGAGCCACCAAGAAAAATAGACACAAATTTAAAAAGACTGAAAATGAGAGGGGCATCACTATAGATCTTGCAAATATTGAAATTAAAAAAGAACACTTAAGATAAAGTAGACAGATTCCCTAAAAGACACAAACTGCTTAAGCTCAATTAAGAAGAAATACGTAACATGAACACCCCACAACTATTAAAAGAAATTTAAAAATTAAAAAACAGACCGAGTTTAAAAACTTTCCATTATGGAAACCAAAAGGTCTAGGTGGCTTCACTGGCAAATTTCACCAAACACGAAAGAAGAGAATAGTACCAATTCTACAAAAACACTCTTCCATGACATCACTTCCCAATTCATTCTACTGAGGCCAGTATTACCCAAAACCAAATACAAAGACACTTACAAGAAAAGAAGTCTTCTGACTCGTATAGCTTAAGAACGATAAATAATATATAGAAAGAACACATTATAAGCAAATAGGGTTTATTATCCCAGTAATGCCTGGCTGGTTTAACTGAAACCTGTTTAACTGAAATCTGAAAATTAGTATCAATCACCATTTTAGCAGAGTAAACAAGAAAAACCCATTATCATCATCTCAAGAGATACAGAAAAGACCTTCTACAAATTTGACATCCAATCAGTATAAGCACTGAACACAAGAGAACTTCCTCGAACTGATGAAGGGCATCTCCCAAAACCCCACAGCTATTATACTGAAAGACTGGATGTCTACTCTCACTATTCCTGTTCAGCTCAACACCAGAGGGGCCCAGACAGTGCAGTTAACACAAGGAAAAGAAAGGAATGACACTGTCTACTTAGAAAGTCCTGAAGATTTTACCCACAAGTTGCTAGAACTAATAAGTGAATTTTAACTGAGTCACAAGATACAAGGTCAGTACCTAAAAATCAACTATAGTTCTATGGATTACCCATAGTTGGAAGCTGAAATGTAAAAGAACAGTACCATTTTCAGTAACAACAAAAAACATTAAATACTTAGATGTAAATCTTACAAAATGTGCACTACAGGATCTCTCTGCCAAAAACAAAGCTCTGAAAAAAGAAATCTAGGAAAAGCTAAATAGGTAAGAGATAGAAACCGTGTTCATGAACCAAAAGATCAGGCATGAAGGGAATTAGCCCGGGTCAGCTGTACAGATTGACCATAATCTCTATCAATATCCCCCCAGTTTTTTGAACAAATCACCAAGCTGATTTTTACAACTGATATGATATGATAAAGGAGCTAAAAGAGACAAAATAATTTTGAAAAAGAATAATTCTGTAGGACTCCCACACTCTGATTTTCAAGACTTACTATAAGCTATAGTACTCAACACAGGATAAAAGGATACACAGAGATCAATGGAATAGAATATTCAGAGACATAAAGGTAATGCAATGGAAAAGAACAGTCTTTTCAACAAATGCTACTGGAAAATTTGGATATCCATATGCTTAAGTTTGAACCAAGTATCTTCCACACGTTACAAAAATTAGGCCTAAACTGATTGAAGACCTAAATGTGAAACTACAAAATTTTTATAAAACACAGAAGATACACATTGTCTAGCTCTTACCTTCAACTGTACCTAAGGTACTACCATTTCAAGCAATCTTTCCCTCTACAAACATCTGGTTTCTAACCCTCATTTTTCAGGCATCACCTTAAATCACTCAACCTACAGTCTCAAAAGGGGACAGAAAAGCTTCTATACTCATGGCTGACAATAACACAACTCTAAACAGACGATACCAAAGATGAAGGCAGATTTTTTATTTTAAAAATAATCTGTGTAAAAAAAAAAAAAAGACTATTTTATTCAACAGTATTTATTAAATTTATGCCCATGTATTAGTAAGGTACCAACTACTTTTATAAAGGCTACATTTTTTCCAAAATTTTAATTGTTGAATTAAAACTCCACAGAACTAAAAAAAATAAAAATAAAAAAAAATAATGAAATTCACTATGAAACAGTTTAATAGATGTATATAGATATTTGTATGATTGCAAATCAGAATAAATTTATTCACAAAACTTTTACAATGCTCCAGAATTGATAAGGGTTTATCTTTTTAAATGGGCTATAACCAGTAGGCAAATCACAAATCACAAGTAAAATGAGGTCTGTAAGACACTCACTAAAATGGCTAAAAAGACGACTGACAGGACAAGTGTTGGCAAGGATGTGGAACGACTAGGAACTACTTATACATTGCCGGTGGAAATGCAAAATAGTACAAGCACTGTGCAAAACACTTTGGTGGTTTCTTACAAAATTAAATACCTACCATATGTCCCAGCTATGCCATTTCTAGGAATCTACTCAAGAGAAATGAAGGCATATTTCCATACAACAATTTGCACACAAAAATTCACAGCAACTTTGTTTTTAAGAGCCCCCCAAAGCAGAAACAACCAAAATATCCATCAATATACAAAGAGATAAACAAATTGTGGTAGACAGACAAGCAATGGAATAATCCTCAGCAGTAAAATGACATTAGCTATGGATATACGTGACACCGTGGTAAGTTTCAAAACAATTATGTGGAATGAAAGAAGTCACATCCCATCCCAAGAAAACAGTACATACTTTATAATGATTCCACCTACAGAAATTTCTAAAAAAATGGAAACTCATGTCAAATGACAGAAAACAGATCAGTGGTTGGCTGGGGAGGGCAGTGAACTGCAACAGAACTCAAAGAAACTTGAGGGTATGGACATGTCATTACCCTGACTGCAGCAAAGACAGCTTTATGGGTATATACAGACAACGAAACTGATCAGCTTTTATACTTTAAATATTTTCAAGTTTATGCATCTCTAAACATAAAACGGACTATATAGAAAACATTCTTCTAAACTAAAATCCAATGATGGGTAAGAACAAACTGCATTATTAAACCACAACCTTTAATGCCTCCCTAATAAGCAAGCAAAAAGATGTGGAATGAAGTGATAAGTAATAGGTAAAAATTTATTAAAGTCTTACCTTTTGTAGATTTTTAAGATAATGATAATGCTTACACAGGTATTTTTTATTGCACAAATAGAGCGTTCGAGGTTCAGAAGACCTCTTGTGTCTTGCAAATAACACTAGAAACTAGAATTGAATTCTAAATTGTGCCACAACTTTTGCTTGTCTTTTAAGAATATTAATGGCTATTTTACATTTCCCCTGTAGACAGATTACTTCTATCACTGCCACATCTTTGAAATCTATCTTATTCCAGTGATAAATTATAAGCATGCGTGCCAATCCAGAAACGATCGATAAAGAAGAATTTAACGAATTCAGGCAATTGATAAATTTGAATTTTAACCGCCAACAACTTTTGGAAAGAAAAATGGTATACACAGTATTACCTTGAATGTTATATTGATAGTAATCAGGATCCTCTGATTCTTCTTTTACTGTCACAGCTGCCATTTCCAGGGAAATACCTGTAAAAGGAAGTGAACGTATCTAATTACACTTCAGGGCGTGCAGGTAGATGGTGTAGGAAAATGTCTCCTGCCCTGAGAATGCAGAGCAACGCATACATAAAAACTTTGAAAGGACAAAAGTTTGCTAGGTAGCAAAGGGACAAAAATCATCTAAAATCCAAACTAAACAAAGTTCTAACTATTACTAATTTTCTGAGATTATTTGCTAACTTTTTTCTCTGACATTCTTCTCTCTGGATTTGAAGAAAATTAGTCACACTTCTCTTTCACTCAACATTAAAAATGCTTTTACAGGGGCGCCAGGCTAGCTCAGTCAGCAGGAAACACGACTCCTAATCTCACGGTCACGAGTTCAAGCCCCACAGTGTGTGTAGAGATTACGAAAGAAATTAAAAAGACTTTTACAAACTATTGAAAATCACTTGTAGGTAGGGGTGCCTGGGTGGCTCAGTCGGTTATGCATCTGTCTCAGGCTCAGGTCATGATCTCAGAATCAGACTTGGAGCCCTGAATCAGGCTCTGTGCTGGGCATAGAACCTGCTTAAGATTCTCTCTCCCTCTCCCTCTGTCTCTGCCCTCCTCTGAAAGGAGGAAGGGAGGACGGAAGGAAGGAAGGAAATGACTTATAAACCTCAGTTGTAATGACTCAATACTCTGCAGTCAAGATGGCATAATTTTAAATCATTTTAATAATATACGTTGATTTCCCCCTCCAAATAAAACCTTTTATTAACAAGGTACGAAATACACCTTTCTGCCTAACACCGTGCCTACAATGAGGATAGATAATTGGACATGGGCCTGCGGCTAGAATAAAAGCACATACTGCCTAGCCGCGCACATAGGAAGGCTAACTGTGTGCAGTTCTCCAATGGTCTAATCCTGCGCAGGCGCTATGTGACGTGACAAGCACGTAGAGAATACTGCCAACTGGAAATAGCTCAAGAGCTAGCTTTCCATACGAAGGGACACTTATCCCTAAAGCAACAAGCAATTACCAACAGGAAACAGGTTTGCTCCCCCACGACAGCGGCAGAGAACGGTCTGGAATCCCTGAGATTCTGCGGGCTGTCTCTTTACTACATCAGTGTTCACCAGTAAAAATTAAGAGAAAAATGAAAGCAAACAGAAAAGGCAAACCCACTGGGGATTTAGACTCTTCAGGAATGAAGGTTCAGGTGACCTCAAACAGGTAAACAACCTTACCAGCTAAGGTCCTGACTGAAGCCAAAGGAAATAGAATATAATGGGTACTGAATTAAAGAAGGTATTAATTTTTGTGACAAGCTGTAAAAATGTGAACACTGCATATTTTCTTCCATGTTAGGAGTGCGTCTTTCTGTAAATACAATGTATTTGAATATATAAACTGTTCTCCATTCCACTTTGCATTATTATTTTACAAGTTTTGTTTGGTTTCCGTTACCATGCAGCCTCTAGAAAAAAGAATATTCAAATAGCTTGAGAGTGACTCGGAGACACAAATGATAAACCTGATGAACTGACACTAACATGTCTCCCAGAGACAGGCACGATGACGGCCGGAACACTGGAAGCCCGCATCCTGGGGGCGGGGCATAAATGACGGACTTTGTAAGAAAGACAGCTACATCCTGTCCACTGTGAACAGTTGTCCTGCTGTTCTCGGAAAATGCAAATACGCGGAGAAGGGTGTGGATCCAGCAGCCAGAGGTAGGAGCCAGTGCGCTCATGAAGCTGTCGTCCCAGTTCCAGAACACCCTCTCGGAGACCCTGCTGGAGCCGGGACTGCAAACCAATCTGGCTCCTTGCAAAAACTCCCAAGGGAACACAACAGGGAGGGGCTAGAAGGCTAGAGCAGAGAACACGATCCGTCGACTTCCTTTTGGCTTCTTGTCTACATCTTGTTCCCATGAGGGTCGCTCACTGCTTGTACCCCCCATCAACCCGGTGAAAGCAGACCCTTGCCATAGCAAACAGCAAATAGCAAATAGCAAGACCCACCGGAAAATTTTTCCAACACTACCAGAACCAGTTTTAACACGTCCCCGTCCCTTCAGACACCAGAATCCACACAGTCTCCCACCTCAGAAGTAAAAATTAAAGTTCTAGGGGTGGCAGCCAATTCCCTGGGTTATTATGTACATGATACTTCAGCATACTCCTCTTGTTACAGAGCTAATGACTATAACCAGTTCATCTTTACAGTGAATTTTCTCTCTGGCTTTTTTCTCCCGACTGGACCATGACTGTTATATCCAAGAAACGTATAAAAAATAAAGCAAAATGGAAATATTAAAAAAAATTGCAGGAGGGGCGCCTGGGTGGCTCAGTGGGTTAAAGCTTCTGCCTTCGGCTCAGGTCATGATCTCAGGGTCCTGGGATCGAGCCCCGCATCGGGCTCTGCTCAGCGGGGAGCCTACTTCCCCCTCTCTCTCTCCCTGTCTCTCTGCCTACTTGTGATCTCTCTCTTCTCTGTCAAATAAATAAATAAAATCTTAAAAAAAAAAAAAAAAAAGAAAAAGAAATTGCAGGATAAATTGAGAATACGAAGATACACAGTACAAGGGAAAAACAAAGAAACCTCAGGGCGCCTGGGTGGCTCAGTCATTAAACAT
>CM052890.1:8277054-8378242 GCA_028534135.1 Potos flavus | reverse complement strand
AGAAAACAAAACCTCTATGATAGCAATGCTATTATATCCATACATAAAGATGGTTAAAGAATTCAATAAAACAGGACTTTTCTCAATTCAGCATGTTCACGTTTAGATAAAAACTATTCAGGAAATGACTATGTGAATAAAAGAGAGAAAACGATTTACAAAATGATGACTTAGGTGCAATCAACTAAAAGCTAAACAAAAGTGAGATCTCCTGTGGCATGAAAAAGAAAGGGAAGGAAAAACCTTCTATAAAACAGTGTAATAGATTCAAATACTTCCTCCCAATAAAGATATTCAATGCTACCCTTCTTGCACATCTCCCAAAAAACTAAGACTTGGCCTATCTGGAACATACACAGAAGTTCCCGTTCTCTCTCCTCACTACCCCTCTCTCACACAAGCACAATTAATACAGCTTCCCCTTGGGGCGCCTGGGTGGCTCAGTTGGCTAAGCATGTGCCTTCGGCTCAGGTCATGGTCCCAGAGTCCTGGGATTGAGCCCCACATTGCATGCCCTGCTCAATGGGGAGTCTGCTTCTCCCTCTCCCACTCCCCATTTGTGCTCTCTCGCTGTCAAAAAAAAAAAAAAAAACAACCTCAAAAAAATGTAACACTAAAATAAAAAAGTTAAAGAAGAATAAAAAATTTACTATTCATCTATTGCCCATGGTAGTGTTTCTCCAACTAGCGAGCACTCTGTCTTGTAGACACTTGTGTATCAGAATCAGAGCCACTGCCTTACAGGCTGAATGGCAACCAGGAACTCCACTGATGGGAACTGTAGGTTAACTGCCATTTTTATAAGGCAGCAAAGGGTCAAAGAACACGTGCACCGGGCTGGCTCAGTTGGTTGGAACTCTCGACTCTTTATCTTGGGGTTGTGAGTTCAAGCCCCATGTGGGGTACAGAGATTCCTTAAAAATAAAATATTTAAAAATAAACAAAATGTTAAGAATTACCAAAGCCTCACCTGTAAGAAAGCAACAATTTAGCAGTCATTAAGAATTCTTTTTTTTTTTTTAAAGATTTATTTATTTGACAGAGAGAGAGAGAGATCACAAGTAGGCAGAGAGGCAGGCAGAGAGAGAGGGGGAAGCAGGCTCCCTGCTGAGCAGAGAGCCCGATGCGGGGCTCGATCCCAGGACCCTGAGATCATGACCTGAGCCGAAGGCAGAGGCTTTAACCCACTGAGCCACCCAGGCACCCCTCATTAAGAATTCTTAAAGCTGCTGTTTCTCTCTCCTCTTTACTGAGTATGAGCAGTGTTGGCCCATCTGCCAACACAACTTCATCTTTGTTGGATTTTTATCTCCATTTCTATAACTAGACTAAGCATTTTCTCTTGCTTCTTGAATTTCTGATCATTAATTTTTTGGATTAGGTCTTTGTAAGTCCAATACAACAACCCTTTATGTCATCTGTCTTGCAAGTAGCCTCCCGGTGTCTCACATGTTCTCTGACACATTTTGGCCGACTTTGCCATCCTTCATTTTTAATTCTTTCTTAGTCAAATGTAGTACTTAGCAATCATTCAAAGGAGTATTAACTTTTTTTTTCCATAATGCTTTTAATCTAAGCTCTTATTATATCTGGAATTTTTCACACTTCACAAAGTCAAGTCAGACTATTTTGTTTTCGGTTCTGTCGTTGATTCTCTGGTGTTCTACACACACAATCCAACCATCTACAAGGTAACGGTGCCTCCACTTCCTAATGACTTATACCTCATTCTGTACTGGTTTGTACTAGAACACTGGTAAGAAACTGGTGAAAATGTGCCTCTTTGTCCTACGAAGAGTGCTTCCTGTGGTTCTCTATTTAACAGAATGATGGGTTGGCATTTGCAGTTCTGTATGGTAGCCCGACCAATCAGGTTAAGGATTTCTGCGGCCTTATCATCTACTCAGATAATATTTTATTCCTAATTATTTCAATAACATGAGAAAACGAGTTTAAAAATTTTCTAATAATATCCTTGGGTTCCTAGATGAACCTTAAGTCTGAAGTTCACCGCATAAGGTGATTTCTTTTAAAGATTTTATTTTTTATTTAAGTAATCTCTACACTCAACATGGAGCTCGAACTTAACTGCCCCGAGATCAAGAGTAGTGCCATGTCTACCAACTGAGCAAGTCAGGCAGCCCGAGATAATGCTTTAACTAAAGTGAGAGCAGAGTAAAAGCTCCCTGATGACAGGCTCTGCAACAGCGCGAACTTGGACATAACGAAATTACAATTGGCTTCCGTCCCCTCTAAGAGGTCAAAGGGAAAACGTCACTATTTTGCAGTGATATAAAACTGCATTTGACTCCATTACAATTTCTGGACCCTAGCTATAGACTCGGCTCAGGTTTTACAGTTCATATCTGCCTTTGATAAGAAAATGCAGTAAATGTCCATTTCTCGTTGCCAATCACCAAAGCTAATTATAACTTACATTCCTAGTAATAATACAATGATCTTTTAAAATTATGTATTATCTTTAAAAGATGAAGTTACTTTCATTCATAGAACCAGAATTAAAAAAAAAAAAAATCCTGGGGCTCCTGGGTGGCTCAGTCAGTTAAGCCTCTGCCTTCGGCTCAGGTCAAGATCCCAGGGTCCTGGGTTCAAGTTCCGCGCTGGGCTCCCTGCCTGCTTCACCCTCTGCCTGCCGCTCCCCGTTTGTGCTTTCTCTCTCTCTCTCCACCAAATAAATAAAATCTTTAAAAAAAAAGAAAAAAGAAAAAAATCTTAACAAGGGAATTGTAATCCAGTCAGGAAGAGCTGTATGTTTTATAAATAAGCAAAACCACTTGCGCCCTAGAAATGGAACATGGCAAGAAAGGAAACATTAAAGTAAAGTGTCCACAATCATGATCAGTTCTCAAAGAACCTGAACAGTAAAAATCAATTTAACTAGATGGGCGACGTGGGAAAGGGGAAGAAGTACTGGAAGATAGTAAAATAATCACATCCTTCTTGTTCCATATGTCAACAGATAACGAAACTAAACCTTCAAATGACATGAGCGACGGTGTGCTACTGGTCTAGGACTGGGCATTCGAGTGACACTGGGTCACTTGCTGTTCCACAGACGTGCTGAGGCGATCTGATGGGGACTGGACAGCTTTTCAACAAAAGACGCCCAAAGGACACCAGGGCAGTGGGGTTCCCTGGCAACCCACGCAGGGGTGTGCATTTTGTACATAACGTGAACTCAAACAGGCCTGAGGCCTAGACGTAAGAGTTAAAACTGTATAATTCAAGAAAAACACAGCAGTATAAAATTCCTCATGACCTCAGGTGAGGAGGCAGAGAGTTTAGGTTTTCTCAGATGTAACAACACCAAAGCCCCAGGTGATAAAAGAAAAATCTGAAAAACTGAATTGCATCAAAATGAAAACTTTTAGGCTTAAAGGGACACCATTAAGAAAATGAAAACACAAGCCACAGAGTAGAAAACTATATTTGCAAAACATGATTTCTGATTTAAAAAACTGTATCCAGAATATATAAAGAACTTTTATAATTTAAGAAGTTTCAATAAAAAGAAAATGGGGGAAAAAAAGGAGAAACAAAAAAGAAGGAAATCTTGCCATCTGTGACAACACAGATAGACCTACAGGGCATTATGCTGAGTGAAATAAGTCAGACAAGGCTAAGACAGTATGATTTCACTTATATGTGGAATGTAAAAAACAAAACAAATGAACAAACAGACTCTTAAGTATAGAAAACGGGTGGTTGTCAGAGGGGAGGTGCATAGAGGGATGGGCAAAACAGGGAAAAAGGATTAAACGGTACAAACTTTCAGTTATGTAGTAAGTCATAGAGACAAAAAGGACAGCATAGGGAATAAAGTCAATGCTGTAATGTTGTATGGTGACAAATGGAGGCCATGCTTAACACGGTGAGCACTGAATAATGTAGAGAATTGTCAAATCATTACATTGTACACCTGAAACTAATGTAACATTGTATGTCAACTCTACTTCAATAATAAATAACAAGAAACGAAAGAAAGCAACATAATTAAAGAATGAGCAGAAGAGGGGCGCCTGGGTGGCTCAGTGGGTTAAAGCCTCTGCCTTCAGCTCAGGTCATGATCTCAGGGTCCTGGGATCGAGCCCCGCATCGGGCTCTCTGCTCAACAGGGAGCCTGCTTCTCCCTCTCTCTCTGCCTGCCTCTCTGCCTACTTGTGATCTCTCTCTCTGTCAAATAAATAAACAAAATCTTTAAAAAAAAAAAAAGAATGAGCAGAAGACTTATTTTTTTTTAATTTTTTAAATTTATTCATTTAAGAGAGAGACAGAGACAGAGAGAGCACAAGCAGGGGGAGAGGCAGAGGGAGAGGGAGACACAGACTCCTCGCTGAGCTGGGAGCCGGACATGGGACTCGATCCCAGGACCTGGAGATCATGACCTGAGCCAAAGGCAGACACTTAACCATCTGAGCCCCCCAGGCGCCCCAAGAATGAGCAGAAGATTTAAAAAGACGTTTCATCAAACCAATATAGAAGCTAATGAGCACATAAAATGATGTTCAACATCGTTCGGAAAATGCAATTAAAATCACAATTCTAGGACATTCTAAAAAAGGGAAAACGATGGCAGCAGTAAAAAGATCAGTGATGGATGGCCAGATGTTAGAGAAGAGAGACGGATGAAAAGGCAGAGGACAGAAGATTTTTAGGGCAGTGAACTATTCTGTATGCTACTGTAATAGTAGATGCACGTCATTATACATTTATTGAAACCCACAAAATGCACAAAACTGATCTAAGCTATGGCTCTGGGTGATAATGGCTCCTCATGTTTAATACCACTCTAATGTGGGATGTTAATCTTGGCAGGGATGGTTTTCATGTGTAGGGTAGAACATACATGAAAACACCCTCCATACTTTCTGTTCAATTTTGTTGTGAACCTAAAACCGCTCTAAAAATAAAATGTCTATTTAAAAGCATAAAAAAAAAAAACACCCCCACACAATGAGATACCACTTCATACTCACTAGAATTGCTATAACCAAAAAAGACAGACAATACCACAAGTTGGCCAAGATATAGAGAAACTGAAAGCCCCACACGCTGCTGCTAGGAACATACGGCTGCTTTGGAAAACAGTTTGTCAGCTGCTTGTAAGTTAAGCACAGAGTTACCATAGATCCAGCAATTCACTCCTGCGTATCTGTCTACCCAAGAGAAATGAAGATGGACGTATTTCCACACAAAAGACAAATATGTGAATGTTCACAGCCATGTTATTCAGCACAGCCAAAAAGTGGGAACAACTCAAATGTCCACCAAATGGCAAATGGATTGGATAAAGAAAAGGTAATGTATCTATACAATGGAATAATATTCAGGTATGAACAACTTATGTACACTACAACTATTTCTGAAGATCAGCCTGCCAACATGTAAAACTCCCTATTGTAGGACTGCACTCATATGCGACGTCCAAGTCACCTACAAAACCCAAAATTAGACCAATGGTGGGAATAGGCTTTCTACTTGGGCACCAGGTTTCCATTTGGGATGACACACATGTTCCAACAACAGATTATGGTGATCACTGCAAAACTCAGTACGTACCCAACGTCACTGAATTTTATACTTAGGGCAGGTAAAATCGGCGGCACACAGACTGTACCTCAATAAAGCTACCCCCCAAAATCTGTACGAAATAAGAGTACAAGCGTGACATTTAAAAATAAGAAACTGAGCACCAAAACAGCTTAGAGTTAAAAGCAATCTCCTTGGAGAGCAAAAACAGGGAAAAGGGGAGGGGAGTAAGGAGATATTTGCTTGGCTTGTGTAAAAAGCACTGTAGAAAGAGCTGACATTTTACACTATTATTCCTATATAATCGGGGGGAACCTAGCAACAAATTTTGTTAACCAACAAGTAACTAGCAACAAACTTCTGGCTACCATTCAGTAGAAAAACTTTCCAGGTTTTAGTATAATATTTGGTAACATTAAGAAATAATGTCGGGGGCGCCTGGGTGGCTCAGTTGGTTAAGCGACTGCCTTCAGCTTGGGTCATGGTCCCAGGGTCCTGGGATCGAGTCCCGCATCGGACTCCCTGCTCAGTGGGGAGCCTGGTTCTCCCTCTCCCTCTGCCTGCTACTCCGCCTGCTTGTGCTCCTATGTCAAATAAATAAATAAAATCTTTAAAAAAATAATAATAATAATGTCGGGGCACCTAGGTGGCTCAGTTGATTAAGCCTCTGCCTTTGGCTCAGGTCCTGATCGCAGGATCCTGGGATCAAGCCCCGGCATCAGGCTCTCTGCTCAGCAGGGAGTTTGCTTCTCCCTCTCCCGCTCCCCCTGCTTGTGCTCTCTATCAAATAAATAAATAAAATCTTTAAAAATTTTTTTTAAATGTTTAAAAAAGTTCACTGTTGGAATAAATTTGTTCTATCTGCTTCTCGTCAAAACATTATAGTAAAAGAAAAAAAAAATCACAGTAAATAATGAGTCAAAATACAACCTTCTAAATTAAGGAAAAGGCTCCTTTACTTCATAGTAGATTCTAAAGGCGCTAGTACATACCAGAATCTTCTGTGGGTTCAGTTTTCACTTTGACGGGGCCACAGCTGAAAGGAAGAGAAGGCGTGATGAAGGTGTGTGCTGGTGCAGGCCGTCCATACGCCATCCACATACCAAACCATAACATCACTCACCTGACCAAGCTCAATGCAAACCTGACTCAACGTTAAATCTACATATTTATTTCTTGCATAAATGTAACTTGTCCACTGAATTTAGTACTTTAATTCCAATCAATCTTTTGGGGGAAAAAAGCGTAACAACGCAGGGCAGCACAATAACTTGCAAATTCCACTTTACTCGAAGGCCCTCCTCCTCCCAGTGTGGTTATCAACCTATCCCTTTAGCTTCCCCCCGGAACCACTCAGTCAAAAACTGCATTTTCATAGGACCCCAAATTAATCAGCTGAATATTAACCGTCAACTCGTGTGGTATGGGCCTTTTTAATATTCTAGTACCTCAAGATTCTAAAAACTAAAGTCGCTGGGGTGTGGAGGTTTACTCGTACTGATGAACTGTGCTTTACCTTCCACCTGGAGACAGCATGGACCTTTCAGCATCTGTTACCATCACGCGACCACCTATGTACAAAAAAAATAGTAAGATTTAGGTTTTGCCAACACTTTCAACAGGACTCCTATTTCCAAAGTTCTTAAACAGAGAAGGAGCGAGGCGAGGAGCGCCTGCAGCTCTGGGTCACACTGGGGTGAGGGCCATGTGAATTCGCACAACAGTGTCCTTCATTCTACCCCCGTAAGGAAGGGAAGTGAGGATGTGGATCATCCAACAGCTCTTATCCCCTCCGCCATCAGCACTCTCTCCCCTTAAGGAAAAAGCTCAAATTTTATCAGTGAAATGAATACAACAATGTACTATTACTCCAGCAGTACAGGGAGGCCTCCAGTGGTACATGAGTGCTGACAAAGATTGCCGTTAGGGGTACATCTGGCTCGGGACTGGCAAACAGTGACTGACAGGTACGAGATTTCTATTTGGGCGTGATGAAAATGTTCTGAAATTAGACTGTGGTGACAGTTGTCCTTCTTGGAAATACACTAAAACCCATTGAACTACCTACTTTATTATTTCTTTAAGATTTTATTTATTTATTTGACAGAAAGAGACACGGCGAGAGAAGGAACACAAGTGGGGGGGGGGGGGGAAGCAGGCTTCCCGCTGAGCAGGGAGCCCAATGCGGGGACACCCAATGACTGAGCCACCCAGGTGCCCCTGAACTACATACTTTAAAACCATGAATTTTACATCAAAAAAAAACACAACAACATGAATTTCATGTTTGAAAAAAAAAAAGTAAAGAGAGACCGACACCATCAAATTCTGATGAAGATCTAGAATAACTGGGACTGACTCTCACTGTTGGTGGGAACACCAAATGGAGTAAATCACACTGAAAGCCAGTTCAGCACATTCTTAAAAATATATATATATGTAGGGCGCCTGGGTGGCTCAGTCAGTTAAGCAGCTGCCTTCACCTCAGGTCACGACCTCAGGGTGCTCGGATCGAGTCCCGCTTCGGGGTCCCTACTCAGCTGGGAGTCTGCTTCTCCCTCTCCCTCTGCCTGCTGCTCCCCTTACTAGTACTCTCTCTGTGTCAAATAAATAAATAAAATCTTTTAAAAAAATGTATATATGTAAATACCACGTGCCACTCCAATTTTAGGTATTTACCCAAATCTATGTCCACCTGAACACTCGTATTGAAATATTCACAGCAGTTTTCTTTATAAGAGCCAAGAAATGGAAACCCGAATTTTCATGGACAGGTGAATGGGTAAACAATTGTAGTGTACCTACACACTGGAATACTCATCAGTAAAATAATGAATTACTGATACATTGAACAACAGGGATAAATCTCAAAATTAAGAAGCAAAACAAAAAAAAGTACCTACTATGATTCCATTTCTATTTTAAAAATCTAGAAAATGCAAATAAATCTACAGTGACATCATCGATCGTTACCTGGGATAAAGGGCAGGGAGAAACAAAAGGAAGGAATTACCAAGTTTTGAGAGCAAACTTGGGGGTGAAAGACTATGTTCACTGTCTTGACTATATTGATGCTTTTCACAGTGTATACACGTATCAAAACTCAGCAAACTGTACACTATAAATATGTGTAGTTTATTTTAGTCAATAATAACTCAACGAGGGGCGCCTGGGTGGCTTAGTCGGTTAAGCATCTGCCTTTGGCTCAGGTGGTGATCTTGGGCTCCTGAGACGGATCCTGCATCGGGCTCCCTGCTCAGCAGGGAGTCTACTCACCCCTCTCCCTCTGCCCCTACCCCCACTCATGTGGGCTCTCTGTCTTTCAAATAAATAAATAAAATCTTTAAAAATAATAATAATAGGGGTGCCTGGGTGGCTCAGTGGGTTAAAGCCTCTGCCTTTGGCTCAGGTTATGATCTCAGGGTCCTGGGATCGAGCCCTAAATTGGGCTCTCTGCTCAGCAGGGAGACTGCTTCCCCCGCTCTTTCTGCCTGCCTCTCTGCCTACTTGTGATCTCTCTCTGTCAAATAAATAAATAAAACCTTTAAAAAAAACAATAATAATAACTCAACAAAGTTATTGAAAACATTAAAAACTGGAAAACACCCCATTATAATCCCAACTTTCCAATTACTTTGACAGTCAGTATGATAAAAAAGCAGTCACACAAACCCCACTGCTTGCACTACTCAGTGTAAACACCCTATAGAAACATTCTTTAGTTAACAACCAAGCCCCAGTGTTTCAAAAGAAGTTTCTAGGAGACATCAAAAAATACAAATGGCAGATTAAAACTAACCTAGAGCATTTCAGGAAAAAAAAACTGCTTTAAAAAATTCGGAATTTTAATAAAACAAGACAATAAATCTTTACTTTCTCAATCTTATAAAGAACATCTACAAAAAAACAATAGCTAACATAATGACAAGAGCTCAAATGTCTTCCTCCTAATATTGAGGTGAGGTCTGCTATCACCACTTCCATTCAATATTATATTGGACATTGTGGCTAGAGTAACAAGATTAAGAAATAAAAAGTTCTCAGATTGCAAAGAGGTAAACTGTCCTGATTCACATATAACATGAGCCACTGTGTAGAAAGTCCAGAAACAAACGGGCAGGGTCAACTTTCAACGAAAATGCCGAAGCACTGGGGCGCCTGGGGGGCTCAGTCGGTAAGCGTCTGCCTCCAGCTCAGGTCATGATCCCAGGATTGAGCCCCAAATTGGGCTCCCTGCACAGCAGGAAGCCTGCTTCTCCCTCTCCCACTCCCCCTGCTTGTGTTCCCTCTCTCGCTGTCTCTCTCTCTCTCTGTCAAATAAATAAAATCTTAAAAAAAAAAAAAATGCCAAAGCACTTCCAGGGAGAAAGGACAGTCTTTTCGACAAATTGTGCAGGAACAACTGGAAAGCCACATGCAAAAACACAATTTACAACCTTACCATGTGCCATATACGAAAATTAACTCAAAACTGACCATAGATCCAAATGTTAACAACTCAGGCTATAAAACTTACAGAAGAAAACACAATACTCCCTCATCACTTTGTGTTAGGCAACAGACAATCTTGGATACAAGATCAAAAGCACAAGTGATAAAAGAATAAATCAAACTGTAAAAATAAAAAACTTTGTTCCTCACAGGACACTGTCAAAGACAACTTCTAAAACTGGAGAAAACATCTGTATCAAAAATATATAAAGAACTCTTACAACTCAATAATAAAACTACAAATAACCCAATAAATACCCATGGAAAGGACCTAAACAGACCTTACTCCAAAGGATATATACATGGTCACTAAGCACATGAAAACATACTTAACTTTATTAGTAATTACGTATATGCAAATCCAAACCACAATGACACACCACTTCACACCCATTAGGATGGTTAAAACCAAAAAGACAATACCAAGTGCTGATGGGGATGTGGAGAAACTGGAACCCTCAGACAATGCCAGTAGGGACATAAAATGGTACAGGCACCTGGAGGGCAGCTTGGCAGTTTTTCTAAAGCTAAATGTAAAATTAGTCAATGACTCAGCAATTCTACTCCTAGGTATATATATCGAAGAGAAATTAAAGCATATGTCCAGACAAAAACTTACTCAAGTAGGTCTATGGTGGTATTATCATAACAGCCCAGTGGAAACAATCTAAAGGCCTATCAACCAATGAATGGATAAAGGAGAGGTATATTCATATGTAGGAATACTTACCATTCAGCAAGAAAGAGGAATAACTAATATTTTTAAAGTTTTTTTTTTTAGGGGCACGTGGGTGGCTCAGGGGGTTAAAGCCTCTGCCTTCAACTCAGGTCATGATCTCAGGGTCCTGGGATCGAGCCCTGCATCAGGCTCTCTGCTCAGCGGGGAGCCTGCTTCTCCTCCTCTCTCTCTGCCTGCCTCTATGCCTATTTGTGATCTCTTTCTCTGTCAAATAAATAAATAAAATCTTAAAAAAAAAACCAAAAACATTTTTTTTTTAACTTATTTGACAGAGAGAGACACAGCGAGAGAGGGAACACAAGCAGGGGGAGTGGGAGAGGGAGAAGCGGGCTTCCCGCCGAGCAGGGAGCCGGATACGGGCTCGATCCCAGGACCCCTGGGATCAAGACCTGAGCCGAAGGCAGACGCTTAACGACTGAGCCACCCAAGCGCCCCAGGAAATAACTACTGATACACCCAACAAACTGGATGAGCCTCAACTGAATTATGCAGAGTGAAAGAAGACGATCTCAAAAGCATATGCACTATGGATCTAATTTATGTAACACTCATGGGAATAACAGAGATGAGGATGAAAATATTCTGAAATTAGATGGCAATGACTGTAAAACTTTGTAAACTGTCACTGTAAATTTACTAAAGCCCACTGAATTATATACTTAAAACAGGCGAATTTTATCTCATACCAAGTATATCTCAATAAAGCATCTAAAATATTGATCTTTTCATCGTGATGAGAAGAAAACAAAGGCTTTTTTTTTTTTAAAGATTTTATTTATTTATTTGAGAGAGAGATCACAAATAGGCAGAGAGAGAGGGGGAAGCAGGCTCCCCGCTGAGCAGAGAGCCCGATGCAGGGCTCGATCCCAGGACCCTGAGATCATCCTCTTAATTCTGGAAAATGAGGGCTGATCCAATATATGATCGAACATGTTGCCAGGGTAAAACCTTGACTACATCATAAAGAAAGTAGCAGAACTAAAGACAAAAAAACAAATCTCTACTTTTTCAGTTCAGTGACTTTTCATGGTTTATATACAATACCCTACACTTCAAGATGTCTTACATCATATTCTCAAAAGAGAAATCAGTAAAATGTGTTTAATGTGGCCCAACAGGCTTAGGAACTATCTGGAAAGAAAGTAATCACTTACCTAGGTGCTTCTTTGGCTCTAGGAAAGGTCTGTATTAAAACAAAATGAAAAACTACACATGAATATACAAAATTACCGTAAAGCATAAATTTAAATGACTTATACAGTAAGCAAGAATTTTATAAATATATTACAATAAGTTGAATATTCAATTGTATATACTAAACTGTTGATGGGAAAGGGATAAAGTATTTCACCTCTTAATGATAAACGAAATCCCTGCTTTGTTCTCTAAAATCCATTTCAGGGTGGCAAGATCGTAGTTCTCGGGGTGTTTAAAGGCAACTCCTTCTGGAAGCCCCTGCACGACCACAGCAGACTGATCTCGTAGCATCTTCTCATATGGAACAGGTACCACTGTGGATTTGCCTAAAGCTTTCCCTAGGGGTGAGGGACAGAGTTGAGGTAGAGAGGATAAACATCATTAAATGTTGAGATTAAAAAAAACAAAACCATCATTAGTTTATCATGGCTTCACAAACGGTATTCATGCTGTTTTGTAATATTCGATTTCGAAACAAATTCAAAGTATCAGAGGGCCCTATTCCCACGTTAGAAGTTCTCAGCCTTGGGGCGCCTGGGTGGCCCAGTGCGTTAAAGCCTCTGCTTCGGCTCAGGTCATGATCTCAGGGTCCTGGGATCGAGCCCCGCATCAGGCCCTCCGCTCAGCGGGGAGCCTGCTTCCCCCTCTCTCTCTGCCTGCCTCTCTGCCTACTTGTGATCTCTCTGTCAAATAAATAAATAAAATCTTTAAAAAAAAAAAAGAAGAAGTTCTCAGCCTGAAACAGATCCAAAAGGCCAAAATGAAAAGTATATAAAATATTATATAAAATCTACACAAAACAAAAGAAACAATGGCTGATTTCTTCCACTATTGTCTTTCTTTACGATGGCCTCATCCTGGTATAATACAATCTTTTCATATATAGTTCAGCCTTAGAACATGGAAACCTACCAGGCCCTACTGTTACCATAAAATATCAGGCGATTGTTGGCCAATATTCTCACTGAAAACTTATTAGATAAATACAACGGACATTCGTAACTGTGTTCTACCCTGTGTGTGTATATCAGGCAGCGAGTCCCCAGATGCTAGAAACCCTATTCCCCAGAGATGAATTTTACCTACAACTTCACAGTGTAACAGTAACTTCTCCCTTCCAAGGTTTTTTTAAGAGCTTTGTTTACCATGTGTTTAGACTAACAAAAGATGTTTTCTTCAGGAAATTGGTGAGGTCAGCACACAGGGCAAAAATAAACAGTTCTCTTTGGGTGATCATTATGTATTAATGTAGGTTCTGGCGGGGGGTGTAGTTAATAGTGGGAGGGATCTATGCAGGTGTTGGGCCAGGGAGTACTTGGGAAATCTACCTCTCTCTTCCTATAAACCTAAAACAGCTTGTAAAAAGGAAAAGGAATACCCCACAGCTCCAACAGGTACATTTGTTTGTTTCTGGGTCTCTTCAAACGAGAAATGGAAAGTAAGGTCACTCCTGATGTTAACCCAATGTTTGGAAATTGATCCATTCGGTTTGTCAAAAATGTGCAGTTTAACCTTGAAACCAGTTACACAATTTACCTTTTAGCAAACTCGATTATATAATGTCTCTTTTAGAAAATGCAAGTATATAACCTCACCATAGCAAAAGCAGAAATAGTCCTCAACTGTTTTTCTGAGCGTCTCAATCTCTACAGCATCTACACTCATCCGGTTCGCCGGGGTTGTAGATTTCATCTTATGCATCTCTGCAGCCTTTTCTTCTTCTTCGACACCTGTAAAATAATTAATGATAGAAAGGTTCATATCCATTACCTTAATATTTGCCTTTCCATAAGAATAATTTTTCTAATATTATAATATTTATGATTTGTTATAAAAAAACAAAAGAGGCGAGCCTGAGTGGCTCAGCTGGTTAAGCGGCTGCTTTCAGCTCAGCTCATGATCTCAGGTAGGGTCCCGGGACTGAGCTCTGTGTCAGGCTCCCTGGCTTCAACCTCGCCCTCTGCCCTACCCCCACCTCACACCCGCGTGTGGGCTCTCTCTCTAAAAAATAAAATCTCAAAAAAAAAAAAAAAAAAAAGAGAGCAGGGGGCACTCAAAAATAAAAACCTACAACAAATGACTTGAATAAAAACTATAAACGGTCATCATCTCTGAAATAACTGCAACTGTATAAAAAAAATTAAAAAAAAATAATGAAATAACTGCAACTGTAACTAAAAATTCTGTAAAGTAAAAATTAGCTACTTGTAAGTTTTTTTTTAAAGGTATAAAGGTATCTTTAATTTGTCACCTACAAACTCAAATATGAGATTATCACCATCACAGAAAACATTCCAGGTTCAAAAAGTCCAACACATAGCCACTTGACACCTGTGGCTACTGAGCACCTGCAACGTAGCAGTCCAAATTACAATGTGTGGTAAATTCGCAATACATACTGGATTTTGAAAACTTAGCACAGAAGAGTATGCAAAATATCTCATTGATCATTTTTATGTTGATTACATGTTGAATGACAAGGTTTTAAATATAATGGGTTAAACTATAACCACTAAAATAAATTTCACTTGTTTCTCTTATTGTCATAACTCAAACATTTTAAATTGAGTGATTAACATCATCTCATTGCTCCTGGACAGTGCTTTTCCAAACCCTAGGAAAGAGAATTCTCCCCACGAAATTGTAAAACTGACTCATAAACCTACTGATTAGGTTTCAGAAGACCACTATTGATCCTTATCTGCAAAATACTTTATATAAGCAAATATTACGTACTTGAGAATTACATCCAAAGATTATTCTCTAGGGCATTAAATTATTGGTAACAAAAAAAGTATGAATACTAATAGGCGGGGACTACAATTTGCAACTGAGGACAATTCCCCTAATGCTTAGTTCTAACCACTGGAGAACCACATAAGCAAGGCAGTATAGGGAACAGGAATATAAACACAGCTGCCAGTGGGATTATAGTATTCATGGGACAGATGGCAGCTGATATACACATAATCAAAACAACATTATTACTATAAACTTAAATACACAAACATGATCAAAGCCTTAAAAATTCTCAAAACGAACAGAAATAATGAAAAAAATTTAAATAGATTATCCTATCACAAAGCTTAAAAGATTACAGTGGGGCCTGCAGGGGGGCCTTCAGTGTACGCTTTTTTTAAAAGGACTAAAAATACAATTGAGAATTTAAATTAATGAATTAAGAAAAATATTTTTTTACCCACGATCTGCTCAATTTATCATGAATTGGATCTAACTTGATAATGGAAATTTAAATTTGGCACTTAAAGACAGACACACACACACACACAATATGCCTGCAGACATCCCCACCATTTTGTTCTTTCCATGTTTAAGGAGCGGCTGTATCACTGAGACAGTATGAAACTGACAGGCAGTGTGAGCTTAAACACAGATACAAAACCAGTCTGACTGTGTAAGACCATAGGCAGTAACAGCCTACAGCAAATTTCTCTACTTCGTTTGTTCCGTATCAAGTTAAATTTTCCATCAGTTGGATGACCTCCCACTCGGAGGACCACAAAATGCCCTAAGAATTCTGACAAGTGGATTCTATGGAGGGAATCAGAGACTGGTTTAACTTCCCACGTGTACTTACACAATTTTGTGCAGAAAAAAACTTGCTTTGAACACGCCAAATACCTATCAAGAAAATAACTGTTCATTTAAATAAGAACCTTTAGGGGCGCCTGGGTGGCTTAGTCATTAAGCGTCTGCCTTCGGCTCAGATCATGAGCCCAGGGTCCTGGGATCGAGACCCACATCGGGCCCCCTGCTCTGCGGGAACCCTGCTTCTCCCTCTCCCACTCCCCCTGCTTGTGTTGCCTCTCATTGTCTCTTTCTGTCAAATAAACAAATAAAATCTTTAAAAAAAAAAAGCTTTAGTCAATTCAAGATTGCTCTACCTCCTCTCTCAGGTGTGCCACTAATACAAAGTAACCCCAAACAAGGAACACAGGATAAACATTTACCAATTTTCTTAAACTCTTCAGTATTTACCCTTATATATTACAATGTCAGGGACACCTTGAGCATTCTGAAATGTGTCCCTAAACATTTTAGAAAGTCCTTTTAGTATAAATCTCATTGTGCTTTAGAAAATAAGACATTTGTTATCCATAAATATTTAGGTACAATATTTATGAAATACAAAAGATAAAAATACAATACTTACAGTATTTTACAAAATCTTTCTGAAAATCCTTCCTGGTGTTGACAAAAGCACGTCCTCTCTCAGTTCCAACGACAAACACATCTGTTTCATACACCGCAATGCAGGCCACTTCTGCCTTGGACTTGGCCAGTTCTTTACACTAAAATACAAAGAGCAAACCTCATATTACATACAGATGTCTTAAAGTACTATTTCTGATGGATGAATAAAGAATCTTATCACTGCAATTGTCTTACAGTATCTGGAATCAGATGACGTTCCTAGTTTCTGGCCTTAGATTATTATACAAAGAGTCACCATTTTTTAAAGGTACCTCTCTTTCTATATAGTTTTCAATCCCAATTTTAAAAAGGAAAAAACAGAATTTGTAAGCATAAAGGCAGAAATTCCTTGTAATCTGTTATAGGTCAAATCCTCATGAAACAGACTCAGATTTCCATCCAAGAATTACTGGAGAGCACTCTCAACACCAACACCCATGAGACATGAGGGGCGCAGGATTCGGCAGAGGGAGAGTTGATCGCTGGTGTGGCTGCATCCGGGGAGCTCTGGAGCTGGGATGGCCCTCCCAAAGAAAGGGGAGACCTTGGGCCAGGGAGCCTCGAACACTCACAGCAGCTGGAAGGATCAGGGCCATCAGGGCTAAAGAGAAGTCTGAAGCCACATCACAATATCCACTACACAACCCCACCTCCAGAAATATCTCTGTCTGAATACACAATGGGAATTATGTTGGGGTGAATTTTTTTTTAGTAAGTGTAGCTTCTACTAAATATATTCTTATGAAATTAAAAGTTCTTAAAAATCTTAACTCTTCTATAACATTCCATGTTATTTTATTTAGTACTAACATTATTGGCAATGTTGGTGATTCTAATGATCACTCCTTAAAATAACACCGAAATAATCTGGTGACAAAATATTTGTGTGTAGAGTGTCAAGAGATATGAAACGAGTCAAAAAAGTTTTGACTCTGAAAGTAAATATTTTTAAGGTTCTCAAAACCTACTGCAAACTGCTTTCTAAGAAGATTCTATCAGCTTGCACTTCATCTGACCTTCTAGAGGAGCTAAACCAAAATATTCTCACAAATGATATTGTGTAACTTATCCAGAAACATTTTAAAAGGGTATCTTACTTTAATCAAAAATCCACTCGGGGGCGGGGGGCGCCTTGGTGACTCAGTGGGTTAAAGCCTCTGCTTTAGGCTCAGGTAATGATCTCAGGGTCCTGGGATCAAGCCCCGCATTGGGCTCTCTACTCAGCAGGGAGCCTGCTTCCTCTTCTCTCTCTGCCTGCCTCTCTGCCTACTTGTGATCTCTCTCTGTGTGTCAAATAAATAAATAAAATCTTAAAGAAAAAAAGTATTTAAATAAACAGTAGGGGGGCACTTGGGTGGCTCAGTCAGTTAAGCATTCAGCTTAGATCAAAAAAAAAAAAAGTAACAGTATATAGCCACTAACTTTCTTTAAGGAAAGAATTTTTCAAAATTCTCAAGTAGTACAAAGAAGGAAAAAATGCCTTAAGGGGGAAAGGTAACCAACCTGCAAACTCTGTCATACTGACACCTGAGAGGTTCAATGCTATCTCGTCAACACTGAGGACCGGAAATACATAGCCCTCTCCTAGTTAGGATATACTTAATTTCAATGTGTCAGAAAATACCTAAGTCTGATGCTTATAAATCTATGAGCTGAAATACTAGGTTTCCAGCTATAGATCTATAAAATCATCATTAAGCAAACTGTTATTACTACCATCACAGTAATACAAAAATACAGCAAAAGGATACTTAATAGTTTACTATAATTATGTATATAATACAGGTTTCTTAAAAACGAAAAGCTAACACTCTCCATATTTACTAAAAGGTAGCAGGGTAAGGACAACTGTGAACGCAAGCACAATAAGGAATGTAAACAGTAAGTATGCTCTTATGGCCCAGAATTCTGCCGATGTTCTTTACACAGATACAATTAAACACCAGCGCCACGCTAGAATATATAAACTCATTCTGAGTAACTTCAACTGTCACACGTAAATTCAAAGCTACTGCTTGCAAAACAAGAAATCGCCTAAGATATTGGTAAGTAAACAACTGAAATTAAATGTAAAAAATTAAACATTTAGGTAAATTAAGAATATTCGGAAACATGGTAATAAAATGATTTGAAAGGCTTAAATCCATAACTACTGTTAAGCAAAAAAACTCTTCTTACAAAACCAGAAAACATGTATGTTTACAAATAAAACCATCTCACCCACAAACTCAATCCCTATCCAACTATGAACATTTTCTAGAACTGCAAAGCCATCTCACCATGGACTCAAGAGCAGACATAAGGAACGTCACCACCATCCTGCTCTCTGAGGACTCCTCGTCTTCAACAGGCAGGGTAGACATTGCTACTTGGGCCATGATCCCTAGGGAAGAAGCAAGAAAGTGAGTGGCAGAAATTTACAATGTCCTTCTAAACAAACGTTCAGAGCTGGGACAGTCCTCCACAGATTGCCAAATTTATAGTTTTCTTACATACGAGGAAAAAAAGCTCAGAAGCTGAGTATTCAATTTGCCAAAAACTCTCATCCTATAAGATATAAAATCTATCCCCTAAATTTCCAACTAATTTCCATAAAATTAGGTCAGCATGATCCCCGAAATAAATTCAGATGTCACCCACAACCAGTTAAAATTTCTCCCAAGTGAGGGACACTTGGGTGGCTCAGTCAGTTAAGCATCGGCCTTCAGCTCAGGTCAAGATCCCAGGTCCTGGGATCGAGCCCCATGTGGGGCTAAGCAGGGGGCTTGCTTCTCCCTCTCCCCCAGCTCATGCGCTGTCTCTCCAATAAATTAAACAAAAAAAATTCTCCCATGTGCAAGTTAGAGGTGAAGCACTCCACCATCCTGTGACATAGATGCAAAGTTCCCTTCCTCCCAGGCACACGCAGAGTGGGTAAGGCAGACAGAGGCTGGGTGAAGAGAATTTCTTTGTTCTTACCAAGAAGAACAAACTACATCTAAGAAGGCTTTATAATACAGCATTATTATTCTCTTTAGAAAACATTTTCTGATACTTTGGTATCAGAAAAGAGCCTCGGCTAAATCTCCGCCACAATAAAAATCCAACACCTAAACACTAACTAGTAAGTGTTGGCAAGGACGCAGAGAAATTGGAACCCTTGTGCACTGCGCATAGGAATGTAAAATGGTGCATCCAGGATGGAAAACGACTTGGCAGTTCCTAAAAAAATTAAACAGAATTATCATGACACAGAAATTCCACTTCTGGGTGTCTACCCTGAACCAAAAGCAGGCACTCGGATATGTCTACAGCAGGTTCACAAAAGCATTATTCACAATAGCCACGAGGTGGAAACAACCCAGATGTCCACTGTCCAGATGAATGGATGCACAAAATGGGACACATACATACAATGTTTAAAGAAGAAAAAAGTTCTGGGGCGCCTGGGTGGCTCAGTGGGTTAAAGCCTCTGCCTTCAGCTCAGGTCATGATGGAGCCCTGCATCAGGTTCTCTGCTCAACAGGGAGCCTGCTTCCCCCTCTCTCTGCCTGCCTCTGCCTACTTGTGATCTCTCTCTCTCCCTGTCAAATGAATAAATAAAATCTTAAAAAAAAAAAAGAAAGAAAAGAAAATGTGACCTAGCTCCACCATTTGTTACCATGTGAGTTAACTACTAGGCTAGATTTAGGCATCAACAAGTAACAAAGTATGCATACTTAGGAAATAACACTTGACAATGAAAAACAGTAACAAAAACAACTGATACTTATCCCTGAATCTGTGAACAAATAGAAGCAATTTTGTTTTCCAAAACAAGATCTCTATCCTGAAGAGAGATAGAATCAGGAAAAACAGCATTAAGCAAGAGAATGCTTAAAATAGGAATTACTTTCCCTAACAGCCTACGTCCCATTCTTTTCTCCTGGAAAAGAGTTTAAGTTAATTTATACTAAAATGTGGCTCAGTCAAAATGAACTATAAAAGCATATTATTTTGCCATAATCATAACATTCACTTAGAAAATACTGTCATTATTTCTGAAAGTTCATAGGATTTCTTACTAATCTCACTTTTCTTTCAATTCTCTAGAAAGGGAAAAAGGAGTCATGAAAAGGGGACATGTTCTCATTTTACAAATTCAATTTTGTGTCAAAGGTTATAGCCACTCTTAGTGCCAGAACCCAACTTTCTGCCTACTGTGATTTCTACCTCTCACCTTAAATTGCCGGAAATCCGCCATGAGGTCAATCACGCTCAATGAGTATTAAGAAATGGGAGACAGACCCCTCACTGACCGCCCTGTAGGGGTGCCACAGGCGATGAGAGGTCCTATTTCATTACCACAACTTCTCAGGAGCACTTATCAATGGGAAGAACCTTGGAAGTGACGAGTCCAGTAGGGCTTGATGGGGAAGGATGCGTTTTGTTTGGGGCTTTCAGCTCTCAAGAAAGTTTGCATTTGCATTACAACAGAAATTCTCTGAACTGTTCTTGGCCTGTCCCAAGAGGTCATTTTCCTGGATAGTCTTGAGTCAAGACTCTTCAAGGAACACTCTCCCTGCACCCCTCCCCCGGTAACTGCTGCCCTCCTCTTCTCTTTCCCAGAAAGGAACTGCCAACGCACAGTGGCACTGACGATGCACACCAAGGCCACACACCAGGCCGGGCTGCTGACACAAGCTTATGGAGCATGAGGCATGACAGGCACTGGCAGACCAGGTTGTGGGTCCCCAGATGATGAAGCAGCTCTGTGACCTCCAATGAGCAGAGATACTAAATCAACCACTTGCTTCGAAGTCCCCCTTCACCTCTGATCTTTTATAAGCCCCCTCATTTTAAATAGCAGACAGAGCAAAAAAAAAAAAAAAAAAAAAAGAAGAAGAAGGAAGACCAATTCATTGTACCCATCATGCTTTATTATCTACGTCATATTCACAACAACCCTATAAGGGAGAAAAGAATAAGAGCACAAAAGCGAAATAGAAGTATATTCACAGAGCCTAGAAAAAAGAACTTCACGGGAGACAGTGTTCTCATAAAAACACTTGGGCAAAACACATGTATTCTTTTTCTGGTTTATTTTAAACAGTGTGTGTGTGTGTGCGTGTGTGTGTGTGCGCGCGCGCGTGTGTGTGTGTGTGTGTGTGTGTGTCTAGAAATGAACAACAAAAAAATCACCACTGAAAGCAACTAAAATGGGACCGTTAGTTCTGTACTCAAGGAAGGCTAATAGGCATATTTCCATCCCTAAACTTCATTAGGGATATTCTTTGGAACAAAAAGGAAAATGAACAAAATGATCGTGTACCCCGTAAGAGAGTAAATACAAAAAAAAAAATAAGAAAGAAAGAAAGAAAGAAAGAAAAAAAAAAAAGAAAAGAAAAGAAAAAAACTATTTTAAATGTGAGGCCCGGGGCGCCTGGGTGGCTCAGTGGGTTAAAGCCTCTACCTTCGGCTCAGGTCATGATCTCAGGGTCCTGGGATCGAGCCCCGCATCGGGCTCTCTGCTCAGCGGGGAGCCTGCTTCCCCCTCTCTCTGCCTGCCTCTCTGTCTGCTTGTGATCTCTCTCTGTCAAATAAATAAAATCTTTTTTAAAAAAATAAATATGTGTGAGGCCCTATGATGAAGGCAGGTTCCTTCAGGTGTCTGGGAACACTGCCTCCCTGGGATCACCATAATTCAAGTTCAAGGGTTCAGGTGGCTTGAGCCACCCAGATGTTAACCCAGACCACAAAGAGGGATGGAGGCGATCTTACTTGTCAATCACCCTCATCCAATTTGGGGTTTCATCTTACTGGGGGAAAAAGAAAGTCTATTTGACCCCTAGTTCTGTGCAGGCTCTGGGCTTCAATTTCTGAGCCTCTTATCCCATAAAGTGGTGCAGTTGGGAAGTCCTTCAGAACAAAAGTGATTTGCACTTCTATTATCTAAGTTCCCACTTTCTTTTTCCTATTAGTCTTTCTACATTAGCCCTTCCAAGTTCCAATCTCATCAACTTTTTGTTATTTATACCAGTTTTATAATTTTAGAACATTCTTATTAGGGGCGCCTGGGTGGCTCAGTGGGTTAAAGCCTCTGCCTTTGGCTCAGGTCATGATCTCGGGGTCCTGGGATCAAGTCCCGCATCGGGCTCTCTGCTCAGCGGAGAGGCCTGCTTCCCCCTCTCTCTCTGCCTGCCTCTCTGCCTACTTGTGACTTTTCTGTCAAATAAATAAATAAAAACTTAAAAAAGAAAAAAAAAAAGAACATTCTTATTAGTTCCACCCACTCTGGTAACCACATCTTATAATATCTTTACTCTGAAGACTAATTTGTGAATTTTCCAGAACTATCTTAGCCTGTAAGGTTACAAATTCCTATATCCAACCACCAAGAAGGGAATTTTTACTAAGTTAATTATTCAGCTGAAAGGATCCACTGGCTCCACATAAAGCTAGATCTGGAAACACAAGCCATGTCATTAAAGTTCTTTCTATTCCCACATAAAGTCTTCACTTCTTGAGCAAATGGGTTTCTTCCCTAAGACAGAGATGACGGTCACATGCATCTTTGGGCTTACCATACACCTATACTGTGACCCTAGAGGCAACAGACTATCAGTATCTTCCCACTACAATGTGCACGAAAGTTCTGGGGGTTTGTGTCACGAGCCTGGCCTAATTAGAGTGGCTAGTCAGAACAAAATTATCTGGGATTCACTGCAATAGGCAGTCTAGCTAGGACCACATGGAATAGGAAGGTAGGCAGCTACTCAGAAGGCAAAGCAGGGGGGACGCCTGGCCGGCTCAGTCCTTACAGCATGCAACTCTTGATCTCAGGGCTATGAGTTCAAGTCCCATGTTGGGGTGGAGCCTACTAAAAAGAAAGCAAAGCAGGACACTGGAATCAGGAGAAAAGGAATGAGAAAGCGTAAGCATGCCTAGCACACAAAAACAGCCGCAACCTTAGTCTGCTGTATCTCTTTCCTATTTTTTCAATTTACTCAATTCGTCCATTCTGAATGTTTTCTGACCTCATCTTGTGTTTCCCTGATTTGATTTCAATTCTCCTTTAGGACTTTCGGAGATGACCTTCACTGGACTGTTACTGTTTCATACATCTCTCATCCTGGTCAGCTACTGTTTAATGGATGTGATGCCTTTTTGATCTGTCTGAAACCAGACTCCCACCATTCTTTACAATCTTCTTGTGTTTCTTGTTGGAGATCCATTTCAAGGATTAGGTTTATCTGGGTCCTTACTGTTTTGATCTGTTCTACCTCAAAATAAGCCAACAATTAATTCCATATAAATTTTCATTTAACCATACTTCTTTTAATTTAGTGATCCTTGCTGTTAATGCTGAACAGAAAAATAACAAAAAAATATTTTATAGTGAGTCAGAGACTTCATGAAGATTTTCACACATGCCATTATCAGTCTAACAACAACAAAACAGAAAACAAAAAAAAACCCACTGAGGTCCTTAATATTTTTTATTATGGTGATCTCTAAAATATTACGAAACAACAACAAAAAAAGGCACAATAAAGTTGCATCTTATAGACAAGAAAAATAAAATAAAATAAAATAAAGTATTACTAAACTGGGTGCCTGGGTAGTTCAGTTGGTTAAGCGTCTGCCTTCAGCTCGGGTCATCCCATGGTCCTGGGATCGAGTTCCTTGTTGGGCTCCCTCCTCTGCAGGGCGTCTGCTTCTCCCTCTGCCCGTCCCCCCACTCATTCTCTCCATCTCTCTCTCTCTCTCTCCCTCTCAAATAAATAAATAAATAAAAATCTTTTTATAAATAAATAAATAAATTACTAAATTTTCATTACCTGTGTTTCAAATTTAAGCTTTGGCTCAGACTGGTAAGTGGGGGAGGTACTATATTACACTGATCCTGTTTTTTTCTTAATTACATTTTTACCCTATTTCTTTTTTGTATTTATATTTTGTTAATTTCTTTTTTTTTTTTTCTTTTTTATTTGACAGAGAGAGAGAGATCACAAGTAGGCAGAGAGGCAGGCAGAGAGAGAGGGGGAAGCAGGCTCCCCGCTGAGCAGGGAGCCCGATGTGGGGCTCGATCCCAGGACCCTGAGATCATGACTTGAGCTGCAGGCAGAGGCCTTAACCCACTGAGCCACCCAGGCACCCCTATATTTTGTTAATTTCAAAAAGCATCTTTCCATTTCGATCTTACAACATATGATCTTAGATCAAGGGGGAAAAAAAATCTAGTGCAACCTCCTTGCTCCATTATGTTATAAATGAGAAGCCCAACCCGGAAAAATTAGCTGTCTTGCTATGGTCGTAAGGACAGTTAATTTTATAACAAGCGGCTGGAATCCGTATCTCCAAATTCCAAATTACCTCTTTCATGCACAATAATAATCAAAGAAAAGCAGGTTAAAGAGAGGAACCCAAGGTAAATAATTACACAGTGATTAAAACTGTAATACTAGGCAATCTTCATGAGGCACTAAAATAACTGCCACCCACTGTAAACAAACTGAAGCCAAAGGATAGTATCCTTTTTGTCCATAAAGCACAGATTGCAGGGGACACTGAGGAATACTTTACATATCAGCATCAGTTACCGCCTATGAAAAAAATAAAGGATTTGGTTCAAAGAAAAAAATATGAATGAATTACAAGCCAAGTGTCTACATGAACATGTACTTTGTGACGGGCACGATCAGGAGTCACAGCTCCTCTTAACAGCAAATAACAGCCCGCAGAGTTGAGTTTAAACAACAGTTTAACTTAGTAAAATTTTAGTAAACTCCAAGACCTAGGACCCACCTCTCAACCAGGAGGCAAAGGATTTAAACTGATAGAGGCAACAGGCCCATTATTTTCTTCTATTCTCAAAAACTTTATTTTCATAATTTTCTATAAACTGCTAAGGTTATCTCCATCGTTTTTACTTATGGTGAAATAAACTTCAAGACTGCAAAAATCATTAACTTTCCTAACGCAATGTTTTGTACAAGAAACATAACCACTAAATCCCAGCCAGATACCTGGATCGATTAAAACTAGAAAATATTCAGCAGTACCTAAAATATCTACCACTAGGATACTGTCCATGGAAGACTACAGATAGTATTTAGGACCGGTAATGGTATTCAATTCTATAATTATTCAACAGGTTTCAGAGGTAAAAACAAACAAAGTAATATTTTTACCAAGACAATCTTTCATTGAAACTTCTTCAGTTATTGACCTCTACCCCCAAAAATGCAGTGGGAAGGCATCTGGCTGGCTCACTAGGTAGAGCATGCAACTCTTAATCTTAGGGTCATGAGTTTGAGCCCCATGTTGCATGTACAATCTACTTAAAAAAAAAAATAGGGGTGCCTGGGTGGCTCAGTCGTTAAATTTCCTCAAAATGATGACTACAAACAGAAAAGTTAAAATTCATCATCTAAAATGTTACACATTTTGTCATAACAGGGTGCCTAAAATAAATGGAAAGGATCGGGGCACCTGGGTGGCTCAGTGGGTTAAAGCCTCTGCTTTCGGCCCAGGTCATGATCTCAGGGTCCTGGGATTGAGCCCCGCATCAGGCTCTCTGCTCAGCGGGGAGCCTGTTTTCCCCTCTCTCTCTGCCTGCCTCTCTGCCTACTTACGATCTCTCTGTCAAATAAATAAAATCTTTAAAAATAAAATAAAATAAAATAAAAATAAATGGAAAGGATCTAATAGCTCAATCAGCTGACTTTATCCTGAACAAGTTTGTTGCATTAAAATTAATTTAGGTCATCATATAATACTATATTCTGACAATCTTCTAGGCTGCCTAAATCTTTCTACCTCTGAAATTGATGGCATTTAATACCTCCATGTTGTACCTATAATCACTAAGTAGTAAAAGCTAAAGAATCTATTTCTCAAGAGAGGAAATATTCATCTCTAAATTTTCAGTGTACATTTACTATAATCGGTTTGGATTGCAAACACAGAACTTGTGTCTTAAATTTCTTTCAACATACTACCATTTCTTCTAATTATGTCTACTTAGTAGCTTCTACAGAAGACGTGTTTAAGGTAATTCACTGACCCTATTAATTTGTCTTCTGAAGGATACCAAAGAAATTACCTTGATGTGTTTATTACCAAAGTGGGGCATTTGCCTGACACATTTTACAAAGCAGAACTTTTTTTTAACATAAGAACAGCTTATAACTGGGAAAAACAAGCTATCTCTGTTATCTCTGCTCGAGATTAAAGAATTATTAAGTAGAATCTAATAGAGATCTGACTGATCTTAATACTCCATGTTCTTTCAAACCACACCATCTACTGTAAAACTTATAATTTATTTTTTTTAAAGATCTTATTATTTGAGAGAGAGAGAGAGCACAAGTGGGGGAGCGGTAGGCAGAGAGAGAAGCAGGCCCTCCCCACCCCAAGCAAGGAGCCTCATGTGGGAATTGATCCCAGGACCCTGATCATGACCTGAGCCACCCAGGCACCCAAATTTAATCTGATTATTAATGTTTCCCAAATTCCACTATTCACAATATTTAAATTCCAGAAAAACGTTTAGTTTTCAGAGATTTAGACAAAAACTATAATGGGATTTTTAGGTCCATGCGCTAACCTTCATTCTAAAAAATAAAAATTCCCAGCCTCAAGGGAAAAAAATCCGGGCACCTGGGTGGTTCAGTCGGTTAAGTGTCTGCCTTTGGCTCAGGTCATGATCCTGGAGTCCTGGAATCAAGCCCAAAGTCGGGCTCTCTGCCCAGGAGGGAGCCTGTTTCTTTCTTTGGCCTTCTCCCCTGCCTGTGCTCTCTCTCTCTCTGCCTGAAATAAATCGATAAAATCCTTAAAAAAGAGAGAGAGAGAGAGAGAGAGAAATCCTTAATTCTAAAATAGAGAGTTTGGGGGGTGGGAGGGATGGGGTGGCTGGGTGATGGACATTGGGGAGGGTATGTGCTATGGTGGTGCTGTGAATTGTGTAAGACTGATAAATCATAGACCTGTACCCCTGAAACAAATAATGCATTATATGCTAATAAAAAATAAAATAAGTAAAATAATAATTAAATAATTTAAAAAATAAAAAAGAGAGTTTCATTATCTCCAAAGTATTACCACACAAAATACTTATTAACAAAGTAAAGCGTCGTACACACCAAGTGATCAAAGTTAACACTAGTCGGGGACAAACAGACCTCACCCAACAAAATGTACTGAGAACACTGTGATATTCCTGTCTAAATACACTGGACAAACCCAAGCTGAGGGACATTCTGTAAAATGACTACATCTTCAAAAAGGTCAGGGGTACCGATTTCAAAAGCTAAGGAACTTCATAAAGTGAGGTGTATTAGAGAGTCAAGACAACTGAGTGAAAACGGGATCCCTGGATTAGACAGGCTTTTGCTATAAAGAGACATCTGGCAGGGTGCCTGGATGGCTCAGTTGGTTAAGAGGCTGCCTTGGTACAGGTTGTGATCTTTGGGGTCCTGGGATCGAGCCCCACATCGGGCTCCCTGCTGGGTGGGGAGTCTGCTTCTCCCTCTCCTCTCTCTCCTTCTGCCCCCCCTTCTCATGCTCTATCGCTCTCAAATAAATAAAATCTTAAAAAAATAAAATAAAATAAAGGGACATCTGGCAAAACCTGAATGGGGTTTTTGTGTAAAGAGTATATGGGAAATTTTTGTTTCCTGTTCTTGTAACTATTTTGTCGGTTTAAGAGCATCCCAAATAATTTTTAAAGCACTAAGTATATATGTGCTAATAAGCTAATCAAAATTTTTCTACTTTTGCCTTATCTCATGGGTGCTTAAGTCTTGCTGCTTTTGCCGTCAAAGGTAGGCAGAATGTTAGAACCGAAAGGCAAAGGACGATAAATAGTAAATTACTGATTACGATATGTCTCTATTAGCTAAATAAAACTGGAAATGGGCAATTTTTCTTTCTTTTTGCATTTGAAGGAGGGAGTGACTAGAAACTCATGAAGGTAAATAAGCCCAGAAGTGAAAGCACACATACTAAACTTAAAAGGTTATCAAACTTCTCTACGGACTGCACACAACTGGTAAACTAGGGGCTTTTAATTTGGCCAGTATTTGTTACTGACCATCTAGACAAGCGGGGGCGGTGTGTGGATCCTGTCACCCCAGCACCAACACAGTGCTTGGCACATAGTAAGTACTCTCAACACATGTGCTGAATTCAACAACGAATTAAACTCCTGGCTGATGTTTTCTCCCAATACTAGAACTTAGTTGCAATGAAGGCTATCGAATATGATATTGCTGGCTAAAATGCCTATATCAGAAAGTGTAATCAATAATTTGATCCCGGGGGGCACCTGGGTGGCTCAGTCACTAAGCGTCTGCCTTAGGCTCAGGTCATGAGGGTCCTGGGATCGAGCCCCGCATCGGGCTCCCTGCTTAGTGGGAAGCCTGCTTCTCCCTCTCCCACTCCCCCTGCTTGTGTTCCCTCTCTCGGTATATCTCTCTATGTCAAATAGATAAGTAAAATATTTAATAATAACAATAATAATTCGATCCCAGGTAAGTTCACATGATTTTCAACCTTATAGCTATCCTGCTTTTTAACAGTTAAGTAAAATTACTAGTTTATCATTAGTATCAGTACCTATTCTTTAAACATTAATATCAGAACTGGAAATTAGTTCTGATGTTGTAATGTTCTGAATGTGGTAATTAAGAGCATGGGCTCTGAATCCGACTGCTTAGGTTGATGGCGCCTGCCTACTTTGGGACACAGGATTGCTTTGAAGATTAAAAGTGCCCTAATGCTTTTATAAAAAGCACCCAAGGGAAAAGAAAAAAAAAAGCACCCAAGAAATGTTACTAGTTACTGGTATTCTTGCCCAACTCTTAAGGCACCCCAAGTTTAGACACATCCTCCAACAGAGGGCTTGCTTTTTTTTTTTTCCTTAAGATTTTATTTTTTTAAGTAATCTCTACACCCAATGTGAAGCTCGACTTTACAACCCCAAGATCAAGAGTCGCATGCTCCACAATCTAAGCCAACCAGGCGCCCTGAGCTTGCTACTTTTAAATTAACGGTATGTAATCGCGGGGCTGGTTTAATATTAGTCCTCCTAACGGATCAAATCTGTCCCTGTGGTGTCCTCTTCCTGGAAGATCCTTCTACAAAATAGCCCTTTCAATGCACAGTGCTCCTCCATGGGCTCATCTCTAAACTCAGCATCCCCAGTCTGTCCTGGGCTTTCCTTATAACATCCTTTACCTTTACTACACCATCCTCAAAGTATTCAAGTTTGCCCATGCAAGGTCTCAGAATTGGACATAACATCTCAGATAAGATCAGTTCACCAGACATTACACGTGCACCTGTAACTCCCAGAATTCCCTTATTCCTTGCCTATTATCACGGAGGGATATTTTAATTCACACTTCTAAGAATTTAACTCTACAGGCTTAATAGCTATTTTCCAAAGGGAAGAAAATCAGGTTAATGCTTCATTCAGAGGTTCCATTTCACAATCATTTCATAACAGAATATAAAGCATCACAATTTATATTAATATAGTAACATATATTTAACATATATACTTCAGCAGACAAGAGAAACAGAGCCACCAAAGAACCCAGTTTAGTTCGTTTAAATTTCATTAATTTTTAGAAATTCTGTGTAATGGCAAATGCTTAGAAATAAAATTAGAAACCCCTAAGGTGAACCTTTCCTCAAGATGGATATTTAAGTTGAGGCTTTTAAGTTTTGATGGCTGGCTCTGCTTACATTTTAAGATACTTAATTCCTCATTTCTACCTACTGCAATAAAGCTGGTAATCATGTCAGTAAAACCCAAGCGCTCTCAAGAAAAAACAAAATACATTTGAAAGGTTAAGATTTGAAATGATCTGCAGCGGTTATATTTATGCTTAAAACTTTACACCCTTCTCCACCATATTTTTAAAAACATGTTGAGATATCTAACAAAAATGGCTAAATTTTCTTTTTTAAAAAAGCCAGGTGAAAGGAAGAATTACAAAATAATAAAATGAAGACAGGGAAAGAGGATCTGACCAACTGATGATCACAAGTTCAGTCCTGAGCCTCACAAGTAGCCAAAGCAATGTCCTTGAAAAACAAACCAAAAAAACACCTTATCAGCTACTCAGGAAGATCGGCAACTTTTCTTGGCACTACAGTTTAAGAGAAAATGTTTCCAAATGCACAGATTATCCTTTTAAATTGACAGTCCAGATCTTGCTCTACCAATACAGCAAGAATGTATCCCTCTGACCTTATTACAAATTTAAAAATTATTTAGGACTGGGAAAGCTGGATCACTTGTTCTTTTTCTAACTCTGTATGAATGGGAAGAGGAAATAAAAATCAAGTAACTATGATCTACAAAGTCCCATCTTTATTTTTTCTTAATGCACTGTTCATAGACAGCGGGAAAGGGGGCAAAGCTATCGTGAATGCCAATTTCGGAGTCAGACCAAAGTTCTGAATTCAAGTTCTAGCTCCAGTACTAGATATGACTGACCTTGGGACTCTTGAACCCCAAACTTACTACTCTAGAAAATGACAATAATATGTGTACTTACCTCACAAAATTATCAGAATGTAAGTTAAGTACCTGCTGGTGTTTCACAAGAGCTTTCAGTAAATTAACTGTTTAAAAATTTAAATTTCAGGGGCGCCTGGGTGGCTCAGTGGGTTAAGCCTCTGCCTTCGGCTCAGGTCATGATCTCAGGGTCCTGGGATCGAGCCCCACATCAGGCTCTCTGCTCAGCAGGGAGCCTGCTTCCCCCTCTCTCTGCCTGCCTCTCTGCCTACTTGTGATCTCTTTCTCTCTGTCAAATAAATAAATAAAATCTTAAAAAAAAAAAAATTTAAATTTCACTCAAATAGTTACTTTTAAAACACATATGTACCTTTTTATTTGCATATAAACTCTCCAAATCCAAGTCTGATAAAATGAAAATTTTCCCAACTAGTTGCTTTAATTACCACTAAATAAAATAACCCGTTGTCTGATGAGGCAGGAAAACTAATGAGAAAAGTGTCAAAATAAATCGCTGCTTTTTTCCCCATTTATTTTCCCCAACTTTATTGAGATATAATTGACATATAAAATTGTGTATGTTTAAGGTATACAAGAAATCACTGCTTTGAAATGCTTTTAAAGCATGCACGTGGGAGTGCCTATATGGCTCAGTCGACTAAGGATCTGACGTCGGCTCTGGTCATGATCTCAGGGTCCTGGGATTGAGCCCTGCATCAGGCTCCCTGCTCAGCAGTGTCTGCTTATCTCCCTCACCCCTGTGCATTTTCTCTCTCTCGAATAAATAAAAAATCTTAAAAAAAATAAACCATGCATGTGTTTACATCAAATGTGGTCCTCAAAAATTATTTTAAATTTAATTTTAAAGTCACCTTACTCCAAATATCTAAAACAAAGAATCGAAACTGAATATACACACTCAACCAAAGAGTCTTTACCCTAAAGCTCTCAACAATATAATCTGCCCAGACCAGTATCTTTCAAGAAATAGGTTGTGTGTGTCCTGAGGCTTCACAGAAGAGCTAACACACCCAGGCGGCCCTCAATATGTTGGGTAAGTGAATGAGTAAGTACTGCTCCAAAAGCAATAAGAGACGCCTTCTTCTCCAAAGCTTAAATATAGAAGATGAATAGTGAATAGCTCAGCCACTCATTTTGCTAGTATAAGAAAACTGTTCTGGGGACGCCTGGGTGGCTTAGTTGGTTGAGCATCTGCCTTCGGCTCAGGTCATGATCTCAGGGTCCTGGGACTGAGCCCCAAGTCAGGCTTCCTGCTCAGATGGGAGCCTGCTTCTCCCTCTCCCTCTGCCCCTTCCTCCTGCTTGCTTGTGCTCACGCGCTCTCTCTCTCTCAAATAAATAAATCTTAAAACAAAACAAAACAAAAAAAACTATTAAAAAAAAGCTGGGTTCTTAAATACCACTGTTAAAAAAGTTCTTCCGGGGCGCCTGGGTGGCTCAGTCATGAAGCATCTGTCTTCGGCTCAGGTCATGATCCCAGGGTCCTGGGATCGAGCCCTGCATCGGGCTCTCTGCTCAGCGGGGGGCCTGCTTCTCCCTCCCTGTCTGCCCCTCTCCCCCACTCATGCTCTCTCATTCACGCTCTATCAAATAAATAAATAAAGTCTTTTAAAAAATTAAACTAAAAAGGAAGGACATTCTGACACATCCTATAACATGGATGAACCTTGAAGACACTACGCTAAGTGAAGCAAACCAGTCAGGGAAGGACAAATACGATACTCATGAGGTCCCTGAAATCATCAAATAATAGGTAGAAGGTAGAACAGTGGGTGCAAGGGGCTGGGGTAAGGGGAAACCTGGATTGTTGTTTAACAGGCAGTTTCAGGTTAGGAAGATGAAAAAATCCCAGGGGTGCCTGGGTGGCTCAGGTCATGATCTCAGGATTGTGGGATGGAGCCCTGCATCCGGCTCTACACTCGCAGGGAGTCTGCTTGTCCCTCTCCCTCCACTCCTTCCTGCTCTCTCTTTCTCTCAAATAAAGCTTAAAAAAAAAAAAAAAAAAAGGAAGGAAGGAAAGAAGAAAAGAAGAAGTCCTGTGAGATGTGATGGTTCCAACAACATATGTCATTGTACCTAATGCCCCTGAACTATGCACTTAAAAATGATTACAATGGGCGCCTGGCTCCTTCAGTCAATAATGCACGTGACTCTTGATCTCACAGTCATGAGTTTGAGCCCCATGTTGGGCATGGAGCCTACTTAAAACAAAACAAAACAAAAACCTTTAAAAATATAAAAATGATTAAAATGGGGGTGCCTGGGTGGCTCAGTGGTTAAGCATCTGCCTTCGGCTCAGGTCATGATCCCAGAGTCCAGAGATCGAGCCCCGCATCGGGCTCCCTGCTCAGCAGGAAGCCTGCTTCTCCCTCTCCCACTCCCCCTGCTTGTGTTCCCTCTCTCACTGTGTCTTTCTGTCAAATAAATAAATAAAATCTTAAAAAAAAAATGGTTAAAATGATTACTGATATGATTTCTCTTTAGTATCTTTATTATTGTATTATGTAACTATCACAATAAACAATACACTAAAAATAAGTAAGCTATAAGTGAAAAATGGTCAAGTTCTGTGGTATGTATATTTTACAACTTTTTTTTTTTAATCACTATGAGGAACCACTTGAAAGAAAGAGGTGTTCATGGTGGAAATGGCAGACACAAATTTATTCTTTACAAAGGGGACAAATGCATTTTACATGGGTTTTCTACACTTTAGAGAGTTTTGTTCAGATCTATCCAAATTCTTCTGCTCCAAAAAAAGCATTAAAAAGAAAAACAATGATCCAGCAATTCCACTCCTGAGCATACACACAAAAGATTTGAAAATAGGCTTCAAAACACACTGGTGAACCAATGTCCATAGCTGCATATCCATAGCAGCCAAAAGGCAGAAGCAATCTAAATGTCCATTAACAGATGAAATTACAAATAAAACGCTGTATACTATATAATGGAACGTTATTCAGCCATAAAGAGAAATGAAGTTCTGACACAGGCTACAACACAGATGAACCTTGAAAACAATATGCTAAGTGAAATAAACCAGACACAAAATGACGAACACTGTATGATTCCACTTTAAAAGAGGTATCTAAAACAGGCAAGGGGCCCTTGGCTGGCTCAGTCAATAGAACTTGTGACTCTTAACTCAGGGTTGTGAGTTCAAGCCCCATGTTAGGCACAGAGCCTACCTAAAAATAAATGAATAAATAAACAACTAAGTAAGTAAAAATAATAAAATAGGCAAATTCAGAGACAGAAATTGTATTAGAGGTTACCAGAGACTGGGGGAGAGGAGAAATGGTGAGTTATTGCTTAATGGGTACAGAGTTTCTATTTAGGGTGAAAAAAAAAAAGACTTTAGAAATAGTGGTGATGATTGTACAACATTTTGAATGTAATTAATGTCACTGAATAAAAAGTGCTAAAAAAAAAAAGTTTAAATACGCTTAAAGTGGGCGCCTGGGTGGCTCAGTCGTTAAGCGTCTGCCTTCAGCTCAGGTTATGATCTCAGGGTCCTGGGAACGAGTCCAACATCAGGTCTCTGCTCGGCTGGAAGCCTGCTTCTCCCTCTCCCACTCCCCCTGCTTGTGTTCCCTCTCTCGCTGTGTCTCTCTCTGTCAAATAAATAAAATTTAAAAAGTTTTTTTAAAAAATAAATAAATACGCTTAAAGTGACACAAAGGAAGAGAAAGAACAGGAGGAAGAAGTGAAGCTAATGGATTTCCTGATAACTGTTCAGCCAATTTTCAAACTCATTCCAGAACTAGGGTCAATTTCTATTTCCTCACTTATAAAGTGGGCATAATACATGCTGTCATCCTTCTTTGTCAAATTACCGATGAAATAATGTAACTGAAGTGTCTGGCGCCTGGCCACAAATAAGACAGCTAAGTTTTTCTTACCTCCTTCAATTATTCTGTAAAAGCCAAGAAATTACGACTACCTTTCAACTCCTTTACTACTTTCTATCTCAAATACATCAATATCACCAGTAGGGAAGGACATTACTACCTCTAAAACTTGTGAGGGCTGAAGACAGAAAATAGGCGCAGTGAACTTATGTGCTGAGTAAACAGTTCCAGAAGGTTATGTTTCAATTATAAATTCACTATTCACAAGGTAGGCCTGTTTCATCTCCATTACACAAATTTATAGATTGTAAGCTCGTTTGAAGCAGATATCCTAAATAAAACCAAACTCTTCACTACTCTGTTTGTAAAATTATACTATAATATAATCTCATACATGAACTTTAAGGGGGGAAAAAAACAATTATTTCCTTTGCCCTTCTACAAAAAAAAAAAAAAAAAAATTTAACAGTTGCAAGGAAAAACTCACAAGAAGTCCTTGCCTTTCCAGAACTTATATTCTTCAGTTTGGGGAGATTAACCTTCTAGTCAGTATTACTGGGACAGTTTCTATTTCCTTAGAAAATTCAATTTCTCAAAAGTATTCAACAAGTGTTTTTATGGCTAACATTTACTGAGGAGAATTACTTCTCAACTCTTCAGAAAATTTTTTTCGCTTAGACATACATAAAAATCACTTGATCAGCATCTGTTTAAGCCAGTGGTCAAAACAATTTCATGTGAATTATACCACAACAGTTACGAAGAGAACTGCAAATGCATGCTTTCAATGAAGAAACCGTGGCAGAATCGAATCAGGTGGAATGCAATGCCT
Organism: Potos flavus; assembly: GCA_028534135.1. Lineage (NCBI taxonomy): Eukaryota > Metazoa > Chordata > Mammalia > Carnivora > Procyonidae > Potos > Potos flavus. The sequence goes on along the minus strand of CM052890.1, from coordinate 8,342,853 downwards.
AAGCCAGCCAACAGTAATAACTGGAAAGGTTAAGTGTTCAGTAATTTCTCAGTGTCTTATTTATGGCTCCTTTAATAATACCTGGGGAAAGGGTCCTTGTCCTTTATGCTTTGTTTTGGAACACATGAGCCATCTATGGATCATCAAAAATGAGAGAACAGGGACGCCTGGGTGGCTCAGTGGGTTAAGCCTCTGCCTTTGGTTCAGGTCATGATCTCAGGGTCCTGGGATCAAGCCCCGCATTGGGCTCTCTGCTCACCGACGAGCCTGCTTCCTCCTCTCTCTATCTGCCTCCCTGCCTACTTGTGATCTCTCTGTCGAATAAATAAATAAAATCTTAAAAAAAAAAAAAAAGTCTCTTCATTGTTAAAAAAAAGACAGAACATTCCTCCTACCTAATTTTACTTTCTTCAGAAAGAAATCCATTACAATAAACTAAATACTTTCTCAAGACTTGTGCCCCAAGAAAAAGAACCTCAGAAACCTACAAATTTAATGACAGTCTTTGTAGTCATTCTTTTTTTTTTTTTTTTTTAAGATTTTTTACTTATTTGACAGAGAGAGAGAGAGAGCTGAAGGCAGAGGCTTTAACCCACTGAGCCACCCAGGCACCCCTTTGTAGTCATTCTTAATAGTAAACCAAATCGGGGGCACCTGGCTGCTCAGTCAGTGTGCAGCATGAGACTCCTAATCTCAGGGTCCTGAGCTCAAGTTCCCGTAGGGCATAGAACCTATATTAAAACAAATAAATAAATAAGTAAATAAACCAAACCACTGGAAGTGCCTGGGGCTGGGGAGGGGGGGGATTCAGGGCTGCAGGAGATGAGCACCTCCCCCATCTCAGTGTCAAGCTCAGACCCTATCAGGCCTTTCGGATTTCCAGACTAGACTCGGTGGTGCGTTGAGATGCTTCAGCCATCTGTGGGAGGAGATAATAAATGCCAGTGCTGTAAATAAATTAAAAAATGATTGAGAGTGAAAAAAAAAAAAAAAAGCCAAGATTATTTAGGTTTCTAATTTTATCCTGTACTAATTTTATCCTTTACTTAAATTCATGGCTCCTTTTAAAACCTGAGACGAAAATCTAGAATAAATTTCCCACACTCATCACTGAATTTTTGCACCGTGGTGAACGGCTCTCGAAGTGCCAGCGTTGCAGCGAGCGGCAGCACCGCCTGCGAACTAGTTAGAAATGCAAATGACCGGGCGCCACCCTAGACCTGCAGAATCCCAGTGTCTCGGGTGGGGCCCGGCAATTGCCCTCCAGGGGTTGCTGATGCTCCGGAGTTTGAAAGCCACTGGTTTAGGGGTTAAGAGTCAGACCGGCTAGGATCAAATCCTGGAGTCAAGGTTGACTTGCTGAGTAAACAAGAGTAAATTACTCGGGGTGCCTGGGTGGCTCAGTCATTAAGCATCTGCCTTCAGCTCAGGTCATGATCCCAGGGTACTGGGATCGGGCTCCCCGCTCAGCGGGAAGCCTGCTCCTATACCTCTCCCACTCCCCCTGCTTGTGTTCCCTCTCTCGCTGTCTCTCTCCATCAAATAAATAAATAAAATATTAAAAAAAAAAAAGTAAATTACGCATCTTCTCTAGACTTGTTCCTCATCTACACAAGGGAATCACGGGGTTGTTTTGAAGATTAAATAAGAAAATACACGTTAAGGGCTTAGGAAGGATGCCGGGCACCTGTTAGCTGTTGTTACTACTACATGCAAGGCCCTCTGACGGTTTGTACACTGGGAGGGGAGACAAAGGCAGAAAAGGCTTAATCCCTACCCCTCCTACCCACTGACTAGGCAGACACGAGTACACCCGGCAGAACCAAACACACTCACAGGGGAAATAAAGATACCCTCCTAGAAGGGGCACACAAGTTGATTGGGGCACCTTACGAAGAAACAACAAATTCTGACCGAACAATGCAAGAGACGGCTTTGAATGATTGCATATGAGCAAGAAAAGAGTTCCAAAGCCTGAAGAGAAGAAAAAGTTCTCCCAGACGAAAGGTGTGAGCCAAGGTCCAAAGGAGGCAAACGGAAAGCGCCAGGCAGTACAACTCTGGGGCTGAAGAATTGACAAAACAAATATACAGACGTAGTAGTGAATAAAATGTCATTCCCAGTCGTAGGCCTCAGCCTCGGGAAAAGGCTCGGCCTCCTCAGGGAACTCCGAGGCACCCTCATTTGCAAACTAACTTCCCCTTCGGATTCCTGATCGCCCAAAGACTACTTTTCTGCACTCGGGCCCATCCAGCCATTGTCTGCAGCGAAGTTGAATGCAAAGAAGTAAGAAGTCTGCACGGAGTCCCGCATCAGCAGGAGCGAGTACCGCTCGAACCGAACTAGACATCTGAATATTCTCAGCCAATTACCGCAAAACCACATTACAAAGAAAAAAAAAAAAAACTTTCTTTATTGAAGGGCAAAACTTGGGATAAAGTGGACAGGGGAGAGGGAGGAGGGAAAAGAGGACAGTCCTTTTATCTTGTTCCTCCCCGAAATCCCGTCTGGGTGCTGGCGGAATCCAGACGGCTTCTTTTCAGGACCTGAAGGCTGAGGTTTTCCTTCCGGTCATTGTGTTTATTTCCCCCAAAGAACAGGCCCCGCGGGGAGGGCGCGCCGGCCGGGCCCGGGACAAAGCCCACTCCGGGCTCCACCTGGGCGCGGGCAGGGGCGGGGAGGAGCAGGGGCGGGGAGGGGCGGCGCTCCCGGGCCCGCCTGCCCGCCGGCCGCAGTTACCAGGCAGCGCGGCAGCGCCGCCCCAGCCGCCCGCGGGCCAATCCGGCGCGTCTGCTGCCCGGGCGCACGAGCCCCGGAGACACCAGGCCGAGCGCGACCCCACGGCTCGGGCCTGGCACCGCGCGCGCACCCGCACCGCCTGAGCCGGCCAATCAGCGGCCGGGCATGCGCAGCCCGCAGGCTCGCTCGCGCGCGGGCCTCACGCGTGAGGCCCCCCCACGCAGAGCCGGCGCGCGCGCCCCTCCCCCACGCGCACCCAGGCGCGCGCGTGCAACTGTCGTCCCCCGCGACCGCGTCTGCTCCTGCCCCACCCCCAACGCCGGCGGTCCGGGGTGGGGGGGGGGGAGGGTGCCGGCTACCCCAACGCGGCCGCCGACGATCCCCAGACCCGTCGGTGCAGGCCCCGGAGGGGGCGCGTCTCAAATAAAGGCCCTGCTCGTGATGGCAACCGGGGCGGGGGACGGGGGATGAGGCGACAGGGACTCACCCGAGTGCAGCCGCCTCCAGGCAGCGCCGGGGCTGGGGGAGCCGAAGGGAAGCGAGTGTGGGCCGCGCGGGAGCTGCGGCCGCGGCGGAGCAGCTTCGGGCTGAGGCGAGCGGGCGAGCGGGCAGGAGGTGAGAGGGCGAGGGGCCCGGGCGTCTCGGCCGAGCTCCTGTCACCGCCGCATGGCCGCCCCGGCAGGGCCTTGCTCAGCGCCTAGATCCGATCACAGGGGACCGAGGGAGAGGCTGGGATAACCGCGGCAGGCGGGCGGCCTCAGCTAGAGAGCGCGTGCGGGGAAGCGGGGGGGCGATCGGTGGCCCCTTTTCTCTGCTCTCCGAGCTTCTCTCTCACCCTCCTCCTCCTCCTCCTTTTTTTTTTTTTTTTGTTCCTCGAAGGCGCGCGGCGCGTGCGCACCCGCAGCGCCGCCCAGCGGGAGTTGTAGTTTCTGATTCGTCCCCACCAACGCGACGGCGGGGGCGGTGGACTACGACTCCCGGGAAGCCTCGCGCGGGCGAGCCCCGAACCCGAGGACGCGGCGAGCGCAGCGCCCGGCCCTCTCCGGCAAGGACTGTCAATGGAGGCGCGGGTGGTGGGAGCAAGAACATGGCTGCACCTGGGGCCTGCGCGGCCGCCCGGGTGGGGGAGGGGAGCCGGGGCGCGAGGCGCCTATCTAGGCCGGGGGTAACCCCCGCTCGCTCAGTGCAGCGATGCAGCCGGCCTCAGCAACCGTCCAGGGCTTGCACTCACTCTTGCACCCGAGATTCCCTGCCGATTGCGAGGCCAGAACACGGTAAAGGCCGGGGAGCCCCAGGCCGGCCTGCCCCTCTTCGTGCTCCGCCAAGAGACCTCCTCCGCCCTGCACCACCCTCCGGGACACAAAGAACTCCTGTTAGTTTTGAAAGCTTGCCTCCAAAGCGGCCGAAAGAGGCTGTTGCCCCAACTTTGGACAGGCGACGGGAGGGAACGCTCCTGGTTTTTTTTTTACCCACTCACACCCTCCAGGCTCTCCATACGCTCCCTCGCTCAACGTTTTAGAAGCAAAGTTGAGAGAAAGCCTCGGAGTGAGAGCAGAAAACCTGCTTTGTAGCCCGTTTGTTTTGTTCTGTCAACCGCGGAGAAATTTGACCGAAACCTCTCCCCCCCACACACACACACCCCCCAATTATTCTTTCGCTTTTCAACTTGAGCTCTCGAATTTCGAAAATGATGAGACATGGCTCTTCACCTAAGTGAAACTCAGAAGTTTACAAAACTCGAGCCCAGAGGTCGTAGGTGGTTCTGCAAAGCACAAGATCGAATGATTTCGCGATTCTTCTCCCCAGCGGAGATGGGGGCCACGCCGGCCGTCCTCTCCCCACCCCCTCCTCCTCGGTAGGTGGCGACCACGGCGCTTTTTTCCAGCCTTTGTCGCTGGAAAGAAAACTTTCCGAGCAGCCAGTCTTTTGATGTAGGTCCAAGACCTTCCCTTTGAATCTTCGTTCACGGATTGGCGTTCCCCATCTTTCTTCCATGGACCGCACCCATGAAGCGCCTCTAGAATTTCCAAGTTGGTGTTCCTTAAATTAGATGGAGACTTTAAAGATCCCTGCGGAAGCAGCCTGATTGCAGAAGATCTCCACATTTTTACGATTTCCCCTACAATCTTTCACAGGCATTTTGTCCCCGCCTAATTCGATTGTGACTCTCCTTTGTCGAGTCTCTCGAAAGCGTTCATTTCATTTTCACAAGAACAGTTTTCTTTTTGCACTCGTATTTCATTAACATATTGGAACATTTAATTAAAGTCCGTATTCCCAGTAGCACGTACAACCGACACATATTCAAGGAACAAACCTAACTTTTGGGAAGTCTACCATTGAGCTGATAGGAGCAGCCAGCCTTCCTAGGGCAAACATTCAGCTGCTGTGGGCATCGGTGAGTATGTTTTATGAAAGGACTGGCGTCCTGGGTGGTTTCTCAAGGACACTAGAAGGTTGAGGACAGCGAAGGGATTCACTGGGTGTACTGGTATGCAGTCGCATTTGGAGAGTGTTAGAAAGTGAACTGGAAAGGCAGAAGTTCATTTAGTCAAGATTACACTTGTCATCATTAAAAGCTTGTTCGCCCCTGGCGTCTATGAATTTAACACTCCAGTGTGGAATTTTGCTGCTGCTTCGTGAGAAACTCGCAACTTCTTTGGAGTTAAAGCAGTTCCTAAAACTATTAAATCCTAAAGCAGTTCCTCAAGCTTTAGCTGGCTTTGAATTGCCTTTAGATGGAAAAGCTGGCCCATTTGAGACAATGATGGGTGTATGCAATGCTGTGTGGTTCCAACTCTTTTTTTTTCCGCATACTGCTGTTGGGGGCTGTAACCCTCAAATTTATGCCTTATAGACACAAATACACTTTTACAGTCTTCCCTAAGGCCTGGCTCACCACCTTGGCAATTACTGGTACACTTAACTGCTTTTGGTTAACCAATTCGTCCCTCAACTCACTGATCGGTGCTGTGTTAATTGTGATCGTAGGGATGAGCCACTTTGAATACCATCTTAGCAGGGCAGAGTTGTTTTTCCAACATAGGATCAAATTGCCGTTTTTTGGGTTGAGCAACAAATGACTTGTGTTTAGGGGTGGAATCTTTTGTTAAATCGCACACAGTTTGCTGTGGTCAGAATCCCATTCAACAGAACGAGATGCATATGATAAGACTGATTTGCAGCTCTTGGATCGTGCTCGCTTAAGACCCAACTGCACAGAGGCTAACAGGTGGCAGAATCTTGCATGTTAATTTATTTTGAATTATTTCAAATATTTCTCTTTTTATTTATTTGTTTGAGAGAGAGAGAGAGCACAATCAGGAGGGGCAGGAGGGGGAGAGGGGATATCAAGCAGACTCCGTGCTGAGCACAGAGCCCAATGTGGGGCTTGATCCTAGTAACTGAAATCATGACTTGAGCCAAAACCAACAGTCAGATGCTTAACCGACTGTGCCATCCAGGCGCCCCCAAATATTTCTCTTTATAATGTTTAAACTGGCATATGCAGTCCTGTAGATGAGTGTCGGTATAGTATGACACCATTCTACTGTATACCTGGGAGACAAAAGCCAAGTCTAATGGGCTTTGGCCAGTCAAGAGATGGATTCTAGACCAACTGGTATGAATGCGTCTTCATATAGACTGAGTTCCCAGCCTTGCAGATTGCTTTTAAATACCAAGTGGTGTGGTGGTATTGCAATGTCTTCAACAGTCTTGAAAGTTAATCACATTCTCCTGGAATTTTTAATATTTGGTATCTGGAGTCTGCCTTCTCCCTTATCATAGGACCATTTATCATGGACCCACCCTAGTTAGGAATCCCTGAGTTCCCATGCTGACAGAACCTGCTCATATCACTAGGTCAAGGTTACTGTTGTTGAGAGATCATTTAGTGCTCTTTTTAAAGATGCTCTTTTGAATCCAAACTGAATAATTTAATCTCTCTGTGACTCTGTCATGTATTTTAAAATTGCCCAAAATCATAATTCTGAGCAAAAGTTGAGATGCTCTTGACATACCCATTTCCACAACACATCTGGTCTTCCTTTTTTTTAAAGATTTTATTTATTTATTTGACAGAGAGAGAGATCACGTGTAGGCAGAGAGGCAGGCAGAGAGGGGGAAGCAGGCTCCCTGCTGAACAGGGAGCCCGATGCAGGGCTCGATCCCAGGACCCTGAGATCATGACCTGAGCCGAAGGCAGAGGCTTAACCCACTGAGCCACCCAGGTGCCCTAAGATTTTCATTTTTAAGTAATCTCTACACCCAATGTGGGGCTTGAACTTACAGCCCTGAGATCAGAAGTCCCATGCTCTACCGACTGAGCCAGCCAGGTGCCCTACTCTTTCTTTTTTTAATATTTTATTTTATTTTATTTTTATTGAAGTATAGTTGACACACAATTTCCATTAGTTTCAGGAACACATCCAGGCTTTTGATGGAAACTAAACAGAGGTCTTTTCCCCCCATAATGGCACTTGATATAAGCCCAATATCTTCTGGGTCCAGTTTCTTGGGTTTTCCTTGCAGTAGACATAAGTACTGTATGTTGAGAGAATGGGCCATAAAATTACCTTACATCATTTGTAAGGTAGCAGTTTGATCTCTCATGTCAGCGTTCTCAATTAGGATTTGTACAACTCAGTCCAGATCACGGGGGTTGGGCCACAATGACATTGTTAGCTTTTGGATGGGTATCTGCACTCTAGCAAGATAAATCCTTTGTTATTACAAGGATGCTTTTTTAACCAATTATAAAGCACTGTTTTTGGACAGTTTTCCATTTGGATAATTTGAATATTTAGAAGGCTGGATAAGTGACCTTTTCCAGAACTCTTCCAAAAGTGGGGGGGGGACCTAAATCCCAGTTATAATTTATTCATAATAATTAATAATGTAGATGTGATATAAACAGACCTTCCAGCTCTTGCTGTGCCTTTCATGCAAGCATCTGCCCTATGCAATACACCTAATATTCATGAAAAACTCGTTGAAATAAACAGGATTTTTTGGAGGGGGTTGGTTAATAGGATTTAGATGAATATGGTTTTCTGTTTAGTGTTATGTTCAGATGGCTGTAATCTAATCGTGTAACTTAATTTTTAAAAAGTAAAATCTCTATAATATTTTCTCTGTCTCCCTCGGGGATTTGGGGGAATCAGATGATATGTAAATGAAAATACTTTAGAAACTCTAAGTTAAGTGTTCTATAAATATTACATGGTATAATTTAGCCTTCCAAACATTATTTTTAAATGTGAACAACATGTGCAGTTTCTTTTCTGACTGAAGAAATCTATTGCTCATTTTTTTTAAAGATTTTATCAATTTATTTGATAGAGATAGCGAGAGAGGGAACACAAGCAGGGGGAGTGAGAGAGGGAGAAGCCTTCCCCTGAGCAGGGAGCCCAATGCAGGGATCAGTCCCAGGACCCTGGGATCAGGACCCGAGCCAAAGGCAGATGCTTAACGACTGAGCCACCCAGGCGCCCCTCTATTGCTCATTTTTAAAATGCTTTATATTCTAATACCTGAAAAACTACAAGACTGCCTCTTTATCACCGGGTTAAGGTGGACCTGACTGATCAGATGATAGAAGTAATAAAATAATGACGAATATAAGCACCACATCCTTTTTTTTTTTTTTTAAGATTTTTATTTATTTATTTGACAGAGAGGAGAGAGATCACAAGTAGGCAGAGAGGCAGGCAGAGAGAGAGGGGGAAGCAGGCTCCCGGCAGAGCAGAGAGCCCCACACGGGGCTCACTCCCGGGACCCTGAGGGGCTCGATCCCAGGACCCTGAGGGACTCGATCCCAGAACCCTGAGATCATGACCTGAGCCAAAGGCAGAGGCTTTAACCCACTGAGCCACCCAGGCGCCCCAACAGCACATCCTTTCAGAATATGTATCTCTGTTAAAAATATTGTAGAGGACTCAGAAACCTGAGTGTAAAGGTGTCTCAAGGAAAGCTCTTTCCAAATAAAATGCATAACCTACAGCCTGACTTTCATAACACCAAGAGAAGGAAAGTCTCGTTTACATGCTGGAAATAAATCTCCCCATTCCTTCCTTTTTCTCTTTATGTTTCCAGTGCCCATTTAACGCCAATGGTCCAGATTCTTGAGTCTTTATCATTGCATTTTACAAGCCTTTCCTCTTTTTCTGGTGACTCCTAGCCACCCTTTTTTAACCTCCTTTCATGACCTTGTGTTTATAATGATAATTAAGGTAGATGCACCTGGGGACATTTTCAATCAAGAATAAAGGGAAGTTTTGAACAATGGATTAGGAAAAAAAAGAAGCTGGTGATAAGGAAACGGTTCAAATATGAAATTAGCCACCATGGCATGGTGGCTTTTTTGTCTTCCCAACTGTGGGAAAGTGTTAAATCACTCTTCCTTCCCCCTGCATCTGGGGAACAGGCTGGCCAGGCTCTGGGTTGTACCTGGGGTTTTAGACGAACTTCATTTATTCCAGCGAACTGTGTGTTCCCATCCCAAATGAATTCAGACTGGCCCTGAGATAATGGGGGAAGTGAGGGACACATAAGCAACTGGAAAGAATCTGAGTATCTATTAAATTCTGGAAAGCTTGTGAGACTTGTCTCTGCTGTCTAGCTAAGACTGAGTGTTCCTTTCTTCAATGCCATACTCTGTACTCCACTCTTAATTATCTCATTGCATGCTGACACAACCCCCACTGCTTAGGTACTTAGAACCTCCCCATTTGGAATGCCTGGGTGGCTCAGTTGGTTGAGTGACTACCTTTGGCTTGGGTCATGATCCTGGAATCCCGGGATCAAGTCCCACACTGGGCTCCTGGCGAGCCTGCTTCTCCCTCTGACCCTCCCCCCTCTCGTGTTCTCTCTCTCGTTCTCTCTCAAATAAATAAATCTTAATTTAAAAAAAAAACAAACCACAATCTTTAAAAAAAAAAAAAGAAAAGAAAAAAGAACCTCCCCATTTGCTAAAAAGACTCAGAAAGGTTAAGGTACTTAGCCAAGGATACACAGATAGTAAAATCTAGACTCTAATCTGAATCAGCCTGTATCCAAGCCTGAATTATTAACTACTGCTGTCTATTTGTAGGCTCCAGCCATCTCATCCAGGGAGATAGGATAAGTGAATCAAATACAAGGTATAGTCAGGTTGATGCCGTGAGATCATACCAGAAGGTCAGAGACGGAGACAGGAAATTTTGCATGGAGGAGGTAGCATTTGCAATGAATAGTAAAGGTGAATGTAATTTTTAAAAATAGAATAACATGAGTATTAGCCTTCTAATACCTAATAGCAAAACGATCACATCAAAGGATATGTGTGCCCAAAGTGATGATACACATTGCCAATTTGCCCTTAAGAAAGATAGCATGACTGGACATGACAGGGTATGAAAATGTCCATTTCTTCCACACTTGCCCAATTCCAGTGGAAAGGCGCATTCCTACCCCTCCCCCAGCCCCCTACAGTTCTGCTATGCATATTGATTATGAACCAAGTTGGGTGTCTTTTCATATTTTTATTTGCCATTTGCATGTATGTTTCTGCAAAGGATATTCCTGTTTGCATTTTCCCCATTAGGTCTTTTGCTTCCTCCCCCACCCTCTCTTATTCGCTTGTGTGAATGCTTTATAAAATGAAAGAAATTTGCGTTTCTCTCCTTAGGTGTGTTACAATATTTTCTCCGTTTGTCATTTGACCATGACATTTTTTTGTGCGTTGTTATGCTGAAGTTTTATGGTTGATGTAGTCGAACTTAAACGTTTCCCCCCCTTACGTGTTCAGTGTTAAAAATCAGCGGTGAGAAAAGCCTCCCCCACACCAAGATGTATACAGACATAGATATATGCACACGGATATACAGATATAGGCATGCATATGTACATATACATGTACACACGTTCTCCCCAAGCAAGATTTTTGCATTTCCACCTCCATCCATCTGCCTTGTTTGCTTGGGCTGCCCGGGCTTTCCATTTCACGGTGCCTCTAAGGCTCTCCCTCTGGGTGCGGGTCCGGGTCCCGGTTCTGCCCGCCCGCTTGCCAGGTGGGCCGCGGGGCATCCCTCCTGCAGGACCCGCGGGCTCATCACTTCCCCTGCAGCCCCGGCGGGCCACGGTTGTCCAGGCGGGCGGAAGTCCTGCCCCGCCTGCACCAGGACTCTGCCCTCCCCGCAGGTTCCCATCGCCCGCCAATGGGCCTCCTCCCAGCCTGGGAGCAGGCCGGTCCTGAGCATTCCTGGAAATGCCAGAAGCACGTGGCCGCTGGAGAGTTGGTGGAGCACCTGCATGGGGGTGAGGAGGTGGGAGGAAGGTCAGGGTCCCTCCTGAATGCAGCTGCATGCTCTGGGGCCGCTGCTAGCGAGAACCGAGAAATCCCAGGGCAGGTAGGGATTCCCATTGCCATAGAGTTTGCAGGCAGGACAGAAACAGCTTGGGACAAAAGCCCCATTTGGTCCGGCTGACATGTCTGTCCATCTTTAGAAACTGTGCCTACGTGCCCAGTATTCTGGTTTTATAGCTCAGTTGGCCGCTCTTGCTCAGCACGCACGAGTTAGCGTCCCCAGTCCTCATTCCCGGTCCCGCTGGCCAGACAGCATCATTGACCTAGATAGTTGAAAAGGTTTCCCTTTACCACGCTCTGTCGATGTAACTAATCCCAAAGAAAGACTCACTTAGGTGTGCATTTTGGTTCGGTTGTACATAAAATATATATAACATAAAATTTACTGTTTCAACCATTTCTAAGTAGTTCCATGATATTAAGCACCTCTGCAATGTTATGTAGTCATCACAGTGATCTGATTCCAGAACTTTGGCAGGATCCAATCAAAAATTCTACCATTAAGCGGTAACTCCCCATTTTCTTCTCCCTCCAGCGCCTCATAACTTCTGTTGTACTTTGTGCTTTTTCTAGATACGTCATAAAAAGAGGATCGCACAATATTTGCCCTTTTGTAACTGGCTGCTTTCATCTAACAAATTTTCAATGCTACTCCTTGTAGCATATGCAACAGAAATTTCTTTTTATGGCTACTATTCCATTGTATGTATATATCATATTTTGTGTATCCATTCATCCGATGGGAGGCATTTCCACCTTTTGTCTATTGTGAATAATGCTGCTATGAACATTCATGAACAAGTGTCTATTCGAGTTTTTGTTTCCACTTCTTTTTCTTTTCTTTTTTTAAAGATTTTATTTATTTATTTGACAGAGAGAGATCACAAGCAGGCAGAGAGGCAGGCAGAGGGAGAGGGGGAAGCAGAGAGCCCGATGCGGGGCTCGATCCCAGGACCCTGAGATCATGACCTGAGCCGAAGGCAGAGGCTTTAACCCACAGGCGCCCCGATAGGTTTAATTCTTATGAACACATAAAGTAGAGCAAAGGTACTGGTTTCCCAATTGCGTTGTTCGGGGTAGTACCATAAAGTAAGCACAATTCTATCTATTCTACCAATAAACTGGAAAGGAAGAGAAAGCCAGTCACACTTGGCTCCAAATCAAAGGTTATGCTTTGTTTTCAAGTCAAGTGAAATTATCTGCGAGCAATTTCCTTGCATATTGCAGACAGACATAGGAAATTAAAGATTTTTTTAAAAATCTGACGAGGAAAGTTGACTCCCTCAAAATCAAGCTTCAGAAAAGTAGATGGACAGAACTTCCAACAAATATTGGAGCATTGACTGCATTTCAGTCCTGTTCTAGGCACATCCCCAGAGCCGGTACATTTATACAGGGCTCACATTCAAGGCAAAAGGCAAGCAGTGACAGCAAAAACCTCGTTAATAAAATCAAAAGATTTTTATAATAAAATACAAAACATAGCTGTGACTATAAGCCCAACAAAAAGGCTATGAATCTGGGGCGCCTGGGTGGCTCAGTCGGTTAAGCGTCTGCCTTCGGCTCAGATTGTGATCTCAGGGTCCTGGGATCAAGTCCCATGTTGGGTTCCCTGCTCCGCTGAGAGTCTGCTTCTCCCTCTCCCCTTCCCCCTGCTCCTGTTCTCTCTCTCTCAAATAAATAAAATCTTTTAAAACAACGACAACGACTATGAATCCACTGGCTAAATTAATCCCCGAGGTCCATAGCTGGCCACCTTTGAGATGGGGTGTGCTGAAGGTCCGTCGGTTAGGTCCCTCCGAGGAGGTGGGGGAGGAGGGAGCACGTACTACACTTGTGGGTTCATGCTGCTGCAGGCTGCATAGGGGAGGAAGGGCCGCCCGAATCCCTTCATTCATTCACTCATGTCTCCATTTAGTGTACGCTTCCCACTCTCTGTGAGCTTCTCTCTACGAGCTCACGGAAAGCAGGGACTGAGCTCCACCCTCCATCCTACCCTCTGCCGCCTGCCTTTAAGGCCCTCAGCATCATCGCCTGAGGTCTCGAAGCCACATTTCCTCATTTGCAAGTTGGGGAGAATAACATCCATGGTATTGGGTTGTCGGAATGTATTTGGCGGACTCATTTAGGCGGGCCGTGTCGCGTAGCAGGCATTCAGGGAAGGTGCTAGGTGCTTTTGGGGGATGCAGAGGGAAATCGGACACCATGCCTGACCCCAAGGCGGTTACAGACTGTGGGGGGACAGAAGAGTAACAGGTTATAATACAGTGGGGCTAGCCTAGCCGTAGGGAGAGCCCCGAGACACCTCCATCGAGCTCTCAAGGATGCATCGAACCTCCCCAGCAAAAAGGTGGGGGGTATTGAAAGCAAGGAGAGGAGCAGGTCAAAGATAGGGAAGTGTCAAGGTACAGGGCTCACATGGGGAACGGGAAACAGCCCGTGCTGTCGGGGGGCTCAGGGCCAGTTGCAGAGCAGGCTGGAGAGAGACTCTGGTGTGCTCACAATGGGTCTTCTGTGCCACCTAAGTCGTTTGTGTTGGAGGCGTTGGTCAGGATGCCTGTCATTCCAGCTTCCCTTTCGGGCCAAATGGAGCCACCCACTCGGGCAAGCTGGGCTAAGCTGCTTTTAAAAAAGCAAAACAAAACAGAACAAAACAAAAAAACCCTTTATTGAAGTACTTTATTTACACAGAAGAAAACTGATTCCCTTTTCCGTGTTTCGTTCAATGTGTTTTTGACCCATGTGTTTACCCATGGAACCCCCGCCATAACCGAGATCCAGAACATTTCCATCACTGACAAAGTGCCCCTGCGCCCCCTTGCTTTGGTTAATCCCCTCTCCTCCTCCCCCAGCCCCTGCGATCTTTGCTCTGTTTACTCTCACTCGTTTGACTGTTCCAGAATTTCCTATCAAGGGACTCATCCAGCCCATACTTTCTACGTAAGGCTTATTTCCCTCGAGCAGCCTAATGCTTTGGCGTTGGAGTCACAGAATTGTACGGGTTAGTAATGCCTTCCTTTTCACTGCTGAGTGGTATTCCTTTGTATGGACGTGCCACGATTTCTCCAGCCTCGATTAACATCGGGATTGTCTCCCTGGTGGGGTTATTACTGATAAAATGCCTATGGACATTCTACGAGTCTGTGTGTGGACATGTTTTCACTTCTCTGGGGTAAATGGTGGCAAGTGGAATTGTCGGTGCTTAGGGTGGATGCGTGTTTAACTTTTAGGAAACCACCAGACTGTGAGAGAAGAGGAGGAAACGGAGGGAGGGAGGAAGGGAGGGAAAGAGGGAGAGAGAGGCCCTCGACCGACAGTCAGCCAGCTTCCCTTGGCTGGTGGGGGCTTATTGGGGGAAAGGGGGGGGCATGGCAGGTGTCACTCAGCCCCATACCCATATCTCTGTGCCACCATGGCCTCCCTGGCCTCCTAAGAAAGTCCCTTCTTCCCCCAACGTGCGGGATATCACATCAGACCCGAGGAGCCCCCATGAAAATGCCAGGGTGGGTGCAATGAGTCCCCACAAAGCTGAGGCCCTGCAGGTTGGTGGGGGAGGCGGTCTGGGGCCATCGGGAATGAGGCCTTAGGAAACGGGCAAGGGGCTGTGTGGACAAGCCGTGCCTCGTAGGAGATCTGATGGCCCCGGGAGCCCCACAGCCCCCATGCCCCACCCCCTGCCCCGTGAGCCCACCTGCGAGGCCCCAGAAGCAGCCCATTGTCACACCCAGGCACTGGAGGCCAGTCCCTTATAAGCCTTTATGGTCTAAAAGGGAAGGGGGTAGAGGCACGCCTGAGTGGCTCGGTCAGTGAAGCTTCCAACTCTTGGTTTCGGCTCAGGTCGTGATCTCAGGGTCGTGAGATCGGGCCCCGTGTCAGGCTCTGTGCTCAGTGGGGAGTCTGCTTGAGATTCTCTCTCCCTCTGGCCCACCTCCCCCAAAATAAATGAATAAAATATATCTTAAAAAAAAAAAAAGGGACGAATTGCACAGCAACAAAGGGAGAGGGGAAGAAGAACACTCCTAAAGCCTCGATGAGGGCCCTCCCCACCCGCATTCCTGAGGCCCCATCTTCGGAACACGGGTGAAGCCACAGGTCGGGCCGCCCGTGTTCCCTGGCAGTGTAGATCACCCCAGCCACCGGCCTGCTCTGGGCCCCCTCTGGCCTTGCCACCAATGGGGCGGCCAGCGACGCCTTACACCGCAGAGCAATTTCCAGAACACTGTCAAGTAAGAACACTGCGTTTCCCGCGTGGAGAAAGTAAGAAGTGGTTGCTGACGGGGGGCTTCCTGTCAAAGTCCTCAGGGCACCTGCTCCCCGGCTCCTCCTGGACCCAGCCTACCTTGACCCTGAGCCAGGTGGGCGTGGGAAGTGCAGAGAACACGGGAGGCCTGGGAGCAGATCCTCAAAGCCAAACCTGCAGAACCAGACAACGCTTTTGTGAAATTCCCAGGCCGGAGCTCCGAGCCCACAAGGCCCCTCTGCACACACCTGGCCCGGGTTTGATCCCCGAGGGGGCCCCCCTCTTCCCTTTGCAACCGGTTTCCATGTCGGGTTTCAGTTCCGGGCTCCGTCCTGAGAAACCTCCCTGCAAGCCCGTTTTTGTATGACTCGAAAGACCTTGACCCTTGCCAGTTGTCGAAAGCACACTTTTGTTCTCTACTAGTCCAGGTGAAACACGTGGGGCGGCCATTTCGCTAAACAGGCCTCCCGTGGCCCCCACGGATGGATTTCGTCCCACACAGCTCAGCTCTATACAGCGTGTGTGTCTGCCAGTCGCCGTGTGTGTGTGTGTGTGTGTGTGTGTGTGTGAGCACGTATGAGTGTGTTTTACATACTTTATCGTGTGGTTCAAACTTTCAGATCTTCTGCTCATGGGCTGTGCCTCTGATGGGATGAAGTTGTGGTTGAAAACGCACTGCTCCCAGGGGCACGGGGCTGGCTCTGTCGCCGGAGCCTGCGACTCTTAATCTCCGGGGTCGGGAGTTTGAGCCCCACGTTGGGTGTAGAGATTACTTTAACAAATTTACTTAAAAATGTTTTGTTTCCACAAAAAGACAAATGCTGTATGATTCTACTTTTTTTGGCACTGCTTAGAGCAGTCACGTTTCGCAGACAGAAAATAGAATGGCTGTTGCCAGGAGCTGAGGGAGGTGGGATGGGGAGTTGTTTAATAAATGTGGAGATTCGCGGGCACCTGGGTGGCTCCGTCGGTTAAGCGTCTGCCTTCTGCTCAGGTCAGGACCCAAGGGTCCTGGGATCGAGTCCCACATAGGGCTCCTTGCTCAGCGGGGAGCCTGCTTCTTCCTCTCCCTCTCCCCCTGCCGCTCCCCGTGCTTATACTCTCTCTCTCTGGCACATAAATAAATAAAATATTAAAAAAAAAAAAAAGAATGGACTATCGATGTGGTTAGGATGATGTACAGAAGTGCTACAGGCATGCGGTGTGGCCCCATCCCAGGGGATGTGTGGCCTCCAGTAGAAGAATATCCCGGCCCCAGCAGCCTGAATTTTGCTCTTGGCCAGAAGCTGTTACTGCAGGCTGCTGCTCTCTGGTTTCCAAGGCTGTAAGAAGAGGGAATCTCTGTTTCAAAGAGGAGAAGTTTGGCACACATTTATTTATTTATTTTTTAAGATTTTATTTATTTATTTGACAGAGAGAGATCACAAGTAGGCAGAGAAGCAGGCAGAGAGAGAGGGGGAAGCAGGCTCCCCACTGAGCAAAGAGCCCGATGCGGGGCTCGATCCCAGGACCCTGAGATCATGACCTGAGCCAAAGGCAGAGGCTTTAACCCACTGAGCCACCCAGGCACCCCCACATTTATTTTTTTACCAAGATATATCAGGACCACACTTTACAAGAAAGCCTGGGAAGGGAAGTGGTATGAAAATTGCTTTGGTTTTAATACAAATATATATATTTTTTAAATTTAGGGCATATTTAGAAAAAATTTGAGTTCAGTTCAAATATATGCAGATACCTTCCAGAAAAAGGCAGTATTACAGTAAATTAGTCTTGATCGGGCGGCACAGAGAAAATTTCTGGAATAGTCACATTCAAAGATTCCTCTTTAATGAATGCCTTTGACTTAAAACTGATTTAACCAAGGGGCAAAAAAGAGAGAGAGAGAGAAGCAAACCCTAAGAGACTCTTAAGGATAGAACAGAGGGTCGATGGAGGCCAGTGGCGGGGGAGGGGGGGGTTGGCTGGATGGGAATTGGGTATTAAGGAGGGCACTTTTTAAAAGATTTTATTTATTTATTTGTGAGAAAGAGAGCATAGGCAGGGGAGCAGCAGGCAGAGGGAGAAGCAGACTCCCCACCAAGCAAAGAGCCCGATGTGGGACTTGATTCCGGGACCCTGGGATCCTGACCTGAGCCAAAGGCAGATGCTTAACCGACTAAGCTACCCAGGCATCCCTACGGGGGGTACTTTTTGTGATGATCACTGGGTGTTGTATGTAAGTGATGAATCACCGAGTTCTACTCCTGAAACCAATATCTCACTGTATGTTAACTAACTAGAATTAAATAAAAATTCGAGGGGTGCCTGGGTGGCTGAGTCGGTTAAGTGTCAGACTCTTGATCTCAGCCTAGGTCTTGATCTCAGGGTTGTGGTTTCAAGCCCTGTGTGAGGCTCCTCTCTGGGAATGGAGCCTCCTTAAAAAAAAAAAAAATTCGTTTTAAGATTTATTTATTTATCTTGGGGGGGGCATGGAAGGGGGAGAGAGGGAGAGAGAGAATCTGAAGCAGACTCTGGGGCTTGATCTCATGATCCTGAGACACCACATGACCTGAAACCAAGACTCGGGTGATTAACCAACTGAGCCACCCCAGTGCCCCCCAAAATATATTTCGAAAAATTTTTTGAAGAAAAAAAATTAAAGAGATCTGCAAAATATACAAAACAAAACAAACTTGATTTAACCAAAAACTGCTGATATTTTCATCAGAGGGGCTTCATAACTAGGTCACAACAAATAAAGTACTTACATTAGTAAAAACAAAACCCAAAACAGAAAACCGAAAAAAAAAAAAAAAAACCCAAACAAACAAACCACCTGAATTGAAGCATCGTTTTGGGAAGGACCAGAGAAGAGGGAAGGGAGGAAGGCACTGTAGGGATGTACGGGAATAGTCATCCAGTGCCTTTGGGTATTTGGACATTAATTTCAGAAGTGTCCTTATAATTAGAGTAAATTAAAGATCTTGCAAATTACAGGTCACGGATCTCCACTTTCCCGCTGAAGAAGTCTTATTATAAACATGCTCGTGCAGATGCTGCTCTAAGACCGGAATGCGGGTATGTCCACTGAACTCGGTGAGATCCCCACGGGATCTGCGAGGTTGAGTTGGAAGCAGCCGCTTAACAGATTCATTTAAGCGAAATCTTTGGTTTCTTGGCTGCCAGTGGCCTTAGCAAGGAAACCACGTGACTGCGCCGGGTAAGGCGGAATCTCTTCAAGGGCATTCAGAGGGTTTATGAAGTGGCTGCCTCAAGTTCACACCCCACCCACAGGGACTGTGGGACTGTGGCCATTGCCTTGGGCTGGAGGGAGGGCTCCCCCGGTGATTCTGCTGTGCAACCAGGGAGGACATGGATTGACAAGAGGATGAGGACTTTGATTTTTATTCCGTCGTCTTTTTGGTATGGGAAACAGGCAAAGGGAAAAAAAAAAAAAAAAGCCAGCAGGGAAACATATTTGGTAAAATATTTGCCATAACTCCCACTAATTTGGACGTTCTCCCCTTTGTACTCGCGGATCCTGTGAATCAGTATTGTTGTCCTTCTTTATAGGGTTGAAAAACACCAGCTCAGAGATCAGGTCAGGGCCCAGCTGCTAAGAAGCAGAGCCAGAGCTCAGCCTGGGCTAATCCATCTGCCCCTTTTGTTCTGGGACCGAAACAATTCTCTTCTGTGAGGGCCCATCCTTTCTCCGTTTTTTTCTCTGCTGCCCTTTAGCTAGCTGGGCTCCTCTCTTATTCTTGCCTCCTACTCCCAGCGTAAACTGGGATCGGTGCGGATTTCTGAGAAAATAGAAACTAACAGAGCAGCCAGCCCAAGAGCAGAGAGGGTAAGGGACACACTCGGGGTGAAGCCTGAAAAACTTCCAGATGCCAGAATCACTTACCACTTGCTTCACGTTGCTTGGAGGGGCTGACATGAAACACGGCTTTCTGGGCGCTGCGGTGGGGATCGCATTTTGCATCATTCATTAAGACCACTCGCTCGGAAATGACCTTGAGAGGTAGAAGGAAACCTCTGTCTGCCACCGGTTTGAGCTGGTGGAGAATAGAGTCGAAAAAATTCCAGAAAAGAGCAACACTTGAAACCAGTTTCACTCTGTAAATCGAGGAATTTTTAAATCATGGCTTTTAGTCTAAGGTAGGCAAAGTTCACGTGCGTGAAAGAGATCTCTCTTTAATGGCAAAAAAACAAACAAACAAAAAAAACCACCAACACCAAAAAACTTGAATTTTCAGCTGAGATCATTTTCCACGACTCCTTGAAGAACTACTGCCACCTCATGGAAAATTTTTATAAACTTCCAGTTGAGGCAGGAATCCATGTTTGTTGTCTTTGGGGTTTTCTGCGTAGGGCAGCTGTGTGATTTGCTCTCACACTAAAAAGCCCCTGGCTGTCTTTGGCCTGCAAACTGCAGTTTTTATACCATTCTGGGTCCATTTCAAAGTGGTTAGAATATCATAGACACAATGTGATTAGAGATCAGTAAATAACATTTCTCTTAAAGGGGTGCCTGGGTGGCTCAGTGGGTTGGGCCTCTGCCTTCCGCTCAGGTCGTGATCTTGGGGTCCTGGGATTGAGCCCCGCATGGGGCTCTCTGCTCAGCAGGGAGCTCTCTCTGCCTGCCTCTCTGCCTGCTTGTGATCTCTCTCTCTCTCTCTGTCAAATGAATAAATAAAATCTTCAAAAAAGAAAATATTTTAGGGGCGCCTGGCATGGCTCAGTCAGAGGAGCGAGCGACTCTTGATCTGGGGGGGTCGGGAGTTCGAGCCCCAAGTTGGGTGTATAAATAACTTAAATAATTTTTTTTTAAGATTTTATTTATTTATTTGACAGAGAGAAAGACACAGTGAGAGAGGGAGCACAAGCAAGGGGAGTGGGAGAGGGCTCGATCCCAGGACCCTGAGATCATGACCTGAGCCAAAGGCAGAGGCTTTAACCCACTGAGCCACCCAGGCGCCCCCCCTCCCTGTTCTTTTAAGGAGAGCACTCCTGTAACAAACCACCGATGCTAATGGAACACGCCGAGCCCCTTCACGGCTGTCTGCTCTCCCACAGACTCAAAACGACCTCCCCACTGTTGGGTTCTGGTGAATTCTTTTTACATATGTAACTTCTTAGACTATCATATGGCCATTTATTTATAATAAAAATTTAAACCATAAAGAGTATGTTCAGAGGCGCCTGGCTGGCTCCATCAGCAGAGCATGTGACTCTTGATCTTGGGGCTGTAGGTTCGAGCCCCGTGCTGGGTATAGAGATTAGTTAAAAATAGAATCTTTTTTTTTTTAGATTTTATTTATTTTATTTATTTGACGGAGAGAGACACAGCGAGAGAGGGAACACAAGCAGGGAGAGTGGGAGAGGGAGAAGCAGGCTTCCCACCGAGCAGAGAGCCCGATGCGGGGCTCGATCCCGGGACCCTGGGATCTTGACCTGAGCCGAAGGCAGACGCTTTAATGACTGAGTCACCCAGGCGCCCCCCAAAAATAGAATCTTAAAAAAAAAATAGCGTCTCAAAAAAAAAAAGTATATGTTCATAATATGACATTCTGTTGAAATAATAAGGATACGAAATTGTATCATATCAACTATCTAAGTATATTTGTATAGGAGACACTGTTGGTAGCCGCCCATCCTCCTTTTCCTCTTCTTCCGACCTAAATGACCATGTGTGATTACTCTCAGTCAATGGCAGTAATCCCACCTCTTAACCAGGTCTACACGGGTCAGTGAACCTATGGCATTCCCAGTGATGGCATCTGGTTCGGGAGTGGGGACGTGAAGCAAGTTGGCCCAATCAGACTGCAAGGAAGATTTTCAGCCTCTCCAGTCATCTCCCTGCCCTAAGGGGTAAATGACACGCTCCCCTTGCCATAGAAGAACCCCTTGGGATGAAGTCAGTGTTTGGGCGGCCCTGGAGAAGTCACCTGGGTCGTTTAGAAAGTCATTGTTCTCCACCAACCCTAACATCCAGCGGCCTCAAAGTTTCCTGTCCCCTGGGGTCCTGAATAGCTTTCCTTCTACTGTAGCTTGTTTGAGTCAGGGTGGTTTCTGTTAGGGGAGGAAAGCATCCTAACACAATGTGCATAGAAGAAAGAGTAGAAGGAAATGTATACAAGTATAGGCTGCCATTATCTTTCGCTGGTGGGGTTAGGAGGGCTCGAGATTGCTTTTGTATATTTTTTCTGTGTTCTCTAAAATTTTTTAGTTTTTCTAAAATTAGCATGTATTACACTTTCTTTTTTCTTTTTTTTTTTTCTGTTACACTTTCAATCAGATAAGTACATTACATTTTTTTTTAAGATTTTATTTATTTATTTGACAGAGAGAGAAAGAGATCACAAGTAGGCAGAGAGGCAGGCAGAGGGAGAGGGGGAAGCAGGCTCCCCGCTGAGCAGAGAGCCTGATGCGGGGCTCCAACCCAGGACCCTGAGATCATGACCTGAGCTGAAGGCATAGGCTTTAACCCACTGAGCCACCCAGGCGCCCCAGTACATTACATTTTTTAAAAGAAAAAGGCAGGGCGCCTGGGTGGCTCAGTGGGTTAAAGCCTCTGCCTTCAGCTCAGGTCGTGATCCCGGGGTCCCAGGATGGAACCCTACCCTGAGCAGGGAGTCTGCTTCTCCCTCTACCCCAAACCCCGCTTGTACTCTCTCTCTCTCTCACGCTCTCCCTCCCTCTCAAATAAATAAATAAATAAAATCTTTCAATATAAAATAAAATTTAAAAAGTAAAAATTAAAAAAACAAGACTGCCTTCTGTCTTGGGTGCTTACTTTCTCTCTCTCTAAGCTTTATTTATTTGAGAGCGAGAGAGAGAGAGAGAGAGAGCAAACACAGGGGAAGTGCTGAGGGAAAGGGAGAAAAGTAGGGGAGCCTGACATGGGGCTCCGTCTCACAACCCTGAGATCGTGACCTGAGCTGAAATCAAGAGTCAGACGCTTAGCTGATTGAGACACCCAGGCGCCCCTCATTTTCTTTCTCAAATCACTCTTTTGGGGGTGGGGAGCATGCTGCCATGTTGTAAGTGGCCCCTTGGCAAGGCCCAGGTGCTGGGAAAGTGAAGCCTCTGGCCACCAGCCACACGAGTGAGCTTGGAAGCGGATTCTCCCGCCCCCATGCAGCAGGTGACGGCTGCCCAGCCACGGCTTGAGGACAACCTCCTGGGGCACTCCGATCCGGAACCATCCATCCAGCTGCTCCCGGATTCTTGACCCTCAGAACCAATATAGGACAGTAAGTTTATTTATTTAGTTTAGTTTAGTTTAGTTTTTGAAAAACAATCTCTGTGCCCAACGTCGGGCTCGAACTCACGACCCCGAGATCAAGAGCTGTGTGCTCTACCCACTGAGCCAGCCAGGTGCCCTGGCCCCCATGAGTTTGTTATTTGAAGCTATTCACTTTCAGGGGTCATGGTTCCATGGTGATCGAGAGCAATAGAGATGTGGCTCTTTCGCTCAGTAAGCCGCTCTGGGGAAATCTGACCTTGAGAAACAGAAGCATCAGCATCAGAGGATTTATCTACAAGGGAGTTCATTGGCACTGCCTTTGCTTTAGGAAAATATTGGGTATAATCAGAAAGGAGGGCGATACCATGCTGTGGGACTGTTGTGCCATTCTGGGGAGGTCCGTAAGGGCGACCTGTATGCGTGAATCCGGAAAGATTCCTGGCCCATTGAGTGGGGAGCAAAAACGGTTGCAGAGTCCCACGTATGGTATGTGTGGGAGGCGTTGCTGGAGGTGGCTCCCAACACCTCCCAACACCTCCTTATTCGCAGGCTGTGTTCCCAGCGTCGAAACCAAATCGAGACTTCTCCGCTTCCGTTGCAGCCGGGCACAACCACAGGACGTATTTCCGGCTACTGAGATAGAAGCAGAATCCCCAGGAAAGAAAAGGACTGGTTTTCTAGTAGCATGTATACATTTTTTTAAAAAACTTTTTTTTTTTTTTTTAATTTGAGGGAGAGAGAGAGAGTGCATGTGCAAGTGGGGGAGGGGCAGAGGGAGAGAATCCCAAGCAGACGCCCACTGAGCGTGGAGCATGATGTGGGGCTCGATCTCACCACCCTGAGATCATGACCTGAGCCGAAGGCAGATGCTTAACCGACAGCCACCCAGGCGCCCCGATCCGTTTTCATTTAAAAGAAGAAAGGGAGAAAAGTCACGTGTGTGTGTGTGTGTGTGCGTGTGTATGAGATTACTTGTGCCGATAACAGCAAGGGGTAAGGCTGGAGGCAAAGGAGAGGTTAGGAAGCTTTTATTTTTACTCCGTTTATGTCGTTAGAGCAAACATTTGTTAATTTTGCGACACATTATAATAGGGTCCGTAAACCTTGTAAAAAGAGAGGAAGAATAAAATATTCTAATATACAGGGGCGCCTGGGTGGCTCAGTGGGTTAAAGCCTCTGCCTTCAGCTTAGGTCATGATCTCAGGGTCCTGGGATCGAGCCCCGCATCGGGCTCTCTGCTCAGCAGGGAGCCTGTTTCCCCCTCTCTCTCTGCCTGCCTCTCTGCCTACTTGTGATCTCTCTCTCTCTGTCAAATAAATAAAATCTTTAAAAAAATATGCTAATATACATATAGGAGAGGAAGAAAGGCAAAGGGTACAGTGGCATAGCATTCTGGAATTACTGGTTATGGCTCGGCCGGCTCCGGCTCAAGGCAAGCGGGTCCTCAGTGGCTGGGCCGGTACCGAGCCGCGTGTGGGGAGCCGGGAGTGGACAGGCTGAGGAAATGGAACAATCGGTAGGGTTCTGCTGTACGAGCCAACGCTACCAGCTCCAGATTTGTCCCCCAGGCCTTGGTGTGGAGGCCCAGCCATCTGGGAGATCATCGGGACCCCACTGGGGCCCCGGGGGCCCAGAGGGGCAGATGCAAGCCTGGCTGAGAAGGGAAATAGCTAAAGGAAGCTGGGCTCCGGGATCCAGGGCCAGGGGATATAGGGCGGGGGTGGGGGTGGGGACACGGCTGTGGCCCACAGCGCTGGTCCCGGGCTCCCCAGACATGGGTCCTTGCTTTCAGGAGCAGGCATCCGCTCCCTTCCCTGCTCCGGGGCACCGGGGCTTGTCGCTGGCTCCCACCGTACAGGCGCTGAGCAGGGCTGGGGCGCATGGGAGCCCGGGGTCTAAACCAAATCACAGTGTCGTACAGCTGACTAAGAAGACATAGTCAGTGGCTCTTTGCTTCCTGGAGCCATCATGGCCCCCTGCTCTGTGCTGGGGCCCTGTGCA
Source organism: Potos flavus (assembly GCA_028534135.1). NCBI lineage: Eukaryota > Metazoa > Chordata > Mammalia > Carnivora > Procyonidae > Potos > Potos flavus. The sequence goes on along the minus strand of CM052890.1, from coordinate 8,318,292 downwards.
GCCCAGGGGCTGGGGGGTGGGGGCGGCAGGGCTGCTGTCTTGGATCCGCCTGCCCACTGCCCCCCCCCCCCCAACCGCCTCCCTGCACAATTTCCTCTCTTGTGGCCGCCAGGGGTTTCCTGTTCTCTCTGGCTGTCTGGGCAGCTTCCTCATTTCCCCTTGCAACATGGTGCAGCAGGTGTCTGGATGGCTCCCGCTCTCCGAAACCCCGGCTGCCAGGGACCAAGCAGAGAGCCTCTGGGCTCACACAAAGGTGTGCCATGGAAAGGGACAGCTGCTCAGCCGGGCGGGGCTCAGCCGGGTTCTGGAGGAGCCAGAGGAGGGAAGCTGCCATTTTCCTGAACTGGGTTATGACCCAGATATCACACGGAACATATTTAGGCTCAAGAATTCGTTGTCGCTTATCGAAAATTTCCACTTAACGGAACATCCTGTATTTTTATTTGCTAAATCTGGCCGCCTGATCCTAAGGCGGCTCAGCTTTCAAAGTTCTAATCAGATTTTTCCAGAAAGGGAAGAGAGGAGAGGAGAGGAGAGAAAATAAGAAACTCCCCATGGAAAGAGCCTGGGTGTGACTCACCAGCTGCTCCTCCCCGCTGCGGGCCGGGGACTGAGGCCCCGGGAGAGAGGGCAGGGCTGGGAGGGGCACGCTGTGCCAATCCTGGCTCAGCCAAGCTGGCCGGCAGGTGGCATATGGAGGATATAGACATGAAAATAGATCCCCATGATCTAGGAAGATAGAATTTCCACTTCCCTCCTTCAAAGGGAGAGGTACTCAGTCCCCACTGGGCCCTGCACCTGCCTTCTTCTTCCTTTTTTTTTTTTTTCTCCCTAAAGATTTTATTCATTTATTTGACAGAGACAGAGAGACAGCGAGAGAGGGAATATAAGCCAGGGGAGAGGGAGAGGGAGAAGCCAAGCGGGGACGAGCACTATTTGCCCAAAGCATATTTCCTTTCTTCCCCCCTCTTTTTTTTTTTAAGATTTATTTATTTATTTATTTGACAGAGAGAGAGACAGAGACACAGCGAGAGAGGGAACGCAAGCAGGGGGAGTGGGAGAGGGAGAAGCAGGCTTCCCCCTGAGCAAGGTGCCTGAGGATGTGGGGCTCGATCCCAGGACCCCGAGATCATGACCTGAGCCGAAGGCAGACGCTTAGTGACTGAGCCACCCAGGCGCCCCTGCCTTCTTCCTCTTCCTGGTGCCAGTGGCCGCTCCAGGATCTGCGGGGGGCTGCCTACTGGTGGCCTCGGCTGTCGTGGCATTTCTCATAGACCCAGCCATCCTCAACAGGAAGCCCTCCACCAGGCCATGCTTCCTCTGGCAGCCCCCAGAGTGGTGGGGGTGAGCTTCACGGGCCGTGAAATGTTCTGGGGGACTTGCTTCCTCTGGACCAGCGGGTTGGGTTGGATCAAGGCAAGCTTGGGTCTCTCAGATGCCCACCTGTGTGCTCAGGGGCTTCAGATCACCTGGAGGGCTCAGGATGACACAAGGTGGCAGTCTTCGAATGGCAGACTTAGGATGGTATGCTTAATACTACCCGCTTTTTTCCAGCATGTGCGCGCGGTGGGGAAAAACAGAAGGAGGGAATTTGATTTTGATGAACAGGGGGCTAATCTAGAACCTATCATTCTCCTCCACACAGCAGCCGGTGTGCTTTAAAATCTAATTTGGGGCAGGGAGCACCTGGGTGGCTCAGTCTGTTAAGCGGCCAACTCTTGGTTTCGGCTCAGGTCATGAACTCAGGGTCCTGGGATCCAGCCCCGCATCAGTCTCCACACTCAGCTGGGGAGTCTGCTTGTGAATTCTCCCTCTCCCTCTGCTCCTCCCCCTGCTCTTTCTCTCTCTAAAATAAATAAATAAATAAATCTTTAAAAAAAAAATAAAATAAAATAGGTCGCCTGGGTAGCTCAGTTAGTTAAGCGTCTGCCTTCAGCTCAGGTCATGATACCAGAGTCCCGGGATCGAGTCCCACATCAGGCTCCCTGCTCAGCGGGGAGTCTGCTTCTCCCTCTGACCTTCTCCCCTTCTCATCCTCTCTCTCACTCTCTCGCTCTCTCTCAAATAAATAAAATCTCTAAGTAAATAAATAGATAAATAAAATCTTTAAATATATATATATAACATACCATTTACCATTTCAGCGTACAACTCAGTGGCATTAAGTACATTCCCGATGTTGTTTAACCATCACCACTATTTCTAGAACTTTTTCATCATCCCAAGCAGAGGCTCTGTACCCCTTAACAGTAGGTCTCCCTTCTCATCCTCCCCTCCGAGCCCCTGGTAACCTGTAATCTACTTACCGTCTCTGTGAATTTGCCTGTTTTCAATAGGTCATCCGAGTGGAACCATACCCTATCTGTCCTTTTGTGTCTGACTGCTGGCATACAGCGTGTTTTCAGAGAGCTCCCTGCGTAGCAGGTGTCAGAGACTCGTTCCTTCTTAGGGCTGGATCATATTCCATTGTGTGGCTAGACCGCGTTTGGCTTATCGATCCATCTGTGGGTGGACACTTGGGTCGGTTCTGCCTCTGGCTACTGTGAATGATCCTGCAAATGATCGTGGGTGTACAGATATCTGTTGTTTGAGTCCCTCTTTCCAGTTCTTTAGCGTCTATACCTAGAGTAGAATTGCTGGGTGACAAGGGACCACTCTGCTCTTCTCCACTACAACTGTGCTTCCGGTCTGTGCTTCCGGTCTGTGCTTCCGGTCACCAGATATGTGGAGTTTTTCCAAAACCAGGCCTAGGCAGGAATGATGAAACCGCTGACATTGGTAATTAATTCGATCTCTGGCCCCCTCTCTTCCCTGGTAGTCAGGATGGGCCATCGTTAGGGGCTTTCCAAAAGCCACTTCAATAACATAAATTTGGGTGTGGTCGACGATTGTTATGAATAACGAAAGACACCTTTGTTGCTCTTATCGGAAGGTTCCAAGGGGTTTAGGTGCTGGTATCAGGAATGCAGGTGAAATACATGTTTTTTATTAGATGACAGTATCACATGGGGTCATATGACGATTCTGTGTTTAGCTTCTTGAGAGGGTGTTTCCCATAAGAGCTGCACCATCATTTTACATTCCCACCAGTAATGCATGAAGGTTCCAGTTCCATACATGCTCGCCAGCACTTGTTATCCTGTTTTATTTTATTTTATTTTATTTTATTTTATTTTATTTTATTTTATTTTACTTTACTCTATTTTATTTTTTATAACAGCCATCCTGGTGTTAAACCGTAACTAGGTTTGCCTCTTGGGGGCTGTCGAAGCCAAAAGACACAATTGAGCCAACAAATAGGGAAAGGAAGGATTTTGCCTGCAACTAGTAAAGGACACTGGGGCCATTTCCCAAAGTGGCGTCTCCTCGAGCCACAGAACTGGGAAGTTCTAAGCGAAGGACGCATACAGATTCACACAGGGGCTTGCACAATGGAATTGTGCAAAATGGAATTGGGGCAAAAGTCATCGTAAGGTGATCTGTCTGTCCAGGGAGAAGGCATGAGGGCCAGCAAGAGTTTTAATCTGGTAGAGATAAGTCAAGAATGTGTGTCAGGTCAATCTTTACTTTGAATCAGCACTGCGAGCTTTACCACTGATTTATTGTCCCTGATATGATACGGCTATCTCCTGGTCCAACGGTGGCTTTGTTTTTACATTCTTCTGTTCCCTTAAAAATCATTATCTACCGGGGCCTATTCTTCTGTAATTTGCAGGAGGGGACATTTCAGTGAAAGATAAAACAGGAAAGAGGCACCGCTCTGAGTTGGAAAGGAAGGGAAGCTGTTTTGAAGAAATTGGAAGAAGGACCCCCAACCCCATAAGCAGACGGCCCTGAGGATGACCTCTGAGGAGCACCAGGCAGAGGCCAAATCATGCAAAGAGTCTTAGGGTCCTTGGGTCCTGTTTTAATCCCCACCTCAGCTTCTTTATACATCCCCACTTGGTAGCATCAGACATCACCCGGGACATTGCCGACAAGAGTGGTACGTCCTGAGACACACCAGCCTCTAGCTCTGCTCCTCCATTGACCTTGGGCCTCAGTTTCCCCACTGAAAAATCATTAATATTTTTCCAAAGACCGTTCTCCTTTCACTGGGCCACTACACGAAGCATTACCAAAAAAAAAAAAAAAGAGAGACTGCTTTCCTTTCCATCTTTTCTCCTCTTCTTGGGCTGGGCTAGGTGGCAGGAGGAGACTCTGTATCATGGGGCTCAGTGAACAACCCTTAATCATTTTTTAAAATTTATTTTGGGGGCACCTGGGCAGTGCAGTGGGTTAAGCACCTGACTCTTGGTTTCGGCTCTGCTCATGATCTCGGGTTGAGATTCTCTCTCCCTCTCCCGCTTCCCCTCCCACGTGTGCTCTCTCTGTCTCTAAAATAAATAAATCATTAAAAAAAAAATATTCTTATGTAATCTTGATGCCCAACATGGGGCTTGAACTCACAACCCTGAGGTCAAGAGTCAGATGCTCTAGGGACTGAGCCAGCCAGGCACCCTTATAAAGTTTTGGCTCCTTAAAAGAAGACCCCCCACCCCCACCCTCTTCTTTTTAGTAGAAGGAACGCACCTGGGCGGTGAGGGAGGATGGCTGCCCCTCCCTCCCCTCCCCTCCCCTCCCCTCCCTCCTCACCCCAGCTTTGTCCCTGTGCTGATTATTGCTTTATTACTGTTTTCAGTCAGATATAATTCTGGCATTTTATATAATCTTGATCTTTTCACTGATACCAGATTTTTGCACAAAGATTTGTATATAAAATGATTATGTACCCACCAGAATACATTCCCCGGCAATTACAATGTTTAAGATGCAGCTCCTAACTCTCCTTCGGCACATTCCTCATTTATTACTTTTGAAAATGTTTTGTGATTTTTTTTTTTTTTGCTGAATGTGTTTACAAATCCAATAACAATCCTCATTTAGAGTTGCAAAACACGAAGCCGTTTTGAACCCAGACAGATGGCAGCTAAATGAACTTTAATTAAAGAATGAGTGCTTTGAATCAAATCACTTTAAAAAGTACAGTACACTGAAATTCTGGAGAGGTTGCATAAACAGCATCTGGGCTCTTCGGCAGGAAGCAGGCCTGCCTGCGGGAAATAGGAAGGCATCCCCATCGGATCTGGGCTGGGTAGGCACCGCGGGCAAAGCGAGGGGGCCGCGCAGCCGGCGGCCCCCAAACGCGCCCTCTGCCCTCTGCCCGGATACGCCGTCCAGAGCGCAGAGCTCCCGAGACAGGGCGTGGAACGGACATAGGGCACCTCCTGGTTCAAGGGCTTTGCCTTTGCCTTGGGGGTGTGTGTGTGGGGTCCCCCTTCTGCTTTCGTGCAATGGGGTCGGGCCCCAAGGCGCGGGGCTCCGCTGCACCACCGGCTTAGCTGCACGCGTTGGCACAGCTGGAGCGCAGGCAGACGGATGGCGGAGGCTCCGCAGGCCGCAGCGCCGTGGTTCCCGGGCCCGCCCCAGGCGCCCCGCCTCCCGCGCAGCAGCTCGCCGGGCAGGAGCCACTTCCGGCCGCGGCAGCAGGTCTGGGCGGGGGCAGTGGCTGGTCTCTAGGCGACCGAGAGGCGCCAGCGGGTCCGGGGTGGGCAGCCGGGGCGCTCGGGGGTGGGAGACCCGGCCCGGGGAGGCGGGTGCCCCGGCGGCAGCCGCTCCCCTCGGTGGCCGCGGTGGAGAAAGGACGGGGACGGGAGGTGGGATGAAAGGCAGGGGAGGGGACGGAGGGGAAGAGCCAAGAGTGCCCGCCAGAGACGTTTGCACTCAGTTGGGGGGGGAGGGTGTTAGGAAAAGCACCCGAGGCGTCTAATCCGGGGAGGCGGGATTAGATGGGGGAGCTTGGCCTCCAGGAGCGGGGGCTGAAGGCCAGGTGGCAGCTGCCGGATTGTCTTCGATTTCAGAATTTCTGCCTCGAGGGCGGTGGTGAATGGGGGGGGGGGGGCTCCCCAGCCCTGATCCTGGAGAGAAAGGGGCAGGGGTCTGCAGGTGGGGTAGCGGGCCCTGGTGGGTCCCGGGGCCACCGGGATGGGGCAGGGAGGTGGTGGCAGCAGCAGACAGAGAAACAGCTTGGGCGCGGCGTGCCAAGCTTGTGGCTTCTGGCTTCTCGCATCTTTCCAGGAGGAAGCGGAGTCCGGAAGGCTGGGCCGGGGCCTTCCCTCCCGGCTTTGGGCACCGCTCTGGGCACCGGGCTGACCCCACGGGTTGGCAGAAGCGCCTGGCCTGTTTTGATCGCGTAATTAGCTGAGTCCGGACTCAGCGCTCCTCCGAGTCCTAGGCCGGCTTCTGGCCCTTGGCTAGACCCTGTGGTCACCGTGACCCCTCCATGCCCCAGCGCTCCTGTCCAATTGACTGCCGAGTCCTGTTGGCTGACCTCCTTACTATTCTCCACCTGGCTGGAACCCCGGCCAGCTCGCCCTGGAACAAGTACAGGAGCCTCGGCTGGGGCCTCCCAGCTTCTCCTTCCCGCCCTGACGGTTCCTCCCCGCAGGAGGCGGGCTCTTCTGTAACCCGGTGGTGGCGCCCCCTCCCTCCAGGCCGCCTTGGGCAGGCCCACAGGCCTTCCACACTTCCACAAGGGGGCTGAGAAAAGGGATGCAGGCCCGCCCCAGGGTGCCCGGCTCAGCCCCAAGGACCCAGGCTGCATTTCTGCTCCACTCACCCCCAGCACAGCCCTCATCCCACCTCCAGCCACTCCCTGTTCCTGGAATGCCCCAGGTCTCCGGCAGCCTCCCAGCCTTGGCACAGGCGGCTCTCCTAGATCACAGTCCTGTCCTCCCTGTCCCGCTTTGCCCTGCCAACCCCAACGGTGCTCTTTGAGTTTCCGCTTCTGAGATGGTTCTAGATTCGGCGCTGCCTTGTGCTCCCAGGGCACCCTGCCTTCCCCACCCTGAGTGAATGGGACCGTTGCCCAGTGTCAGGCCCTTTTAGACCTGTCCTTCTGCCTTCAGTCTTACCCCTTCATCTTCTCACCTGCCACCAAGGTGGCCTTGCTAGGACACAGCTGTGACCCGTCACTCTGCTCAGATGCCCTCTATCAGAAATGCGCCCCACCCCTCCGGGTCCAACCCAGAGCCCCCTCAACACAGTGCCTTCTCTCCGAACGTGGAGAGTCCAGCCTTGATGATCGTACCGAACACTTGAGATGTCACCCGTTAGTCACCAAGCCAGCCCCCTTCCACCCTGTGCACTCCCCGAGGCCAGGGGTCAGTCCGCCACCTGGCCTTCCGTGGCAGCTCATCTGGGGGCCGCAGAGAAATGAGAGAAGTCTGTCCCCAGACACCAGGGCCCAGCGGTCAGGGACACCGCCTCTGCTCTGGCAAGGAAGGGGGGCCTTGGCAGGCTGTCTGAGCCGGGTTTCCTGACCTCGTCCCAGTGACAGCTGCACTTGTCAATTCCAAATGAGAACACGCAGAAGTTATGAGCAAGGGCCTTGTTGTGTTTTTTTTTTTTTTTTTTTTTTTACTTATTTAAAAAGGCCTTGGTGGCAGGAATATAGTGTAAAAATCATTGGAAAAACTAAAAGGCATCGATACATATCCGAATATACACTTTGTACATAAATTACATTTCCTTTAGTCTTTCTGAGTGAGGTCCTGATTCAGCACTGAGGTCTAGTAATTCAGAGGTCCCGGGAGCTGCACGTTCAGGCCGGCGTAGTCCACCATGTACATTGGCCATTGCTAGAGGGGGTGGGGGGGACAAAGGGTCTGGGTTAGGGCTCCGGGTGACACAGTAAGACCGCCAGACCCCTTAGCAATGCTTTCTGAAGGGCCTTGTCAGGTGCTGTTCATTTTGAGGCAGCTGAAGGTTCAAAGAGAGGACATGACCTGTCCAAGGTCATGCAGTTCACCAGTGGCCAGGGAGCCCGGGCTGGGGCCTTCCAACCTGTCCCTGCCTGTGTCCCAGGGGCTATTCATGTGGACCGGACAAAACTGAGGAGGGGCTCAGAACACGGGGTCAGCCCCACAGACTCAGCCCCCTCCAGGCCTTATGCCCCAAAGATCCTGTCCCCCTCCCTCCGAGCCACCTCTGCCTGACGCAGAAGGCCTTCCACGCCAGACTCTGGGATGTGGGAAGAGCTAGGGACCCTGGGTAGGCACTCCTAGGTGGGGAGAAAGGGACAGCCTGAACTTTGGGGTTTTTTCCCCCCAGGAATGGGTTAAAGGGAGGCGTGGTCAAACGATAAATCCCCAAATCATTTTCTAAGGCGCTCCACTATTCTCCCCACTGGACTCAGGATTTCAAAGCTGGCATTTTGAAGTCAAAAAGAACTGTCAAGTGTGTGTGTCTCTCGTGAGGTTTTCCTCTTGGAAGGGAGAGAACCCAAGCCAACCCCATGGCGGGACAGGAGGAGGAGGACGCAGGTGGGGTCCTCCGTCTGCCGCTGACCGCAGCGAGGCCACAGTCAACCAGCGCTGACCCCCGTTTGCCTCCTGCACACCCTGCGGGTGACACCTGCGCCTCACAGGGCTGTGGTGAGGCCCGCGGGGATTAACCGAGCCTCTGACAGCCCGGGAACCGAGAGTCTGCTCGGGGTCCTGTCCCGGCACCATCCAGGGGAGTCCCCTACCGTCTCCCGGGGCTCCCACTCGCCCACCTGCCCAGCAGGGGTGTGACTTCCTGCCCGGGGCGCGTAAGTAGCCGAGGACAGGGTTGGACTATGTCTTGAGTAGATCAGGCGGACGTGTCTACAACCCTGAGGCTGCAGAGCCCCACTCAGGGCCCAGCGTCTCCCTGCACCCCAAACCCACGCCCCAGAGTAGACAGCCATGCCCGTGTGCGGGGGGAGGGGAGGAAGCCAAAGAACCGAGCGCTCAGGTCAGGATCTGTGCAACTTTACCACGAGTGAGATCTGGTTGGTGGATGCCACGGACTCCGGGTTAGAGGACGAGGAGGAGGAAGACGAGGAGGAGGAGGAAAAGGAGTTCCCTTCCGAGACCCGCTTTCTCTTGCGCTTGGGAATGCTGCTGTCTTTGGCTGGTGGGAGAAAAGGGGCTGCTGGGTCTCGGCTTTGAACCCTTCTGGAGAAGGCTTTTGTTTTTAGGTTTCAAGCCCCCTTCTCGGCATTCAAGGCTCCAGATCCCCCCAGGCCCCCGAGGCCCATCCCTCCAACCTCCGTCCTTACCCAGGCCCCACAACCTCGTGGCTCCCACGCCTGCCTTTGCTAACACAAGCCTCATCCCGCAGGTGTGCCTCCCGAGCGGGCTCAGTTCAGGCTCAGGTCCTCCTTGTACCATCCCCGGACCATCCAGCCCGGGTGGGTGGGGCTGGCCTCCCCAGAACTCCCAGGGCCCAGCATCCCACAGTGAAGGGCTTGGCCTCGGGCCCTGGAGTAAGTCACTTGAAGTCACTTGGCCCTGTGCCTTCATTTCCTCGCGAGTGACACGTGAGAGCCTGCAGGGTTGCTGGGCCCGAAGAAACACTTAGCAAGCAAGAAAGGTACCCATATTGTCGCTCCTATTAACTGTGGATGTGTGATGACTCCGACCTGAGACTGCTGTGACAGGTGACAGTTCACAGCAGGGAGGGCCCCCGGGGGGAAAGAGATTTCGGTGTACAGTCAGAAGTCCCAGCTTCCACTTCTCATTACTGCCAACCCTAGCTGTGTGACCCTGGGCAAATCGATTAACCTCTCTGAGCCAAATGGGGAAAACCGTGTGATGTGAGACTCAAAGGAGGTTACTGTGTATGAAAGAGCCCAGCACCCAGCCCAGCGCAGGGCAGGACTCAGCTGGGGTTCTGCTGCTGCAGCATTAAATTGATAGGAATACAAGAGACTTAGAAAAAAGATTTGCAACCGTGCGTCACACAAGTAGGGTCTGGTGCTTGACTGAGGGGCCAGGTCACTGAGTAGAAACCAGCAGCGTGCTAATGACACAGCCTGAGGGCTGTCTGGGCCCAGGAGGCGGCTGTTTGTCCAGCTGGCGAAGACCAATCAGAAGCTGGGAGTCTGTGACTATGGCATAAACAGACATCCTGGGAAACAGAAGATTCTGGAGGCGGAAGGAGCTCAGGGCATGGGCCAGAGAAAAGGGGTTTCTGTAGGGGGGCCCACATGAACAGGAAGGCAGAGGTGTTGGCCCAGGGTCACGGCCAACCCGGGGTCCCTGGAAGACCTTAAAGATGGTCATGGTGTGCGTGGGGGAGTGGTGGACTCAAGTCACGGCATCCACCTCGGAGCACTTGCCCCTGGCTCTCCTCCGCAGGGCCTTCTGCATCTCTGCCTTCGACCTGGGAATAGCTCCCTACCCTCGAGCCTGGTGCCGCGCCTGGCCCCTGTGATCAGCACAGGCCAGAGGGAGGCTGGCTCCTGGCCGGGCTGTGACACCCTAGGCCGTGGCATTCCAGGGGGACCCGGACCCAGCTGGAGATGGAGTCTTGGGTCTCAGGCCACGACGGGGGTCCCGTCACGGTCCCCACTGAGCACCTGCTGGGCCTGTGGTTAGGATGGATGGCTGGAGGTGGCCACCAACCCCCCCCACCCATGTGGCCCTGCCAAGCCCCTTCCCCTCTCTGGGCCTCAGCTTCCCAGCTGCACACTGTGGCCAGCGGTGCACCTCCCAGTCACCCCGGGGGACACTGCCCGGTTCCCATGGTGCATCTTCTCAGGCAGAACCATCGTACTAGACGGTCTCCCAGCTTCCTGTGCACTCAAATGTTCTAAGGAAGTTTCTGGTGCAGACGTGTACTCTGCAAACGCAGGCAGAATGGTTGGGTGCCCCCCACCCCCTGACCCGCAGCCAGTCTTGGCCACGCGGCCTGCTTCCCCCTGCGGGTCACACAGCATCCCTCTCCTCCCCAGGGGGCTTCCATGATCCCACTGGCCGTCCTCTCCTCCCGGCTCCAGCCTGCCCCTCATCATCTCTGGCTGATGTCACACGCTCAGCCGGGCCGTGGCTGGGCCCGCCCCCGGCAGGCACCTGGACCCGATCTGCCCACAGACCCTGGTCCCCGAGAGGCAGAGATGGCTTTTCCAGCCTCTGCCTTACCTGGCACCTTGGCGTCATTGCAGATTTCTGCAAAAGGTCTAAAAGAGAAAGAAATGAGGTGCTGGTTAGAAAAATGGGGTTTCCCCTCTATCTTCCCACCTGCCCCCTGAAAACGGGCGACACCTCTCATGAGAGGAGATGGTCGAGGTCTCAGGACCCCGAGATGAAGAGTCACATGCTCTACTGACTGAGCCAGCCACCTGCCCCACAAAATCTTTCTTTCTTGTGATGAGGACTTTTAAGATCTACTCTCTTAGCAATTTCCAAATGTGCAATCAACTGTTATTAACTATAACCATATAGTGACTATATTGTAATTTATTTTTATTTGTAATCTTAACATTTTTAATTTTTAATTTTAATTTATTTTTTTTAAGATTTTATTTATTTATTTGACAGACAGCAAGAGAGGGAATACAAGCAGGGGGAGTGGGAGAGGGAAAAGCAGGCCCCCCACTGAGGAGGGAGCCTAATGTGGGGCTCCGTCCCAGGATCCTGGGATCATGACCTGAGCCAAAGGCAGACGCTTAACGACTGAGCCACCCAGGTGCCCCTTTTTTTAAATTTTTAATCTCTACACCCAACGTGGGGCCCGAACCTACAACCCTGAGATTGAGAGTCACATGCTCCACTGACTGAGCCTGCCAGGCGCCCTTAAAGTCAAACGAACACCCATGAATGTTGAGGCTTTGTGTTTCAGCAGGAAGGGGTTGGAATCAGGACACCTGGAGCTATAAACTGGAAGTCTGTGTCCTCCCCCCTCATATGTGGGAACCTAGTCCCCAATGTAATGGATTTAGGAGGTGGGGGGCGTTCGGGAGTGGTAGGTCATGAGTGAGAGGCCCTCAGGAATGGGATGAGTGTTCTTCATAAAAGAGGCCCGAGAGCTCTCTTGCCCCCTTTTTTTTGTTTTTAAGATTTATTTGAGAGAGAGAGAAAGTGTGCATGAACAGGGGGAGGGGGAGAGGGAGAGAGAGAATCTCAAGCGGACTCCCCGCTGAGCATGGAGCCCCATGTGGGGCTTGATCTCACGACTCTGAGATCATGACCTCAGCTGAAACCCAAGAGTTGGGTGCTTGACCAACTGAGCCCCCCAGGCGCCCCAAGAAGATGGGTCATCTGGAAACTAGGAAGTGGGTCCTCACCAGACCCTGAACCTGCCACCACCTTGATCTTGGACTTCCCAGCCCCCGGAACCGTGAGAAGTACATGTGTGTTGTTTATAAGCCACTGGGTGTGTCGTACTGAGTTACAGTGACCTGGATGGAGTGACAGAGCCTGGTTTGCCTACCAGCTGACCCACCAGGACTTACCCCCGCCCTTTCCTCGCTCCGGGTAACGGTTTCCTTCTGCTGAAGATGAGAGAGCTAAGCTAATCTGTGTCCTGGATGCTGGGCTAGTAAGAAGTATCTGTCTGTCTGTCTCCGCCTCTCTCGTCTCCCAGGTGGGCCGGCTTTGGGAATCTCCCCACCCTCTCCCGCGGCCCCGGCCCTCTGGGCCCACCCCGCCCCAGGTGCGGGGGGAGGGGGGGGCACTCACTGGAGCTGGTTGATGATGACCATGCGCACGTGCTCGCGGGCCTTCAGGATCTTCTCCAGCCGGTGGATGTCGTACGTGTTGGGGTTCCGGAACGGGATGTCGTCGGGCAGGCCCGTGACCTCCACGGCGTCCGGGCTGTCCCGGATCAGTTTGTAAGGGACCAGCACAGGCCGGTTCAGGCCCAGGGCCTCGCCTACAAGACATGGTGGGTCAGCGCCAGGGGAAACGCCCCCCGCGGGAGGCCACGCCCCCGAGGACCGCGGGAGGCCACGCCCCCGAGGACAGTGGGAGGCCACGCCCTCGGAGGGCAGGGCCGGATCCCCGGCGTGGTCCAGCTCGCCCGACACTGCGCTACAGAGTTTAAAAAATCAATACACGTGCTTTTTTTGGTTTTGTTTTGTTTTGTTTTTTTAAATCCGCTTAGCAAAACCATAAATCTAATACCCAGCGCTGACAGTAAAGTAGGCACTGGAGCGCGCACACCTGCTACGGTAAGTCTGCGTACCGGGAACCGAGAAACGAGAGATGGGAGGCAGGTCTGCTTGAGATCTACTGTTACAGTAGAATAACTACAAAGTCCTTCCTTAGTATTTGTATTTATATTAATTTATTATAAACTATTTATGGATGATAGGATAGGGTGTCTTGGATGTGTTTTCAAAAAATTCTGAAGTGTGTACCAGGACACAAAGGAAGTCAGGTTGGCCAACTGCTGGCAATCCCAGGGGCTGGGGCTGGGTGACGAGGCGGGTCACCAGTGCCATTCTCCCCGCTTTCATCGCTGTTCGAATTTTGAGTTCACAATGACAAGTGAAAGAGGCGACCCCACCAACCGCCAGCAGAGTCGCTTCTCACTCTCAGAAGAAAACCCAATTCCTCGTTAGGCCTGCCTGCCCCTCCTGGAGCACCGGGGCCTCCCCCAGCCTCTTACTCCAGGCCCTCTGGCCTCCTTGCTGGTCCCCAGTCACCCAGCTGTCCCTGCTGCCCACCCAGCAAGCTTTTCCTGGAATGCGTGTCCCCTCCTGATATTCGAGCATCAGCTAACGCTTGTCCCATCCTCCCAGGGGCTTTCCCGCCCCACCCCCCCAGGCCCGGCATCTGTCCTGCTACTGTTTTGTCTTCTCCGTTATCACTCCCCAAAATTCTACTTAAAAATATTTTTTATTATTGTCTCCCTGCTACAATGCAAAATGGATATATTTGTGAATTCATCACAAATAAAACATCTAGCATGGTTTGGCACTCAGTGATCTAGAAAGCTCAGCCGTAACCATATTATTATCATTACTGTTAAGAATTTATTTTATTTTTAAGTATTCTCTACACCCAGTGTGGGGCTCGAACCTACAACCCTGGATCGAGAGTTGCACCCGCTGAGCCAGCCGGCGCCCCGTAACCGTATTATTAATTGTCCCATCTGGGCTCCGCCCTGGCAGCTGGACGCCTTCACCTAGCATGGCATGGCCCTTACCTATTCCGTGACTACCTCCCTGCACAGGTTCAGAGCCCCAGGATGGCAGGGATCGGACCCCTTGCCCTGGAGTCCTCACAGCTAAACGTGTGTTGGGCAGATGCACTAACTAGCACTTGGCCGTGGGCCATGGCCTCTGCCGCACGGCCCGGCCCTAGAGCAGCGGAAACGCTGACCGCCATCACCGCCCTCGGTGCCCCAGACAGGCTCTTTCCCCTTCCTCCGACGGGGAAGTGTGGGGTCAGCTCCCGCCAGTCATGGGCAGGGCAGCTGGGGAGGAACTGGAGGCGGCCGGGCCGGCTGTAGAGGGAGGAGGGGCCGCCCAGGGAGGCCGGCCCCACAGACCCTGCCCCACAGACCCTACGCCTCATGCACTGACCGTATTTCTCATTGAAGAGCTCCTTCACCTGCTCGCGGAGGATCACCTTCTCCCCTAGTCTGTTGGCGTCATCTTCATCTACGAGAGGAAGACAAGGGGGCCGTCAAGGTCGGCACGGGCCGGCCCCTGGACGGGCTCCCGTGTGGCATCCCCCGCCCTCCGAGCTTAGTATCAGGCAGCCTTGTTTCTGGCCTCGGTTGTCTGTTTTCCAATCCATCCATCCCCCCTGGCCTGAACAGCTTCCCCAGCCCGGTCCCCGTGTCAGGCCCGGAGCACTCTGAGGTCGGGGAGGCAGGGAACCTGCTTGGAGGAAGGAACTCCCAACCTAGTGCCGATGCTACACACTCGCAGCGCCCACTGTCAAGTATGACAGGAGACCCGGGGCAGGAGTCAGGGTGCCCACCCCCACCTGCAAATCTGGGCGGGCTCCCTGGAAGAGTGGGCTGTTGGAACATGCTCCCGGAAGGCAGGCAGGGGCTTCGGATGGATGGGGTGGTGGGGTGGGAAGAACTGGCCCAGGCTGGTCTGTTGGATGTGGCTGAAGCATGGGCTGGTGACAGGGGCGCGGGCTAGACTGAGCTGGGCTGCCAGAAACTCGCCCTGATTGCCTGGGGGATCCTGAGTCTGAGGCTCTTGACCAGGGAGACAAGCACGCTGCGGGAGCAGGGGGGCTGTACACGCTCCCCACCCAGGGCCCAGGGCAGACCTCTGCGGGCACCTGCCGTTGGACCCTCGGCTCCCCTCACCCCTGTTCTAGGTCTAAAGGAGGAGCAGGCCGGGTAAGCCCCTGAGATGGGGCCTGGGCTGGGCTGGGGGACATGGAGGATGGGGATGGGATGCAAGGGTCCTGGGGTAGAGGGGCCTGCGGGTTTGTGTCCTGGGCTGGGGAGGGAGCTGGAGTTCCAGGAGGGGTGCCCTGAGCTGGCTGGGCCTCCAGCAGGCAGGGGTGGGTGTAGAGGGTGGAGCGGAAGCAGCCAGGGAGCCAGGGCCTGGGAGATGCAGGGCAGAACAGACAGAATGGGTTTGTGGACAAAAACAATTCCTGTTTTAATCTGGAAAATCTCACAGAACTCAGTGCAAGTTCAGAGGCCAACGCAGGAACTGCGCCTGGCCGGCTGGGCCTCCCTCTCCAGTCTGCCTGCTGCCCCTGCTGCCCGGGGCTCCTTCCCCTGCTGTCCCGGGCCTCCCGATGCCGCCCCCCCCTTGCCCCCATGCCTTGTGTGGTCCCGGTCATGCCCACACTCCTGACTCTGGAACGAGATCTGCTGTATCTCCAAGTTTCTGCATATGTCTCTTCAACCATGACCTTCCAGCCACCCGGGTGCCCCTGAGATCCGGCAGATGTCAGGCATCCCAGCTAACACCCTCTTCCTGTGTCCCCCTCTCAGGGAGTCACGGCCCCAAGACACTGAACTCAGCCCCACTTAGAGCCCCCGTTCGGCCCACACCCCCCCGCCCCGACATGGCCCTTCCAGATGGTCTTCAGGACCCCACCGTGGCCAAGAGTCAACCTGACCCTTCTCCAGGTCCTGAGTGGACAACCTGACAGAGTCCTGAGCCTGAGGGCCACCCAGAGCCTGCGGGGGGTGGGGGGCAGATGCTGTCCTTCTCCCCCCTTGCCGCCCGGCATTCCCCTGGGGGCCAGGATTCCGCACAGACATGGCGGCACCCACAGGACAGGGAAGGATGGCCTGGGTTCCCATCGGTGAGTGTCAGATGCTCTGTGGGCAGCTTCCCGGGGACATGAGCACGGCCACCCCTAACCACAGCCGAGGACACAGAGGCTCAGAGAGGCCAAGTAACTTCCCCAAGCCCACCCAGCTGCGAAGTGCAGGGACCAGGCCATCCGTCTGACCAAGAGCCCTGGGTTCCCCGAGATCTCGGTTTCCCCGTCTGTAGACAGAAGGGCCGATCCTCAGGACATTTCCTCTAAACCTCCTGTCCCGTCAGCTCACAGTCTGGAGTCTCTGTCTCCTTGGGGCTCCTCAGAGCCGGCTGGACTGAAAGGCAACGCACAGCCCCTCAAGGACGGGCCCTGGAAGCCAAGGTCGCTGTGGCTGGGGACGTGGCTGGGGACGTGGCCGTCTCCCGTGCACGCAGCTGTGTCTCCCCTACCCTGCCACACGAGGGTCGTGGGAGGTCCCCACTCGGTGCTTCTGCTCACTGTCTTGGCCAAAGATTTCACGAAGACCACCCCCTCTGCATTTAGCAGAGTACAAGAAAACAGACCTCGTCCAAGGCAGGGGATGGGGAGGGACGCCGGGTGACCCACTGGCCTTGATAAAGATCAGTGCAGGGCACGCGGGGGTGGGGGCGAGGATCCTAACCCAGCTGAGAATCAGGGAGGGCTTCCCAGAGGAGGCACTGCTGCTGGGTGTTAAGCACCTCTTATGTGCACAGCGCCAGGCCTCAGAAAGGGTGCCTCTTGGCTCCTCCCCACTCTTTGTTTTTATTAATTTTTTAATTAAAAAAATTTTGTTTTTATTTAATTTGGAGGAAGGGAGTTCCACGTTTTCTTAAAGGGTACATTTTTGAGTGAAACAGGTGAGGGTAATTCTGGTGTGGGCTGGAGTGGGGAGACCCCTGCCAGACCCCACCCCATATGGGTGCTCAGAGGAAACCGGAGGCAGCTCCTCGAGGTGTGTGGACAAAAGCGAACCACAGGTGGAGAGCACGCCCCCCCCACCGTGTCCCCACTCCAGCCCCCAGGGGCAGAGCCAGGCTCCCTGCTGGCCTGGGTGGCCCAGCCAGGTGGCCCTCCGGGTCGGCCGTGGGCAGCTCATGAGACCCCTTCCTGACAGAGCCAGGCTCCTGCCGCACGGTCGCACAGGTCGCACACTCACCATTGGGAGAGGCTGTGGCCAGGCCTTCCGGTCCCCAGGGACTGTCCCCAGGACTGCGGGGGGAGCAGCTGCCCTCGCTAGCCTGGGCCGGGGCAGGACAGGCCCCGGGGAACCGTCCCCTCTGAGTCTGGTCTGCGTGGGGGCATCACAAAGACCAGGAAACTGCCCCCGAGAACAAGGGGTAGGGGGGAGAGCACAGCCACTGTGGGGCCGTGTGGGGCTTCGGCCATAAACCCCGTCGGAAGGGCAAGCCCTGCGACCGGGAGCGAAGAGTGTTTACTCCGCTATCGGATCGCTGGGGTCAAATCCTCTGTTATTAGCTCGTGACCTTGAACAACTCTCTGAACCACTGGATTTCCTCATTTGGAAAGTCGCTACCAAAACAGGGGAGCCCAGGAGCGGCTGCCGTGAGAACCCTGAGCCCGACATGGCCCGGGGGCTGGCTTTACTGTTCCTAAGCCCAAGGCACCAAACCTATTCTGGGGGGAACGGCCTGAGCTCCCCCCGAGCCCAGGCTGGCTATAAAGGACACCGGTGTTCGCAAACGTTTCAGAACGTTCTCCATTTGGAGATGTCACCGTTAGAGATCCATGTGGGGTGTGGGTCCCCCCAAGGTACCCGCCTGAATGCCTGCATGCATCGGGGAGGAAGAGGGTCCCCAGGGCCTGTGACACGGGGCTCCCTGGCTCAGCAGACTGCAAGGCAATCTTGATTCTACCCCTAACGCTGTGTGATGTTTGGAAAGGCACTCAACCTCTCTGGGCCTCTTTCCACCTCCCTCAGCTGGGAATCCTGCAGGATCCCATGACAACACATAAAAAAGCTGAAGGCCCCCTCTCATCGGAATCAGGTTGTCACTGACGCTATCAGTAGATTGATGCTTCGATATCCTGGGGTCTCGGGGAATTAAACTTCACACATGAGACTCTTCCAGAGAGCGGATGCTTTTTCTCTCCAACCCCCTGGGTTCGTTGTACCCATTCTGGGCGGGCCATTTACTAAAATGCATCAAGAACCCCTTTCTTACGTAGCACATAGTGGGGTGGAGTGGGGGGAGAGGAGCAGGGGTCTTCCTCAGGATCTCCGGGGCCGGAAAGTGCTGCACTGGCCCCCACAGAGACCTGGACCCCCGACCCCCGGACAGTGACCCCCGTCGAGGACACGCCCCCCCCGTCGGCATTTCTGCCCCCCCTCCTGCTCATTCCAGCTTATTGGTCTCTGTCACTCCTTCGGCCCCAGTAGCTCTCATCTGCTTGTTTCTAATCTGCCGTCTGTTAGCCCGAGGATTAACTGAATTTTGCCCGGGGGAAGAAAGCAACCAAGGTTATTAAATCACAGCCAAGCTAGGTACACAATTAGAAACCAGCAGGCTCCGGGTGCTGCCTGCAGTGGCCCCACAGTCCTCTCTTTGGGGGCAAAGTATGAGAACCCCGAACAGGGGGCCTCCCTCTACCGGATTGAGGTCCGCGGCTCTGATTGATGTCTGCACGCTGACCATCAGGATCGTAAGGACCCAGGAGGAGCCTGCAGCAAGGGACGGGCTGCTCAGAGGGGGACGACTCCCCCTCTCCCCTCTCCCAGCGCTTCCGCGGGACCCCTCCTCTCTGCGAGGCCTGCGCTGGGCGGATGTAGGCATCACGCAGACCCTCAAGAGAACAGAGGGTGGATATCCACAGGGATCCCCGTGTTGATGGGACAGCTGCCCCTGCACGTCCCCCACTCGGGCCCCGCAGCTTGCACACCTCCCTTTCCTGGCTCCGGACCTTCGCCAAAACGAGAAGGCATGCTCGGCTTCACCTTTTCATCCCCTCCCGGCGGGGCATGCAGGTGGAGCGGGAATTCCGTCAGCGGTTTCAGAGGTGGAGAAACTGAGGCGCAGAGAGGCCACGCCTGTGCGGCAGTGGGCAGGGGGCCCTGGCCCCCGTGCCCGCTCTCATAGACCCCAGAGGAACTTCTTACATGTGCCAAAGGAAATACGGTCAAGAGCGTTAACGGCACTCTTATTAACAGGAAAATTACCCCGATTGCCCCCAAGGGGCGGAGGACAGCAGAGTGGCGAGGTCGCCCGCTGGAACCGCACCGAGCAATGGACGCGAGCCGGTGCGGGGTCACACATCAGTGTCGCCTTACATAAGGCCGAGCGAGGAAAGCAAGTCCAGACTTGACACCCGAGGACACATCTCGCTTATAAAAGTAAAAAGCGGGGCGCCTGGGGGGCTCAGTTGGTTAAGCGGCTGACTCTTGGTTTCGGCTCAGCTCAGTGATCTCGGGGTCATGAGATCGAGCCCCACATCGGGCTCTGCGCTGAGCGGGGAGTCTGCTTGAGAGTCTCCCTCCTTCTCCTTCTCCCTCAGCCCCTCCCCGGCTCCTCTCTGAGAGAAATCAATACATCTTTAAAAAAAAAAAAAAAGTAAAAAGCATGCAAAAGGAAACAATTTTGGTTTTGGCAAACATTACACGTAATAAATGAGCCCCTTCAGAGCTCAGCCTGTGAACTGCGAACGAGCCTTAGATATACTAGACGTTTTTTCCGATATGTTACGTACCGACGATAAAGTTTAATTCAGAAATCAGGCACAGTAAGAGATGAACAACAAGGACGATAAAACCGAATTATAACAACGTACAGTATTGTAATAAAAGTCACGTGAATGTGGTCTATTTCTCTGTGTAAATATCTAACTGTATTGGACGTCCCCTTCTTGCGACGATGTAAGAGGATAAAACGCCCACATGGGGAGGGACGCAGACGTCAGGACGTTTCATTAACAAGCTGACACAGGAGCAGGAATACGAACGAAAGAATAAAAGGAAGGAATGTCCGCTCCCTGCACTGTGGTAGCCGACAGTGGCTCCTGGAACTAAGAGACATGAGCGGAGGAACTCGTGACATCTAAATAGAAAGCCTGCAGTTTAGTTAAGCATAGTATATCGATCGAGGTTGAATTCTTCATGCCGACAAAGGGACCCAGTTTTGCCGACCCTGCGTGGGTCAAAGGCTCTATTCGGGGAGTCTATGCTATCTTTGCAACTCTTTGGCAATTAAAAATGATTTCAAAATAAAAAACTTAAGCAAACGATCGTCACACGCAGGCATGATTGATGGTGGAGCAGGTCCCGGACCCGGGATCGGGACGGATCTGGTCAGCGCTTGAGGTCCATTGGGGATGGGGACAAGGGAGGGAAGAAAGCAAGCTTCTTCCCCAGAGCCTCCTCGGACAGGGCTCTGTCCATTCATCTGCCTTCCCTGGTCGGGTGCTCCCTGCCCCTCCCCGGAGCCCAGCTTTGTGACCTCTAGCTATACACAAAGGTCTCTAGAACAGAGGGCTCTCTGGCTGGAGCCTCCCCTGCTGGGGCTGGAAATTTGCCCTTCACTCCTCATGACAGGCCTGACCCCCAGCGCATGGTCCCCACTTTACAGATAAGGATACTGAGGCTCAGAGGAGTCAAGGTGCCTGCCCAGCATCACCAAGGCCGCAAGGTCTGCGATCAGCCGCGCGAACACTGAAACCCGGGTCTCTCTGACCCCTGGGTACTGCTTTCCCACTTGAGAATGGCCTGGCAACTTCTCGGGGCCCTTCTTACCAACTTGAACCTGCCAGCCAGGCTCAGCGCAGCAAACATCTTCTTGGGGGGGTTCATCCGGCGTTAGCCGCGCACATGGCCCTTCCCAAGGGAAATCGCCGCCTCCTCCCTCCTCTCCCGTTCCTTCCTCCCAGGTCCCAGCTATGACATCACTGATGTCACTGGCCCGAGGCCGGCCAGGTCCGGGGCTGACCTGTGGCCGGGACCAGCCAGGCCCAGAATGCGGCGCCCTGAGCACGAGGAGCAGGACAGCAGCGCCCCTCCTGGGAGAGACGGACAGATCTGGGCTCTAGGCTGCAGAGGCCAGGACACGGGGAACGCATTTCTGCGGCATCGCCTGGGGTAGGGGGCCGATTTCCCGGACGCGACCCGGTGTTTGTACGACAGCAGCTCAGGCTGCAGCCAGACTCCAGAGAACGGTCGCTCCCCGTCAGCTGAGACGGGTCGGCTTTCATCCGTGTGCACACGACAAAAGCCCCAGCGCCGCGGACGCTCCGCAAGTGACCGATAGAGAAATCAAGCTCTCGCGTGCTGGGCGCCGTTCTCACAGCTCCGCGTGGATCCATTCCCTGAATCCTTCCAACAACCCTCTGTGGCTGGCCCCGGGACTACCTCCGCTTTACAGACAGGGAAACTGAGGCACGGAGAGACAGCTACCCGGCCCAGGTGACGCGGCGAGTAAGCGGGCGGCCGGGACTGGCCCCAGACTTCCGAGCAGCTGGCACGCGGACAGAGTGCCCGAAACCCAGGCTTCCGATCGTGCTGACTGCTGGTCAGGCCCTTGTTTCCACGCGCGGGGGAGGGAAGAAAGAGCAGGTCCTCCTATCCCGTCCACACTGCAGTTTTTTCTCCCCGTCTCTGTGCCCCCAACCCCCAAACCCACATTTCCGACTGCCTCTCGGAGCACCTTTGATTCTGCACGTCCCTGAGCAGCCTCTCTAAGGCTCCCTCAAACCTGTCCCTCTTCTCTGGGCTTCCTTCCCTGGGGGCCCCCTCTTGGTCGCCCAGGAGAGACATCTCGGCTGCTTCCAACCCCGTAGCAAGCTGAGTCATGGCCCCCCCATAAGCTGTCCCCATCCCAGTCCCCGGAGCCTGGAACCACGTTTCTTTACACGACAGAAGGCACTGGCTGGTGTCATTATGTAAAGATCTCGAGATGCGGAGGACATCCTGAATGATCCAAGTGGGCCCTAAATGTGATCATTAGAGTCCTTCTAAGAAGGAGGCAAGAAGGACAAAGGCAGGAGGAGTTGGGCCGACAGAAGCAGAGGTCAGCGTGAAGAGCTCCGCAGCTGGAGGAGGGGCCCCACGCTGCAGAATGATGGCAGCTTCTAGAAGCCGGGAAAGACAAGAGCCTCCAGAGGGAACCTGCCCCATCAACACCCCGACTTGAGCCCCATAAGACTCATCTTGGATTTCTTACCTCTACAACTCTAAAAGGAAAAAAAATATCGTGTTGCTTTAAGCCACTAAGTTGGGGTGACTTGGTCTTGCAGCCACAGGAAACTCGAGCCAACCCCATGTGTCCCCGTCACCCACCAATGCAGGTGGTCACCACGATGGGCCACTTTCCCAGAGAAACTACTGGCAGGTCCAGCCCATGGCCCGTTAGGCCTCAGAACCGCTCCTCTCACGGCGGTGAGAACTTCCCGCTTTGGCCTCCCCAAGACTCTGCAAGTCGGCTCTGCAAGTCGCGTCGATCGCTCTCAAGGGTCTAGGGGACCCTGTCCTTCCTTTGCTTGAAGCCTGCTGAGGGAAGACTCTTGTGCTGTCCATGCGGCAACCCCCTCCTCCTTCCCCTGGCAACCGAGACCCTCTGCTGGGGCCACTCTTCCTGTTTCCCACTCCCAGAGACCGCAGACTGGGAACTCGGGGCTCCCCTACTTCACGGAGCATGCAGGGGGTACCTTTATCTCCCACCCCCACCTTGCACGGCATCTATAATCCTGCAGGGGGGCCCCAGGTCCTGCTGAGGAGCCACCACTGCTCGATCCCAGGACCCCAAGATCATGACCTGAGCCAAAATCAAAAGTCAGATGCTTAACTGATAGCGTTAAGTTAAGCAGTTAGTTAACGTAACTTAACTGACTGCGTCCCCCCGGGGCGCCCCAAAAGTCAACGTTCTCCTCCAGCCTCCCACAATCTGCCTTCTCTCCCCATTTCCAACCTCATCTCCTTCCACTTCCCCCACTGCTTCCTCCGACACCCCGGCAGGTGACCCCAGGGCCTTTGCAGTGGTTCTCTCTGCCTGCACCGCCCTTCCCTGGCCCCCTGGCTCAGGACCACCCCCTGTGAGTACTCCCCAGAGGCCCTCCCTGGGGGGACCCACCGCCTAGCTCATGTGGCAACCCCCTAAAAATAACCGTGACCTCCCCACATCTGCTTCCCCGCCTCCCCTGAGCGCACATCTGACACACTTTTACACTTCGTGCGTGATGCTCGGCAGCCGCATCAGCATGTGAGCTCCATGAGGCACGATTTTTTTTTTTTTAATTGGTGTTGAGCAAAAGCCCCGCACCCAGCCCAGCGGCATGTCCAGCCCCTGAGGTCCCAAAGGGGGACGTCCCCCCCCTCCCCCGTGCCTGCAGCGGGCTTCAGGATGGGGCTGCCTGTCCCCTACTCCCACCTCCTACCTCGAGGCCTCTTTTGTCCCCAGACCCGTCCTCAGCAGGCTGGGAAGATGGAGTCTCCCCAGTCAACCACGCGAGCTGAGCCACATGCCCCCGGTGCCCGTGCTCCCCACGCCTGTGGCTCAGAGACACGTTTATCGGCCGCGAGAACTTCTGTGCCCCACGCCGGGCCCGGGGACCCTTCCAGCCGATCTCAATCGGGCCCCAGTAAAGGCTCTGATTGTTCCTGTGAGCTTGGGTGGTCCCAGCTGGGGAACCGGTTTCAGTGTGGTTTTCTAGAATGTTGCAGAAGAATCTGAGTCTCCCCCCCCGCCCCCCGCTGCCGCTGCTCCCTTCTGGGGAGCCCCCCAGCCTAAAGAGCTCTAGGAACCATGGGGTTCCCTCTCCCCAACCGGCAGGGCTCGGGGAGGACAGGGGCTGGGGACCACTAACCCAGCCAGGGGCGGGATGGGGCTGCGGGGACCCAGCTGGGTCCTCACGGGCCAGGAAAGGGTAGGGGCCTCCCGCCACGACATTGTTCTGCCCGCCCCTGTGCCGCCCAGCCTGGAAGAAAGGAGGCAGCGGGCCAACGGCGCGGGGCCTGGCAGCCCAGCCGGGCATCTGCCCACAAAGGCCCCGCCCTGCAGATGCCAGCTCTTCCCGGGAAGGCAGCAGGGAGGCTGTTCCTGGAGCCTAATTAACAAAGAAAAGCAGAGATAATTAAGTGGAGAAACATGTGTTTGGCGCTGGAACGGGGGTATCTTTAGAAACTCGAGAAAGGACGGCTTTATTTTGAGCTCTCAAGAGCGGGACAGCGTGGGGAGGGTGGAGGGGGGGCCCACAGATGGGGGGCGGGGCCAGAGGAGCAGGTGTGTGTGTGTGTGTGTGTGTGTGTGACCACACCAGGAGGAGGAAATGACCTGGGGCGGCTGAAGGGAGGAGGCAGGGGGACGGCGGAGGGGTCTAGAGACTGGAGGTTCACTTGTCCACCATCGCACAGCTCAGAAGTGGTGGCATCGGTTCCTGAGGGGGCCGAAGGGGACTCAACACCGCCCCCCGCTTTGTCCCCATCCCCTCCATCGTGTGCTGAGAGCAACCCCATGCTGGTCTCCTTCTCCAGGAAGCCCACCCAGCATAGCCCCTGCTGAGTGACAGAAGCCCCCCCAGAGAGACCTAGCGGTGCCCCCCATCCTCCCCCCTGCAAACAGGAGCCCAGCCCACCCCACCGCCGAGCTGGGGGCGTGACGGGGGTCAAGTGGGCTGATTCCTTTTCCCCAGCAGACGGGGACTAGACACCACCATTCCCTCAGTCAGAACTAATCTCAAGTGCAGCATTGAGGGAGCAGACGGACTGGGGACTTCCGAGATGGAGCGAGGACCCGCCCCCCCCAACCTTGGAAAGTCCGGCCCTGCCCTGCAGGGGTGCTGGGGCTCCGGCCGCGGGGGACGTCAGCGGAAGAGCTTGCCAAGGCCGGGTCTGCAGGGTCTAGTACACGCTGCAAAGCCGGGCCTTCCAGGCCCTCCACGCTCCGCCTGGCCGGCCTCTCCGCCTCGCGCCGCCTCCCGCGCGCCACGGGCCACCCGCTCCTCCCCTCCCTGCCCTGGCCGGGCGCGTGGGGCCTTCCCGCTTTACAAGTAGGGAAACCGAGGCCCAGGCAGGCAAACCGGACTTGCTGGAGTCACACAGGAAGTCGGCAGCTCTGCTCTGTCTCTGGGGCCCGGAGCCCCTGCTTTGGGGTGGGGAGTGGGGAGGGGGGGGCCTGCTTCTTGGCTTCTGGCTGCTCATCGGAGAGTCCCCTGGAGCCGGCAGGGAGGGCTGCACCGCTGGGGTTTGGGGGGGGAACCGGAGCAGAGGACATGGGCCTGGATCCCCGGGAACCTGCGTTTGCCCAGGAGGGAGCTGGGGTTGGGCGGCTGGGCCTGCAGCAGTGGTTCCCAAACACCAGAGGGGGCTCTGCGGAAGCCGGGGAGCTGGGAGGCCCTGGGAAGTGATGAGGTGGGTGAGGACCCTCCCTCTGAGCCCTTCCTGGTTCTCAAAGGCCAGGGTTCCCTTTCACCAGGCAGGTGAGAGTCAAGCCAAAGGCGGCTCCCGCTGGGAAGTGGCGGCTCCAGTCTCCGCTGAAATGCCCCCTAGTGACGGGGAGTTCACTACCCAACAAGGCGCCCCCCACCCTTTTTTTTTGCCACTGCTATTTGAGAATAGTTCTAGCATGTTATTTTCTGGATCCCTCTTGTGTCTCCCAGAAGGGCCCCGCTCTCAGCTCTTCTTACCAGCAAATTCCTCCACTTCCTCCTCCCCCCCTCCCCCCAGCTCCGCCTCCCTCTGTTCCTTCACAGGCTCTTTCCCTGCAAGGTCTCTCGGAGGTCAGCGTGCCCTGCTGGCGACTCACCGGCCCGAGTGGGGACGGCAGCTGCCACCTTCACGCATACCGTTCCCCGCTCCGTTGCCACCCTGCGCTAAAGCACCGATCAGGTCCCACCAAGTGCTCCTGGCCCCTGGCTGTCTCCCGGGGCCAGAGACCCAGCCTAGGGTCTGGGTACCACCATCGCTTTTCCAGAACTTTCCGCCCGGCCTTGCTCCCACACTTCTGCCACCTCTAGATCCTAGCACCACCCACCTCCGGGTCCTGCCTCCTGGGGTCAGCCTCTTCAACCCTCCCCTGGCTTCCCCGCCCCAGTTTTGCCTTCCCAATCCACCCCTGGTGGGTGGCAGCCTGGTTACCATGGCAATCATAAGACAATGCGAAGCTGATCCTATCATTTCGTTGACTCAAAAAGAAAGCCTCCAATGCTACACGATAAAGTTTGAGTCACCGGCAAAGTTTTGGTCCAGGCCTTTTCTAATTCTGGCCTCACTCTTCGGCTCCCCTCCTCCCCCGCCGCCCAACGCCCTGCTGAGGCTCCACGGGAGCCCAGACCTGGGCAGGACTTGGGCCCCGTGCTAACCCAGGCTGCCGCCTCCAGCCTGTGAAATGGGCTCGGCTGTGAAATGGGCATGACCACAGCATCTGCCCGATAGGCTTGAGAAGCGCTCCTTGCGGCCGGTGAGAGCCACGGGGCCTGACACGGGTGGGCGCTCAGCTAGAGTCGGACACGGCTCCCTGCCTTTGTGGGTGTCACGGCCTCCGTCTGGAATTCCCACTCCCTTCTCCAGCTGGAGAAGGTCCGCTTGCTGGGAGGCTTTCCCCGGCCTCCTGGCAGGAAGCTAGGTCTCCAGGGGCAGAAGGGCTGGTCTTGGCCGCAGGTGGCAGAGCTCATGGCCTGGGGCTCAGGGACACCCACCCTGATCCCATCACATTGCCTGGGGACAACTCATAGGCAGACACGCCTTCCAAGCCCCTGGTCCTCCGTGCCTTGACGGTCACGTCTAAACCTCTTGGTCACGCACAGTGGCGGACCCTCCATGGTAGCCCACATCGGGATGGACGGGACCGTCCCTTCCCATCTTTCCAGCCTTTGCCTCTAGGACCTGGCTCCACCGGTCTCTCATCCGCACTGGGACCCACAGCCCTCGCCCCATCACCTCCCTGTGCCCCTAGGAGGAGGCAGCAGGGGCTCCGGCACCAGCTCTCAGCTCCCCTCTTGCACTCACCCTGTTTCTTGGGGGGAAGGGGGTGGAGGTGTCCTACATCATTCATTTCTCTAGAATCACGCTGTGGCTCTCCTTACCTCTAAAACCCACTCCTGATCCCGTTGCAGCCGGCAGACCCGCCCCACCTCTCTCTGGCCCCTGGTGTGACCCATTTCTCTGCTCTCAGTCCCTCCTGAGCCTGCCGCACCACCCAGGTCCCCTCCCCGGAACGGCTCCTAACCCCGCTGCCCATGACCTCTGGGGGTTGCTCAACCCCATGGGCCAGTCTCAGGTCTCCCGTACTTGACCTTGCACGCAGCATCTGGCTCAGGCACTTGGCTTCTGGCCGCCTGTCTCTCCTCATCTCTCTAACACCTGAATGGGGGAGGGCCCAGGGCTCATCCTTGGGCCCCTCCGAATTGTCCACACTCATCCCCACGGTGATCCAGCTTCATGACTAAGACACGTTACCTGCGAATGGTCCTCACCTGCATGTCGCCAGCAGAATGCTCTCTCTCTGATTTACAGATCTGCCCGTCCAACCCGGCCACCTGGGCGTCTCGTTTGCCTGACAATCAGACCCTGACCCCTCTCGCCCTCCAGCTGCTCAAGACAAAATCTTTTGCTCACACCCCACACTTAACTGCATCAGCAATCCTGTTAGCCTCACTTCCAAAGTATGTCCAGGGCCTCAGGGCCTTTGCACTGACCCCCTCCCTAGACGCTTCAGCTGGGATTTCTACATGGCTCAGACCCTCATTTCTTTCAGGTCTTAACTCCTGCTGGCCTATCTAAAATTGTCCTTTTCACAATCCTATCTGTGTTGTATGTCCCTGTGGCATGTCACTATCAAATACGTTGCTTTTTGTCCTTATTTATCTTATTTATCTCCCCCATTAGAAAATAAGCTCCACAAGGGTATAGATTTTTTTGTCTATTTTGTATTCCTAGATTCTGCTTGCCACAAAGCAGGCAATATATATGTATATATTAAATACATATATCTGTATAATATATATATATTTAAAATTTGAGAGAGAGAGTACACAAGCAGGGGGGAGGAGCAGGAGAGGGAGAAGCCGACTCCCTGCTGAGCCGGGAGCTCGCCATGGACCCCAAGATCATGACCTGAAAAGAAGGCAGATGCTTAACAGTGTGCGCCCTTATATATAATTTTTTTAAAGTAATCTCTACACCCAACGTGGGGCTCGCGAACTCACAACCCCGAGATCAAGAGCCGCACGCTCTTCTGACAATATATTTTTGTCATACATATGCAGAAACCCAAAGAATTAATTGTGAACCTAAAGGGTGAGAGGCAGGGCCCATGTTATGGATGCTGGCAGCCAGAAGGGGGCAGCAAAGAGCCGCCCAGTGTGGCTGAAAGCTCCGGGAGGCATGGGCACAAGCTGTGTGACCTTCAGCGAGTTTCTTAACCTCTCTGAAACTCGCTTTCTTCCTGTAAGATTGGTTACTGGGGGAGACCACGTGTGCTGCTTCGGGAAGGCTTTGTGACTGGCGGATCATAAGCACGATGTAGAGGTCAGGTGTCCGTGGTATGAGGAGTGGTCTGAGGTCCCCGGTTGGAGGACAGGGCAGTTGCGTAACTATGACGCAGCCTGACGAGGAAATGTCATCAGGCGTTTTAAAAAACATCAGCAAACGCTTATGTTTTCAGCGCGCGTGTACGTAAATTTATAGAAAGAACAACAGCGAGATGTAAAGTTAATGAGCTTGGGGAAAAATCTGGAAGAAACGTATCATCCTAAAAACGAACAGCCATCTGGGCACTTAAGATTTCTGTATTTTCCAAATTTCCACCATGGGCACATAATCTGCATTTCCCTTCAGGTTTTTATGACCTACTAGAATGTTCTGTGGTTGTTACTACCAGCCCCCTGGGCGGAGGGCCTCTCCTTCCTGTGTCACCACTACTTCTTCCCAGCATTACCCCCAGCAGCCTCCGCTGCTGTGCTGGGGGTTCGTGGCCAGGGGCCCCTCTGGGTCCGGCACCAGAGGCGCACCCAGATCCCCCTCCACGGCAAACACGAGCACTGTGCTCAGTGGGGAACGGTGGCCTGTGGCCCCTGGCGCACATCTGTGCCCGAGAGCTGGATGCCCGGGGCTTTGAGGGACTCCTAGGGCTGTCCCCAGGCACCTGCCTCCCTGCCCCCCTGGCGCAGCCTCCCTGCTTTAATGCATTTAAGCCCAGCGAGGCGGCAACCAGCTCCTACGGTGTGGATCTCTCCTGGGCCTCACTCGCTAGGGCTCCTGAGCTCACGCCTAGGTCACCCGGGCCCACTGAAGGCAGGACTGAAGCTCACACTGGTACGAGTGGAGGGCCTGGCCCCACCATCCCTCTGCAGCCCCAGGTCCCCCCACCAGGCCCCCTCCAGCCAGCATTCTGACCCCCTAGGGATGTGTCAAACCACTGGCCCACGGCTCCCCCTGCCACCAGAGGCCCGAAATCCCACCCGCTGTCCCCTGAGACTCAGTCCAACTCCATCATTAGCCAGGGACCTGGCCAACACTCAGCGGGAGCAGAATGGGCTACTAGACACCGGGGGGGGGGGGGGGTGGTGAAACTGAGGCCTGAGGGCAGATGTGATGTACCCAGTCGGGACAACACTGAAGGCCTCTCGGATCATCTCTTTTGACCCAGAACGAAGCTGGCTCAGGAATGGCCATACACTCGCCCCACTCTGGCCTGGCCCACGATTCCAGGAAGCATCATGAAAGCCCCAGGTCTAACGACCCATTTATCTTCAAAGCATCATTTTCTTTAGAATTCACTTTCTCGGATGGTTCTGTTAGGAAAGGTTTCTATGGGAGCCTTCGCTAAATCACCTAGAAAATCTCAGAGCCATCCTTAACAGGCCCCCGCTTCCAGGGAAACCTCCCCCTCCCAAGCCCCACGCCCCTGCACCTCCCCGCCGCACCCCTGGTCCGCCCTCCCGCCCTGTCCCGTCCGCGGACGGGGCCCTTCCCCAGGCACTGGTCTGCTCGTGCTCCAACCCTCTGCAGTAGGGAAGTGGCTGCACGGGTGGGCTTGTTAGAAGGTTCCAGGCCCTGGGGAATCTTCAGCGGAGAGGAGCAAGGGCCATCTCTCCAACCGTCTGCATGGACGGTTGTCCATGGATGTCTCGTAGCCACCAACGTGGACACATGATAGTCAAGACTTGGTGGGCCCCCGACCCTAACTCCTTGGCACTATGAAGCCTTCTGGAACCTGGACACGAGCCCAGGGAAAAGGGGAGGAAAATGGACGCAGATTCTCCTGCTATGCAATGCGGTTTTCGGTAGAAATCTGGTTCAATTTTACACGTCTTGTGCTTCTGAGTTTCCTTTCCATATTTTTGGAAGAGGCCGGAAGAAACAGGAAAGTGTCTTGAAGGCCCAGCTGTGCCCAGGATAAGGCTTGTGTCTTTGCCATGACACGCCACGCCCGGCCGGCCATGCCGGTTTCACCCCTACCCCTGCCCTAGCCACGGCCCCCGATGTCCCCTGTGTGCCTTCACTTGGGCTGGGCCCTGCGTCAGTACCACACACCGTTCTCCTCATCTTCGAGTCCCGGCTCAGTGCCACCTCCTCCAGGAAGCCTTCCCAAGCCCCAGGAATAACCACCGCCACGGCCCCCAGAGGCTGAGCACTTCCCATCACAGCCGGTCCCGGGCTGAAGGACGCACCAACAGCAGGGGACCAATAGCCCTCCACAGCCCGCCCGTCTCTGCCCACCATTTATCCAATTCCGATCACCTAAGGAGGCAGGTATACATTCCCCATCACACAGATGAGCCAGTAGAGGCTTGGGGATGTGACATAGTGCATCCGGAGTCACATGGGCAGTAAGGGGGCTGGTGCAGGGATCTGAACCCAGTTCTGTCTAAGCACCACCTTGGGCTTTCCCACAGTCCACGTGCTGCCACCGACCCGCAACACACATCTGCCATCCACATGGCCCAGGCACCCGCGTCCGGTCCAGCCCACCTTCCTCCAGACTATGGCACCTGCTCACGTCCCACCTGCCCCAGACACCTGAGCTCCCGCTCTGGTTCACCTGGGGACCCCAAGAGCTGGCCTGTGTCAGGCTTTGGCCATTGTCTGCTGGAGGGCTTGGGGACAGGCCGTGACCTCTAGTGAACTCTCGGAGGCCCCTGCGAGCCTGGATGCCTTCCCCGCGCAGCGTGACATGTCCCCAATGTGGCCCGGCCCCTCCCAGGGGCCACCCAGCCTGGGATGCCAATGCCCAGAGAGGCGCTGGCAGGTCCACCCGGAGGGCTGGGCCAAGGGCTACTTTCCCATCTCTTCTTCCAGGCAGCCTGCCATCCTCGTCCACACCACGTGGGCAGAGAAAGCATTTCCAAGGGCTCTCTCTGCGCACGGAGGAGCCACAGTGCAGGCCGAGGGGTGGCTGGACAGGCAGAAGGGCCCAGGGATGTCAGGAAGCTGCTCTAACCGGGAAGGTCGCCGGCAGACCCTCTGCCCCACCGGGCTCCTCCGCAAAGCCCGACTTTCCTCTACTCGGCAGCTGCTGAGTTACGGACCACCCGAGTCACGGGGCCTGCCCGCAGGGAGCCAGGCTTTGGAGCCAACAGTCCCTTCGCTAGGTGTGGGGCACCCGGGCGACTCGCTGATGTTCCCTCGGCCTCAGTTTCCTCCTCCGGAAAAAGGAGACAGGAAAAGGTCCCAGTGCAAAGCGTAGCCCACGTCAGGGGTCAGAACTGACTTCCTTTCCTGCTTTCCAAGCTCGTTAATGATCGTGCCTGCCCCCCCGCCCCGAGCAGCTACACGCTCAGGCCCCCACGGGGACCCTGCCTTCTGGAAGGAGGGGCTGGGAGCACACAGGCCCTCACCGTGTGAGGGTTTCTGCTCTCCCCCTGCGTCGCCTGGGCCTGGGCCTGGGCAAGGCCGCAAGGCTTCCCGTCTCTCCACGCACAGGCTCCGGGGTCAAGAACTCAGCACAGGCAGTGTCAGCTCTGGAGCCCCTGGCCAGCCCAGCGGGCTCACAAGGTAGTCCTGTCGCCCCTGCAGGGACAGGGACAGTCTCTGCTCATTCAGGCTCTTTTGGGTTTTTTTTTTTTTTTGTAATCTCTATGTCCAACACGGGGCTCAAACTCACAACCTCGAGATCAAGAGTCACGTGCTCTACGGACTGAGCTGGCCAGGCGCCCCTCTCCTTCAGGGTCTGGGAGGGCGAGGCACAGCCCACAGAGGAAATGGAGGCAGTGGGGGCCTTGAGAGGAGGTCCGGCGAGAGAGCTTACCGTCTAAGGCTGAGGAAGCACTTACCCAGCTCTAACCACCAAGTCTGTGGGTCCTTAAGCAGAAACCCCTCCCTCTGCGATTAGGAACCACTTGCCACCAAGCTCACCCACCCACTGAGGTCAACCAGGCCCCTGAGGGCAGGACCCCGCCCAGCCCCTCCCTCCCCAGCCCTGGCCACGTGAAACACGCGAGTCACCCGTGCCCCCGCCGGCCCCCTTTTCTCAGCCCGAGGTTCCGGTGTGGCCTTCCTCCTCCCAGCTGGGGCTGGTGCCCAGAGGAGGTGGGAAAACAGAAGGGCAGGGCCTGGCATCCCTCAGTGAGCCAGGGCTCTGGCCTCTGGCCCCCAGCACGGCGGCCGGCCTCCCACGCCAAGCGGCCCCCCCACAGCCAGTGCCTCTTACCAGGCTTTGGGATGAGTCCTTGAAAAGGCCTGGAAGAGAAACAGAGATGAGGGTATCAGGGGGGGACCTGGGAGCTCTTCGGAAATGTCTGGGCCCCACCCCACACGGGGTCCCTCGGAATGGCTTTTTTTTTTTTTTTTTTAAGATTATATTTATTTATTTGACAGAGAGAGAGCGATCACAAGCAGGCAGAAAGGCAGGCAGAGAGAGAGGGGGGAAGCAGGTTGCCTGCTGAGCAGAGAGTCCGATGTGGGGCTCGATCCCAGGACCCTGAGATCATGACCTGAGCCGAAGGCAGAGGCTTTAACCCACTGAGCCACCCAGGCGCCCTCGGAAGGGCATTTTAACAAGCTGCCCGGGGACTCGTTGCTCGGGCTGGACACGGTGACAATGTGGCAGTGTGCTGTGCGGGAGGGTGACGGGGGCCTCCTGCTGGCTCCGTGACCCCAGGCGAATCACCTGTTCCCCCCGACCTCCCCTCTGAAGTGGGCTGACGGCCTCTCGCAGCGGCTGGGAGTGGGAGCTGCGGGCGCGTAGGAGACGACAAGAAGGCCACCCCTCTGCTGTGGGGGCTGACGTGGGGTTCCCTGCACGCTGGCCGGCCTGCCATCACCCTCCTGCACCCCCTCCCCCAACCTGGGACCCAGGATGGCACCGGAGAGCAGAACAAGGCAGGACCGGATCACGTGAAAGGCCCGGGGGCCCCCGCCTATGCTAGTCCAGCCTCCTCGCCCTTCCCCGGAGTACCTGGTGACCGTGAACTTGATCTTGTCAGCCACTGCGAGGATCCTCTCCAGGTTCTGGGAGCCAAAGGTGCAGGGCTTTCGAAATGGGATTCCCGGGGGGAGCCCCTCGATAATCACCGAGCCGGGGTTACTCTTGATGCGCTTGTAGGGGACCTGGACGGGGTACTTGATGCCCAGGGCTTCTCCTGTGGAGGAGGGACAGAGGACGTGTCACCAGGAGCCAGAGCAGGGCTGGTGTGAGGACGTGGGGGCGCAAACATGGTAGGAAGGCGTGCGCGTAGGGTGGGGGGGGTGAGCGGGCTGGCGTGTAGCCCCGTGGGAAGGCACAATCGGTGGGGGGCCGGGAGTTAGGGAGTGGGTCCTGCAGGGGTGTTGAGTGTGTCTGGGTGGGGCTGGGGAACCGGGCAGGCACACGGGGTTCAGCTGCGGGGGTGGGTAGGACAGCCACTTGGGTTCCTCGGCCTCTCCGCCTGGAGGATGGGACCCGTGGGCGCGGCTGGCCCTTCCCTACAATGCCTGACCCTCCATCAGCACCCCAGGACCCGCCCTGCCTGAGGGCAGACTGCGTTCGGGGTCCCTCCTGGTCAGAGAATAGGAGCTCACTGCATCCCTCCAAGGGGCTCACTGAGAGCAACATCCCCTGCGTTGGCAGGGTGGGGTGTCCCTTTATGAAGACAGAATCGTGCAGAAATCTCTGCACATCTCAGCGCGAGGAGCTGAGCCTTCTCTGGGCGAGAAACTGATTTTTATCTCAAGGACACCGGGATTGGTAAAACCGGATTCATTTCCCTTTTTGCTCTGGCTCCCAGGAAACTCAGAGCCTGATCTGTCATCTGTACCCACCGCTTACGGAATCTCGGTGGCTTCCTAGGAACCCCGACTTCTGGCCATCGTTCTAGCCTGTTTTTGTGTTTTTGTTTTTGTTTTTTTTCATTGAGATATAACTTCCATACTAGAAAGCTGACCATTTTAAAGCGTACGATCCAGGGGTTTTTAGGGTATACACGCGGTTGTGAAAGTCTCACCACTAGCTAGTTCCAGGACACATTCGTCACTCCAGGGAGAAACCCTGCGGCCACCAGCGGTCTCTCCCCGTCCCGCATCCCTGAGCCCTGGCGACCGCTCGTCTACTCGGTCTTGATGGATCTGCAGCCTGTTTTTAAATCTTTACCCTGACCGGGCTGCTGACTAGGTTATATGCGATGGCTAAGAGAACCTTTTTGAAGTGAAAAAAATAATTGGACAGACAGGAGATTTTATAGCCGTGATCCATCAATGGGAGCACCACTGTCTCCACTTCTCACCTCCCCAACGGCCTTTGCTATAATGACCGACGGCCTCCATGTTGCCAGATCCCCCTGCCCTTCCCTCGGCACAGATGACCACGCTCCCCTCCCTGAAACCCTCTCCTTGATGTCCATGACCCCGTGCTTTCCCGATTTCCCTCTTTCCTCGCTCTGCTGCTGCCTGGACCTGACCTCTAAATACCAGGGCTCCTTGGCCTTTGGTCTGAGTCCTCTCTTTTGCTCCTCTGCCCCCTGGCCTAAGTTTTATACCCAATCCTGACACTTCTGAACGGTAGACTGGATCCCCACTTGCCTATGGGTCTTCGCGACACATCCAAGATGGCACCCATCGTCTCCCCCTCAAGCTTACTCTCCTCGGTGAGGGCGCTGCCCCTTCTCTCTAGCTGACAGTTTGGGTGTCTCCAGGCCCGTGTGCTCCACCCCTGCCTCCCTCCCTCGTCACTGGGATAGGTCCCGATCACCCAGTGGGCACGGGGCACTTCTCTGCCACAGGGATTGGGTGAGGCATGGACATGTGACTCAGTGGGAGCCAATGAGAAACAAGGGGAGGGCTCAGGGAATTCTAGGAAAGAAACCCCTCGCTCTCTGGAGAAAGCCTTCGAAAGAGCCAGCCCTCTCCTTCCTTCCTCAGGGTGGAGGTGGGATAGCACAACCCGCTGTGGCCATTTTGCCACCAAGAGGGAAGCCAGCCTGAGACTGACGCCAACCTGGTGGAAAGACACCAAGGAGATCTCTGAACTGCTGGATCCAGCTGATCCTGAAGGCGGCACTACTGCTGGACTTCCCAGGCTGTGAGCTGTGGCCAACAATACTGTCCAGAGACGGTTGCACCAACATCTGTCAAGGTGACCCCAGCTTCAGCCACCTTGCGACTACAGCCCCAGGACAGACTCCGAAGGAGAGCCACTCCCTAAGCCACTCCCAGACTCCTGACTCACAGACACCATGAGGAAGAATAATGGCCACTGTTCCTTTAGGCGGCTCGGTTTGGGCTGATGGCAAAGCACCTTAACCGCAGGAGCTTATTTTCCTCAAGCCAGACTCAATGGGAGGCCTCGCCTCCTTTGCCTCCCTGTTCCCTACCAGCTCGGCACTTCCGACTCGACCTCTGTAGCTTGCCTCTACTCCATCCACCATCCTCCGGCACCCCTGCCGGGGCCCAGCCAGCCTATCATTGCTCTGGCTACGAGCTGCCCAGCCCTGCCGTCTCGCACCCGTTCACCTTCCTTGTGGACAGCCAGGAAGATACTTTAAAACTACACAGTGCCTTCTGTTGCTT
The DNA here is from genome assembly GCA_028534135.1 of Potos flavus. Classification (NCBI taxonomy): domain Eukaryota; kingdom Metazoa; phylum Chordata; class Mammalia; order Carnivora; family Procyonidae; genus Potos; species Potos flavus. The sequence goes on along the minus strand of CM052890.1, from coordinate 8,282,310 downwards.
GAGTCCTCCCAACAAAATACAAAAGTGAGACCACGGTTCCTTCGAAGGGCCTAGGGGACGGGGTCTGTGTCCCGGCCACCTCTACAGGGCCCCTCCCCTCCAGCCCCACGTTCCCACCGCAGCCTCCCATCCCTTCCCAGGACAAGTCCCAGGGCCTTTGCATGTGCTATTACCTCAGCTGGTCTACCCTTCCTTCTCTGCCAGATGACCTCCTTACCCACCCTTCAGTTCTTTCTATAGAGAGACCTCCCTGGCTCCCGATCTAAGTTAGTCTCTCTCGAGCAGCTTTGCTCTTTTCCTGCAAAATCGTGGAACAGGCCCTTGTCGTTACTACATTCTGTGTGTGGTTACTGAACGTCTGTCTCACCTCACTGGTCTACAGGGCCCAAGAGGGCAGGGTCTCTGTTTCCTTGACTGCTGTTTCCCCAGTGTCTGGCACATCGTAGGTGCTCAAGAAATGTCTGTGAGCGAGCGAGTGAGTGGTTTTCCCGGAAATGACCACAGCTACGAGCAGGAAGTTCCCGCCTCTCCACCCATGGCTGCCGGGCTGCCCTCCCTCCCGCCCGGGCACCCCGGGAGAGGGGTTGCTCACCGTATTTCTTATTAAACAGATCCTGGACTTGCTCCCTCAGCGTGTTGGCGATGTCAATGCGCGAGAGTCTAGCATCATAATTTTCTGCAAAGGGAAAAACAATTCTGGGTCGGGGCCGTTAAATTAAAAGGTGCTTGGGGACTTTTAAGGAATGTGATTTTCTAAGGATGGGGAGCTCCTTCTCTGGCAGTCATCAGACTCCGGGTGGGCCCCTCAGAGTCCTTCAAAAGGAACATCTAGATGGACACGTGTGTTTTTTCCGGAAGGAGCACAGGGTTGCGCCAACAGCCATGAGTGGGGAAACGAAGTTAACTGTTGACATTTGAGAACCACCAAAGCAGTAAATAAGCCAGGAGGTGAGAGGCCCCACGAGTGGGGAGCAGTTTCTGGGGCTCTGGGGGGCCGGTGGGGAGGGCCAGCCCAGGTCACTCCCTCAGCCGGGGGCGTCGGCTAAGGAGCCCACGTGCCAGCCACGCCATGGGGACCCCAGAAGGGCCCCTGACGTCGAGAGATTGCAGCCTGGCACTGCCTGGGGAGAGAGAAAGGGAACGGAAGGAGGGAGGGGACCTCGAGGCGGCTGGGGTGGGGGGTGTGGTGAGGATCCCCGTCTGCTGTGAGGTTGTGTATGAGGAGCCCTGGGCGGGCTCAGAGCCGGGAGGGCCCCTCATGGCAGCCACTTCCGGCTGCTCCGGAGGCAGCGAGAGAGAGAGAGAGAGAAAGAGAGAGAGAGAGAGAGACAGGGCAGGGAGCAGCCGCCCCTCTGGGATCTGGGTCCTTTCTCTGGGCGTCCCCCTCTCTGGGCTGGCCCTTCCTGCCACTGGTCTCGCTGACCTCTCTCTTTCTCCTCAGAGCCACAGGGACCAGCCAGGGGCCCCCTGGGGAACAACCTGGCCTCGGGGATCCAAGCCGCCCCCCGGAGCTGTCCCCCCACATACACGTGGGCCTCCTGCTTCTCTCTCTCCTGCCTGCCCACCCGCCTGCATTGCTTCAAGCTTCTACTACCTTCCATCCATCTTTCTCCCTGCCTCTCGGCCCTACTCGGCCCAGCCACGGTCCTCCTCCATAGAACCCCCGGCCCTCGGGGCCCTCGCCCTCCTTTGGCTTCAGGCACTGAGAGGACAGCTGACCACCTGATACAGAGCGGGCCCGATGGACAGTGGGCCAAGTCCTACCCCCCACGCCCTCACGGAGCCTCGTCTTCCTGCCCCACCTGCCAGCCGGCCTCGCTCAGAACCCCAGGCCCTGTCGTCGGGGGCCAGCCCCTCCCGCCTCCCCAGTCTGGCCCTCCGAACCCAAGCCAGCTCGAGGTCATGGCGCTGGGACAGCTGACCCCATCCTGAGCTGCAACCTTACCTTGAAAACCCTGTCTCTTCAGGCTCTCGTCCACAAGAGGGTCCCCGGAATCCCTCTCTGGGGGCGGGGGGAGGGGGAGAGAAGCCAGGGTGAGCAGCCAGCGCCTGGGACCCCGGGGCGGAGGTGGTATCTTTGGGGGAAACCCGACAGGGAGGGCGGTGGGGGGCACCAGGGGAGGCGGGACCAGGCTAGAGGAAGGATGAGGGATGGGGACACAGAGCGGGGACCCCTCCCACGGCCGGCCGGCGCCTCAGCCCGTGGCCCTGCGCGGGGTACCTTGGCTGTCCGTGATGGGTTCTTTCACTCCCTCGGTGAGCAGCTCGGGCCTGGAAAACACCACGGAAGGGCAATCGCTGAGGCCCGTCCGGGGGCCCTCCCAGCGCTGGGGTCCCCGTCCCTTCCCCCCGCCCCCCGCACCTGTCCTGCGGACCCACGCCTGAGATCAGGGGGCCGTGCCGGGCTCTGAGGATCCAGCCCAGAGGGAGGGCGGCCCGACCCAGACCAAGGGGACACTGTCACTCGGTTCTGGGACGCTGCCCGTGGGGCTGGTACAAAGCGCAGAGAAGCAGCCGCGGCTGACCATGTCGCAAGATCTCAGAGGGGCAGGGGCGGTCCGGGGTTTCTGGGGGACACCTTGGAGCTGCCGCGTCACTCGGAGACGGGGCCTTGGGGACCAAGCCCCGCTTTGCACTCACGTCTGTATCTCGAGACCCCACAAAGCCCTTCCCAGATGTCGTGGAGCCCTCTCGATGTGCCGGAGGCGGGTGCGGTTTCTGTTTCCCCATTTACCGGATGAGGAGACAGGCATTGAAAAGACGAGCAAGGTGCCCGAGGCCACGCAGCAGGAAGGGGCAGGGGTCCCTCAAGGCCCGCTCTGCTCCTGACTCATAGGGGACAGTGGGGATGCCAGTGTCTACTTTTTGGGCCTCAGTTTCCCCACAAAGAGAAGAGGGGAGAGGTAGTGTGTGTGCGGTGCGGGGCGGGGGTTCTACATGCAGTCTGAGGCCTTTTCTAGCTCCTGAGGCCGTGCTCCAGGCCGGGGCTGTGGCTCCTCCCTCCACCCTCCTCCCTCAGGCCCTGTGAGCCCAGCTCTGGGCAGATACCCAGGTGCCCGCTGCCAGGAAAGGCACCAAGTCCTCATCCATTGGCCACCTGGCCAAGGGGGGAATGTCCTGAGTCTGGCCTCTGGTCTCCCTTCTAGGCCCGGTCTCCTCTGTGCCACTTCTTGGCCACCCCCGTGACGGGGAGCTCATTACCTCTCCCAGCAGCCTCACCCACAGACCCTGGTCCAGCATCCCTGCCCCGCGACACCCTTCAGGAGATCTGATGGAGTGATCCCACTACCTGTCCCACTCCATCGTCCCCTGTCCCCTGTCCACCTGGCCCCCCCAGTGCCCTCAGCCTGCCTTGGATTCCAGACCACGCCTCCCTCTCTTAGAGCGGACAGGTCTGCTCTAGCTGGACGAGTCTGCAGGGAAAACAGGGCACTCAGAGTCAGTGCTGTATAATAAGGAGCTTGGTCCTTGTCCCTGCGTCCTGGGACATAACCTCTCACCTTCGGTATTTCTCGAGGGACAGGAATATCTGAGTTCTTATTCCTGGTGGGACGCTGGGGTCACACCTAAGTTTATGCTAACGAGGTGACTCGGGATTCTGGGAGCCGGACCCTGTGATCAGAGGACTGGGGCTTTGAGTCACCTGATGTCCGCCCACCCTCCTGATTTCTAGGGAGGGAAGGGGGCCGCAGACGGAGCTCAATCGCACAGCCAATGACCCAAGCAAGCACGGGTGCCAGTAAAGATCGTGGGCACTGAAGCTCGGTGCTGGAGAGTGACGTGTCCTGATATCGTGGGGACCTTGACTTACCTTGATTTTATTTATTTAACAGTGAGAGACACAGCGAGAGAGGGAACACAAGCAGGGGGAGCGGGAGAAGGAGAAGCAGGCTCTCTGCTGAGCAGGGAGCCCGATGCGGGGCTCGATCCCAGGGCCCTGGAATCATGACCTGAGCCGAAGGCAGATGCTTAACAACTGAGCCACCCAGGCGCCCCTGAAAATGGGGTCTTTAAAGAGGTGGTTAAATTTCAATGAGGACATCAGAGGGGCCCTCATCCCTGCCCGGTGACCTTATAAGAAGAGGAGATTAGGTGACATGGAAAGCGATACCAGGGATGTGAGCACATGGAGAAAAGGCCACTTGGAGGCACAGTGAAGGGGACGGGCGTCGGGAGAAGCCAAACCTGTCCGCACTTTGACCTTGAACTTCCAGCCTCCAGAATGGTAAGATATCCATTTCCGTTGTGTCAGCCGCTCCCCACCCGTGATGCTTTGTTATAGAAGCCCCATCGGGCCAATATGTACGTACACATATGTACAGAGAAGATAAATATGTACCCTTTCTTGAGATGGAACTTACACGCCGTAACGTTCACTTTCAAAGTACGGCAATCCGTGGTTTTTAGTATTTCACGCAATTGCTGATACAGCTGTACTTCTACTTGATTCCAGAACATTTACATCCTCCCCCAAAGGCACCCTTCTCTAAAGTAAGATCAGTGACGAGAGGCTCTTTTGTGCTAAATATTCCCAACAGTATTTTCTGCTGATTTTTATTTTTCAATTTAATTTAATTTAATTTTCTGCTGAATTTCAGCTCATCGCGTTCTCCTACTTGAGTCTTATTCTTTGCTTGGCTTTCAGGAGACTGGAACCCGTTACACTTACTCTTTATTTATTTATTTAAGATTTTATTTATTTATTTGACAGAGAGAGACAGCGAGAGAGGGAACACAAGCAGGGAAGGTGGGAGAGGGAGAAGCAGGCCTCCCGCGGAGCAGGGAGCCTAACGCCGGGCTTGATCCCAGGACCCTGGGATCATGAACTGAGCCGAAGGCAGACGCTTAACGACTGAGCCACCCAGGCACCCCTAAACTTACTCTTTAAAACAGATATATTTTTAAAGACACGAAATCCTCATCCAGGCAACCACACAAAGGAATCTCAAAAGCTAAATGAAAGGAGCCAACTCAAAAGGCAGCAACCGAATCACGGCACCCTTAGAACGTTCTGGAAAAGGCAAAGCAATGACAGAAGAGAGCTTGGCGGTCGCCAAGGGACACAAGGGAAGGTTTTGGGGGGATAGGACTGTCCCGTATCTTTTCTTCTTTTTTTAATTTAATTTAATTTAATTTTTTTTTATTTATTTTTGACTGTTATGTTGGTCACCACACAGTACACCATTAGACTGGCCCGTAGCTTGAGGGCGGTGGTGGTCATATGATGCATGAGCTCATTAACGTTCGAGCGGGTAC
>CM052890.1:8254174-8276554 GCA_028534135.1 Potos flavus | reverse complement strand
GGGCGGTCACTGCTCCATGCCTGGGATCTAGACAGGATGGGACACAGGCTAGCTGCTCCCTGCACTCCGTGAGCGAAGGAAGGGCTGAAGGAAGCTTCTCAGCAGGATTCCTCCAAATTCCCGTAAGGGTCCCTCGTCCCCGGGCCCTTCCTCAAGCCCCTCCACATCCTGGCCTTGCTCCTCGGGCCACACGGCGCTCCGCCTGTGTCCCAGCAAGTGCCAGCCCCGAGCCAGCCTCTCGGGCGGCCACACCCTGGCCGGGCCGGGGCAGAGCTGCCCGGGGCCCTCCCTGGCGCGCCGTCAAGACTGTTTTCCTGTTGATGCAGCCAGGTCTGCGTCGGCGGCTTTGGCAGCCAGATCCTACTGTGAAGCCACACTTAGCTCGTTGTCAAATTAAACCCTCGAAATCTCAACAGCTGTCAAACCATTTCTTTCCCCCACCCCCCAGCCCCAGCCGGCGAGCGACGGCTTCGGCAAGTCTGCGTGCGTTCGTCCCCACTCAGGTTCATGTCATTTGCTGGGCCTGTCTCTCCGGCTGCGAGGACGCCCAGTGGACAGAAGGTGACCCCGCCTGGTCCCCAGCCTCTGCTCCCTGAGAAGGTGAGAGTGCAGCCGCCAGGCGGGAGCCTCAGTCCCTCGTAGTCTCAGCCTCCTCCTGGGTGACAATGTTCGGGAGGCCTCCTGGAGGCAGGGGATCCCCCATTTCTTCTGTTTTATTTTTTCCCCCTGCTACACCCCCAGCCCCACTGCTGGCCCACTTCACCCAGAGCTGGTGACCAGAAGGGCAGACCCGGGAGCAGGATCCATTAGTCCGGGGTCTGCGGGATGCCCTAGGCTGCCACACGAGGTCCTCACCCCCGGGGACGTCCCCAGGCCTCTTGGGGAACTGCATTCTCGCCAGGGCAGCTGCAGAGGAAGCTCTGGCCCAAAAAGGGGCAAGGCCTCAGCCACTCCAACTCCAGTGCTCCTCCTTGGGTTTGGACGTGGCGAGGCCAAGGGCTGGCATGGCAAAAGGCTCAGCATTCTGGAAAGTCCAGAGTACACAACAGGCAGGAAGACTGGCAGCTGCCGTGACAGTTTGGCTGGGGCAGAACGCTCCCAAGGCAGACGGAGCCAGCCCTCCCCAGATCCCCATCCAGCTCGCACCTGCCTAGACCAGAGGACGAGGGGCGGAGTGGGTCCCTGGAGAGACCACATCAAAGGTAATCAAAGGTGCTCAGGCTATCCCAGACTCCTCACTGGGCCCCTAGAACCCTGCTCAGCCCCACCCCAACCCAGAAGCCGCAGCCTGCCGAAGCCCCAGTGAGGATCAAAGGGCACCTCCTCCAGGAAGCTACCCATGACTCCTCCAGCCTGGGGAGACCTCGCCTTCTTCTGAGCTGTCTTTCCGAGGGCCCCCACCCCGGCATCTTGCGGTACACTACCTCGTCCTACTGCACGCGGCTGCACACGCCCGTAGTCACATCTCCAGGCACCTGCCAAGCACCTTGAGATCAGCGCTGGCCTCGGTGCCTGGCACAAGGTAGGAGGGGGCGCGTAAAATACGGGACTGATAAGCGAGCGAACCACTAAACGCATGAGAAGAGAAAAGAGGGGAGGGGGCAAGTGTGACAGATGTCCTAAGAAGTGTGTGGTCTTCGGCTCTGGTTCCCGACTCAGAGTTCCCAAACCCCCGGTAATTTCCTTGAGTGACGGGGCTGGCCACAGAGTCCTGTTTTTCCCAGTGAGCCCCTTATGATAATGAGGGGCGGGCCCCCAGCGCCCTCAGGATGGGGACCGGTTGCCGGGGCAACCAACCACGTGATCAGAGGGTGGGCACTTCCGGCCCCATCACCCCCACCTCCCTGGAGGGGTGCAGGAGAGGGGCTAAGACTGAGCTAATCGCCGGTGAGTGATATTTTAATCAATGCTGCCTACTTAATGGGACCTCTGTAAAAACTCTAAATGAAGGGCTTCAGAGAGCTTCCGGGTTGGTGGACCCCTGTGCCAGGAGGGTGCACCCCAAACTCCACCAGGACAGAAGCTCCTGTGCTCGAGACCCTTCTGGACCTCACTCACATCATCTCCTGGCTCATCCATATCCTTTCTAATAAACTGTGAAGACAAATAAAGCATTTCCGGGTTCTAGCTGCCGGTCCAGCAGACCGTCCGAACCTGGGGGGGTGGGGATCGCGGGAACCGTGGATAGGGAGCCAAGTGGGACAGCAGAGCAGGTGCCCCGGGGCCATCTTGTGGGACTGAGCCCTTAACCCGCGGGCTCTGCATCACTCCGGGAGGTCAGTGTCGTGACGGAACTGTAGGACACCCAGACGGAGCCCTGCTTACTGTGGAAAACCCCCTCTGCGGGTGTCAGAAGTATTAGAGAGAAGGTTTTCCTTTAGCAAGGCAGGAGGGGAGGGAGGAAGAGGAGGAGAGAGGAGAGAAAGACCGAAGGAGAGAGAAGAAGAGAAGAGGGTAAAGCCCCCCTACCCTGTCCTTTCTGCTTAAGGTGAGAAGGCCAAGGCTAGAAAGGGAGGCAGCCAACTTCTCCTGGTCACCTGGGGCAAGTGGCTGTAGACTCCCAACACAGTGCTCCTCCTGGACCCTGCGTGTTCAGGGAGCTCCCAGGGTCCCTGCCCCTCCTCTGCGTCAGCAGGCCTGGTGGCATCCGTCCTCCCCGTTCCCCCCCACCCTTCGCCCCGTGTGCAGAGAAGGCTGACATGCACTCTGGGCCCGGCGCTGTCCTGGGTGTTGGGGACACACAGAGGGCCAGAGCGGTCCTGGCTCCCTCTCCGGCACAGACAGACAAGGCATGTCAAATGCAGGATGCATAAAAGAGAAGAGCCCATCAGGCCTCTGGGGGCCCCCCGGCCCAGGCTGAGCCTCGAGGAACAAGTGGCAGTCTGATCCCCAAACACACAGGGCACGCCAGGCAGAGGGCCCGGCACAAAGGCAAGGGGCGCAGGGAACGGCGCAGTCTGCGGGGACTTACGAGCCTGAGGCCGCCCGGCCACTCTCCTGGGTCTCCTCCGCAGGGTGCCCCCCTCCGCCCGCCCCCCGCCCGCGACCTGCAGGTAAATCGAGGCTGGGGCTCTGCCATCAGTCCCGCCCCCTGGAAAAGTCTGGAAGGGAAATATTGACACAACCGCCCCCTCCCCAGACGCGGGTACCAGCATATGGCTCCTGCTGTCATGTTAGGGAACACGAGTGACTGCCACGTAATGAGATGCTCAACACGCTGCCGGGGGCCACGCGGCGGGCCGCGCCGCCCACTCACCATATCTGCTGTTGAACAGGATCTGCACGCACTCCCGGAGCGTGTTGATGTCCTCGGTTTCCTTTATGAAGGCGTCCCACTTCTCTATCAAAACACAAGAGGTACGAGTGAGGGCGGGTCCGGGCAGGGACGCCTCGGCCCGGCCGCCTACCCCCTGGCCCCGGAGACGATCACACTGGAGGCCCCCGGCGTCCCACAGGGGGGCTGAGCTCTTCCGCTCACTCCCGCCTCAGACGCCCAGCCTCCTCCGGCAGGCGGCCCTACCCAGACCCAGGGTGCTCTGATGGCCTCCCCCACCCCCGGCTCTCTTCTCTCGCCTCTGTTGGCCCCGAGGGTCAGTGCGTACGATGCAGGCTCAGCCTGTCCCGCCTGGGTGTCTCCTGCCCCAGATAGGCAGGAGGTCCGAGGGCGAGCTCCCTGAGCAAGGAGACGCCGAGTCCTGCCCTCAAAGGCACTAACCATCAGGCCTTGCACGTCCGGGGTCTTCCCCGGCCTTGGCCCTGTGGCCTCCCTCAAGCCCTCGGCCCTGCCGGTCTCTTCTCCGAAAACAAAGCCTCTGCCTCGATTTACTATTAATAACTACAGCCATCATTTGGTTCATTATAACACCATGATAAACACCATCTTTAATTTATTTATTACTTTTGTTGTTTAAAAGATTTTATGTATTTATGGATCAGAGAGAGCAAGCGAGCACAAAAGCAGGCAGAGCAGCAGGCAGAGGGATAAGCAGGCTCCCTGCTGAGCAGGGAGCCCGATGTGGGACTCGATCCCAGGACCCCGGGATCACGACCTGAGCCCAAGGCAGATGTTTCACCGACTGAGCCACCCAGGCACCCCTCGTCTTTCATTTATCAAGGGCTTACTGCCCTGACTACTTTATATATAACATTCCAGTTAATCCCTCATGACGTTTTTTAAGCATACACGGTATTCCCATTTCTCAGGCTGGAAAACCAGGCTCTGAGAGGCTGAGCATCTCGCCTGAGATCACCCAGCGAGCACCCAGCGAGATTCTACCGCAGCTGGGACCCCTTGCCCACCACGGCCTCCCGTAATGCTACTGCGCCAGGGATGGACCCCGTGGGGGGCCGTGGGGGCCTCCATTCCGATCTCAGGGGACGAGGTCTTCTTAAAGAGCCTCTCATGGAAGGCGAGGCCGAGACCCCCACCATGCATAACCGCTGGACAATCTCGCTTCATCCCTATACACGAATTCCAAATAATGGGGCGGTACTTTTAAAACCTGTCCACATAATTTTGTGGTCCTCCCGTCTTCAGGAGGTGGAGTTCAGATGGCCTTCAGCAGCCGCTGCAGGCATCCTGAGTCCAACCTCGTGACACAGAGATCCTGAGCCAGAAGCACCCAGCCACGCCGCTCCCGAATTCCGGACCCACACAAACGACAATGTGTAAACGCTTGCTGGTTTGAGCTAAATCCTGGGGCCGTTTGTTACATAGCAACACCTAACTGTTACACTCTGGTTTCACTCCCAAGCCCCTGGTGCACAGCCGTCCCTCCCTCCTCTCGCAAAGACCCAGCGGACACATTTCCATTTCAGGAAGCACTGCCCCCGGCCCCGGCCCCGGCCCCCCACTCTGGTCGCAGCGCTGCTGTGGGCACCGTGCTACCTGACTTGTCGTGGACGATGGAAAAGAGGATGCGCTTTGAGGCATGGACGTTCTGGATGAGAGGACCGCCGGGCCCAGGGGGCTTCTGTCCTGGACAAGGGAGAGGAAAGGCACAGGTTCGAGGGGGGCTCCCGCCACCCCGATCTGGCCTGGGTGCAAAGATGCTGGCCCCGGGGTAAGAGTCTCATCTATCAAGAAGACCTCAGAACTCAGCCCTAGGATCGTAAACTCAAGGCAAGTTCCCTGCCCGGAGGCCCGAGACATTCTTTCGCAGAGTCTGCTCTCCAAACGGGAGCTCAGGGAGGCCAGGGTCGGGATGGCCGAGGACAGGTGGGGACCCCTGTTTAGGCGTGTAAGTCCCATCCCGCTGCTCAGCTCAACATTTGGCCGGGGGTCGGCATGGGGAGGGAAGGGAAGTCCTTTTCTCTTCTTCTCCTAAGAGTAAGTGCAACTTATGAGCACCTACTGTGTACCAAACACTGGGCTGGGCTTTAACACAGCAGCTCTCAAGCCCGAGCACCCGTCAGAGCCACTTGGCAAATTTAAATACACAGACGCCGGGGCCCCCAGCTGCCCCCCAAGCTTCAGATCCAGCAGGATGCCGGCAGGGCCTGGGAATGTGCATTTCTAACTTGCCCTGTCATTTGACCATGATAATAACCTTGGGAGGGGTCCTGCTGGCAACTCGACTTTCAGGCTGAGGAAACGGAGGCTCGGGGAGGTAGAGATTTGCTGTGGGGCACAGCCACTAAGCAGAAGAGCCAGGATAGGGACAGAAGTCTTTCTCACACCCAGCTGTCCCTTCTCTTATGCTTTCGGGACCCCTAATCCGGGCCAGGTCTGTCGTAGGTGCTCGTTAAATGCTTGTGACTGATTTGCCTGTTTACTCCCTCCACTGTGGGGTCCCCTCGAACGTCTCTTGGTCCCAGCCCCCTGTCCCAACATGCCTCCTTCCGCCCGGGGTGGGCTTGAGCACCCCCATCTGCCCAGGGAGGGTGCCCCCAACCCCACCACCGCAGGAGTGACCTCTGTCCCACCCCCCGGCCTCAGGGGTCCCAGCAGTAGCTTACCACAGCAGTCGGGGAAGTCTTGGGCCCCAGAGGCCTTGGGCTCAGGCCCGGGCCGGCCAAGGCCCAGGTCGCTGGGGGCAAGTGGGCAGGCGGGCGGCTCCTGCTTGAGCTCTCTGGTGGTGTGGTTAGGGAGTGCGGGGCTGTACAGGAAGCCGGCCACGGAGGACGAGGCGGCGGTGGGGGGAAGGTCCTGGGGTGGCCCCTTGGGGGCCTGGCCGTGCAGGCCGCAGTCCCGAGAGCCCTTGGCTATCAGGGAGATACCGTTCAGCTCCACGAGGGCCTTCGAGTCCCGCCCGCCGTCCTCGAGCGGCCTGGGTGAAGGAGAGAGGGACACGGGTCAGCTTTACACACCTGGCCCGTGGGCCCCAGGGCGGCCTGCGAGGTACACAGCGGGGAGCCGGTCCCCACTCCACAAGCGGGGGTGCAGGCCCCGGACAGGGCTGTGAGGTGCCCTGGGCCACTGGAGGGACTGGGCCCTGCCCCGCAGCCCCCGTGCCCCCCACCCTGGGCATCTGCCTCACCTCTGTCACCAGACCGGGAGCTTTTTCCAACCGGGGTCCCCCAGGGGTGTCTGAAGTCCCCTCCCCGTGACAGGGTAAGTGGCCTCAGGTGGCTGAGCCAGCATGGGAGCAGGCCGCCACTCCCCCCCGCCCCCTGCTCCCCGCCCCCCGCCAGCCCGTCCCTCCAGGTCCGGCAACCAGGCTCCGGGCCCACTCCCAGGCTGACGGCCCCACTCACCTCTTGAGCTTGAAGCGGATCCGGTGGCTGTGCTCCAGGATGGCCATGAGGGCCTTGGGGTCATAGTCGGCCGGCCTCCGGAAGGCCAGGCCCTCGGGCAGCCCCTGCACGGCCAGCAGCCCCGGCTCCCTGAGCAGCCTCTCGTAGGGCAGAGGCACCACGCTGGCCCTTCCCAGGGCCTCGCCTGTCGGGGAGGGGGTCGAGGAGAGGGTCTGGTATGAGAGGCCAGCCAGGCTGCGGCGGGGGCCGGCCGTGCCCCGGAGCTGGGGCCATGGGGAGTCACTCCCTGGGGCGCCGGGCTCCCGGGAAACCAGACCCCGTGGGCCCCTTCCCTGCGAACCTCACACAGAACAAGGCCCTGCAGGCCGAGCGGGGCGGGCGGGCGCTGGGGACGGGCCCCTCTGTGTGTCCCTGAGAGCCGGGGCTCCTCCCGGCTTCTGTCGCCATTCTCTCCTCTCTGGGCACCCGGGGGGAGGGCGGAGTGGGGCTCAGGGCTGCGGGCGGGAGCTCAGGAAGGGACACGGTGGAGAGAGAAAGGAGGGCAGCAGAGAGACCACAGGGAGAAAAGCTACAGGGAGGAAGGTTGGAGGAGAGGGAGGGGGGAGGAAGCGGGAAGAGCAGAGTCAGAAAGAGAGGGAGCAGACAGACAGAAGGTGGTGGGGCTGAGGAGGGGCCGAGTGGAGGGGAGACTGACTGGGGACAGAGCGGGTGGGACGGCCGAGGGGCCTGGGCTCTGGAATGCCTGTGGTCACTCCCACAATGCAGCCCTTCCCGGAGCCAGAAAGAGGTTGCTCACCTCAGATGCCACCGTAGGTGGGCAACTGGGGGGCAGGGGGGACAGGGCAGAGTGAGCAGGGATGCGGGGAGGGGGGGTTGAGGGCATGAACCCTGTAGCTGGCAAAGCCAACCACGTGTGACAAGTTCTCCCATCCCAGGGTGGCCGGCGTGCCCACCCGGGGCCTCTGGGCCTCCCATCGTGCCTAGGCCTCCCCTTCCTCCTGACAGCAGCAGAGTCCTTAGACCCTTGCTTCACAGAACCAAAGGCTGCAGTACAAAAAGGAATTAAAGCCAGAGCTGGGACACTCAGGGACCAAAGGGACCTGCCCAAGGTCACTTAGAGACCATGACGGCTACCACAGGGCCAGAGATTCCGCAACTGGGCCCTTCTGAGGGGGTCCAGGCCTGCCCACCTCCCCCACCCCCCGGAGGAAGGGCTTGGCTAACTAGTTAAGTTAGCGCTCACTCAGTCATTTGACAAACACCCTGCAGGCCTCAGGCACAGACCCCAGCCCCAGAGGCCCCTGGGCTGGTGAGGGGTCAGAGCACACTGGGTGCCCAAAGGGGTCGCTAAGCCAGCAGCGGGGGCTTCCCACAGTGGAGCCTTAGAGAATAACGCGGCGCCCGCCGGACCGAGGGGAAGGCAGTCCCAAGAGGCACCGCGGCGCAGAGGCGAGGTGTGAGACGGAGCCCGAGTGGGCCGGAGAAGGGCAAGTGGCTTCATGAGGCAGCATGGCTGGAGGGGGGCAGGGCCCGGGCGGGGAGGGCGATGGGGAGCCCCCAAGACCGTGGAAGGAAGAGCTTGCTGGTCAGACTTGTGCTTTAGGAAGATGCCCTTGGTCACAGGACAGGTGGGGGCGGCAGGGAGCTGGCCCGGAGGCGGGGAGATTGGAGGCCCCCGGGGAGACCAGGGCCAGGGCGGGCCTGAGGAGGTGTGGACGGCAGGGGGCTGGGCCGGAAGAGCCAAGCCTGGGGAGGCAAGACGAGGGAGGGGCCTGCTCCGCAGGCCGGGGACTGGGGCTCCCACCCGCCTGGGGGCCCCAAATGGAATGAGGAAGGATCTTACTATAAAGAACATCAAACACCTCCTCTACCATCTTGCGCAGAAGGTACACGTCCGAGCCGTGCTCCAGGGAAGACCGAGGGATGCTCCGGCCGCCACCCTCGCCCCGCGACACCTTCTTGGGCTGCTCTGCCTCCGGCTCCTTCCAGGGGGCCCCGCCTGTGGGACACAGAGCAGCCGGGCCAGGATGAGCACCTGTGTCACCCCTGCCCAGCGAGCTGAGACGTCCCCGCCCTGGGCAGAGCCCTGCGGCGGGGCACTCAACATGGAGTGGAAATGAATGAATGAGGGAAGGAAGGAATGAATGAGTGATGAGTGAGCAGGCCTGGCCCCAACCCCCTGCCCAGGGCCAAGGCTGGTCATCTTGGGAGTTCCCAGAGCCTAGCATGGGGCTTGGGTCTCATCTCGGTCCCCTCTAACTCGCTGTGTGACCTTGGGCAAGTCCCTTCTCTCTCTGGGCCTCAGTGTGTGAGCTCTCACAGAAGACCGGCGGGCCTGGCTCCAAACGGGTTCAACCACTGTCCGTCCCATGCACCCCTTTCCGTGCTCCGACACTGACGCAGTCTTAAACAGTCGAGGCCCCAGTTTTCTGCTCTGCCCCGTGCGGAGACGGTGGGGACCCCACTGGGAGGCCAAGGGGGCTGCAAAGAGCCAAGTCCACGCCAGGCTGGGCCACGGTGGGGCCCTGGGAGTGTCCGTGGACCCCTGGATAGAGAGATGCTAGAAACTGCATTGGAAAGGGGACGAGAGGGGGGCCCGGAGGCCCCCTGGCAGCCAGGAGCCCGCTCCTCTCCCGGGATCTGCGGAGCCTGAAATAAACCGGCCGAGCTCCCAGGGCTATAAATAGCGGCTCCGCCAGGCTCGGGAAGCCAGGTGCAGCTTCCCGAGGCCCTCGCCTGGCCAGCTGGGGGCCACAGGACCCTGCCACTGTCTATTCTACCCTGGGCCAGCCCCCACCCAACTCTGGAGAGGGGACAGGCTCTGAGCGCTGAGCGGGGGTGGGGCTGGGGGCGGCTGGGGAAGCTGCTGGAGCCCAGTGATGACCTGCCCAGTGCCGAGGGGCCAGCCTTCCCTGAAACGGCTGATCTAGGCTCCAGACCCCGGCTGCAACGCGGATATTAATAAGGGCAAGGACAACAGCTGGCATTTCCGGTGTGTGAACCCAGTCTCAGGCACTATTCTCGCCTGTATTAGATTGACTTAGTCCTCAGATCGACCCTCAGGGAGCATCGCGCTGCCCTCCCCTTTCACGGACAAGGAAGTTGAGGCCCCATAGCCTGCAGGTGGCAGAGCCAGGACGGAGCCCCGGAGGCCTGACTTCAGGGCCTGCTCTTAACCCCAAGAGCTTGGAGTCCCAGATCGTGGGCTCGAGCGGCCGCTCGGGGGACAGGCCGGAGCCCTGTAGGACCTAATCCACCAAAAAAGTGCACGGATGGAAATTTAGGGCACGAGAAGCTGGCGCAGTGTGGGGAGTAACCACGCGGCAGGGGTGGTGCAGGGAAAGGGTTGGCGACTGGGGGTGGGGGCGCAGATGGGGGCCCCGGGCGGGAGGAACGTGGACGCGGGGGCTGGGGAGGCGTCTGCCGGCACAGGAGAGGAGGGAGGGCCTCCCAGGTGGGGGGGGACAGTGGGGACAAAGGCAGAGGGGAGAACGCACAGAGCTGGTGAGCTAGCGCTCAGCCCAGTGCCGCTTGCAGTCAGGGCGAGGGGGGCCCGGAGGGGCGACGCAGAGGGAGGGGCTGGGTTACGCGGTCTAAAGGCCCCGGCAGTAGTGTCGAGGAGTCGGGGGCTTCAGAACGACACCCCTGCTTCAAGGCTCCCGGCTCACAGCTCTGAGTGCTGTTCTCTTTTGCAAGTGACCAGAAACCACCCCCCACCCATCCCCGGCAGGGGTCCCGGCGGGCGGGCGGGCAGTGGGGGGGGAGGGGCGATGTATCCTGCTGCACCCCCCACCCCATTCTGAAGGGGTGTGGCAGAAAGAGCAGGGGTTTCAGAATAGAAACCTGGCCTCTGTCACTTGGAGGCTGTGTCTCTCTAGGCAAGTGGCTTAGGCTCACTGTGCCTCAGTTTCTCCCTCATACACTAGTGTGGTTTCCGGAGCCGGCTGGGGAAAGCGAACAGAGCACGTGGCCTGGCCCGAAGGACTACTGATCACCACTAACCACTGGAGATACCAAGCATTTCCTTTGTGCTGCCTGTGTCCTCAGTCCCTTTGTCCCCAAGAGCCACCACGGGCCGCACACAGCAGGTGCTCAATAATGAAGCATTAGTTGAACAAGGGCACTTGGTCGCTGTGTCAGAGATGCACGGGCACTGGGCAACACTGGGCCTCAGTGTCCCCTTCTGTCAACGAGCAGATGGGCGTGTCTGGGTCTGGCCCGCCCCAGGGCAGGGTCAGCCGGTCTCTGTGGACCGAGGGGCTGCTGGAGGAGTCACGCCCCGATGATGCCTCGTTGGGAAGCCTGCACAGCCCCCCACACACGGCCCCCTGGCATTGCTCTGGGGACCCAGAGACGCGCCAGAGCTCCTACCCTCGGGGACTGCAGGACCCTCCCACTGGAGCCCTGGGGTACTCACGGCAGAACCTGAGGAAATCGGACTGCAGCTCCTTCCGTGCGTTCAGGAACATTCTCCCCTTCTCGGTGCCCACCACGAAAGCGCTCTCATCGTGCACGGCAACACACGCCACCTCTGCGTTCAGCTTGGACAGCGCTGAGCACTGCGGGGGGCAGCAGGGTGTGTGAGCCCGGGGGAGGTCCCCCCTCCATAGTTTTCAGTCGGAGTCTGCAGGAGGAAGGACTGAATGCCCCCCACCCTCCAAAGCTTGGCCAAGGTCAAGGGAGAAGACAGGTCAGGGAGCCCCGAAAAGAACAAAGACACAGGGCCTCTGCCCTTCCCTCCTCCCAGGTCCTCCTTGCTCTAAGGGGGCTTCCTGCCTGAGACTCGGCCCCAGCCCCAGGGACGAGCCTGTCTTCGGTTTTCTTAAAGTCCTAAATGAGAGGAGGTTGGGGGAGGGGCAGGAGAACCAAGGCTTGGGCAAATCCAAGTTTCAATCCCCCGTCAGCCGCTTCTTGCTGTGGGACTGATGCATGTCCTTCCCTCTCTGGGCCCGATCTGCAGAATGGGGACCAGCAGCCCAGCTCTCAGGCTCTCAGTGGGCTTGGTTGTGGGGATTCAGCGAGGCCCGGCAGGCAGGAAGGAATCTCTAAACTGGCGTATCTCGTGTGGGTCCAAGGACAGGTCATTTCTGCAGCCCCAGAGTTGAGGGGTTGGCAGGCCCGCTGCACGGCAAGCCCTAACATGGGGGCCTTGCAACCAAGACTACCAGCATTTCAGCCCTCCAGACCTAGGTCAGCAGGAGCTCTCTGCCTGCAAAACTCTCAGCACGCACTCAGTGCCCCATAAATGCTGGGTTTTATGTGAGTTCGGCAGCGCTCTGCTGGCAGTCTGGAAGTCTGGCTTCTCATCCTAGTTCCACTGCTGTGTGACCTGGGACAGGTTCCTCAACCTCTCTGGGCCATAATCATGCCTCTTAGCTTCATCTTTCCCCGTGGCAATGCCGTCGAACGTCAACAAGCAAAGGAGACAAATAGAGTCAGTCGCTCTCAACACACGAGTGGCCATCAGAGCTGGAAGAGATACTCACTGCCTGTGTGGTCACTCTCCAGAGAACCAGCTTCCCCAGAGGCACAGAGAACAGGGCTTGGAGGAAAGGCCTGGAAGAGGGTCTGGCCCCACACCCCATGCAGACGGCCCGAGGACCCAGGCCCCAGGCCTGGAGGACGCCAGGGTCCAGTCACTGCTGAAGCAAGGATCACCCTTGGGGTCCCTCAGAAAATCCAGAAAGGGACCCAAGGAGCATGACTTGTCCACCAGGTCAGCTATGGGGGTGTCGCTCCACTAAGGAGCCTCTGTGTCACCCTCTAGAGGACTGAGTCCAACAGAACTTTCTGTAAGGATGGAAAAGTTCTGTCGGGATGCCTGGGTGGCGCAGTGGGTTAAGCGTCTGCCTTCGGCTCAGGTCATGATCTCGGGGTCGGTCCTGGGATAGAGCCCCGCATCGGGCTCCCCACTGGATGGGGAGCCTGCTTCTCCCTCTGCCCTCTGCCCCTCCCCCTGCTCGTGCTCTCTGTCTCCCGCTCTTTTTCTCTTAAAAAACAAAAAACAAAAACAGGCCGTGCTGTGTGACTCCAGGCAAGATGCTGCCCTCTCTGAACTTCAACTTCACCATCCTAACAGGCAGAGGTGCAGCTAACGGACGCCAGACAGCTTCCAACACCCGCCTACCCTCTGTCCCAAAACTTTCCCCCAGGAAAAGGTTACAGTAAGAATGACATCGTTATTTCCTCCTCCGGGAGAAACCACTACAGGCTTCGGCAGGGCACGTAGGCAGTCGTGGCAGAGAGATTTACGAGGCCCCGTTTCTCTCTCCTGGCCTGAGATGTCGTTACAGCTCTTGCTATAACATCGGGGGTGACAGCTTTCTCATGAGTCACTGACCACACAGGTCCTGTCCTTGGGGGGCTCTGCTGGGGGTCGGAGACCTGGAACCTTCCCAGGGATGGGACCTGAATGGCAAAAGGTGATGAAATGAGGATGAAGAGTGAGGGGACCAGGGGACCGGGACCAGGACCAGTGCTGATTTCCAGGGCTGGATTTTCACATCCTTGGCCTCACCCAAGCCCCCCACTCCCCGCCTCCCCTGATGTAGGCAGATGGGGACAGTGAATCTCAGGTGGCTGAAGGCCCCCCGAGGTGGCAGAGGTGGGGCTCGAGCTCCCGTGTCTGCTGACAAAGGCCGGGACTTCCGCCCCGCCGGGGCAGACCGGGACACTCACCATGGAATCCAACGCAGACACGAGGCTGGTGATGATCTCGTCCTTGCGGGTGAAGGCGGAGCTCCAGCGGTCAGGCCCGCAGCCGTTGGCGGGAATGTCGCAGCGCTTCCCCAACAAGGCCATGGTCACCTGGATGGAAGGAGGAAGCGGAGGTGAGCAAGTGCTCACCCCAACCCCGCCAGGGCCCCAGACCCCCAGGGCCACCTCTACTTCCCAGGTGGGACGAATCAAGAGCTGCCCCCCGCCAAGGGGTCACGTGCATGAAGGCGTGAGAGCCCCGGCAGGCCTAAACCCCCAGATCTGCAACTCCAGGCCTGAGCCCAGTACCAAGGCCAGCCTGCCTGGCCTGCCTCAACTGCCAACTCTCCCCTGCACATCGCTCTGGCCGAGGCTCGCTCTCTCTCTCCCTTGCTCACACACCTTCCATGGCTCCCTACTGCCCACGTTAGCTCTGGACCCCTGCCTCTCGTCCAATGCCCCCTCCACACCCCATACTCCGCGTGCTCTAAGAATCACCGTCCCCCAAGCATACCCACGTCCTTCATGGCTCCCCAGCTGTGGTAGGTTCCACTCTCCCAGACCCGAGTGACCTTCTGGGCCCTTTGTCATGTGCCGACTGCCCACTCGGCTTTTAATGATCGCCTCTGCTGGGAGGGTGCCCCTGACGGCCCCACCTCTTCCTGCCCCTTCCCGCCCTGGCTGGGCCAGGGGTCCTGGCTGGCCTCCTGCCTGTCGCCAGGCTCCTCTGTCACAGCTTCCTAACACGCTGCAGGGGGCAAGGCTACTGGCCCGAGGCTCGGGAGCCCCAGTCTGAGGTTCAGAGAGATAGTGGAGGCCGCTTCATCTCAGGACAGGGTTTCTCCAAGACGGGACTTTGTCCCATTGTCATGAGGCTCCTGGAGGACAGAGGCGCGCCCTCCCCTTGCTGGAATGCCCGCAGACTGGGACCCAATGTCAGGGCTTCCCCAGGCAAGGGACAGGCCTGCTGCCCGTGCACCACCCGGCCCAGCCCGGACACTCACTAGACACAAAGGTCAGCCTCCCCCGCTTCCGGTTCCATCCTGCCCCTCCCCCACCAGAACCCCAGGAGTCAGGTCCAGGGGGCCACCCACAGGCTGCCCCAGTGCCAGAGCCTTCCTCGGAGGGCAGCTGCCCTCTCGCCAATCCAAGCAAAGGAGGGGGCAGAGGGTGGAGGCAGGGACCCTCGGTTTCCCTCTCGGGGCTCAGCTCCCCTAATGCTCTGTGCACGGGCCCCAGGCCTCAGAAGGAGTCTGGGATCCTGGCCTCCCTGCTTCCTGCAGATGGGGGACACCGGGCAGGCTGACGGCCGGCCTGATGCCTTCAAGGGTGCCAAGTCCAGAGCGCCTTCTGCCCCCCACCCCAGACCATAAACTCTCTGAGGTCAGGGACCAGCCTGCCCGTCACTGCCACACCCCCGGCCCCTCACACACTGGAGGCCTCCCGTGAGTCATGAAACTGGCCATACGGAGCGAGCGTCAGAGACATGACAAGGTGAAAAGTGTCCCAGCTGTAGTTGTGGAAATATACAAAGGAATTAGGGACGCGCTCGAGCCTGGCTTCCGCCTCACGTCTGGCCCGAGGCTGCTACTTGGCTGTGAATAAATGTTGATTTTAACAGCTGCCCAGTCAGCAGTGGGCCAACACGGCAATTGGGTTCACTCCGAAATGTTTACAAAATGTATTTCTTCGACCAGGTTGCCACTTTACAAATGTCTGAAGTCCGCAGTATTAAGGGACGCGGAGAGCGTGACAGCCCACGTCGGGGACCTCCTTGTGGGAGCCGCAGGCAGCCGGTGGCCAGAGCCTAGGGCCTTGTGCGGCACGAAGCCCACTGGAGGGTCCGCCGTGTGACCCCCTGAGAGGTCTGCCTGCCCGGGGCGCGTGAGGGCTTCTCCCCTCCCTTCAGCCACCCCCTCGAGCTGTTCGCAGAAGGACCTCAGCCTGCCAGCCTCCCGGCCCAAATTGAATCAGGGCAAAGCGGGAGGCACCAGACAGCCCTGGCCTCCGAGTCGCCCCAGACAGCTGGTGGCTCTTTCCTGCAGAGTCCTAATCCATTTAGGAAGGAACCAGGGACTTAGGCAGGGAAGGACGGAGGGAGGGAGGAAAGGCGGGTTTGGCTCGGGCTAGCCCCCGGCTCCTTGTCCGGGGGGGAAGGTGGGTGCACTTCGGGGGGCGGGAGGGAGAAGAGCCTCCTGCAAGTGCCCGGGGCCTCTGGGAGAGGGGCAGGCTCCATGCGGCCAGAGGCACAAGAGCACGGGGCCCGGGAAGAAACCCACCCAATAAAGCCAACAAACGATGCAGAAGAGAGAACAGGAGGATGAGAGCAGTACATCAAGAGGCGAGGGGACAGCATAAACAGGACAGCGCCCCGGGGGCCGGCGGGAGGGGGCAGTGCAGGGCGAGTGAGGACGGGAGCCACGCCCGGAGCCCCCGTGCACCAGAGCCCAGAGGCCAGGGCTGCGCAAGGCCGAAGGCACCCAGGTGCTGCTCTGGGGCCCCAGGGGAGGACACCAGAAGTGTCACGTCGGGGCACAGGCAGCTGGCTCCTGAAGCAGAGGATCGGTTGGGAGGGACTGCCAGCCGCCCTCGGGTTCCTGGGTGGACAGGCTTGCAAGGGTCAGGAGGCGAGCGGGGATGCTGTGAGCAAGCAAACTCTCTTCCCCGACAGACGCTTCCGCCGAGGCTGCCAGGGGGCCCCCCACCTGGTTTACCTCCCACCTCCTGGCCACTCGCCTCGCTGGCACTGACCGCTAACCCAGTCGCCGGCTCCGACCGCTAACCCCAGCCGCCGGCGCCGACCGCTAACCCCAGCCGCGGGCAGGCTGCGGTTCGGTCCTGGCCCTTCCCCTTCTCCGTCCAATTCTGTCCCGTGCTGCCAGGCAATCTTTTGGCTTAATGTCACCTGGAGACTGGTGACTCTAGGTCTCTCTCCCCTCTCCTTGAATGCCACCTCCTCCTCTTCAACGTCTAAGAGACCACTTGATCAGAGCAGGCCCCCCGTTTCCTGCTCAGACCTGCTCCTCCCCGGCCAGCCACTTGGGTGCTCGGGCTCAAACCGAGCCTCGTCCCCGGCTCCCTTCCCCCCTTGCTTCTAAAACGATGCAGGGAGAACGCTGCCCATGTGGCTCCAGAAAGCACCTGGATCTGCCAGGCTCTCGTCACCGCCAGGGCCGCCTCCCCACCCAGACCACCATCCTTGCTCGCTCGAGCCTAGCCAGGCCTCCTCGTTGGCCTCCCTGCCCTTCTCTTGTCACCACAGTTCCTCTTGCCAACAGCAGCCACGTCAGTCTCACGCCACTGTCCCGCTTGGAAGAGTCCAGATAACAGCCCCCCGAGCTGGCCCACTGGCCTTCCCCGGCCCATCGGCCCTCTCCCCTCCGCGCCGGGCTCTGGCTGCATCCTCCTCTTGTCCCTCCCGTGCCACCTGCGCGCCCCTCTCTGGGCCTTAAGCCTGCGGTTCCCCCGTGCAGAGGGCTCTCCCAGGCCTGCGCCTCCCGCTGCCACCGTCCCCTCTCCACCAGCCCCTCGGCACACCGTCCTTGACCGCGTGGCAGCCCCACCCGCACGCCGGCTCCCCGGCTCCCCTTTTCCGCACAGAATCTGCTGCCATCTGAAGGCACCTGGTCACGGGCTTCTCGCCCAACTTCCCCAGCAGGAATGGGAGCCCTGGGGGGCCGGGGCCGTGCCACCTGCCAGGGTCACAGGACGCCTGCTGCCTCGAACGCCGGCTTGGGTTTTCACGGGCATGCTACAAATATTCGGGGAACCAGCCAGTGCGACCGGTGGCGGGAACCGGGACGGTCACAAGCTATACACAGAGTGACAAGTTTGGGCTTGGAAGGATCTCAAAAAATAAAAATTAAAAAAAAAAAGAGAGAGAGAGAGGCGAGTCTGGATGCGTTTGGATCACGGAGGAACGGTCCAGGAACTGAAAGTGACGGAGGCTGCTGGGTCACTCCGGTGTCCTGGACAGGTGCCCCTCTGCGCGGCCCAGGACCCCAGCACCGGCGCCCGCGGGCACCTGTCTGGGCTGGGGCACTGGCGTGTGTTACCCTCTCGGCTTACGTCATCCTCCATCGCAGATGCGAGGAAGGGGCTTGCCCAAGGCCCCCAGCTGGGGGGTACTGAGGATAAGTCGGTCTGTCTGTCTGTTCTCCAGCCCGCTTCTGTCCTTCAAGAAGTGGGGGGAGGGCTGTACCGCTCACACTCAACCGGGGCGGGGCGGGGCTGCAGGGGCGCTGGACAGAAAGACCAGCTGATTGAATCCGCGGCTGGGGCGCAGCTGGGGTGACTGGGACCGTTCAGAGCTGAGCGCAAAAAGTCCCCTGTCCTGGGAGGCGCCTCGATCCCGGGCAACCTGAGACCGCTGGGGTGGGTGAAGACGCTGGGTCCCCGGTCTGCAGGAACCCTCCTGGGCCCCGCCCCCTAGAAGCCTGGAGATGACAGGTCAGTGGCAGGGCTGGGGACACGGTATCTTTAAGTTCCGGGGGGGGAGCCTGACACACAGCCAGGTACAGCCAGGTGATCTCTGGGCACAGGTCCAGCCCCAGAATTCTGATTCCCGTTTCCGGGCAGCTCTGCTCTTCCTGCCTGTGGCCCACCCGCCCCACCCCAACCCCCCACCCCCCCCACGGATGGGGACTCCTTGCCCAGACAGTGGCAGGTTTGCTGGCCGCCGAGAGCTGGCGGCCAGCCCGGTCTCCAAGCCAAAGATTAGTCAAGCGCTTGTGTGCCCGTCTGAGTCACTACGGCCCCGACCCAGGACAGACCTGTCCCCAGTGGGAAGGCACGCATGGGGGGCCAGGCCCAGAATGCCCACTCTCCAGCGACCCTGGGGCCAGCCTGCCAGCAGACGGCACCTTGGCTGGGGTTCCTAATCCCAAACACCGTGCACTGGGCGCTCTAGGCCAGCTGGGAGGCTCAGCGGGAGGCGTCCCTGTGCCTGTCCTTTCCACCGCCCATGAGCTGTATGCCTGGGGAGACAGGTGCTCGCTCTGGCGGGGACCTGATCCCTCGAAGTGACGTGTGGCCCAGCAGAACAAGCGAATGGGGCTGATGAGGTCGGAGGTGGGAGACAGGTGTGCAAGCAAAAAAGTTGGGGCTGCAGAGGAACCTCTGGGCCCAGCCCATCTAAAACTGCCCTTCCCCACTAGCTTCTGGTTGCTCCCTCATCCAAGGGTTCGACCTCCTCCCTCCTCCTCCCCTCCTTGCCCTGCTTCTACAGGCAGCTCCTTCCTCCTCTCCCGGGCTGAAGAGCCAGCTTCATGGCCACCAACCATGGCTGTCCACGGGGGCCCCCTCGGACACTGCTGTCCCATTCATGAGCACCCTGACATCTGTGACCGCCGTCCAGGGAGCAGGCAGGATAGGACTTCACCCATTTCAAGGGCGAAGAAACCAAGGCTTATAGGACCTTCCTGTTCAAAGGGAGTGACAAAGGCAGGATGACTTGTGGGACATCTGATACAACCAGTCCCTTTTAGCTCCTACTTGGGGCAAGACTCCTCGTTTGGAGGCACGGGGCTCATGGCAGAAGGCCGGGCATGGTGAGACCCACGGAGGCCAGCAGAGAGAGACTGAGGCAGAGCTTGGACGTTCGAGGACAGGGGTCCAGGAGCCAGTCCTCCACACCGTGGGCCCCGGGGCTCAGGGGGACACACAGAGGACACCCAAAGGGGCCTGGGCCTCAAACAGCAAGTGCCAAGGAGGTGAGGTCAGCCAGCCGTCCAGACACCCGGCTGCCCCTCTCCCTGCCAGGGGCTCAGCGGAGGGGAGTGAAGGAGGGAGCGACATGGCCATTTCCCAAGTACCCAGGCCTGGTGAGACCCCGACGTCTGGCGAATTCTTCCAACCACCCTCATTTTCCAGAGCAGGACTTTGAGCCTTGAGCACCCTGACCATAGCATGTGGAAAAGGCAGGATCTCAGTCCAGATCACCCCGACGGAACCGGGGACCCCCGGACGCAGCCTTCAACTACATCCCTCAGGGATGCCAACAGATTGGCGGGCTTGGCCTCGCCGGCACCGAAAGGGGGGCCCACCCAGCACTCGGCTTCCTCGCCCATGGGGCCCAGGCGAGTGCAGGTAGGGAGACCCCAGAAGGGCCTGCGGGAAGTGGGACTGTCCCCCGAGCCTGGGGTCACCAGCGGCGGGTGCCTTCCCTGGCCAGCGGCCTCTCTGGGAATCCAGAGCCTGCTCCCCCTTTTCCCTTCACATCTGCCAGAGCCTCACAAGTACGTGCTTAAGGAATCAGGAGCGTGAGCGGGCCTCTGTGCGCGTGTCTGCGTGACATGTGTGTGAGACAGTAAGCACAGCGGCCGAAGGCATGGGGATGGGTAAGAAAGGGGAGAGTGTGTGCACAACCCCACAACCCACAGAGAACAAGAGCAGCCCCCTCCTGCCCTCGCCAGAGCGACAGCATGTGGCCTGGCCCACCAGGCTGGGGAGGGTCCCTTGTCCCCATGGCTTTGGGACTGAACCATGAGCCCAATGCTGCCAGCTCTCCTAGGACAGCATGCTAGGGAAGGGCGAGCTAGGGGCCACCCACGAGCTAGGACTGCTCCGGCCCCGTCCGTATCAGGGACATGGGCGCCCCTCCCTCCCTCCTTCCCTTCCGCACACTTTTTGATCCCCGAGAGCTACACTGGGTGCTCATCGGCCACCCAGCTGCCCTGGGAGAGAGCACCGAGCACACCTCCACCTGGCCGTCACTCGGGTCCCGGTCCCCAGGCAGTGAGCTCCGCAGAAGCTGAGGCCGGGCTCCGTCTCAGGAGGCCCCCCGGCAAGATACTTCCCGGGCCTCCATTCACCCCAACCTGTTTATTCAATCCTCCTGGGGAGCCTGCCCCGGGTCAGGCAGGCCTGGAAATGACTCAGGTGGCCCCGCCTGTCCACAGAGAATGATCAGATCGTGAAATGAGGACAAGCGGGGAAGCGTGCCAAGTTACAGAGCCTGACGCCAGGGAAAAGGGTTCCTCTCGTCTTCTGTTTATTTAGCTTTGGAGGAGCAGGGGTCTCCAAACAAGGTTCCCGGAGTTGATGAATATGGAGATGGGTTTTGAAGGGTGAATAGGAGTTCTCTGGGAGCACACATGGAAAGGTGGTTACTGGGGCACAGGGGAGACGCTTGGCTTGCAGATACACAACCTTTACTCCGTAAGCAAAGGGAAATGTTTGGTGGTACTCGCCCAGTGTTTGCTCTGGAGTCTCAATCCTAAGATTAGAGTGAGTGCGGGGAGACCCTCTCAGAGAAGATTGGCCAGCCCAAGCCCGCACAGGACAACCCGCGTGGGACACAGATGAACAGGACACAAGCCCCACCCTCGGGACCACAGTCTTGGCCACAGGGCTCTGGCTTCCAGCAGCCAGCACCTCCATGTCCATTGTAAGAGACACCCCTGCCCTTTGCCTGGCTCGCTCTTAGCTGCTGTCAGCCACATTGGTGCCTCTGGTCCTGACCCCCGTGGCCAGCCCGCTGCCCCTTGACTAGACACCCACAGCTCCTTCCTCCTGCCCTGCAACTCTCCCCCTGCCAGGACGCAGGGCTATCTGGGCCCCCATGAGCCCACCAGCTCCTGTGCGCCCCCGAGACCTGCCGAGAACCAGCCTGGTACAGAGAACGGGGCCGGGAAAGGTGTTCGGAGGGGAGGGGCCACTTCTGCAGGTTTGGAAGAATCGGGAGGCAAGAAGAAAGTAGATGGGGGAGGGGGAGGGGGTACTCTGGACAGGGGGCAGCACTAGCAAAGGCACTGAGGCACGAGCCAGCAGGGCGTGGTGTGGGGTCCTCGCAGAGGCTGGGAGGGGAGCTGCGGCAGAACCCTGAGCCCTTTCAACATAGACGAAGGTCAGATTCTGAGACTGTCCATGCTCCATCCCACCCTCAGCCCTGGAGCCTGGCCTGCACTTCAGAGGGCCCCGCTCCAGCCCCCGTCCAAGGGACCGCAGTTTGCAGGAAAGGCAAGTTACCGGACACGTCTCCCAACAAGTAGAGACATCCAGCTCCCCTCCTCTTGAATACGGGCCTTCATAACTCCCTTCTAACCCACACACAGCGCTGGCACCGCCACCGTGTGACCTCCAAGACCTGGTCCCCAAAAGGCACTGGCTTCTCCCGGCCCCTCATTGTCTCCAAGCCGACACGTCAGCGGTCCAGCTATCCCGAAGCCACAGTGACAGACGGGGCATTGGGGTGGGGGGGAATCTAGTGATGCCTGGGGAGACCCAGCTCTTTCCCGGGCCAGCCACCAGCAAGGAAGAAGTCTCTGAGACGGCCCCAACCCCAGCCATCTTCTGACTGCACGTGCAGGAGATCCTGAGCAAGAACCATCAGGCCGAGGCCAGCCAAGCCCCAAACCGAGAGATTAAAGTATGAAATGACTGCTGTTGGATAGTGCTGAGCCTGGGGCTACTTGTCACACGGCGATAGGTAACCGATACACCCCCGGGGAAGATCGTGCAGAGCAGGTGCACCTCCAAAGGGCACCTGTTTGGGAGCGTGGCTAGAGCTTGGATAGATATTTGGAGTGTCCCATGCATGCACTCGAGGGCCCCCTAGCACAGACACAGCTGAGTTGGGAAAAAGAGCGGAACCTCCAAGCGCCTTCCTCTTCCCAGACGGCACGTACTATATGAGCCTGTGTCCGAGAACGGCTGCTCAAATTGCCCTCAGAGACCCATGGGAGGCCCCCAAAGTGGCCCCCAGAAGACACTCCTGCCCCAATTGCTGCAGCCTGTAAATGTCACCTTATATGGAAAGAAATCGCTTTTACAGAGGTGACTGAATGAGTGACCATGAGATGGAGAGATTATCCTGGATTATCCAGGGGGGGCCCTGAATGCCATCACACGGATCCTCGTAAGGGGAGAAGGCCACGTGAAGCAGAGCAGGGAGCATCTGCTGGCCTTGGGGAGCGGGGCAACGCGGCCACAAGCCAAAGGATGCGAGCAGCCACCGGGAGCTGGAAGAGGCAAGAGGCGGATTCTCCC
>CM052890.1:8223433-8253674 GCA_028534135.1 Potos flavus | reverse complement strand
CGCCGCCATATGCTTGTGTTTCTGCAAAAAGAAGCTTGAGAGAACAAACAAAATTCTCCCCCTGTGGGAGAATTTTCTCCTCCCCAGCAGCCCCACCCCCTCCCTCCACTGGATACTTCCTCTCCTCTCCCGGGGGCCCCCCAGTGGAGATGCAGGTGCCTGGGGCCCTGAATTCCTGCCCCCTCCCACTGTCCACCATCACGGCAGCTGGCAGAGAATACACTGGGCCAAAGCCCCGAGTTCTACTTCTGTCTGCCGGGAAGGATCCAGGCGCGATGGCTGGAGGGGGTCTTACACCTGCCGCAGTCCAGACACTGAGTGCCATCCCCGGCCCTGGTCCCTTCTCCCTGCTAACAGAGCCCTCCCTGCGTCCTGGCATCTCACAGCGGGTGCCTGGGGCAGCGATTCTTGGTGATTCTCTATTGCTTAGACCCAGGCAATCCTGATCCCTTACCTGGGGTTGGTTTCAAGAGAACCATATAACCCAATCCTGGCTACTACGACTCGAGGGGCTCCTAGGAAAGTTCTCCTTGCTCTTTGAAAGTGACTGAAACCAGGGAAGTCCTCCCTCTTCTGCATGGGACTCCCCCAACCACGGCATCCACATGGGGACCACAAGAGGAGCCTGCCCAAGAGGTGACATGAAGGACGACAGCACAGACCTGTGCAGGAACCTGGCCCTTCGTGACTTGGAATCTACCACCTCTGGGCTTCGGGTCAAATAATAAATGTCCACCTTGCTTAAGCCACTTTTTTTCCCCTTTTTTTAGAGATTTTAAGTAATCTGTGAACCCAACGTGGGGCTCGAACTCACAACCCCAGAGATCAAGAGCCATGCGCTCCCCCGACAGAGCCAGCCAGGTGCCCCACTTAAGCCACATTTAACGGAGGTTTCTTTTCCCTGTGGCTGTATACACAGGTAAAAACTCACCGCGTTGGACATCGTGCTTTTTTAAAGGTTAAAAACAAAGCGTCCTAGGAAATCAGCATTTACTGGTTATAAAGTCACCCATTTGTTTTTGGGGCCCAGTCTATTTTATAACAGATCAAGATTCCCTTCCCAGGGACGCCTGGGTGGCTCAGTCGGTTAAGCATCTGCCTTCAGCTCAGGTCATGATCCCGGGGTCCTGGGATCGAGTCCCGCATCAGGCTCTCTGCTCAGTAGGGAGTCGGCTTCTCCTTTCCCTCTGCTTGCTGCTCCCCCTGCTTGTGCTCTCTCTCTGACAAATAAATAGGTGAAATCTAAAAAAAAAAAAAAAAAAAAAGATTCCCTTTCCAATTGATGGGTAGAGAGCACAGGTCCCGTATGGTCCCCACGGCAAGAATCTAGGAGTCTGCAGTAGGCCCCCACGTGACTCCCTCCTCCCCTGCCCACGGAGCAAGTGCCCGCTGCCCCTTTAGGCCAAAGGGACCAAAGTCACCGCTCAGGATGGAGCACCAGAAAACAGCTGTGGGCCCCTCGGAAGAGCCTGAGCAGGTGCCCGGGGCAGGACCGCCCGCCTCCAGATGTCTTGTTATTTAATTGCCCTGAACCTTGCTCTCATCTGTAAAACGGGACAACAGCGCGGACCTAGCACACTGCACTGGGGTGGGGGGAGGTAAATAACGTTGGTTGAAATGGACTCTATTCAAGGCCGGAAGAAGTCCCAGCTGGATGCTGGATGAAGGGACTCGGGCACTGGGTAAGGACTAGAAGAGGTGACCTGTCAGCGTTCCCAGCTGGAGATCTTACAGCAGTGCCGGTGGTAATAAAATAATAGTCTCAAAGAGATATTTACACACCCATGTTCACGGCGGCATTGTCTGCAACAGCCAGAAGGTGGGGGCAACCCAGGCGGCCGCTGATGGAGGAACGGATAAAGAAGACGTGGTCTATACATACAACGGAAGATTATTCAGAGTATTAATTTTTATTTTATTTATTTATTTCAGGGAGGGTGGGGGCAGAGAGAGAAGAACAAGCAGATGCCTTCCTGAGTGTGGAGCCCAACACGGGGCTGGATCCCATGACCCTGAGCTCAGGACCTGAGCTGAAATCAAGAGTCGGACGCTCAACCGACTGAACCCCCCAAGCGCCCCCCAGAATATTAGTACTTTTAAGCAGGAAGGAAAATGTTCTAGAATATTCTACGACACGGATGAACCTTAAGGACACCATGCTGAATAAGAGGAGCCAGTGTATATTTCCACTTACGGGAGGTCCCTAGAGCAGTCGCATGCACATGGACAGGAAGGAGCATGGTGGGGGCCAGGGGCTCAGGGGGAGGGCGAGGGGGACTCTGTGTTTAATGGGGAAAGAGTTTCAGTACGGGCAGGTGAGAAAGTTCTGGAGAGGGGTTGCATTGGAACATCATAGACACCTAAAGATGGCTGTGATGGTCAATCCTGAGGAATGGGTATTTTACCCCAACTAAATAATAACAGTCATTGACTGAGTATTATCATGGGACCCCCTTGACACTAGGTCTGGCGATGTGCATGGCCTCCCCAAGCCTTGAGCCCACAACTGGCTCTGAAGTCCCACACCAGCCCAGGCTCACTGGCATCACAGGACAGAAGTCACAGGGATACAGGCTTTGGTTCGACCCAAGGAAATACTTCCCAGCTGGGAGGGCTGTGTCCAGCAAGGGCAGAACAGGCAGCCACGTAAGCACTGAGCTCCCCGTCCCTGGAGGTAAGCAAGGGGAAACTGCCCATTTACCAACAGCTTTTGAAGAAGGTCTGTGCATGTTTCTTGAAGGAAAGACTTCTGCAAGTCACCTGGTGGGGGGGTCACGTGGGTAGAAGTCAAGGATAGCTCACCTTTGCTTTGGGTAGAAACTGAGGCCACAGAGAAGAAGGACACAGCAAGAGGAAGCTCCAACAGCTTCGGATAATAAGCTCTGAGCGCTTCTAAGGACACGCTGTCGGAGCGTGCAGAGCTGGACGGGCCCCTCGCCCAGCCACTCCTATGTGCATGTGGGGAAACTGAGGCCCAGACAGGACGGCCCGCGCCCCAGATCTCCACATGCCCAGTGCACGTTCGCGCCGTGATGTGACGCACTCTCCCCCCTCCAACTATGCGTAACTGCTATGCTAGCTGCAAATTCTCTCCGATTCGGCGCGAGTCCTTTTGGAAACAAACTTGGTTTCTTTGTACCCGAGCAACAATTGCAACGGTAGGCATCCTGGCTTTTAGTGCAGTGCCCACACGTGCTTGCTTCCCGGGCATTCTCCCCGGTACCCGGTCCGATGAAAAACACATCAGACACGACCAGACCACAACGACAAGCAGCAACACGGCCGAGTCTCTCCAATGTGATGAAAGCACCCGGAAGCCAAAGGTCACACCGCAGGATTCCATTTACGTGCGGCTCAAACACATCCGAACTCTGCCATTCCAAGTCAGGATACTGGTCCTCGGGCTGGAAGGTGGCGTGAAAGGGGCTTCTGGGGGCTGGGAATATTCTGTGCTCGATCTGGGCTGTGACTTGGGTGATCCAGTTTCTAAAAACTTATCGAGCTGCTGACTGATAATGATTAGCTTTTATCTTTCCCCCCTCAATAAAAAAGTTTTAAAAAGACTTCAGATGCTGGAATCCCCGGGTAGGCAAGAGACACCAGGAGAGCGGCCTTGACAGACCCCTGGGGGGGGGAACCGGGTTCCCGCCCTGGGACCAGCACTTTCAGTCCCATCACTTTACCCCGAGAAAATTCTCCGAAACTCCGTGATTTATGTGCAAAGGCATCTCGCCAAAGCATGTCACACATCCGTAAGTGCATGCACCAAAGGGAAGCAGCAGACCATCCAAGAGCCCCCTGGGGGCTGGAAGCAACGTCATGGGAGCCACGACTGCCCCCACACACACACACACACGTGGAAAAAGCCAGAAACGCACACCGCACAGACCCTTCGCCTCGCTGGGGGCACTCCTTGAGTGACCTACCTTTCCCCTGCTTTTGGGTCTTTTGCACAGTCTCTAAGCTAAGGACGTTATCACTTCTGCAAGTGGGAAAGAACAGAAAGCTCCCTCCTTACAGCCGCCCCACCCCCGGGCCGGAAAGCAGGCCCAGGGGCCGGGCAAAGGGCAGGGAGAGCGAAGCACAGGCCTCCCACCGCTTTCCTGGAAAACCGGGGAGGCCTCCCGCCTTCTTTGCGGAGGGGGAGCCGGGGGAAGGGGCAGGTCTGTGGCCCAGGCCGTGGGAACCCCGCCTCCTCTTGGTCCAAGGTTTCTGGAAGGTACGGCTTTATCCCTCCGAGGTAGAGAGGGGTTCATGAAGGGGGGCAGGCTCGGGCCAGGCCTGGGTTCTGGGCACCAAGACGACGAAGGGAGCCCTGTGTGTCGGCCACGCGTCTGCACCCCGCAAAAGATGGGGTGCTGCGGGTGGGACGGGGTGGCCGGTGACCCTGTGCCTGCCTCGCCAGGAGGGGAGCCCAGGCTCCAGTGGGCAGACGGCTCTCTGGGGTCAGGTTTCGGCCCCGTTATTTAAAGCCCAGCTCCGGGCTCCTGGCTCCGGGCTCCTGGCGGGCAGGGGCAGCCGCCGCCTGCGTGACTAGGATGAGAAATCGTAATCCTGACTGGGGCCGCGTGCCTATGGCAACTGGCGTGGTGGCCTTGGAGACTAATCTCCAGGCTGCCAGCCCACAGGGGCCTCTCCGGGCGGGGCCCCGGCTCCCTGCGGAGGCGGAGGAGGGGACCAAGCCCTCTCCCTGCCGAGGCGTCAGGGGGTCTGACCTTGCAAGGTCACGGATTCCCAGGGCAGCAGCCCCGGCGCACCCCGCCTCGTGGTCATACACGTGGGATGCGGCCACCACGCACTTCGTGGGACACCCCACGGAACCCACACTCCTGCCGGTGAGAGTCCCAGGCAGGGAAGGCAGGTGGGCGGGTTTGGACAACGACAATAAAATAGGCTATTAAGAAAAAAAAGGTTAAAACACTGTGATACATCTCGATTGAAATGGTGGTCACGGGGGTGTCTACGCAGGTAAAAACTCATCATGCCGGGCACTTGAGATGTGTGCGTTTTACAGTAAGTTGCACATCAGTTAAAGGTAAAAATAAGCAACTTGCAAGAAGCCCAGGCTTAGCGCATGAGGAAGTCAGGGGAGGCTCCTTGGAAGAGGGGACACCTGAGCCGAGCAGGACATCATGCCACAGGGAGCTGAGCCCAAGCTCTGCTCATCTGCAAGGGGGACGACCACCCTACCCCCCACGGCGCCACGCTCCCCCCTCTGCTGGAAATAGATGCTGAGCAAACACGGCCAGACCCGTTTGAAGGAATGCCAAATTACCGGCTGCCTGGGAAACCCAAGCACCAGCCCGGCCGCCCACGTGTCTCGGCTGGGCCTGAGCAGGGTGGTGGGTGGGGTGGGGCTGGCCCTGCGTGGCTGGAAGGGCCGGGTCGGGGCAGGAAGTGGTGGGCAGAGAGCCAGGTTCTGCCATGGGTGCCAGGTCAAGGACCTCAGAAGGTCGTCACTGAGGGGGCAGGAATCACTGCAGAGTTCGGAGCAGGGGCAAGATGTGGTCAGTTTTGGGGGGTCCTGGCAGGACTGGGCACACGTGGATCCAGAGTCAGGGAGTGGGTAGTAACCAAGCTTCTGTAGCGGTCCGAGCCAGAGATGGGCAGGTCTGAGGCCAAGGGCGGCAGCAGGATGAAGGAGAGAGGGGCTGTGACCAAGGAAAGGGTAGAGGTTTGTGACGGTGTGGACAGGGGAGCCCCGAAGAGGGGCCACCTGGAGTGATGCCCGGGTTTCTGATTCTGATGATGGGGTGGGTGATGGTGCCCCCAGCTCAGCAGAGAACAAAAATGGGGGGGCCAAGAGGCAGAGACTTGGGTCAGGAGGGCCACCTGCCACTTGATCGGGGCTAGGGGCTCGGTGGGGGGCTCTGGGCTCGAGGCTCGAAATCTGAGAGATACGGGAGCAGCAAAGGCCCCGGGGAACAACGCAGTGGGAGAGGTCAGAGGGAAAGTGAGGACGAGGGAAAGTCAAAGAATCAGGGGAGGAACAAGGACGGGAAACTAGAGGTTCAGGAGGTGGGGAGTGGGGTTCAGAGGGCTCTGAAGGGCTTCGTTCTCTGGGATGAGAAAACCAGAACAAATGGGGTTGGACAGACACAGACACAGGCCTCCCAGGTCCTTCCAGATGGATCTCGGAGCCTGAGCCAGGGGCCTCTCCACCCAGGCCCTTTGCTGGTCTAGGACGATGGAGGGTCCCCAGCCCACGGTGGCCTCCGTCCGCTGGATGGGGAGGTATGTGCAGGACAGGAGGGGGAAACCACAAGGCAGCCCAGGGAGGGGGTAATCTCACCAGCCACACACCCCCCCAACAGGGCGTGCCCACGCAAGGACAGGAATTTTGTTTTGTTCATGGCTATGCCCCAGAACCACAGCACGCACCCCATACATCCTTGCTTGGTGGACGAACGAGGAAGTCAGAGTGGGGGCTGCAAAATGAAGCTTGGCCAAATCAGACCGTCCTTGGCCTCCACGGCCCTCCCCGCGCACTTCCAGCCCCGCTACGTGGGGGCCCCCTGCCGCCCTGTCCGCCCCAGGCTGACCCCTCAGTGTGAGGAGCAGGGAAGTGGCTGGGCTGGGGGGGGAGGGTCAACCCAGGCTGGGTAGCCCCCTCCTCCGGCTACCAGCGGCTTGTGACATCAAGGGAGGCCGACGCGCCCTGCCTCAGTTTCCTTGTGAGCAAACGGGCGCCACCAACTCTGCTGCCCTCAGCATTTCGAGGACAGCCAGCTGACGTGAGAGCAGCGCCTGGCACGGGGCCCGGAGACCAGCCGCTCATTAAAGGCACGGCGGCGCTGCTGGGGAGGACGGCGGCACCGCTGTCCCGCCCTGACATCACGGGGTCCCATGCGCTCTGGGTTAGCTCACGCGGCACATGGGTGCTTCTGCTCCCCCGCGTAGGGGGGCCCTGGGGGGGGGGAACGCAGGCCCGGCACTGGGCTGGGCATCAGGGGACCCTAGCACCTGTTCCCCCCCACCGCCCCGCTCGGGCTGACCCTCGGCCGCTGAGCCGCTTGGGGGGAAAGCATGTATTGGTTCTTAAGCATCCAAAGCGCTTGGGGGCTGGGTGTCAGGAGCCAGTGGGAAGAAGCCAGCGCTGGGGTGCGGCCAGCCCCTGGGGCGCTCGCGTCTCCCGAGAGCCCCCTTGCCAGACAGCCCCCTTGCCAGACGTAAACAGGCCTTCTCAGAAGGATGAGCAATGTGGATGAGGAGCATCAGGCCCTTTCTTGTCGGGAAAAGGCTGGGGCAGAAAAAAGCTAATGGAGGTGGGTGATCTAATCCCAGGGCTCTGGCTCACCGGCTCCCAGCCCAGCCAGCCCTCCTGAGCCCACGCGCTCCCTCCCTCCCTCCTCCTGCGGCTGGCTAGCCCCGTCAGCCCAGTCCACCAGCGGTGCAGGGCAGGGGTCCCACGGAAGGCAGTGCCCTGCTGCAGGCTGGGGGGGGGGGGTAGCTGGCTTCTAACTCCAGACACCACCCCTAAATGGGGCTCAGCTGGCCCTTTGGCAATTTCTCCGAGGACCACCTTACCCTTCACCCCAGGTGAAGGGACCACTGCGCCCCTCCCCTGGCATCTGGCCCCCACACCTGGGCATGCCACGGCAGTCATCACAGCCCCCTTGCCCCCAACCCCAATGCCCCAACCCCACACCTTTTGTTCCTGCTCCTTTAAATCCCAATGCCACAGCCTGCAGGACCCCTTCCTCCCACACTCCCCATTCCAGGAGCTCCCCTGCTGGTCCCAGTGGCAGGCCCATGCGTCCCCGAGGGCGTGGGCGGCATACCCATCTGTCGGACGCCAGGGCACCAACTCATTACACGGACCTATCTGGGCACCCGTATGCCCCAGGCCCAATCCCTTCCCCGGAGCTCCCAGGTGGGGAAAGAGAAGCTGGAAGTTATAAATGGTGGCAGCACTCTAGAGAGGAGGCTGTCCCCGTTGTCAGATACACCTGCCGCCTGGAGCCCCTCCAGACCCGCGTCACCGGCGCCCCGCCCCGCCCCGCCCCTTCCACAAATACTTCAGTACCCACTCAGGCCCACCCGGTCTGTCCAGGGGGCAGCGTACCAAAGTCCCGGCCGCCACCTGCTGGATCGGAGGCTGGTTCACGTTAATGACCTGGTCCCTGGGGGATGACACATTTTATTTTGTGGCTGGAGGGTCTCAGACACGGACACGGACGCGCAGGTGCACCGGCACCCCCCTCCATCACAGCTTTCACGCTCCATCACATCGGTGGCCCCAGGATCCCCAGGAGAGAGGCAGGACAGGGCGGGGACCGTCATCCCTCCCTCGCTGGACGAAGGAGGCACAGTGCATAGGTGACCTTCCTACGATGACACAAGAACCCCAGTGGGGGAGCAGGGCTCCGTGGCCATGTTCACGCTCTGTGTCCCCGGCCTCCCAGCCCAAAGCCTACACGCTCATTTGTCAACGCTCACTCCTGCCCTGCTCTGTGCTCACCATTCCCTCACCTGGGCGAGGAGAGCCTGACCACCCACCAGAGACAAGCCAGGCTTGTCACCCATCCGAAGCTCTGGCTGGGGGGTGCGATTCCGCAGAGTTCTCCCCGGGGACGGGAAGAACCTGGAGGAGCCCAGCCCAGGACGCACCATCCCCTCCTTAGAGCCCAGAGACCCGGGGTCCGGAGACCCAGGACACAGCAGCCCCTCACCCACGTCCAAGCATGCAGGCCAGTCCTTGTGAGATCCAGGTCTAGTCTAGTCAAGGCTCGGCCAACCCAGTGGCTGTGTGATGCTGGGCAACTTGCTTCCCCTCTCTGGGCCTCAGTCTCTGCCTCCAATACGGACAGACATCCACAGCACCCTGCCCCTTCCTCCCTCACAGAGCAGCGGCGGGAGGTGAAAGCAAGGCCCAACAGAGCCTTTCAATCCAAACCCTAGCTTGGTCTTGGGCTGAGCTGATGCCACATCACGTTAGGCTCACCGGCACCATCGGTAGCCACGTGACTGCCCGGTGCTGTGCTGTGAGCACCCTTTCAGCCCCCCGCAGCAGCCCCAGAGCACAGCGGCTTTCTTCCCATTTGACAGGTGAAGACGGGGATGCTCAGAAAGGCTGAGTAACTTGCCCAAGGTCACACAGCCAGAAGAGTCAAAGCCAAGTCCGCCGGAAGGAGCAAAAGGGCACCGAACCCATGACAACGTCCCGAAGCAGCACCCCCAGTCCCCCACACTGCCCCGCAACGGCACGCAGATCCTCGCAGAAGGCCTCTTTAACACTAACTTCTTTTCTGCCTCCCCCAGAGGCTGAGGAGCTTCAGGAAAGGGCCCAGGCTTCCTGTCTGGGGTCACAGGAGGCCCCAGGAGGCCTGAAAACCAGAAGAGATCCCAAAGTATAAAGACCTCATTTTCTGAGCCAAAAACAAGGCTGAGGGCCCAGGAAAGGGTCCTGTGCTGCCAAGATCATGGGCCTTCCAAGACGGCACAGCATGTGGACACGGCCCACACGGCAGTGACTCAACATCAGCACCAGGATAAACCTGGGGCCTGCATCTCTGAGTCCGGTCCCCCTGTCGGAGGAGGGCCACCACCCAAGACATCCCACCTGCTCCCTGTCAGGGTCTCCTGGGCTCTCTCCTTAAGAGGTCCTTCCAAATTGTCAGCCCCACCCCGCCGACCCCAAGGACTGGGGCTGCTGGATTTACCTGGACACATAATGGGGCTTCGGGGTTACCCCGATGCCGTGGGTTTCCAGGGCAGAAGCCAGCGCCCCTCCCTGTTGCCTGTCCCCGGGGGCCACCTGCCATTCCTACGTGTCACCGTAACCAACCACGTCCCACCTCCAGCCACCCTGTGCGACACTCCCTTCTCTCCTCATCTGGGGTGTCTTAGAGGCCCTGACCCACCCCTTCCACCCCTGCCTTCGGCCATGCGCTGCCCCAAAGCCTCCCGCCAGCCATCTGGCCTCAATGTGCCTGCCCAGTCTCCAGGAACCGGCAGACAAGGGAGGCCCCAGGTGCCCCCAGGAGGGCAAGGAGCCCCCAGCCCAGGAGTCATGAGATGTAGTTTTGGATCCTGACTCTGGTAACTCTGGAATCGACCAAGTGCCTTCCCAGCCCTGGCCTCGGCTCCCCCATCTGAAAAGGAAAGGTCGTCCACATATTCTGAGGGCCCTTCCAGTTCTAATGCTTCGTGGATCCAAGGCACAGGGCACGGCAGACCCCATCCAGAAGGCTTGGAAACAGCAGAGGTAGAAGGGTGCCTAAGGGCAGTGGTGGGAGGGGGTGCGAACAAAGCCCCCCCCCCTCCCCCGCCCTGGCCGTAAGTCCCGTGAGCCAATCTGAAAGCCCCAGACCCAGCAGTCACGTGTCTATGGAGGATCGGCACCCACTAAAGTAGATGGAATTGCTAACCCTGCATGGCGGTCAACCTGGAAAGGCCAGATCAGGTTCAGGCTGGCTTTCTGAAACTGAGGGGGAACATACACATAGTGAAATTCACACTCTTCGGTGGGAGACCTAGGAGTTTTTAAAGAGCCACACGGGGCAGCCCCATCCGTGGCCCAAATCTCTCCATGCCCCCCATCAACCCGCCCCCACGCGACTCCAGATCCCTTAGTTTTGCATTTTCCCAGATGTCGTGCAATCTCAACAGGGCCTGGCTTTCTGGGTCGGCCACCTTTCAGCCAGCCAAACGCTCCTGCGAGCCACCAGTGCTGTGTGGATCAAAAGGTTGTTGGTTTTTAACGCTGACTCGTACCCCACAGGCTGAACATACATACGGGGTTTGCTTATCCACACACTCCTGGCCGGATGCTTAGACTGTTCCCTGCGTGGGGCAATGATGAAGAAAGCCCCTTCAGATACATTTCTCTTCTTCAGGTTCTCATGTAAACCTCAGTTTTCATTTCCCTTGGGTAAATAGCGAGGACCAGAACTGCCGGGTCATATGGCGAGCATATGTTTTAACTTTACAAATAACCGCCCCCAAATCCACAGAGACACCATTAGTGGTTGCTGGGGGGCTGGGAGTGGGGGGAGGGTGGGGAGGGACTGCTAATGGGTATGGGGTTTCTTTCAGGGGTGATAAAAATTCTTCTGGAATGAGACAGTGGTGACAATGGTACAACCTTGTGACTGTACTAAAAACCACTGGGTAGAATACTGAAAAATGGTGACTTTTATGATGTGATTATATGTCCACGAAAATGATAAATAAACTGTTTTCCAAAAATGGCCATACCACTTTACGCTCCCACCAGCCGTGTCTGAGGTCTAGCCCAGGTCAGATGTTCCATAGCTGGTTGCAGGGAAGGGAGGAGCAAAGGCCCTGAGGCAGGATGGAGTGAGCCCTGGGCTACAGGCCTCCTGGGCTAAGCAGAAAGGAGGTCTCTGGATGGGGATGGGGATGGGGGTGAGGGCACCCCACTCTGGATGGGGAGAAGGGCAGATGACTGACACTGCCCTCCACAAAGTGGGACCCTCTAAAGCCCCAGATGAGCAGTGGTAGCTCTGGGCTGCCTAAGAGCCAAGCACCCATGATCTAAGTCCCTGCCCTACCTGTTGGGGGGGTGCTCCACATCCCTCTTCTTGCTCCTGGAGAAACGAAGATGACCACGCTGGTCTGGGCCACAAGGGGCAAAGAGGGGCAATGCCTGCCCACTGGCATTCCCAATCCCCTTCCTCTCCAATAAGCACGCCTCTACCTTCCCAGTTCCCTTGTAGTTAGGGGGCACCGCAGGACCAAAGTCTGACCTGTGCAAAACTGGAGAAGCCCCCCGAGGAGAGCATGCACGTAGGCAAAGCTTTGAGAGAAGCATTCTGCCCTGACTCCTTCTCCCCATCTGGACCGTGGGTGTGAGGGCTGGAGGGGATGCAGCCATTCTGTGACCAAGAGGCATAAGCGTGAAGACAAAATCCAACAAGCTAGATCAAAATCACATGAGATAGCACTTGACCCTTTCTAAGATGGCTATAATCAAAACAACAATACCAAGCGTTGGCAAGGATATGGAGGAACTGGAACCCACATACACCGCCGGTGAGCATGTAAAATGGTGCAGCCACTTGGGAAAACAGTCAGGCAGTTCCTCAGTATGTTAAACACGACACTGTGATTCCACTCACAGGAGTTTAGCCAAGAGAACAGACGGGACCGTTCACACAAAAGCTGATATATGACTGTTCACAGCAGCACTAGTCACAACAGCCAGAAAGGGAAATGACCCAAATATCCCTCAACCGATGAATGGAGAAGCAAGAGGTGGTCCATCCTCACAAGGGAATATTACTCAGCCATTAAAGGAACAGACCTCTGACACCAGCCACAACATGGGTTAACCTCGAAAACGTGATGTGGAGCGAAAGAAGCCGGAACGCCGAGGCCACATATTACGGTATTCCACGCACACAAAACGTCCAGAATAGGCAAATCTGTAGGGACAGAATGTGAGTCAGTGGTTGCCAGGGGCGGGGGGAGCGGAGGGCTGACTCCTTCGTGGGTCAGGATTTCTTTTCCAGGTGATGAAATGCTCTGAAATGAGTGGTGAATATCATCCGACTATGAAAGCACACTTTAGCGCGTGCTTCCAAGAAAATAATTCTTAAAGGCGCTTCAACAATCCAACGAGCTAAGGGAGGAAAAGAACTGAGCCCCTGACGGCATCTCCGAGCCCCCCTTCCAGCCTCCAGCTGCCGCACCACGGGCTTTTCCTTGGGTGGGGGCGGTTAATAAACAAAGCCCCCGTCATAGCTGTTCAAGTGAGGTTTTCGATTACCCGGAACCAAACACGCTCCTAAGCAGCAGCCTCGTCCCCCAGTGCTACCTGCCGGGACTCGATGGGGCTTTGTACACGGGCAGCACCCATGCTGGGCTGGTGCTCGGGATTCAGCGAAATGTCAGGTTATCCCACCCGGTCATCATCGGCGGCCCCCGGAATGCCGCACATACATGCAAACACACACAAATACACGTGCACGCACACAAGCGTGTGTGTCTAAATAGCCCAGGGGATTAAGTGTCCTGGCACTCCACACTTGTGCTCCCTCCACACACACACCAGCTGCCCTTTCCAGAGGGGGGAACCCCCCCCCAGACTGGGCTGCCCCCAGCCCCCGGGAGACACAGCGTCACCCCCCCCACCCGCCCAGGGAGGTGGAGGGACAAGGCACCAAGGCTCAGACCCAAAGGAGGGTGACCGACAAGTCCAAGGCCGGTCGGAACACAGGACGTGAGGAGGGCTGTGCTGGGGGACGTGCAGGGACTGCAGGAACCCAGAGGAGGGGCCCCTAACACGGCCCTGGAGGGGGGCACAGAGAAGGCTCCCAGAGAGAAGGGCCATCCGAGCGGAGACCCGCAAGTAAAAATCAGCCTGATGAAATGGACAGGGAGCATTATGTCCGTTCCTGGGAGAAGCAACAGTACGCAGGGAAGCCAGACAGAAGCTCAGTATGTTCTAGAAACCCAGGGAGGCTCACTGGGCTGGCACGGAAACAGGCCAGGGCCTGGCCGTGCCCAGTCTGGGAGTGAGGCAACCAGAGGAAGGTCTTCGTCTGGACCCAACACAATGCCCCAAGCTGGGCCCAGCCGGGGAAACGCTCACCCGGCCACCTGCCGTCGCTGACACTCCTGTCTCTAGACCCGTACACTGTCGTGCCCCCCAAACTCCCCGCTCCCTCCCGCTACACCTGCACTTGCAACGCCCATCCCACACTACTCCTGGGTCCAAATCCCACCCATCCTCCAGGGGCCAGTGAAACGTCACCTCCTCCAGGCTGCCCTCAGGCACATCTCCATGGGAAAAGAGGGCTCTCCAAAAACCCACCACAGGGCAACTGGCCCTGGGTAGCTCCAGCACCAGGGGACTAACCAGGCCCACCCCTGGGGTTTTCCCAGCTCGCAGAAACAGAAACTGACGCACGGCACGCTCCAGGCTCCACGGGCAGAGGACGTAAGAGCACAGCAGGGAAGGATGGCATCCGGTTCTTCTCTGGCCAGGACTGGGGCCCCACAGAGCGAGACTCTGGGGTCATCATGTGACATCATGCGACATTCTTAAATGGAAGAGCAGCCAGCTTCCCCCAACCGAACGTGCTGATCCTCCCAGGAACACTGCAACGTAGGGAGAAGCCCTCTCATTTGTTCCGATGAGGCTCAGAGAGGTAAAGTCACTTGCCTGAGACCACACAGCACATTGGCGGTTAGAACCGGGACTTGAACCCATGTCTGTCTGGCTTCAAGGACCCTGCTGGCGGGTAGGGAAGGCCTGAGGCAGGGAAAGGAGCCCCAAGGCGGGGCACCGGCCTCTGACCCGAGGCGAGGAAGAGGATCTCTCCCTTGGACACGCAGGGCGATGGACCAGGACTGGAGGGAGGATGTGGTCAGCTCGCCGGCCCAGAGGGCTGCACCCCCAGCCAGAACCCGGCACACACGGGGAACAGGGGCAACCGGCCCCCTCCCCAAAGGCCCTAGCTCTCCCAATCTGGGCCTCTCCGCCGAAAGCCGGCACACCTGAAAAACCAGCTCCTGGATAAACACGAGAGAGACACCAGCCCGGCCCAGTCATAAGACCCCCCTGGAGCCCGCCGGGACCACCTTGGAGCTGGGTGGGTGGGCACGCAGGGGTCCTGCCTGCTCTGGGAAGCCACCCAGAAGCACCCGAGTCTGGGCCTCTGCCTGCGCCAGGCTCCCCAGGCTTCCCACCGAGTACAGCCCAAGGGTCAGACTGAGGGGTGCGGGCTTTGAGACAGGGCCAGGGGAGCCAGGGGCGGGCCGGGGGAGGGAGGGGGGTTCCTGGGCGCTGCCGGGCTCCCCAGGAACAATAAATGACTTGTTTATCAAAACCAAAGTTAAGACCCCTCCAATCTCTCCAGACACCCATGCAGGCCACGTTCACAACCCAGGGGGCTCCCTCTCCCGCGGGGCGCACTTGCCCCGGGGGGCCGCCACGCTCCTGCTGGGGCCCCCTTCACTCAGATGCCACCGTTCACGCCGCCCACCCACAGCCCCGCAAGGAACTGCTGCCGTCTCCCTTCTCAGATGGTCAAACTGAGGCTCAGCCGACTTGGCAGCTGTCCAACTCACACGCAGCGGGCCCGCCGCAGAGCTGGAATCGGCCCGATGAGAAGCTTCTGTGACCAACCGAAATCTCAGCGATGCCCACAGAAGTGTTCAGAACG
Organism: Potos flavus; assembly: GCA_028534135.1. Lineage (NCBI taxonomy): Eukaryota > Metazoa > Chordata > Mammalia > Carnivora > Procyonidae > Potos > Potos flavus. Next base: position 8,238,540 of record CM052890.1, on the reverse strand, counting down.
GCCGCTGTCCATGCAGCGTGGCCCACGGGCACAGGTGGACGGCAAACGTTTTTATTTAGAACCCTAGCAGGTAACGTGGCTAAAAGTGGCCCTCCTCCGGCTCCAAGCGGGACGCAGGGAACCGGAGGCCTGCCTGTCCCCACCCCCTCCCAGTCGGCAGCCCCCTCCACCCCACGCCCTGTAGGGCCCCGTGGAGGCCCACCGGCTTGTGTGACCACAGCTGAGTCCCTCGCTGGCCCCGCTCTCCCGTTTACAGATGATCAAACCCAAGCACAGAGATCAGAAGTCACTTGCCTGACGTCACACAGCGCCCTTCTAGGGGACCCTAAATCTCGCTCCTGACTGTAACACCGGCCTCAATGTCCCTTCCTGCCCACCTCCCCTCCCCGAACACGCCCCGCCCTTGTTTCAGGGAAACGGAGACGTTCTACCCCAAGCTAAAAGGCTTCAGGAGTGGCGATCGGGGACCCCCGGCCAGGGACCCCTGGACGCCAGGGCAGGGGGGCGCCCGGAGACGGGTGAGACAGCACCGGGCCCAGACGGCTGCCCTCGCTCACCCCCCAGCTGTCCCCGGCCTCAGAGCATCATTGTCCCGGGAGCCCACCTGCACGGCGGAGGGCTGTGTGGGTGTGAGGGCGGCCGCGGGCAGGCTGTAATTTCATCAGGGGCTCGCTGGCCGGCTGAGTCACCGGACCCGGAGGATGAAATTCTAGCTCGGCGGACAGAGGGGTGCACCTCTCCTGGCCCAGGGTTAGCTCTCAGTGGGGGTGGGGACGGGGCACGGGGCGTGCCTCTTTGAACATGACCCGAAGGTACCCCTGCCTCTGGGCTGGTCCCAGGCGGGGCTCTGCCAACCTGGTATCCGCGACCGCCGCCGCAGAGCGGGCAGGGGGCTATGAGGCACAGCCTGACAGTGGGACGCTACTCAGTTACCAAAAGGTCTACGAAGCCAGACTCAGGCTGCATTCTGTGTGACTGCATTTAGGTGACATTCTAGAAAATGCGAAACTACAGAGACAGAAAACACACAGTGGTGAAAAAAAGGGAGAGAAAGAGGGGCACCGGGGTGGCTCCATGGGTTAAGCGTCTGCCTTCAGCTCAGGTCATGATCCCAGGGGCCTGGGATCGAGCCCCACATCGGGCCCCCTGCTCAGTGGGGAGGCTGCTTCTCCCTCTTCTCCTGCTGGTACTCACGCTCTCTCTATCTCAAGTGAATAAATAAATAGAAGAAAAAAAGAGAGAGAGAAAGAAAGAAAAGAAAAAGAAAACAGAAAACACACAGTGGTGGCTGGGGGCTGGGGAAGAGTAAGAGGCTGGCTGCGAATGAGCTTGAGGGAACTTTGAGGAGTGATGGAATGTTCCGTGTCTCGACAGAGGCCGGGCTGCGTGAATGCGTACAATGGCCAACCCCCTTGGAAAGCACGCTTATTAAAACTTGAGCTTTTCACTGGCTATCCCTCAACCTTCGACAAAACACAGAACAACGTGTGGGGTGAGGCCCCCCTATGTGCGGGCCTGGGGCCGGATGCCAGGACCCGAGACCCCGCAGACCTGGGGGGTGCGTAGGGCATCTGGAAGTTTCCCACTGGCTGGCTGGGTGACAGACGGATGGGACAGATAGAGACTCCCCTCCATGGTGCTTCTGCCAGAAGCCAGAAAATAAGCCTTGAAACCCCTGCTTAGACCCCAATCGGCAAACAGGCCTGGCCCCGTCCAGAAGAGGCCGCCTGAGGACGATCTCCAGCTACCGGCCTCCAGCTATGGGCTCAGGCCCTGCATATCCAACTACACAGCCCTCCTGGGCACCTGCAGGGGTTGCCCAGGACCCCAGGCCCCTGAGCCAGGACCACTCACCACTCTGGCTTCCCACACCGTCTCTACTCCAGACCTGCACTGGGGTGACCCCCATATCCACGCTCTGGAAGGCCCCGCCCCCTAATCGCAGCACCTGAGCCTCGGGCAGGGTGATAGAGGGTATCCTCTACATTTTACTTGTCAGCACACAGCCTGGACTTAGGGGCAGGGGACACAGCCCACAAGACCCTGCCCCTTACTTCCTGGCTGTAGTCAGTCCACACTCCCGGGGCCTCAGCACGGTCCGGAGGCTGGTGCCACACCAACAAGGCATCCCTCCAAGGGGACTGCCCTGCACGCCTGCGACGCAACCCAGCGAAGACCCTCCCCCACCGCCCCCACCCCCACCCCCCCCACCCCCCCACCCCCCCGAGGCAGGATCTCCAAGCCTTGCAGGGGGGAGAACATCAGACCAAAAACGGCCTCTCGGTGCTCAGGGCTGGCTTGGCATATCTCGATTGCAAATCCTAACTTGGGTATCTGATGCGGTGTACCCTTTCCCCCTCCTCCTCCTGCCACAGCGGCACAGAAATCTCTGAAAACCAGGGCATCCCAGACTGGGGAACCCTGAGTGCCCCCACAGGACCCAAGCCTAACAGGGGATCCGGACTAGAGAAAGCCCAACCAAGGAAACGGGATTCAGCGCTCCCTGATTCGAACTCACCCAGACCATCCCTGGAGCTTTAGGTCGAGCCCTGCCCCCCAGCTCTAGGCCCAACCCTGCCCTGAGCCTCTCCCCAGCCCTCAAGAGTCCCACTGGCTGGAGGTCACGGCTGCAGGATTGCAAGATAAAATACAAGACCCCGGTTCAGCTCAGAGAAACAAACAAGTCTTTAGTATAAATTACATCCTCAATCTTGCGTTATCCGTGGCTTATCCGAAATCCAAATTTAACTGGGCATCCCTATTTTTATTAGCCAGATCTGGCAACCAGAAGCAGGTGGTCCTGAAGGAGGGAGACAGGTGGGCACATACATAGCTCCGGGTTGGCAGGGCCCAGCTCTGGACCAAGAGGAAGGGGGGCAGGAGCAAGAGCTCTGCCTGAGACACCCCCCCCACCACCACCAGTCGTCCCAAGCCTGGGCAGGGACAAAGTACAGCCTCGCTCAGCTCGCGCAGCAAATCTAACTCCCCACAAAGTGAACGAGGGCTCAGCCCCCCTGCACTCTCTCCCCCGGGGCTCTGCGCCCCTTGGCTGTCATCAATCGTAACCCCCAGCACCAGGTCTGAGATGACAGAGCAACCTCCCTGCTGAGCACGAGGATCCCAGAGTCCCAGCCAGACATGCCTACCGACGAGGGAGCCAAGAGAGGAAGCCGGCTCCCCTTGGGCCCCACCTGGACACCCCCACTATCTATACACAGAAGTTGCCGTTGTCACCCTGCCGCAGAACGGGGAGCCTCTCACTGCCTTAAACCATTTCCATCTCTTCCTGCTGGACATGCCCTTGCAGTTGCCCCAGGGGTCCATGTCTCCCATACTCCATACCCTTCCAGAAGGTTCCGAGCCCCCGGCCCCGAGTTCTGCTCCGCTCGCCAGTGTTTGTGAATTAACCTTGCAGGTCAAGATCTTTCCTGGGTGCCCTTTCCCGCTTGTCCCACAGAACCTGGCTCCGAGGCACCACAGACGTGCCCACAAGCAGCCTAGAGTCGGAAGGCTGAGGGCAGCAGGACAGAAGACAGAGGGAGCAGAGCCCCCGGCTCATAGTATGAGGGCAAGACACAGGCTGGGGTCCTGGGGAGAGGGGGCCCCAGGAAGGTGGGGAGCAGGAAGCTTAGCGGAAGACCCTGGCGTTCTCCCCTTTGTGTGTGTGTGGGGGGGGGGTGCCTTCCCCGGAGATGGGGATTCAGGATAACAGGAGGAGCCACTAAGCAATGTGGGCCAAGGCCCTGAAGTCAGACTTCATTCATTCCCTCAAGTAGCCACTCGGCGAGTATTTGGGGACCAGCCCCAGGGCACCCAAAGCAAGCCCCGGTCTCTGCTCGGTCCCTAGTGCACCTGGGGGGGACAGATGTGGAACTCTGGAGTGAGATCAGCATTGGGACAGAGGAAAATAGGACGTCGCGGCGAGGACACAGAGGTAGCACCTTGGCCGGCCCTGGGATTCCAGCCCCAGGACACGGCAGCCAGCGAAGCGTTCACAGAGAGGAGAGGGGAGGGACAAATCCTGCTGCCCCTACCCCTCCCGCCAGCCCCATCAGGGCATCAGAGCAAGTCCCCCACCCCCTCAGCGGAAAGATGGGAAGAACCTCCCAGGAAGGAGGAACAGCAAAGGAAAACGGCGGGATTCAACGAGCCAGTCGAGGAGGCAGAGGGTGGAGGGACGAGAGCCGGAGCGGATGAACCCCAACCCAGAACGGGGACGGACAGGGAGATGCGGTCTGTGCCTCCAAGGTCACCCTTAGGATACGAACGCCCAGGGCGTCGTCACCCACCACATCGCCCTGAGATCCTCACCTGGGGCTACCGAGAAGCCGACTGCCACCGAACGTGCGAGGCCCTGGCTGCTGGAGGCAGGCTTCTAGAACAGCTGCCTCCGAGACCCCTATCATTATGCCTGCCTTCCCGACTATTTCTAAGCCTCGAACGCTAACAACCGCCACCGTGTTGGAAGGCGAACCTGGCTCTGGGAGACTGCCTTCAAAGAACAGATAAGAAGTATTTGTGATTAACACGTTGCACGGAAATGACCCTTCCCCCAGCACCTAGAGAACGGTGCCCTTAAGTGGGTTAAGCACGCCCCTACAGCGCCGTCTTCGAGACCCAGCTGCACAACCTCCGGCCCCAGGTCTCCCACGTTTTAAATGTGTGGGCAGCGAGTGGCCGCAGAGTTCCCACCTTTGCTCGGTTCCTCTGCAGGGGTCCTTTGGGACCCTCTGAGTCAGAGCCTCAACTTTCTAGGTCACTCGCAGAGCAGGCTACGGAATGGGGTGTGGTCTTAAGCCTCTCACATCCCAAGAGCAGGCCGGGGATTCTGACATCCTGTCACCTTGGAGCCTGGTCTGTCCCTTGGTTCAGCAGTCCCTGTTCAGAAGAGGTCAAAGTCTACCTCGCAGCCTCCTGGGCCCCTTCCCGCCACGGGTGGCTCGTGATGGGCACCGGACCACCCCCGTCGCTGCCACCCCTGTGCCCAGACCTTCCCCGCCAGCCGCTACCAGCAGCCACCAGCATCCCAGTCACTGCCACCTCCTGCTCCGAATAAATAATCGATGACCGTGCCCTTTCCCTTTGGGAATGACGCTGCTGAAATAAATGGCTGCTTGGAAAGGCACCTCCCAAGCCCCGAGGACCCGGGCAGTGCCAAGAAGCACGCAGTCCCAGCCACAGGGCAACCGAATCCTGCCGGAGGAGGTCAGAGCGGCTTCTGGCCGCCCCTTCCTCCCACTGGGCACGAATGCCCACTCCTCTAGCTGTGCACGCCTGCCCCTCCCCGCAGCTCCTGGGCCGGGCAATCCCAGGGCAGTCCCACGCCCCACACCACCAGTACTACACTCCATCCGAGGCCAGCCCTCTCCCCGCAGGCCTGGCACAGAGAACCCCCTCACTGGGGCTGCGATGGGGACACAGGAGCCTCCCACCCCAGGCCTGGTGTTCTGGGAGGCTGGGTCACACGGCCAGATGTCCAGGACTCCAGCACTGCCAGGAGAGAACTCTCAGCTGCAAGGTCCCCCCTCTGCCCTGGGCCCAGGCCAGGGCACCGTCCCTCTCGCTGGCGGCAGGCCGGGGCTGGAGCCCAGGCCAGGCATCAAGTCCGTCATTTCCAGGGACTCAGGATGGGGGGTGGGCATCAAGCACCCCAGCCCGCTCCACAGGCCTCCCTGCCCAAGTGCAGGAACTCAGAGACCACCCACATGCCGGGCACCCCCAACTTGCTCTCCTGGAAGCTTTGGGGCCCCCACTGCCACCCTCTGAGACTCTTCCCCGCCCTCCTCCAGAGGTTCAGCTGCCACCACTCAGGCCGGCCCCCTCCCGGGGGACCCCCGACAGGAACCACCCTGCCGGGGCAGTCCTCGCCGTGTTGGACTCAGCCTGCGAGTGGGGGGGCACGGGCCAGGAGACGGCCCAGCCCGAGGAAGGCAGAGGTTGGAGGGGCGGGGACCCGCGGCCTTCCCAGCCCCCCTCTGCTCCCACACTGGAGCCGGCCGCCGCAGGCAGCACCACTGACCTCATTCGCCAACTGCAGCAGCCTGGCCCCGGGGCGCCCCCCACCTCCGTGAGGGCCCGGGGGTGACAGCTCCCGGCGCCCATCCCCTCCCGGCAGGTGGGGGCGGCCGCCCCTCCCCACCCCTCCCCCCCCGACCCGAATTATAATCCCAGTCACGTGCCTCCCCGGGCACCCAAAAGCCGGACCCGGATTCTGGAACACCTTGAGGGGGAGGGGCGGGGGCCACGGGGGTGGGAAGAGAAGGGGAGAAGGGCCTCGGCGCCCGCCCCCCGCAAAAGTTTCTCCTACCTTGGAGGATCCCCAAGCGCTCCTGCCAGCGGCGCCCCGGCCCCGGCCCGCGGCCAGGACTCAGCCTCCTGCCGCTGCCTCCTTAATTAATCCGGGAGAATGGGGGAAGGCGCGGCGGAGGGAGGCGCGGCGCGGAGCGGCGCGGCGGGGGGGGGTGGCGGGGGGCGCGGGGCGCCGGCCGGGGAGGGGCCGTGGCGGGGGCTCTCGGGCCGGCCGGGGGGCTGGCGCTCGGCGGCCCCCACCCCCGGCGCGGGCTGCGGCGGAGGGCGGGGCGCGGCGCGGGGAGCGGAGCCCAGAGCGGGAGCGCAGGAAGGCTCTTTGTTCTGTAATCCCAGTAAGATTGCCAGCCATTCGCCCCGGCCCTAATCCCAGCCCCGCGCAACACCACCCTCCATTGGCTGCCATTTACATACGGGATTAGCCCGCCCGGCCCGCCCCGCGCCCCGGCCTGGGCACCGCGGGGGGAGCGCCGCGCCCCCCGCCCCGCCCCCGGCGCCCCGAGCGCGCGCCGCCCCAGCGCCCGCCGCCAGGGGGGCCTGCGGGAGGGGCGCCCGCGGCCTCGGCGCCCCCTGGCTGCCCGGCGACGCCCCTCCGTCTCCCCAGCGCCGGTCGGGGGGCGGATTAGGAAGCGGGGGCGCGGAGGGCGGGGGGAGCCCGGGCGTTGGGTCAAGGTCACTCGGCGGACGCGGGGAGGCACCCGGGAGCAGAGGCCAGCGCCCGGCGCGGCGACGACACCAACTACAGAACTGAAGGCGGCTGGCTGGTCACTCCCACCTTGCCCAGGTTAGCTTCCGGTGGCTGGTCCGGGTACCTCTCTCAGCCTTTGTCCCCAGGGATGTGAAGGAAGGCGGTGGCATGCCCAAGGTCGCCGCAGATCCAACCGGGAGGCTCCAAGGCCCATCTTGTCTGGGCAGCCCTCCTGCTGATCCCCGGACTCGGGCTTTTGCCACCTGCTTCCCCTACCATACCAGCCGTCCTTTGGAATCAGGGAGCACACTTCCCATCCTCTCCAGAGCCGTGCATCTTAATTCCGCACAAGGAGTGGTGCCCCGAGTCCTGCGCTAGGCCCCTGCTATGCTGGGCACTCCTGGGAGGGACAGAAGCCTGGCAGGCCCCAACCCCAGAGAGCTCCTGGCCTAGATGGGGAGAGCCAAATAGATTGAGAATCTTCCAGGTCCCAGCAAAGTGCACAAGGTCTTTGCCCAGCCTCCTGCAACCCTCCTGGGCACACAGCGGGCACTTGGTAGAGGATAAACTTCGAGGGCCAGGTCTAGCCCATCACACAGAGGTCCACAGTGCACAGCCCAAAGCTGAGCCCAGAGGGGCCCGGGTGCCCCCGGAATGCCTTGCCCACAGCGTTGACTGGAGGAGTGGGGACCGGGAATGAGGCCATGATGCCCCCCCATACCACAGTGCCCTTTGCCCTCTTGGGGGTACCTCCCTACCTATCACCAGGACACCTTGTCACCTGTTGTGCGGCCCTCCTCAAACCCACATCCGCACCTGCCCTCTGTTGGCCCTGGTGTGGCAGCATCACTGAGGGGAAGAGCTAGGACCTAGAGACTGTGTGGGTTCAAATCCTGGCTCTTCCTCTTAGTGCCACGTGACCTTGGGCAAGGCACTTCACCTCTCTGCACCTCCATTTTCCCTTTTTTTGCAGCCTCTCAGTAAACCACAGTGTGGCCCCTCGGTGGATGACAGTGATGACGGGTGCTCTTTTTAAACATCACTGAGCCTGTCTTGTAGTGGCATCCTTTTAGGATGAAGGGAAGTGACTTGCTTAGGGACATACAGCATGGGCATGGCATGGCTGGCACTGTCTCCATAGCCCTGCTTCATCCCACTAGCCTATGGTCCCGTCCAGCCCTCCATCCCACCTGCAGCCGCCCATGATGTGTTGGAGGTAAGGCGTGGCCTCCGCGCGCCCAGCTGGGGCACGGTGGTTCCCGGAAGGGCGGGCTGGTTGGGCTGTTGGTTTCTAGGAAGAATGCTTTCCAGACCCCAAGTCCTGGGGCAGAGAACCGGAAGCCTCTGCAGCCCGGGGGCACCACCCCCTCCTCCCTGGAGCTGAGCCCTGGCGGAGGGGAGGGAGCAATAGTGTGTGCTCAGTACTGCCCTCTGCAGGCAGGATCCAGAGCAGCAATAATGCGAGCTCTCTTCTAGCCTCTGAGCTGCTTTTCTAGTCCAGAACAGCCAGCCTGAACCCCACCTTGCCCAAGCAGACTGGGGGCAGCGTGGTACAGCAGAAGGCCTTGGTCTGGCATGTCTAGGCCCTGCCCCACTACATGGGACGAAGGCATGACACCCGGGCTTGACCTTCACTGTGTCTTCTGGGCCAGTTGACTGACCTCTGGGCCTGTGCTTCCTCATCCATAATGTGGAGACAAGATAGTCCTTTCTCTGTAGGATAGCTGTGGGGCCTGAAGGGCATAAGGCACGGGAAAAATGCTTGGTGTGGTGCCGGTGCGTAGTAGGAACGCGATGAAGGGTAGTGCTCAATTTTTTAATCTGTTGGCTTCATCTAGGGGCAAAGTCCCAGTCACGTCTTTGCTTGAACTGCCCTTCCTGAGGAGGTGAGAATTCTTTTTTTTTTTTTTAATTTTACTTATTTATTTGACAGAGAGAGGTCGAGCTAGAGAGGGAACACAAGCAGGCTTCCCGCTGAGCAGGGAGCCCGATGTGGGGCTCGATCCCAGGACCCTGGGATCATGACCCAAGCCGAAGGCAGACGCAACGACTGAGGCACCCAGGTGCCCCAGGAGGTGAGGATTCTAAGGACAAGGTCATGGGCATTCCACTGTTGTCAAGTTCAATTCATTCCCCTGAGAAGGGCAGCAGAAGCTCCCTCAGCTGGGAGGGGAGTTTAGCGGAGGAGTCCTTGCTGGTGGCTGCCTCCCCATCTATTGGGGCTTCTGTCGGCTTTAAGAAGCCCATTTGCAGGTGCCTGGGTGGCTCAGTCAGTTAAGCGTCTGCCTTTGGCTCAGGTCATGATCGAGCCCCGAGTCAGGCTCCCTGCTCAGTCGGGAGTTTGCTTCCTCTCCTTCTGCACCTCCCCCTGCTTGCGCTCTTTCCGTCTCTCTCTCTCTCAAATAAATAAGATCTTTAAAAAAAAAAAAAGCACATTTGCACCGGCCTTGCCTCATCCTCCCTTGGGCCTGGCCACACCCCCCATATGGCGCAGACCTGAAAACAGCCTCTGCTCACTGCCTTCCCCTTATCAACCTCCAAGCCAGAGGACTCCCTCCATCACAAAGCCTCTTCCATGCTTGCCATCTTCCCGAGGACCATCCCGGCAGGTGGGCGTGCCGATCCCCATTTCACAGATGGGGATGCAAGAATGCCGGGGCATTTGCGGAAGTGAGCGTGTCCCCAGGGCGTCCCGTATCCCCATCCATCCAGGGACTCCCTGGCCGGAGCTAGTCTCTCCCTCCTGGCCCAGTACGTGTGTTCCACGGTCTCCGACCAGCAGACCAGCCAGCAGGGAAAGCTGCCCACAGGGACTCAGCCCCCGTGCCCCCCGGGGGTTGGGGCCCAGTCCTGGCTCCCTGACCTCCTGCGTGCATCATTTCCTTTTCCACGATTCTGGGCCACTTCTCCTGGCTCCTTGCTCCTTGGAGATAAGACTCCAGGGGATCAGGAAACAGAGGGACAATCCCGCTGCCCCCAACAAGGTAACCCTTAGCTGGGGGCAAGCCTCAGGGGAACCTGGGACTAGGCTACCCTAGACGTGACCCCAGGGGCCAACGGGGAGGACCTTGAACCCAAGCCCTTCATCTTATAGGTAAGCAGCCCGCGTTATGGAGAAAGAAGGACGGACTCACAGCAGCCCCACGGTGCATGTCAGGGGTGGACCTCAGGACTCCCAATCCCCAACCTGCCACTCCTTTGTACCATCTCCGTGGCTTTCCTTGGGTTTTCAGGAAATGCTTTTCTCTGATAATTAGTATTCACCCTTTAAAAATAAGACTTGAACAGCTTCTAGAACGAGCTACTCCTCTTTCTTTTCGAAGACTATCTCCTGGGCCCCTGGGTGGCTCAGTGGTTTAAGCCTCTGCCTTCAGCTCAGGTCATGATCTCAGGGTCCTGGGATCGAGTCCCGCATCGGGCTCTCTGCTCAGCAGGGATCCTGCTTCCCCCTTTCCCTCTGCCTGCCTCTCTGCCTACTTGTGATATCTCTCTCTCTGTCAAATAAATAAATAAAATCTTAAAAAAAAAAAAACAAAGACCATCTCCTGCTGTCATGGAAAGCAAAGGGAAAATAAGATTCAGTGTATGGAAATGGGCTCTGAAGGTGGTGGGCCAGGTCCCTACAAGGCCAGACAAGGCGGGTGTAGACTCTGGAACCTAGCCGGGGCGCTCAGGCGATATGGGGGGCACTTAGCACCCGAGGGTAGGTGATGGGCTTGCTGGGGAGGGAGGGGCCTCCTGAGTCAATGACCCAGATCCCTCCCCCCCCCGGCCTCCCCCGAGATGGGCCATTCCCCAAAACCACCAGCAACTTCTTTCATTCCCAAATCTGCATCCGTGGCCGCTGAGGACAAAATCATTTCTTTCACTGGGGTGTCTGATCCAAAGACGAACCCCTTAGAGTCCTCCGAGGCTTCCGGACCCAACAAAGTAAAGCCCTCGCTTTGGGATTTCGGGCCCGCAGCCGGCCAGCCGAGGCAGGAAGCAAGGAGGTCTGCCATCGGGGCTCGGGGAGACTTGGCCTCCGCCTCCCAGGCCCCAGGGTTTGGCCCCGGCGAGTAGTCGAGGCTAATGCAGCGCTGGCCAACAGAAATAGGATGTGAGCCACAAAATGCACGCCACAGAGGAAATTTTAAATTTCCTAGTAGCTGCATTTAAAAAAAAAATGAAGAAGAAACAGGTGAAATTAATTTCAACAATAAATGTTATTCGACCCAGCCTTGTAGTCAATGTACGCAGTCCAAATGGTATTTGTTGCAACATGTAATAATATATATATTTTTAAAAGGAGATGTTTTACAGTCTTTGCCTTAGCGAAGTCTCTGATATCCAGAGTCCGTATTACACTTAGAACACTTTTCAGTTTGGCCGAGACAGACTTTTTCATACATGGCTAGTGGCTAAGGGTCCTGTGGGAGCAACTTTCAGCTCAGCTCACTGCTGATTTTGGGGAGCCCGGGACTCAGTTTTCTCACCTTGTGCGCTTGTTAAAGGCGCAAGCCCAGGTCCTTCCAGGAGGTGGAAGGGCTGGGAGGGAGGCTTGGGACTTGGCCCTGCAAAGCAAGGTCCCTAGCTCTTGGGACGTGCACTCAAGTTGGGGGAGTGGTGCTCAAACTCTGGGGCTCTCGATGCTGGCTGCTCGGTCACGGGCTTGGCCCTGAGATGGGAGGGTCGGGGATCCACACCGAAGAACCCTGTCTCTCCCGGGTATCATGCAGACCCGGCGCCGGGACCTGGGGGCTCTGGGCCAGCTGCTGTGGCATGTGCAGGAGGAGTGAGCCGGAGGACGCACCCCCCTGCGCTGAGACCATGCCCCTGGCCCCCCCGCCGTGGGGAATGGGGAACCCACTGGACGGCCTCCTCCAGCCTCCATGCCAAAATCCCCCTTGGGCCAGGGCCTCAGCGCTCCCTAAAATATTTCTCTCCTGCCCTGGGATTTTCTGGGATCCTAGAGCCCTGCTGCAGCCCCTCACCTCCAGGGGAAGAGTCCCCCCCTTCCCCCTCCCAGCCTGCCCTGCCCTCCTCCCCCCAAGGAGGGGTCTGCCCAGGCCTTGGAGTCAGAGCTTTCGCTCTTACATCATGGAAGGAAAGCCAGCCTTGGCACGGTGTCCTGAACCCGGGGCCCTGCCTGCCTGCCCCCCCACCCCGCTCCACCCCCGGCCAGGCCAGCCCCTCATCGTCTAGGTCTCAGCCTCCCCCCACCTCACTGGCCTGAGCAAGGCTCCCAGAGCCCTTAGGCGGTCCTGATTTCACACGGGTGAGATGCCTTGATCCTCGTTTGACTCACCCACTAAACTCAGGGGAGGGAGGAGGCGGGCCAGGGCCCTTCTCCGTCTTCCACGTCCCCGGCCCCCAGGCTAGTGCACAGAACTAACGTTTGCTGAACGAAGGAAGGAAGGAAGGAATGGACGGACTTGGGCCTCCTCTGTCTGCTGTCGGGTGCGTCGCCGAGCTCCGTTTTCTCGCGCTGTGCTGCCCTCCGTCTGTCGGTGGCTGCCTTTCTAGGGAGCTCTCTTGAGCAGGACCCTGGCTCCGTGCACCTCCCTGCCTCGCGCCCCCTCTCCGTGGGGCCTCCTCCTCCCACTCTCCTCCGCGGGAATCTGTCAAGAACAGAGAGAGGCATGTAATTGAGTTGGGGCCGTCTCCATGGCTGCAGCCGTGGAGTAACGGGAAGATCAATTTGGAAAGACTATCTCGGTAATAATTGCGCCTTAATAGTTTCTGCGAGGCCGAGCGCGGCTTGGTGCGCGGCGGTCAGGACGACCCCGGGACCCTGGCAGGAAGAGGGCCCCCGAAGGTCCCCCGGGATCCCTGGGCTGGGCTCTGGACGGGACTTGGCCTTGGCCAGATACAGGAGGGGAGGGGAAGCCGGGGTGGGGAGGGGGGCAGTCGGGGGGCAGGCCAGTCAATCTCTCTCTCTCTCTCTCTCTCTCTCTCTCTCTCTCTCTCTCTCTCTCTCGCGCGCGCACACACACACACACACACACACACACACGCCTCCCAGAGGTGGCCCTGCCCCCTGCTCCTCCCCGCTACCCGCTGTGGCCCGCTCCTGTTTATAATTTATGCTTATGATCGGAATTATCAGCAATAATGATAACATGATTATAATTGCCGAGCTGCCAGGCTCAATTGCAGCACTGTTGGTAAATATTATGATAGAGAGTAGCATGGGGTCACTGCCTCCCAGAGCTCGAGGGATGGGGTGGCGGATAAGAGGGCCACGAGGGGTGGCGGGGTCCCTCCCCCGCCCCCGGCCAAGCCCATCCACCCTCTGCAGAGAACTCGGCGCTGCTTGACCATTCGCTCATTCGTTCACCCAACAACCCTCCCTGCTTAAATCCAACTGAAATCCCTCCTGCTTTAGACCCAGCAGCACTTAGAAGCCGCCAGGGTGCGGGGGGGGGGGGGGGGGGGGGGGCGGTCGCCCCGCCAACAGAGGGCACTCCAAGGTTGTGGCGTGACTTCCACCTGGGAAGTAAGGAGGCCCAAGGATGGTCCCTTCACACCCAAGTTGGTGTGACTGGTGACCAAGTCCCACAGGAAGGTGGGACTGGGGGTCTTGGTAGGGGTCAGAAGTGGCCCTGGGGGTGATCAGAGGTGGCCTTGGGGGTCTTGGTGGGGGGCTAAGGGACAGGGCACACAGTTCCTGGGGAACACGGGACATTTCCGGCACCCAGAGGCCTTCCTTTCTGTTCAGGAGAAGCGAGTCTAGAACCCAGGGTAGGAACAAGGACAACAGCATGCCTTGGACATAAAAAATGTCCCCTTCGAGAGAGAGCCCGCTAAGATAACCCGAGGATGGGGGCGAGAGGTGCCCCAAGCAGCCGGCAGACGGCCCCGCCGTGAGCTGAGCCAGCTGCAACCCCGTGGAATCAGGCCCTCCCTCAGCCTGCGCCGTCCAGCCTCAGTCCCTGCTGCGGTCCACCGTCGACGTGCTCAAGCATATGTCCAGGACGGGCTGGTGGCACTGAGAGCCAGACGAAGGCCGTGAGCGAGAACAGCAATGCCTGAGGGCAAGGCCGAGGCACGAGGACGGGATCCACGGCAGTGGTAAGGAAAGGCTCAGCTCCCCCATTTATAGCTGCGGGCTCCGAGGCCCAGAGAATCTCCCCCAGGCTCACAGAGCAGCAAGTGGCAGGGCGGGATGCCCCCCCCCCCCCAGTCCCTGGCTTGCTGCATTATTCATGAGCCCGACATTCCCCCAGGGGTAAACATTCAGGAGGAGCGTTTGAAATCCACTCTCCTGCTCTGGAAAATAAATAAATGAGCAGAGAATGCCAGCGCACTTGGACAGGCTCGGCGGAGCCCTGGGAAAGCTCACAGATGGCCTATTTCTGTCGCCCCTGCCCCGGGGTCCCTGAGTGGCAGGCCCGAACCCCGCGAGGTGGGCCAGCCGAGTGGGGGCCACATTTCAGCGCCCGTCTGTCCCCTTGGGACCAACCACCCAATCACCACTGAGGCCCCACCTGCCAGGTCTCCTGAGGCTGCCGCCTGGGGACCCCTCAAGATCTCAGAAGGGAAGTGTCCTTCACGTGACAGAGTGGGGACTGTCCGCTCCCCTAGGAGACCTCTCTCCAGCGCAGAGAGTCAGGAGTTGCTGTTCAACTCAGGCAAGTCTCTTCCCCTCTCTGGGCTTTCATTTTTTTCATTTCTAAATGAGAGAGATCCTTTTTTTTTTTTTTTTTTTAAGATTTTATTTATTTATTTATTTGACAGAGAGATACACAGCGAGAGAGGGAACACAAGCAGGCGGAGTGGGAGAGGGAGAAGCAGGCTCCCCACCGAGCAGGGAGCCCGAGGCGAGGCTCGATCCCAGGACCCTGGGATCATGACCTGAGCCGAAGGCAGGCGCTTAACGACTGAGCCACCCAGGCGCCCCCTCTAACACCCTAATGAATTCCCCTCAGCTACATCCTAAATGGTGGCCATCTGATCCGGAACCAAAGGAAACCAAGAGATAGAGAGAAAGAGGTTGTTCAGGCTAGTGGCTAAGAGTGCAAGTTCCAGAGGCATGGGTGGGAGCGTCTGCCTTCGGCTCAGGTCCTGATCCCCAGGGTCCTGGGATCAAGCCACATATGGGATTCCCCACTCCGCGGGGAATCTGCTTCAC
>CM052890.1:8200896-8216503 GCA_028534135.1 Potos flavus | reverse complement strand
GATTCTTTCCGCCTGGGGTGGGGTCCTCTGGACAGCTCCTGTTCCAATCACAGCTCCTTTGCTTTGCCCCTTTGGGGTAATAGTGGTTCCCAGAGTCCCCCATGGGGTCCCTTAGCCCGGGCCACACCGGGGCACACGGCCCCTTCCTTAAACTCTTCACCCTCGCACGGTCCCCACCGCCTCCTCCTTCTCTGCTGACGCAGCGCCTGGGAGCCAGCTCGAAGCTTCCAGACGCATGTTAACCTCGAGAGCCTTGTTCGGTCTCCCAGGACAGCAAGGGCAAGTGCAAACCCTGTAAAATGACCACAGAGCTTAAGGCCAGGCCCTCCGAAGCCCTCATCAGCCATTCACAACTGAGTAGGAATTAGCTGGCAGCCAACAGCACTCCACACCCCGGGGGGCACGCAGAGAAAAGCAGACAACAAGGGTCCTGGATGTCAGTCACAAGCTTTATTGTCTCGAGCACGGACTCGCCACACTTCAACAATTCCACTTTGGGGAGGACGAGGGTGGGGGAGGGCTTGGGGACAGGGCACAGGCTGAGCCCACACTGGGCAGGGGGAGACGCTCACAGGCAAAGGGCTTCCTGCCACCTGCCAGGCGCCCTGGGGGCTCAGCCCCTCCTGGTGTGGGCCTTTGGCTGTTAGTAGAGTCATCAGTGCCTCCTGTAGGCGGGGCGAGCTGCCGGAATTTGCTGGAAAGAGTAGTATTTAACTCTGGGTTAGGCCACTAAAGCATCGCTTCTAGACTGTTGTTAATAAAACCGCATGCGAGAGCTACCAGAAGCCAACAGGGAGGTGGCGGGTCTGGGACCTCCCCCCAAGGACGGGCTGCGCTTGGGCAAGAATGGGGGCCCCCCGGGTTGCTCCCAGGGCACAGGGTGCCCTTCGGGAACGCCAGGACGGGCCATCGGGCTCCCCCCTTGAGCTCCCGGGAGGGGAGGGCCCCAAAGTGAAAACGCTCCCTGAGCTGGGGGAGGTGGAGGCGGGCCCTCTGCGGGGACGCTGAGGCACAAGGCAGTAACCTATGGGCCCTCCGGCTCTAGAGTTTCTTCCACTGGCTTTTCCCATCACCCACAGGCCTAGAGTCACTCAGCCAGGCTCGCGGGGCAGGGGGGAGAGGTGGTCAGATCTCTCTTCTCTCCAATGTCCCTTGGGCTCTTTTCTTGGCTGCGGGAGACAAGGCTTCCAGAGCTCCGAGCAGGTGCCTGGTAAGCAAGGGGGCTGTTGGTGCGCGTGCCCTCTGATGAATGTGCCCGGCACGCGCGTCCCTGTACAGTCACCCACGTGTACCCGGGTGTATATGCACACGGCGAGGCTGCAGAACCCCGTGCAGTGTGTGCGGGCACAACCCGGCCGGGCCGGGCCGGGGGTTCGATCCCCAGACCCGAGCGCGGGGATCTTCTGCCGGCAAATGCACCACCCACACGGCCGCGCATGCGTGTGAGACCCCTGTGCGCAGGCCAGAGCCGGTGCGTGCCTAGCTCAGAACCTGCGTGTGTCTGCGGGGGAGAGGCTCAGTTTGGGAACAGCTAGCCCACCCCGGGGACACCACGGGGCGGGCCAGTTCGAACATGCCTGGAGCCCCGGGTCTGGGCTCTCCAGCAGCCCCGCTGCCCCAGCTCCCAGCCAGGTCCGTGGCGGGGGATGAGGAGAGGGGCTTCCAAACTTTCCTAATACTGTGGCTCCTGGCCTTGGTGGTGACCGCCTGGTCAGCAGCTTGGAGCGACGTGTATGAATTGGTGTTGGGAGGTGGGGGGGAGGAGGACCTTGTCCCCTCAACACCTTGAACCTGGGCCTCGCTGGGCAGAGGGGCTGAAGGGGGCTTGTACCACTGTTGGTGGGGACAAGCAGCCTGGGGGCTGCAGAAAAGGGGGTCCCCAGCTGGCTCCCGAGGACTGGAATGCCCTCCTCCGTGCCTAGTGGGGCCTCCTCTGACCCTTTCCCGGGACAATGGCTCTCTGGGGTCTCAGGGGAACCCGGGAGAAGGGGGAGAAGAAAGGGAGGGTAGGGACACGCCAGGGGTGCCAAGATGGTCCTCGGGTCCGCTCCTTCTGGGGAGGGGGGACCTGGCCAGATCACCTCAGCCTCCCCCAAACAAGTTCCAGAAACTGCTGGGGCATCCGGGCTGTCCAGGCCGAAGGTCCCGGGGGCCAGGCCGGGACTGTACCGCTGTCTGTGGGACGTCGTGCTTGAGGAAGCCTCCTGGTCCGGCAGGGGGGTCGGGGATGGGGGATTGTCCGAGGCAGTGGGCACGTTATTGTTACAAACACTGTTCTTGTCTCCAAAGTGACAGTCCTGGCCCCTGCCTGGAGGGGGCGCTGCCGGGGCGGGCTGCAGGGGCTGTGGTGTGGACCGGGCCGCTCTGTGGTGTCCCTCGGGGTCAGTGCTTCTCCTGGAGAGAGCGAGCGCTTCATCAGCCGGTGTTGAACCCTAACCCGCCCCATCTCGCTCTCTGCGTCCCCCCCCCACCTCCGCCGCAAGAGGCCTGGCCCCTGGCGGATTCTGCAGCCAAGGTTCTCCCATCTCTGGCAAGACAGTAGCTGGGGGGGGGGGCCGCGGCCCAAGATGAAAGGAGGAGAGTTCCTTCTCTTGCTCCAGCCTCGCCCCTGCAAGGTCACTGAGCCACCCAGGTGTCCCGAACATAGACTCTTGATCTCAGCTTAGGTCTTGATCTCAGGGTATTGAGTTCAAGCCCCACTTGGGGCTCCACACTGGGCGTGGGGCCTACTTAAAAAAAATAAATAACAGGGCGCCTGGATGGCTCAGTCGGTTAGGCGTCCGCCTTTAGCTCAGGTCATGATCTCAGGGTCCTGGGATCGAGCCCTGCATCGGGTTCCCTGCTCAGCAGGGAGTCTCCTTCTCCCTTTCCCTCTCCCCCTGGTTGTGCTCTCTCACTCTTTCATAAATAAATAGTCTCTCTCCCTAGACCGCTGGCTGGGAAAAACCAGCAACTGTGCAGCAGAGAAATCAGACAATGCCTCGACCTGGTGATCAAAATTTCCATCAGAGGGAAGGGCAGGTGGGCACCATGCCCGGCCAGCTGGGAGGCCTAGAGGAGGACATGACACTGGGGATGTATTCTAGCCTGAGACACGTGACCTGGCTTGAATCACGAGGAACCATCAGCCAAACCCCAAATAAACTTCACTTAAAAAAAATGTGGGGTAAGGGGGGGAACACCTGGGTGGCTCAGTTGGGTAAGTGTCTGATTTTGGCTCAGGTCATGATCCTGGGGTCCTGGGATCGAGACCCCAGCGACACCCAACCTGGGGCTCGAACTCACAAGCCCGAGATCACGAGTCATACGCTCTTCCAACTTGGCGCCGGGAGCCCCACGGGGTCATTTTGAACAGAGAGATCACCAAGAAAAAGCACAAAAATGTGACGAACACGGCACCAAATGGACAGGGGAAAGGATGCTTATTGACTAAGTGCTGGAACCGGGCGGCGAGCATTGCCTTGGGACCGTGCGCAGTGGGTGACTTGAATTTCTCTCCACTCTGCACACGACCGTGAATGACATAAAAGGGGCGTGAGAATTGATTTTGGGGTCACAAATTTCATCAAGTAGGTAGGTTTGCAAATAAGGAATCAGCGAATAATGAGAATTCTGTATGTGTATGTGTATACACACACACACACACACACACAGAGGAAAGTTCCAAAAAGATATCATTTAAAAGTGTCAATCTAGGTCACTTCTAAGAGTATCTTCTATTTTGGGTTTTTGTTTGTTTGTTTCCAGAAGTTTCCTAGTAGGCACGTAGAACTTTTATTATGTCAGTTTTTGAAAAGGAGAAACAAGGTGACAAGGGCGGATGACGGCCGAATGGAGAGTGACAGCCCCGATGGGGGAGCATGGCACTAGGCACCTTCGTAATTTGGGTGATTTTCAGAGGTTCTTTTTCCTCCTGAGAAGTTGGCCCGTGTGAAAGGGCCGTGGGTGTGGCAGAGGGTCCCCCGGGGGCCAGGGCGTCCCTTACCTCTTGTTTGTGGCCCTTGTCTTGCTGGTGGATGCCATTTGCAGAACTGGAATTGTTGATGGCCTGTTGAGAGTCCCGGGCAGGGGTTGAGTGAGGGCGACCATGCGGCAGTTCCTGCTTGTGACCACTAGAGGTCGCCAGAGGCTCTTCGGAAAAGGGGGGATCTCGGGGCAAGGCTGCATCCCCAGCTTGGTCTGAGCTCCCCAGGATCAAGCCACGTACCCTCTTGGGCTGGGACTCCCAGGGGGACAGGGCTGAGTCTCCCCGCTCACAGACCAGGGTTCCCAGGACAGGGCTGTGCTTCCGAGGACAGCGAGTGCCGCACGGCTCGCCACCTGGTCAGTCCGGCGCCGGCCCGTGGCTCACCTGGGACTTGTCGGGGCAGCTCCTCATGGCCTCCATGAGCTTCTCCACCTGCTGAGCCTGGTCCAGCGCGTCCCGCAGCGCGTCTTCCGTGCTCATGAGCTGGTGCTGCAGCCGCTGGAGCTCGGGCGCTGAGGACGGGTCGATGAGGGAGTAGCGCCTGTGGTCCGACAGGGACTTCTCTTTGTCCTGGACGCAGCAGGGGGGATGAAGAGCACGCGCGCGTGAGCCTGTCTGTGCTCGTCTGCACGTGTGCACGTGGTGTGCTGGGCGAGGACGCACCTGCCAGCCTCCGTGCTCCCGCACAAATCTGTGTCGCAGGGCCCCTGGGCCAGGTGCTTCCGGATCCTTCCGCTCCGCTCTGGTCCTCCACTCAAACCTCCCTCGCTGCGGAGACTTTCTAACCACCAAGCCCTTCCCTAGTTCTCCTGTGGCCCTGGGGACAGTGCAGGGGGACCCAGGAGAGGTTGCCCTGGGCAAGTTCTCCAGAGAGACTCGACCAGCCTGTGGCCCACGGAGATGAGCCAGAGCAGGGCTCTGGGAAAGCCTCAGAGAATCAAAACTTTGAAGTCCCCATGGACCCCAGGGCCTTGTCTTCTCCTGAGTTATGCCTAGACGCAGAGCCAAGGGCCCTGGAATCCTGCCTGCGGGCTAGGCCTGCCGGGATTGGAAGGGTGTGCAGTGAGTGACCCCCGGCCCCTGGCCCCCACGGGCCCCCCAGCTGTGGGCGGCTCCTGTCCCTCCCCCCTGCCCATGAGGCCTCCCTTCCTCCATCTCCCCAACGGCTGAACCCACGCGGCTGAGCGGGAGGGCGGTGGCGGCTTTGGAGCCACTTCCCATGGCAGCCGGCCTGTCTTCCCAGAACCCCGGGACGGATGGGGCCCCATAGCTGACCACAGGGGGACGGGTGGGGACAATTCTGTCCTGTGTTCCCAGCATGGCCCGCCTACTCCAACCCCTACGTCTGGGGACTCGGCTCAGGCAGGTTCCTGTTCCTGATGGAGGAGTCTCAGCTCCCAGAAGCTCAGGGTTAAAGAGCTCTGATAGGTCCCATCTCCTTCCTGAGACAGATGTGTGAATCCCCCGCTGCAAAACCCTAAGGAAGGAGCTGGTTTCTGGTTGATTACTTCCTTGGATGGGGAGCTCACCACCCCCACAGGAGCCCATCCTAGCTCTGGACAGCTCAGGGTCTTCGGAAGTCTTCCTTCTCACTGTGCCACCCAGACTGCCACACGGCCAGCCATGATGTCTGCAAAGGGGCTTCCCGTGGCCCCTCCACCAGCTACGTCGCCGACCCTGTCTATGATTCTGGGGCTTCTCGAACCCTCCCTGTGACTTGGCTGTCCCTGGGGTGGCTCTAGGACGTTGACAGCGTCCGGACACCCTGGCATTCCCTTGTCCCCAGGCTACCCCTTGCCCACGCACCAGCCCGGTCAGCTTTTCTCGCAGGCCCCGGATATCATCCTTGAGTTTCTGCTCCTTGATCCTCCACTCAGCCTTGTGGACCTCACGGCTCAGGTCCCTCTCGGGCCCTGGTGAGTGGCGATTGGCCTCCAGTAGCAACACTCGAAGTTCATTCAGGCTCCTGGCGGGGGTCGGTAGGGGGCACAGAAAAGCTAGTCAGCCCTGGCCCTCTGCTCCCACATTCCGGCGATCCGCCAGGTGCCTAGCGCTGGCCATGCTAAGGGGGGCGCTGGCTGTGAGGACAGCACTCATGCCAGGAGGGGCCGCAGTGGAAATGTGGGGCATGAAACCATTCGGCGACAGCCCAAGAGGGGCTGGGATTTGGGGATGGGGTATAACACGATACCACTCTTTTCCTGAAACAGTTTTTGTTTTGGAAAATGGTAACTTTTTATCAAAAGTGTATTATTTACGTGCGATGCAACTGGCTCGTTGTAATTTTTAAGTGGATTTAGAAAGATTTCTAAATTTCTGTTTTGAGAAAACAATAAATATAGAATAAATAAACAAAAGCTCTTTGGGAATCCTCCGTCCTTGTTAAGAGTTTAAAGGGATCCCAGAGACCACGTAGTTTGGGAACCACTAGTGTTTCCTATAAGCTCGGCTTGGAGATCTGTGTTGAGAAGGATTCTGAGGCTTCATCGGAGCGGAGGATGGCAATCGCCGGTGATGCCAGGCACCCGTCTCACCCGCCCCACCCCTGCCCTGCTTCCGGAGAATGCTGGCTAATGTCCGGTGGAATGGGGTCAGGGTCAGGGTCAGGGCCAGGGCCAGGGCTGGGTGGGTCATCCACACCGCCCGCGGCGGACTCACCGCTCCTTCCGCAGCAGCTCCTGGCTGATGAGGACCAGCTGGCCCGAGGCGTCGTGGGTCTTTCGAGACACGGCTTCCAGCTCTGCCTCCAAGCGCCGCTTCTCCTTCTGGAGGGCGTCCACCTTCTTCTCTCCCGACTTGCACTTTGTCTCCAGTGCTGAGGGTCAGACGGCAGGGAAAGCAGAGAGAGGGTGAGGCTCTCCATGGGAATCTGTCCCCGCCGAGGGGGGGGGGAGGGGAGCCAAGGCCCCCCCGGGCGGGGAGCCGGTTTT
Source organism: Potos flavus (assembly GCA_028534135.1). Classification (NCBI taxonomy): domain Eukaryota; kingdom Metazoa; phylum Chordata; class Mammalia; order Carnivora; family Procyonidae; genus Potos; species Potos flavus. Next base: position 8,209,606 of record CM052890.1, on the reverse strand, counting down.
CTCGGGGGACCAGGGTGAAACACCCCACTGAGCGGGCCTCCCTCGTCCTGCCGAGCCGGCAAGGGGCCGAGAGAACAGCAACAGACAGCAGGCCACAACCCCAAGTGCAGCCACACAGGCCCCTTGGTGGCGGGGGGAAGCAGGCCACCCTTCCCAAGACAGACCCTGGGCGTTGGCACTGCGTCCCGGACAAGGGAAGGCTAAATCTTCCCCTTGGCCTTGGAGAGGTTCGAGGTCAACTGCCCTTCGCGGGGACCAGTGAGGCCACGTGACCGTGATGGGAACTGGACAGAAGTGCGCGTGGGGACCATTTCAGGCTGGGCGCCGTCTCACGGACACCGCCACTGGCATTCTGGGGACAAGAAGGAGGGCCAGTTCCCTGAATCACCAATTCCAGACCCGTGCCTCTCCCCAGGCTCCCCTTCTGTCCTTGTGTCCCCTGTGTCTCGCTCCCTGCTGTGGCCAGCGTCCTCCCTGCTCCCCCAAGTCTGAAGGCCTGTATTTCATCTAGAAAGGAGCCGGGGGCACATATACTCTATGTGTGTGACCTATGGAAAAGTCAATACGAGAGATGGGGCGCCTGGGTGGCTCAGTGGGTTAAAGCCTCTGCCTTTGGATCAGGTCATGATCCCAAGGTCCTGGGATCAAGCCTCGTGTCGGGCTCCCTGCTCAGTGGGAAGCCTGCTTCCCCCTCTCCCTCTGCCACTCCCCCTGCTTGTGCTCGCTCACTCTCTCAAATGAATATTTTTTAAAAAGAAGTCAAGATGAGAGAGGAAAGCTGATGGAACTTCCGAACACGGAGAACACAACCGGCTCTGGGAGAAGAAGGCAGCGGGGTCCTCGGTCATCTTACGGAAGATGTGGGGCCACACTCTTCCACTCTCCGCTCTCAGGTGGGAGTCCGAGCAGGTGGACGGGCCCACGTCGCCCTCTCGAGGCAGAGCGGGAGAGGGCGCCCGGACCAGGAGCCAACCCAGCCCACGCCCCACTGGCCCGAGGCCCCCGTGAAAACCCCCCGCATCTGCCCTGCGGGAGGGAGACTTACCACTTACTTGGGCCCTGAGCATCTCAGTCTGGGACATCAAGGCTGTCACCTCTTTGTCCCTCTTGTTCAGCTTGTCCTGCAGGCCTAGGGGAGAAGAGAGAGACAAGGGGCCATAATGTTCCAGGGGCAGTGGGTGAGGGCGCGGGCCTCCCACAGGAACCCGAAAATGAGGCCACACTTGGCCTCCAGGGTCCACACCGTTCCCCACACCAGCCCTCTCACTGGGTGACCCACTCTGAACAAGACTCCCACACCACACGGTCTCGGGCCATTTATCTCTTGGAGTCTCAGTTTTCCTGAGTGAAAAATGGGGACGGTCATGGTTCCCGTATCACCCCGCTGTGTGTGTTCGAGAGCCTCAGAAGAGTCCCCAAAAGGATAATCTATGGAAAGCGCTAGAAACACATTCAGTGTCCGCAAGTTACTTAATAAATGTACATACGACACCCATAAAAATACTAACACAATTTTCGCTCTTACGGAACTACATTAGCTGATTCTGAAATCACTTGGAAGATAAGCAAGACCGGCCAAGAGAGTCTAGCAAAGGCTTCTTCAATGCGTTAGACACAGAATACACAGGCACATCCCCGAGGACAGGAACGGGGACCCACCATGCGTTTCCTTGTGCATGTTTACAGCAATACCGCTCCCAAAAGCCAAAAGGTGGAAACAGACCAGCCAGCCATCAAAAGGTGGAGAAAGGATAAGATGTGGGCACATGGTGGAATATTACTCAGCCATGAACAGGAATAGAGCGGTGACACGCGCTACGTGAGTGAACCCTGTGTGTAGTGTGCTAAGAGGCCAGGCGTCCAAGGCCACCTATGGTATGATGCCATTTGTATTAAATGGCCAGAATGGGCAAATCCGTAGACAGAGAGCAGACCAGGGCTTGTCAGCGGCTGCGGGGAGGGGAGCCAGCTGGGGGAGGGACTGACAATGTGCATGGGGTTTCCTTCTGGGGAGATGAACGTGTTTTGGAACTAGATAGAGGTCATGGTTGCAGAACACTGATTGAACATACTAAGTGGCCCCCGAATTATTCACTTTAAAACAGTTAGTTGTGTATTAATGTTGCATCTAAAAAAAAAAAAAAAAAGAACAGCCAAAAGAATTTTGAAAAATCAGAGCAGGAAGGACTAGTCCACAGGGATTAAAATATAAATAAAGCGTGGGTGGCTTAGTCGGTTAAGTGTCCGACTCTTGATTTTTGGCTCAGGTCATGATCTCTGGGTTGTGAGATCGAACCCTGCTGAGCGCAGAGTCTGCTTGTCCCTTTCTCTCCCCTTCTCCCCTTCGACTTGCTTTCTCTCTCTCTCTCTAAAATAAATAAATAAAATCTTTAAAAGAAATCTGCATGGCACACATGACCATAAGAAAAGTCAAAAGACAGGGGCGCCTGGGTGGCTCAGTGGGTTAAAGCCTCTGCCTTCGGCTTGGGTCCTTGGATCGAGCCCCACATCGGGCTCTCTGCTCAGCAGGGAGCCTGCTTCCGCCTCTCTCTCTGCCTGCCTCTCTGCCTACTTGTGATCTCTCTCTGTCAAATAAATAAATAAAATCTTTAAAAAAAAAAAAGAAAAGTCAAAAGACAAACCACAAATGGGGAAAAAAATGTTTGCAATATCATATATAAAGAGTTTCTAAAAATCAACAAGAGGATCAACAACCTACTAGGAAAAAAGTAAGCCAAAGATGTAAGTTGAACACAGGACATGAAGAAAGAGAAAGGCAAGTTGAAGTTATACCAGGTAACATCTTTCACCGCTCAGATTGGCAAAGATCACAAAGTGTGATGAAATATTTTCCTGGTGAGGCTGGTGGGGAAACATACTTTCGACCTCAGCTCATGGGAGTTAAAGTTGTTTGAGCCCCAAAGAGCACAAGGTAATTTACTGAAGCAATGTTTGTAGTAGACAGACTGCAAACAAGCCACAATCCATCAGTAGGAAACTGGCTAAACACATGACAGGCTCCACATAAAGGATTATTCTGCATGGTGGAAGGGAATGTACTGATAAGGAACAGACTGGAACAGTCTCCAAGAGGCACTGTGAAATGGACAAGAGAAAGGGGTGGAACAGCACAGGAGGCGTGGCTGGGCTACCTAGGTGTTTGTGCATAAACATCTCTGGAAAGGAACCCTAAGTCAGCCAACACGGTGCCTTCAGGGATGGAACTCAGGCAATAGGGCACCCTTTGCCTGACCCTGCCCTTTGACCCATTGGAAGTTTATACCTATTAAAAAAAAATTAAGTTAAAGCCAAACAAGTACCAAGGGGGCTTAGCCCAATGCCCGGCACTTCAGAAGCCCGAAACCCCAGGGTCCCGCCCAGCCCCGCGGCCACTCACCCTCTATAGTCTCCTTCATCCTGACCTTCTCCCCTGAAATGTCGTTGGATTCAATCATCTGAAAGAAGAGCCTGGTAAGGGGGTCGCTCGGCTCCCGCCCCTGACTCCCACCCCGGCCAGCCGAGCCAGCACAGGCTGGCTCTCGGGGACTTGATATGGGGGCAAGGAACACGGATGTTCTCCATTCTGCCCCCCTGACAACAGAGGACCCCCTCTTCCTGCTCCCAGTGCCCTTGAAGGCTGTTTGTACAGCTTCCCCGAGAATGCCTCCCACCCCTTCCTTTGTTGCAAACGTCTATTATATTAAACAGATGTCTGCTTCCCTGGGACGCCCACAGAGATTAGTCCTGGAAATCTGTTTCCATCATTATCCAGAGGCAAAATCCCCGCCTTGGTTTCCCATCCATAAAACAAGCATCGGCCGCCATAGGGCAGCTCCCAGAGGACCTTCAAGAAAAGCTACTTCCTCTCCCTCCAAGACTTCTTTTTAATAATAAACCCAGAAGCCAAATAAGAAAAGATCAGTTAAGAAAAAAAATCTGAATGGCTAACATCAATAGGCTGCCCGTGGCTCCTTGGAAAAAGCGTCCAGCCTCCTGCCCAAGCTGGCTGTCCTCTGGGCCTGCAGTTCACCAGTCTAACACTGCGGGGCAGCAGAGAGCTGAGCAGGCAGTCACCTCCATCAACCTGCCCCCCAAACTTCTGTTCATACATCCCAAGCCCCCTTTTGAAGTCTCAGCCAGTTGTCCTTGCACTTAAGCCTCTGCATCTGGCAGTCATGTGGGTCCAGACCAAGGCTCCGTGTGTGTGGAAATCAAGAGACGGGCCTTCCGGAGGTCACTGCCCATTCCTTGGCCTAAGGTCTGTGACTGAGGGGAAGGGGGTCATCTTGTGGAACCACAGCGGTCCAAAACCGCCTCTGCTAAGGGACTGTCCCTGCTCTCAGCAGCCAACCAGGCCACGGGCACACAAGTGACTCTGGGGACTGTTCCCTTCCCCTCTGCCCAGGATCCTGGGAAAGCACTTGCTAAAAACCGTCCCTCCCTAGGAGAAGGGGGCAAAAAGGCTGCCACAATGGGATGGCAGGCGGGACACAGGCAGAGGTCCCCCTACAAAACAGGCACCTGTCCGTGAAACTCTTGAACACTGATGGCTAGAGGTTACTCTAGTGCAAACGCCCAAGGGGAATCGGATGCTCAAGAAGGCCCAAGGCCCGTTTAAAGGCGGTGATCATGCCGCTGGCTGTCCCTCATCTGGGATTTGACCCATGTCATCTAGGCACCCTCAGTCGGCCCTCCAGCAGCGGAGCTGGGCTTGACCTCCACTGCTGGTGGGCGGGAAACTCTGGGAGAGTTTCCGTCTCAGGCTTGCTTTGCTCGTCTAATGGGACAGAGCCAACATTGACCTTGCGAGGGTTAAGGTAAGAAAAGGCCACGTAGGTCCCGGCACAAGGGTTTGGTGGCCAGAGCTGCCCAGAAGGCCCTTCCCGGCGGGCGGGCACGCTCACAGCCCACACCTCCGAAGGCCTGGGCCTCCCCGGCATGCTGAGCTAAAGGAAGACGAGCTAGATGTCTGGAGAACTTCTAGATTCGGACCAGAACTGATACTGTAGCGAGAGCCGCTCCAGAACTCTGCCCCTCCAGCCTCCCAGCGCCCACTCTGGAGACCCCCCCACTCTGGCCGCTGGACTCTTCAGTCTCAGCAGGACTGGCAAAGGGGGCCGCCGTCAGGTCACCTAGCACCTAGGTTGACGCCCGTGTTGGAGATGGGGAACCCCCCCCCCCACGGAGCTCCTGGTGCTGGCGCCTTGGGGAGATCCAGGAGCCTGCAGAATGGGACACATCTGGGAGGAGCAGGGGCCTGGGGACGGGGAGGAAGCCCGTGCCCCGTGCCCGTGTACGCATCTCTCCAGGCCCGGACTGTCGGAGCCCGGCCAGCTCAGCTCTGCCCTCCTCGGGTCCCCACGGTCACCCTGCCCTACCGATGGAGGGGTGAGAGGGGTCCTCTGTTCTCGCGTGGGCCTGGCTGGGAAGAAGGGGTCCGCCAACGCTGGGGCCCCCCATGCCCCCCGCCCCGGCCCGGCTGGAGAGGCGGCCGCCTACGTTGCCGTGCTGGGACGAGCACAGGGACTCGACGGCCTGCAGTCTGTTTTCGGCCACCAGAAGCCTCTCCCGCAGCCTCTCGGCCTCCTGCTTGCTCTGGGCTTCCGACCGCTGCAGCAGCTCGTGGTCCAGCATCTTCTTCTCGGCCAGGGAGATCTGCTCCTTGAGGAACTCGATGGCCTGCGCCTGGCCGCGATACTCCACGTCCAGCTTCTCGAGCTCGTGCACCCGCAGCTCGGCGTCGCGGCGCCGGTCCTGGGCCTCCTGCAGCTCCAGCCGGTGCTGGCCGGCCTGCGCCTCCAGCTGGGCCCGCCAGTGCTGCCGCAGCCCCGCCAGCTCCTCCTGCGCCTCCTGCAGCTTCTGCCGCAGCCCCTCCTTCTCCTTGACGTGCACGGCGGTCTCGAGGTCGTGCTTGGCCCGCAGGTTGCCGAGCTCTAGCTGGTGCTCCATTTTGATGCCCTCCATCACGGCCTTCAGCTCCCCGATCTCCTTCTGCTGGGCACCCGGGCCCGAGTTCAGGGTGGCCTTGAGGTCCTCCAGGGACTTCTGGTGGTCCGAGGCCAGCGAGTCCAGCTTGGACTTCCAGTTGTCCATGAGCCCCATGTTCTCGCTGGTGGCCTGCTGGACCTTGGCCTTGAGGTCCAGCACCTCCTGCGCGTACTTCTCGTTGGCCGCGCGGAGCTTCTCCGCCTCCGCCTGGTAGGCCCGCAGCGCCTTCTCGTACTTGTCCCGCAGCACGCCGCTCTCCCGCTGGTGCTCCTTGCTGGCCGACAGCAGCCACTCGCGCAGCCGCAGGGTCTCGGCGGCCTCGGGGTGGTCGGCGGGCGGCGGGCCCGAGTGCAGCAGGCATTGCTGCAGCTCCTCGATCTCGCCACGCCGGAGGGTCAGCTCCTCCTCCAGCTGCAGCACACGCGACTTCTCGGCCACCGTGGTCAGCTAGCGGGGAGAGAGGGAGACGGCGGTCAGCGGGCCGGCGGCGGGGCAGGGGGGACGCAGCCGGGGCCGGGGAGGGGGAGCTCCGCGGAAGGGAAGGGCGCCCGCCCCACCCAAGCGCCGGCTGTCCTCGGCACCCCCCTCCCCGCCACAGCCTCCGGAGAGACTCCCCTGGCTTGCACCCCGGTGACTCAGGGACTCGACTGTCTCCGCGGCCCTGGGTGGCTTGGGACAAACCAGCGATGAAAAGAAACCACCTGTTTGAGGTTCTGGCTTTCCTGACGAGGGAGTGTTGCATTATCTGGCTCGGGGAGGGTCCCCAGCCGGAATGGGTGGATTCGATAGAAGGGCCATCTGGGGGGACGGCCAAAGAAAGTTCTGGTCTAATGCCTAAGGCAGAACAAAATTAATGCTCCCAGACGCGCCTCCTGATGGATAACTCAGATCAGAGGCTCCATCAATCCCCCAAAACCCACCCGGATCACGACAGTCACGGCTGTATTTGGAAACAATACATTTATAAGTTTTATATCTCTTCCTAACTTAAAAAAAAAAAATTTGTTTCTGAAGGTGATCTTAAATTCCGTAAATCTGGTTTTGTCTTTCTAATCAGGGCGAGCCCCAGATCAAGGTGCCTCAGCGTGGAGGGCTCCAGCCCGTCCCCCGCGACTGGGTCGGTTTCTGCAAGCAGCCTCCGCGTAGGCGCGTGCGTCCCGCGCAAGCACACACGGTCTCCTGGCCACGGCTGGTGTGTGCAAAGGGATCCCCGTGTGTCTCCAGACACGCACGCACATGCACACGCTCACCTGTGTGCCGAGACTGACCTGCAGAAACTGACCGTGGCTCGCCCCGCCCCCTCCCTGCTCGGATGGTCCGAACCAATCTCCATTAGCCGGCTGTTTGGCCCCGTGGCCAGCTGTGTGGATGTGTGCGCCTGCCGGGGCAGATGTGGGGGTGGGCGCAGAGGGGCCAGCCGGGCCCAGACCTCATCCCCCAGCAGAGCTTTCCCTGGTCTACTGTATCTCACCGGCCCCGCCCCTGGGTCTGACACAGCGTCTCATGCCCTGGGGACATCCCCAACGCCCCCAAAGCCCCAGGTCCTTCAGGCTAGCCCCTCCCACCACCAGAATTAAGACCCGCTAGGCTACAGAAGCCTGGATCTGCAGTCCCCCAACCTCCCTCCCTCCTCAGCCTCCTGAGCCTGGGGAGAAGGGAGGTGTGGATAGGTCATCACTGCCCCTGCCCATATATATACGGGGGCAGATCGTTCCCAGAAGCCCCCCTCCCCCCATTTCTGAACATGACAGAGCTTTGTGTCGGCAATGCACGGGGAGGGAGGGGGGGAGGGGGAGGGCCTCGCAGGACATCCCCAGCCAGTGGGACCATGAGCTGGGGCGCACAGTCCCGGGCACCCTAGGCCCCCTCCTCCCCAGCAAGCGTCACGTGGCAATGGAGTAGAAGCGTCCCTAAACCTCGACTTCCCTCCTAGAAGGGGCGCAAAAAAGGTGAAACGAGGACAGCAGCCAAAGAAGAGAAAATAATAAAACAGAGAAGCCGAAGGAGGCGAGAAGGGGCCGAGGCGGCGGCGGGCCGGGGGCGGCGTTACCCTGTTGTCGGCTAATTCGCGGAGCAGCCGCTCGGCCTGCGCCTTCTCCAGTAGCAGGCTCTGCTCCAGCTCCCCAATGCGGGCGTGCTCCAGCTGCGTCTGGGTCTGGTCCACCCCGGGCGGGAGGGGAGGCGGGCCAGGGGAGAGGAGTACAGGGCAGAAGAAGCCGGAGGAAGAGAGAGAAAGAGACAGAGAGAGAGAGAGAGAGGCGGCGTCATCTTCCGTGAACAAGACAGGAGAGCAGGTCAAGGAGAGGAGGTGGCTTGGGGACAGAGGAGGTCTGGGGAGGGGGGCCGGGCTAGGCCCGCCAGCTGCCCCTCACGGGGTCCCCAGGTGGGTTTGTTTAAAAGCAGGGGAAGGGCTGCAGCAACCCCACCCCCCAAGCCACCCCACCCCACCGGGCTCCCGCCTGTCACCCCGTGGCGGCTCTGGGGAGGGGCCCCTGCCTGCTCCTCCCCCCCATCAGGTTATCGCTCATTTTAGGCCCAGGATCCTGCACACCGCAGGCCCTGGGATGAAGGGATCAGTAAAGGAACCCAGGACTCCCGCCCCCCCCAGGCCTGAGCTCAAGGTGCAAGAGCCAACTGGATGGGAAGGTTTTAAAAGGTATCTCGGCCCCATCGTGATTCTCCCAGCCTGGCCAGGCTCTGCCTCCCACTGCCCTGTCCCGAG
>CM052890.1:8131218-8200396 GCA_028534135.1 Potos flavus | reverse complement strand
TGCGAATGTTCCTGAAGGAACAAATGAAAAGGTTCTCTGCCCCTCTGTCCCAAGAAGGTATCATGCCGCAGGCCTAACAAGCAGCCGTGCTCAGGCTCTTTCGGGAAATTACAGGCTGACAATGGTGCCTTGGTGTCAGCCCCTGGGTGGTGGCGGGGGGGGGGCCTCATCCCCGCCCTCCTCTCCCAGGGGGTGGGCACCACAGCTCCGCCCGGGGCCCACGCTAGGTGGCGCCCAACCGCAAATGTTCCACGGACAAGAAAAAGCCCCCGGCCTCACAATTCCAAGTTTCATTTGGTACTCCCAAAAGGACTCCCCCAACGGCCCCGCATCACTCCCTTTCCAAACTTCTAGCCTCCTGGTCTATAGGCTGGGGAATCCACGGGGGCACGGGGGAATCCAGCGGACTCGCTTCAAGTGCTTGCTTAATCAAGATAAATTCAACCAGGGGCGCCTGGGTGGCTCAGTGGGTTAAAGCCTCTGCCTTCGGCTCAGGTCATGATCTCAGGGTCCTGGGATCGAGCCCCGCATCGGGCTCTCTGCTCAGCAAGGAGCCTGCTTCCCCCTCTCTCTCTGCCTGCCTCTCTGCCTACTTGTGATCTCTCTCTCTCTGTGTCAAATAAATAAATAAAATCTTAAAAAAAAAAAAGATAAATTCAACCACAGGAAGCTGGGGGATGAAAAACAGCCTCTCAGGCTACATTTCGGGGGCGTGGACGATCTGGCCTTCCATCCGCTCCAGGGACACTGCCCAGGGTGTGAGGAGCCATTACATTCCTGCTTCTCATTGCCAAGCTCCCTGGAGCTGCTGTTCATCAACCACGCCCACGGTCAAGGTGCTGGAGGCAGCGTAAGTCAGGGTGGATGCGACTTCTGTCGCGTGCGCTAACTTTAGAAGCCAACCCCCGCACAGAGGGTGTCTCGGCCGTCTCCCCATCTCCCAGGCGGGAGCGGCTACACCAGACAGACGAAGCCTCGGCCAGGCTCACGATCACACAGCAACTCGGGGCAGCTGGAACTCAGACCCCCTGGATGCCAGGATTGGTGCCTCTGCCCGGAGCCAGCCGGACTCCATGGTGGGGGGACGACACAGGGAGCCACAGACTTCCAGCGGCAACATGGACCATCAGAGGGGGCTCCTGAAGCGGGGCACCCCCACTTCCCTGCCGCAGCTCAAATCCGGGAGCTCGGCCAAGCCTTGCCTACGCCCCACACCTGCAGCTCGGCCACTCCCCGCAGACACAGTGTCCGCACCCCTGCGAAGCGCAGAGCCACCGCCCTGGAATACCCCTCGGGTAACTGAGGGCTGGGATCGTTACTTGGGGGAGGAGATTCCCCACCTGCACTAGGGGCCCCTGAAGGTCAGAGGCACGCGTCGCTGCTCCTGACCTCTGTTTAGTGGTCACAGCGCACAAATCAACAGAGAGCTGATTCTGAGTTCATGAGCCTGGCCCTCCCTGTTCCCACGGGTCCTCCCAGGCGAGGGACCAAGTGACCCAACAGGTGCTATTTAATTAACAAAAGCATAACACGTAAGCCCTGGATGACTGATCAATCAACAACAACCAAACCCCAATAAGGTCGCGTCCCCCCTGGGGTGGCAGTGGGGACAGGCACGCACATTTTCACGGTGCAATGTGGCAGACATCCGTTCCAGAACCAGGAAACCTGTCCCCAGCCCGTGACCTGGGATTCCCACTCCGGGAGAAGCCCCTTCCTTCCCCGCGCTCCTTGCCTGTTACGGCAGTGGGGACATAAAGGTACCCAAGACAGACGGGGTCCCTGCCCCCCGGGGGCATCCACCGTGGGGAGGGATGCAAACAATAGAGGATTTCAGGTTGTGGGTAGAGCGGAGAACAGGGCTCGGGTGGGGGGGCACAGGGGACGGATGTAATACCGAAGAGGCAGAGGGGCCCTCTCCGAGAAATACCATGGAAGGTGAGGCCCGAAGGAGGAGAAGCAGGAATCGGCACATGGAGAAGCTCAGAGGCAGACAGAGCTTGGGGCATCCAGGAACAGAGAGTCCCCACGTGCGTGGAGCCCAGGTGCGCGGGGCTGGGTCCCCAAGGGACTTCTCTGGGCCCTTCACCTGGGGTCGCGGTGTCAGAGGTGTAAGCAGGGAAATGGAAGGGACTGGTTTCCCTTTTTAAGAGATTTGGTCAGCGGTTTGCTTTACAGTAACCCTGAGAGGGGGCTGTGGTGGGGGGAGAGCTGGAAGAAGGTCAGCCATGAACTGATAGGCACTAAGCCCGCTGACTGGCCAGTGACGAGGGCTCATCGTACCTTCTTCCCTACTTATGTGTAGGCTCGAAATCTCCCGGCGTTAAAACTTCCAAAGCTTCAGTGTGGAGAACATGGGAGGCGCCAAGTGGGGGCTGGCGCGGTTGTCTGGGGCAAGGTGCTAGGGCCTGGCCCGGGAAGGGGGCCCGTGGGGAGGCAGAGAATTTCAGAGGCAAGGTCAAGGTCAGGAGGATTTCTGACAGAGGAATGGTGGAAAGATTCAAGATGAGTCAGCTAAGCAACCATCTGTGGGATTGGGCGGAGGAGAGGGGGGGGACAGGAACGAATGCACTGGGTTGAATGGTGTCCCCCCAAAACCTGACCTTCACCCAGAGCCTCCAAATGGGACTCTGTTTTGGAAGAAGGGTCTATGCACATGTGATTCGTTAAGATGAAGTCACGCCGGATTAAGGCGGACTCCAACGCCAGTGACCGGTGTCCTTATTCGAAGGCAAATCAGAGACACAAGAATACACAGGGACAAAAGCCACGTGGTGACAAAGCCAGTGACTCAGTTACAAGCCGAGGGATGCCGAGGGTTTGCCAGCAGCCTTACCGAAGCTGGGAGGCAAGGAACAGGTTCTCCCTCAAGCCTCCAGAGGAAGCAAGCCTGCCGATCCCTGGATTTCACATGTCTGGCTCCCAGAACAGCGAGAAAATAAGTTTGTGTTGTTTTAAGCCACCAAATTGTGGTCATTTGTTACGGCAGCCCCTGGAAACTGCGTCTGGCGCCCGCCCTCCCTCCTCCTGGGGGAGACGTCCAGTAGGCAGGTCAGTGTGCGCGTGGGGGGGAAACGAGGGAATTGTGAGTTCACAGAGGACACTGAATGACACAGACTGAAAGCCCTCGGGGACAGTGTAGATCAAGGGACAAAGGGGCCCTGAGACAGGCTGACATTTAGAGATGAGGAAGGAGGCTAAGAGGCTGGGACCGGGAAGTGGGGCCAGGAGGAGGACAAGCAGAGAGATGGGGTGACAGCTGGTGGGAGACCAGGAGCTCACAGGAATGCTCTGGGTTTTATTTTTGACTCTCGAGATGGGTGGGTGTGAACAGAACTTTGGGACCATTTGTGTTCTGGTCGTCATGAATATGGTCACAAGGAAAACAGCAGCAAGGGGACCCCGGTGCCCCTTGACTGGCTGGCTGTCACTGTCAGGGTCTCTCCCAGCCTCTCCCAGCTGGGGCTGAAGGAGCCGGGATGGACACCGGATCCAAAGCCAGCCAGCCAGCCGGCTCGTTGTCTAGCCTGGGACCAGAGGACAGAGGCCTGTGCTGCTGGGAGGTGGGTGCTGGAGCCTGGGCAGGGCCAGGAGGCTGGTGGGTGGGGCCAGAGGTGAGTGGGCAGGGCCGGGAGGCTGGCGGGTGGGGCCAGAGGTGGGTGGGCAGGGCCAGGAGGCTGGTGGGCGGGGCCGGGGTTTGGCAGGTGGGCGGGGCCAAGAGGCTGGGAAAGGGGGCGGGAGAAGGGAGCAAATGTGCCAGGAGCCCAGGAGACACAAAGGGAGAGAGAGGAGAAAGAGAGAGACGAGTAGACTGACCATGAGTCAAGAGCAGAGGGAAGCCCCTGAGCAGAGAAAGAATGGGCTTGGCTCCTGATGCTATTTCTTGCGTTGGGTCCTTGAACTGCCGGTGACAGTTCCTTGCAGCCTTTCAGTAAACCCCCTTGAATGACGTGCACAAGAAGGGTCTCTGCCCTTTGCAACCGCAGGCGCTTTTTCCAGAAGCCCCACCCCAACTCCTGCAAAGAGGGTAGCTGCCCGGCAGGAAAGCCAGCCACATGCAACCACACGACCTGTCCCCTTAGCTGAGAGGGCCACCTACAAGAGAACATCCTCATAATGCTGGGCTGGGGCTCCTACACTGGGGTTGTACCCCAACATCCATCCTTAAAGCTAGGTGGCAAAATCTGCTCCATTAGGGGCAGCCGGCAGTAACCCCACCCAGATCACACGCATCCCTCCCCCAGCCGGGGTCATCCAGGGGCAGGACAAGCACAGGCATACTTTTGCTGGGCAGCGAAGTCATGGGCCCTTAAGGCAGCTCCTTCACAAAACCAGAAACCACAGTTTCCATTTTGGGCTCAGAAATGATCTAGTGCAGGGGCGCCTGGCTGGCTCAGTCAGTGGAGCCTGCAATTCTTGATCTCGGGGTTATGAGTTCGAGCCCCACGCTGGGTGTAGAGATTCCTTAAAAATAAAATCTTAAAAAAAAAAAAAGATCTAGTGCAGTGATTAGTGTGATTCCCCCAAGTACGGTCCCTAGACCGGCATCACCTGGGAACTTGCTAGAAATGCCAATCCTCGGGTCCCAGACCCACCGAACAGCGAGGCTGGGCCCAGCACTGTGTCTGAACATGCCCTCTAGGTGATGAATTCTCAAGTCTGAGAATCACTGACCTAGTTCTACCTCCTCGTTTTGCAGACGAGCAGAGTGAGGCCTGGGGAGGGAAGGGACTACCAGGGCCAGGTAGGGCCAGGCCAGTGTGTGGACTGAACTCACTGTCCCCCGCCCCATCTGATGGCTCCCGGGGTCCTCCTCATCCCTTGTCACCTCCCGGGGAGCTGGGAGGACCACAGCAGCGAGGCATTCCTGCCCACCCGACGGCCGCGGGAGCCAACATCTGCGTGATGTGGCGCGGGGGGCTGGGGGGCGGGGGGCCTTCACTAACTGATGGGCTCAGAGCAGGGGGGGGTGGAACAGAGAGTGAAAGGCTCCCCTTTACCCAGCCCACCTGTCCGGGTTTTGTAACTCAGGAGGAGCCCTAAGTGGTCCTCACGGCTGAGCTCAAGAGCCAGGAGTCCCGGGTCCTGGTCCCAGGGGCTGCCGCCTCGCTCCCTCATTGGGTGAGTCCCTTTCACTTTCTGGGGCTGTTTTGCCATCTCTATGCCCTGAGATTCAACAACAAGCTACTTCCAGCCAAAATGTCACCTGGACTCCAAGACAAATGAAGGACCCACGGGACACCTTTAGGGCTACTGTCCAACAAAGAAGGGACAGGGGAGTCTGGCCGCCATGTCCTAAGGCTACCCTTGTCCACCCCACCTGGCTGCCAAACAAAAGGAGGCATGGCCCTCCTCGGGCTGAGCCACTCCCCACCCCCCAACACCGGAGTCTCTCATGACCTGCCCCTTTCCCTTCTCCCAGGGGCCCCTTCTGGATTTCTCCCTTGAAATGTCCCCAGCCCCCTCCCGGGGAGGCCAGAGCTGCTGCCTGGTCCTCGGGACCATGTGCCCTGCAAGGGCTGGGCTGGTGGGGAGGGCAGGGGGGGAAGCCGAGCGAGGGGCTGGGGGGCGGGGGCGGGGCGGTCCTCCGACCATTACCTCCAGGTCTCCCTTGGTGATGGACTCCTCCTCCACTCGGAACTGCAAGTCCTCCACCTTCCTGCAGGGGGAGAGGGGGCTGAGCGGGCTGGGCTCAGAGTGGTGGGCGGCACCTCAATGAGGGCAGAGATGGGCGAGGCCACGAGCCGGTGCTCAGGCCCCGAAGAAGGTCCCAGAGTCAGGGCTGATGGGGGCAGAGCCTCCTGGAAACCTCTAGCCCTCCCAACTTCCGGTCCCGTGCTCTACTCTGAGACCACCGGCTTCCCTAAAACGGGGGCAAATCAGGCAACGTCCTTCCTCTCTGGGGTGACTGTGGGAGAAGGAGCCAGGATGGGCAGTCCTGGGGCTGTGGGCGGGGAGGGAGGGGGGGGAGCGTGGGCTTCTTCCCCTGCTGACCACTCTCATCCCCTCCCCACAAAATCGGGGCCCAGAGTCCTGGAGCTGCTCCCTAACGAGGCCCCCACTGCCCTGCTGCAGGCGTCGGAAGCCGTGCTCGGGGAGACACGGTCACCCACCCCCGTGCCAAGACAGCACAGGGGAGACGCCCGTCCTGGGGCCTCCTACAGCTTCCGGCACACAGATGGGGAGACGGGGGGCCCGAGAAGGGCAAGAAGCCCTGCCCAAGGTCACCCAGCAAGCCCAGGGGCCCGCACCCCGGCCCTTCGTGAACACAACCCCCGGGACGGCTTCACGGTTTCTGTTTGTCAGCCTCTGGCGTGTCACCATGGGAACCAGATGTGTGGGCCCCGAAACTGTCTCAGGCAGATATAAATAAGCGCTTCTGTCTCCAAGTCAGACAGTAACAGCAGCCTGGGGCTCACAGGCCTTGGCTGAAAGCCCCAAAATAGCCCCGAGGCGGGGGCTGAGGATGGGGGGCTGTCTGAGGCATGGGGGAGGGGAGGGAGCCCCAGAAATCTGGGTCTCGGGGGACGCCTGGGTGGCTCAGTCGGTTAAGCATCTGCCTTCGGCTCAGGTCATGATCCTGGAGTCCTGGGATCAAGCCCCGCATCGGGCTCCCTGCTCAGAGGGGAGTCTGCTTCTCTCCCTTCCCCCTGCTCATGCTCTCTCTCTCAAATAAATAAATATAAAATCTTAAAAAAAAAAAGAAGTCTGGGTATAGGCAAGGGGACAGGGAGAGGACCCTGGGCCAAGAGAAGCCTTGTCCCCTGTCAGCTTCTGTCGCGCTCTGACCCAGGACCAAGTCAGGCCAGAGGCCCTGCACGGGGGGGACCACAGTCCCCACTGGCCGCCGCGGCAGGACAGAAAGAACCAGCATCATCACCAACAGCCGGGTGGCCTCAGGCAAATCCCCGCCCGCTCTGAGCCTCAGTTTCTTCATCTGTGACACGGGGGCAAGAGCCGCCTCCCGGGGTCACGGTAACACAGGGAAGCGCTCCGCCCGGGGCCGACAGCGACAAGCAAGGTGCTTCTGAGCCTCAGGGTCCTGACCCAGCCCAGCAGGGTGCTCTGCGGATGCAGCTGGTGTGAGGGGGGCCCCCACGCTGCGTGTTCCCCTCAGGATGCGCTGCCCGGGCCTATAGGGCAGGTGCAGCAAACCCCCCACCCCGGTCAGAAAGGGGAGCCGTGGATGGATGTGGGGACTCTGCAAGCCTGCAGAGATGGGGACCGTCACCCCACTTTGCGGATGAGGGGCAGGCCCACAGAGCTCAGACGCCCCCCCGGCCCAGGGCAGGGGTGCCCCATACCTCCTCTCCTCCTCCAGCTGGTTGGATAGGTCCACTTTCTCCTTCCGCACGCTCTCCACCAGCAGCCGGGCCCGCTGCAGCTTCTCCTCTGTTTCTGTGACATACTGGGCCCCCGGCAAGGGCCAGCGCGGCGTCAGCCCCCTCCTGGGCCCGCGGTCCAGGTGGGGGGAGGGCTGCGAGAGAGGCGGAGGGGCGCGCACGGAGCCGGGCTCCCGCTCCGGCCGCCCCCACTGGCGGGGCACAACCCGTGGGCCTCGCTGCTAAGGGAGGACGGCCCAGCTGGGCGCCAGGAACGGCAGACGCCAGCCTCACCTAGTGGGAAGCTCAGGTCCACCTGTCCCCAGTCCCCAGCACCCCAGTGCCTGCCACGTCCCTCAACCCCCAAGGGCCTAAGACCCGCTGTGTCGGGAAGGCCTCTGTCCCAGCACACGCGGGAACCTGGCCTTAGTCACCCCAGCACTTGAGGGCGGGCTGAGCCAGGGTCCCAGTGGGGATGGGGACCCAGGAAGGATCTGTCACGTAGGAGACAGACATCTCCGTCAGGGAAGAGGAGGCGAGTGACAGCAGCAGACCCAAGTCCATGGGAGAGGGCTCCCCGCCCTGAAACCCAACACACAGATCCACCTGAAAGCACGGTCTGGAACGTGGACGAGTGTAGACCAAAAAATGTGTATGTGAGTATATTTAGACGACGTGAGTAATTGGAAATAACCTGAACCACCGCAGGGGACTGGCCGCGTGGGTAAGGACACAGCCGGGGATAGACGGCCACGTAACCGAGAAAACAGGGAAGAATTTTCCATGACCTAGAAAATGCTCCCACTCTAGTTAAGTAGGAAAAAGCCCGCTAGAGCCAGGCTCCGGGGGAGGAAGGGGGAGGAGGAGGGGTCTTAGGGTTCTCTGCGTGAGGGCGCCCCCCCCCCGCCCCGCCCCGCCCCGCCGGCCCGGCCACCTGCTCGTGCTGCGCCTTGAGCAGGGCGATCTCCTTCTCCACTTCGCAGATGTGGCTCGTGGCCTTGGCCACCTCGGCCCGCTCCAGGTCCCGCTCAGCCAGCAGCTGCTCGATGTGCTGCTGCTTCTCCTTTAATGCCTCTTGCAAGGCAGTTGTGCCCGATATCTTGCGGGCGTAGCGTGAGGAGGTCTCCGTGAGCTGCGGGAAGGCACAGGTGCAGATGGGGCTCAGGGATCTGGAGCAGCGTCCGGACCACAGCCCGAGCGCCTCGCCCCCCAGCACCTGCTCCTCCCTGCCGGTGCCCTACGGAATCGTGATGTTCGAGATGCAGGGAGCTCCCAGCTCTCGGGCTCTCCCGACCGACCCCTGACAGTCACAGCACCCGGGCTCTGCCTCATCTGGACCACTTTCTCTGCACAACTCCCCCCATGGACCTGCCCCCCCCCCATATTACCTGTCCCGTATCTGTATGACCCTCCTTAACTCCCAGGAGAGGGCTTAGGCTGCTGCCAAATCCGTAATGTAAAAATAACAATAAACGTAAATGGATCAATCTTTCCTATTAAAAGGTATCAACCTTCATCTTTCTTAAGTAAGCTCTGCGTCCAACATGGGGATTGAACTCACGACCCTGAGATCAAGAGTCACGTACTCCACTGACTGAGCCAGCTAGGGGTTCCGAAGCTTTCACCTTTGTTCAAAACCCCATGTTGGGATACCTGGAACACAGCAAGTCAGGGGAGACTGGGACACCAGACCCTTCTGTCCCTACCCCCTTACCCCCCCACACACACCAGGGTACCCCTCCCCGGCCCCACCCTCACCAGCCCGCTGCGGCTGGGCCGGCCCCCCACGGAGGAGGCCACGGAGCTGACGGAGCTGATGGAGGAGCTGCTGGGGCTGTGGGTCAGCGCCGAGACGCCCATGGCCATGCGCTTGGTCTTCTTGGCCTTGGCCGGGCTGGTGGACGGGAAGCCGATGCGGATGACCTTGTGGATGGGCGCGAAGAGACCAAACTTGGGTGGGCACTGGAAGTATCTGGGGGAAGCAGGAGAGTCTCGCACTGCCATCACGGCCCCCCGGCCCCAGCCTTCCCCCCTCCCAACAGCCTTCCTGGCAGCCAGTTCCCTCTAATCAGAGAGGGCGTGAGACCTGGAGCCCAACTGTGACCCGACTCGGGGCTGTAGGCACAGGACAGTGTAGGATTATTTCCTGTGTCACCGCTCCCTCTCGCTTCCACGGCTCCCGCCCCACATGTCCAGCCACACGTGGCATGCAAGAGGGAACACAGAACTGACGACCCTCCTAGCACTTGCCCGTGACTCTGCATGACCTTGAGCTATGACCGCTCTGGCCTCTGTTCTCTCATCTGTAAAATGGGGATGCTATTCCTCGGCCAGAAGGAAGGTGGCAGCACCTCTCCCATGGTGCCTGGCTCGGCTACCAGGAGCCTCAATACCCGCGTCCTCAGATGCCCCAGACCCCACATCCATCCCAGGGGGAAGAGGAGCCCCCACCCAGGCGCCCCGGGGGAAGTCTGCCATACCTGGTGCCCGCCACCGCCCCATCGTTCTTCCCAAGGGGCTCATCCAGCTCCACGCCACACCACTCGCCCTTGGCAAAGTCTGTCTCCCCCACGTACCGCACCACGCCAGTCTTTGTCCCACCGACCTGTTGGCACACAGACAGACTCGGGTCCGGAGGCTGCGGTGAGCCCGGGCAGAGACGGTGTGGGTGCTCACCCCATCCCTCCCTTCCAGTGTGCAGGGGACAGGGAAGGCAGGGGTGAGAAGAGGCCCGAGGGCAGCAGGGAGGGATCACAGGTCATCACCAGAGCTTCCCGGGGCTGTCCTATGCAAGAGCTTTGGAGACAGACAGACAGACCTGCATTGAAACTCTACCACGTACGAGCTGTGTGAGCCTGGGCAAGTTACCTGACCTCTCTGAGCTTCAGGGTCTTCATCTGTAAAAAGCATTTATTTTTCTCCCTGAGGATGAAGTACTTGTGTCTGCCACATCCTAGATTTTCAATAAACATTATCCTTAAAAGTTGTCAAATGGTGGTCACGAGGGGCTGGGGAGACGGGGAATTGGGGGCTGTTTAATGGGAACGGAGTTTTGGTTTTGAAGATGAAGACCAGTAGATCGAGGGCACAGCAGCGTGAACACACTTAACACTACCGAACGGTACATTTAAGGATGGTTAAGGTCAATTTGAGGGGCGCCTGGGTGGCTCAGTCGGTTAAGCATCTGCCTTCAGCTCAGGTCATGATCCCGGGGTCCTGGGATCAAGCCCCGCATCAGGATCCCTGCTCAGCGAGGAGTCTGCTTCTCCCTCTTCTCCTCCCCCCAGCTTGTGTGCGCGCTCTCGCAAAAATAAATAAATCTCTTTTAAAAATTGAAAAAAAAAAAGCCCTAGAAGTTTCTCTACCTCACTCCAGAAGCAAACACTGCAACTCTCGAAGCTGAATTTTTTGGTACTGACCTCCTTAAGTGCTAACACTTAACAGTGCTATTTCTCAACGTTGGGGTGACCCCCCCTCCCTCTACTTCCCACCAAGGAAGGGGAGGCGTCAGCTCCCCTTCATCGCTGCCTCGCACGCATGCGTACTCACACATGCACGGCTCTGTCCGCTTTGCAAGCGGCGATGTCTCAATTCTGATCAGATTCCAGGTTTAGAGTTCTAGAGGCTAAGCAAGCTGCTCATGGAGGAGTGTGGGACGCTGCAGGTGCTTTTCCCTTTGGCACAAACTTTTCCCTCCAGGGGACAAATGACTGTCTCTTACGATCTTCATCTGCCTAGCCTTTGAGGCGTAATGAGATGTAAGACTCATTCTACCCCAAACTTCCTCAATTCGGAAAGACCTGGGGAATCCCACCCAGTTCCTTCTGAAGAAGACCCTCCTCAGCCACGTGACCCACTGTGAGGCTGCCAGCCTCGCGGCTCCCGTCGCCATTGCCCTGAGGGGTCCCTTCGCCTCTCTCCTGGGCTGGACCCCATTTCCTGGATCCTAGGTCTTCCATTTCTCTTGGCTTACTTCCTTATTTTGGTTTACTTACTTTTTTCTCGGTTTACTTCCTTATTTTTACAAAACAGAGCACGAAGAAATAAACTCTTGGAACCTTTGCAATTTTGGAGACTATTTTTTTACTCTAGCCTCCCTTTTGCGTAATCGAGGTAAAAATTCGGGTAACATCAAATTCACCATTTTAACCAGTTTAAAGTGTGCAATTCCGCGGCTTTCAGTTTGCAACCATCACTGCTCTGGGATCCCGGGACATTTTCATCACCCCCAAAAGGAAACCCCGCGCCGAGGAGTAGACCCCCAGCCCCGGCTCCCGGCAACTACTCATGGACTTTGTTTCTCCAGGCTGCCTTATTCTGGGCGTTTCCTAGCAATGGAATCATCAGTATGTGATCCTTAACGTCTAGTCTTGTTCCATTTTTTTTTTTTTTGGCAGCTTTTAAAGATTTTATTTATTCGTTTGAGAGAGAGAGAGAGAGATCACAAGTAGGCACAGAGAGCGAAGCAGGCTCCCTGCTGAGCAGAGAGCCCGATGCGGGGCTCGATCCCAGGACCCTGAGATCATGACCTGAGCCGAAGACAGAGGCTTTAACCCACTGAGCCACCCAGGCGCCCCTCGTCTTGTTCCATTCGGCATAGCGTTTGCAAGGTTCCCCTGCGTTTATCACCATCAGGATCACTCATCGGCATCATTCCTATTTATGGCCAAATAAAATCCCAGCGTACGGATTATGCCACATTTTGTTTGCCCATTCATCCGCTCTTGGACATTTGGGGGTTCCCACTTTTTGGTTAGTGTGAACCACGTCGCTAGGAACATCCACGTACAAGTCATTGTGTGAGCACTCGCTTCCCTCACTCTTGAGTGAGTATGGCTGGGTCCCTTCCCTCGGGGTTTCGAAGGCTCCCATCTTCCAGGGCTGTTGTTGAGACATTTCAAGTCCAACTGAGTCCCGATCCTTCAGGAAAGCCCGTCTGCCCGCCCTGGAAACCCGCAGGACTCGCTCTCTGCCCCAGGATTGTGTAGATACCCAGTGAGGTGCGTTAGTGGGAGCCTCCTCCCGTCCCCTTTCCTGGGCTCCCCGGGCCCCTTCCGACCGAGAAATACGTGACTTCCATCCTCCTTTTCCTGTTTTTTCTTTCTAGAACTACCGCGTTTAGACGTTGGAGCCGCTGGACAGGTTCTCTGAGAGTTTTATTTTCTCTCCTGTTTCCATCTGTCTTTTGGTTCTACTTTCTGGGAGATTTCCTTAAATTCGTCTTCTAAGACTTTGTGGTTTCTTACGTGTGTCATCAGATTTTTTTCATCTCCCAGAGCTTTTTTGTACACTGAAGAGTCATGTTCATATATTTCGTGGTGTTCTGTTCAGATTTAATGCCTGCGTGACCCTCTCTAGTTTCCCAGAGGACCGGCCACAGTCCCCAGCAAAGCCTCCCGTGTCCGCCCCCGAGGAGGGCACGGGCTTGGCTGCCGGAGTTCTAGAAGCAGCCAGCCGGGTCCAAATGTTCCCTGAATCCTCCTTTTTAAATCCAACCTGCCTGGGATCCCTCCCCCCCAATCCAAAGCCTCTCCCCCACCCGCTTAGGAGCTGAAGCATCCGTCTGAGGGAGGGTCGGCCACCGGGCACAGTGGGGCAGCCAATTCTCCCGTTTTCGGCCCCGACCTCAGCCCCATTTCCAGAGGCCACCATGCAGCCGCCTCCCGAGCCTCGGCTTTCTGAGGGAGACATCGACGGCTTCTCTGCTCTTCTGGCTGCTGCCTGTGGACTCGGCCGCCCTGGGTCTCTGGTGTCACTGTTGCTGTCCCCTCTCTTGTTCTCTTTGTCCTTGGGGCTTTAAAAAAAAAAAAAACTCCCTTCCGTGTCGCTCTAGGGCAGGTTCAGGAAAAAGCGAAAGCGAACACGCGTGTGTGGATCTCCGCCTTCTGTCTGAACCTCACCCCGACCTTCTCTGACACCCCGTCAGCAGGCCTCTCGGGGACCAGCTCGCCAATCCAAACTCACCCCGCTCCCGCAAGGACTGTGTGCCAGGCATATCGAAGACAACGAAGTCTAAAACGCCCAACTCTGTAGGGTGGGCAGCGTTACCCCACTCCCAGAGGAAGAGACTGAGGTTCAGAGAGGTCAGTGAGTGGTGGAGACCAGCAGGCTTCCCTCTGCTGCTTCTTCGATCCCGGCCGGGCACAATGACCAGGCCCCACCATCCTGGATCCCCTCTCCCCCCATGTGGGGGTCTGTGGCTAGAAGGGCACTACCAAGCTCTCGGTCCTCAGCGGTCTTTGGACCCCAATCCTTCCCTTGTTCCTCCCGGCCTCCCTCTCAGGGCTGCTGAGGGAACAGTGAGGGGCTCATGTCCAAGGCTGGAGCGGCGCCTGCCGGGGTGCTGGGGGGCGGGGGGCGTGTGCAGAAGCAGGGATGGGGCTGCTGGCAGGAGGAAGGCTGGCCGAGGAGACGGGTCGCTCTTGGGGAGTGGAGGGGACACAGGTGGGCAGCCCCTCGGTGGTCCTCTCTGCTGAGCTGAACAGCGGCCAGTGAGGGGAGGCTGGGGCCCAACTAGCCTGTGGAACCCTGACACGGCGCCCGTGGTGCCTCACCGGCTTGGGGCCACCCACGGGGCCCTGAGTCGTTCACCCAGCAGGTCCGTTCCAGCACCTTCCTGGCCCCGGGCTCTGTCGTAGGCACTGGGGGCACAGCCGTGTGGGGCTCCCAGCCGCGGCAGGAAGCACGCATCGGGGGAGGAAGCGAATAAACGCTCTTAATCCAGGTGGTTGGCAGGGGCTCGGCAGAGTGACATCACAGTCCTCTATCTCCCAGAGCCCGTGGCGCGCAGCCTAGCGGAAGTGGGACAGCTTGCTGTGGGAAGCCCTGGGGGACAGCGTCCCCGGCGCAGGAAGCGGCCCGGGACACTGGAGGAAAGGAGAGCAGGAGGTGCAGCCAGGCCCGGCCAGGATGGAGGGCGGGGAGCCGGGTCATCCGACGGCGGGCAGGGGGGTCACAAGGGGCTGGGGGCCACGGGAAGGCAGGTGGATTTTATCCCAGGTGAGATGGGAGCCTCTGGGGTTCTGGGACCTGGCGGGGTGTGTGGCAAGGAGACCAAGGACAAGGGAGCTCTGCTGTCTAACAGAGAGCAGCTGCCCGGGGGAGGCGGTGGGATGGGGACAGATCTGGGTGTGTTTCGGGGATGAGCAGCAGAGGCCTCCCAGTGGGTCCCGTGGTCGGGGAAGAGAGCAAAACAGGGCCCAAGGCTGGGTCCCAAGTTCCCGGCCTGGGCGGTTGGAGGTGCAGGTGCACGTTCCCAAGGATGTGGACGGCGGGTGGGAGATGAACAACTGAATTCTGTTTTGGACACCAGTGACAGGCTGTGTCCCCTGTAAAAGATATGTTCAAGTCGTGACCCCCTGCCCCATACCTATTTAAAGCTAAGCTCCTGTAGATGGGACACAGTGAAGAAGAGGTCATCGGGGCGCCTGGGTGGCTCAGTGGGTTAAAGCCTCTGCCTTCGGCTCAGGTCATGATCTCAGGGTCCTGGGATCGAGCCCCGCATCGGGCTCTCTGCTCGGCGGGGAGCCTGCTTCCCCCTCTCTCTCTGCCTGTCTCTCTGCCTACTTGTGATCTCTCTCTCTCTCTCTCAAGTAAACAAAATCTTAAAAAATAATAATAATAATAGGTCATCAGTGTGGGCCCTCATGGGATGCGACCCGTGTCCTTGCAAGAAGACAGACGCAGACCTCAGAGGGAAGAGAGTGCGAAGGCGCCCGCAGACGCTGCCGGCCAGGGACGGCAGCAGCCTCTGGAACCCAAGAGAAAGGCACGGGGATGCTTGTCTCGGTCCTTCAGGAAGCGCGTGGCCCTGGGGACGCTTCGGACCTCAGCTTTCTAACCCCCAGGACTGGGAGAGCGAACACCCATTTCCGTTAAGGACCTCGCTTGTGGTCCTCGTTACAGCAGCCACAGGAAAATAATACATGCTCGGCGGGGATGTGGAGTAAGAGCTTGACGTAAGAGCCCAGCCAGTGCGGGAGATCCAAGCCTGGGCGGCGGGACGCCCCCTAGTGCCCAGCATGTTCTAGGTCACAGGTCCAGAGGGCTCCATCAGGGAGAGAGCACGGGGCAGACAAGCCGGGGCCAGGGTTCTGACCTGACCTGAGAAGAGGAACAGCAGCGAGTTGGGGCCGGAGAGGTGGGAGCGGGCCAGGGAGTGTGCGGAATCCTAGAAGGGGAGGGAAGGCAGTGCTTCTAGAAGGACTCACGGAGACGCGCGGTGGCCGGTTCTGCCAGGCCGGAGCGTGAAACTGGCTGCCGTGTTTGCAACGTGAAGATCCCTGGCAGCCTTGGGGGGCAGTGGTCTCCCCAGAGCACAGGGTGCAGGAGAGCGGGGGCGGCACAGACCGTGTGCACAGACGGGCCTTTCGAAGGGTTTAGCCAGAGGGAAGACAAAGGTGGGCACAGGTGAAGGAAGTCACGGGGTCAGGGATCGTTTGGTTTTTACGGTGGGCGAAGCTGGGGGCAGTTAGCGGAGCCATGCAGGGAAAGGGGGACCATTAGGGGAAAACCGAGGTCCTGCGTGGGGGTGGGGGGCTGGCGGCTGGGGCCCCAGACGGAGTCCCCGGACCAAGAGCCAAGGGCGGTGGGGTGTCCGGGGAAGGGGGGCGCGTCAGAAAAGTTCATCGCTGGAGGAATTCCAGGCAGCGGTCGGAAAGGTTTTCCGTGTGTGCACCGGGGCAGTGGAGGGGCAGGAAAGGGACAAAAGCAGGGCCACCGGCCTGTGGGCCCCAGCAAGGGCTTGACCAATGAGAGCCAAGGACATCAGGTCATCACGAGCCGCTGTGTGACCTCAGGGAGTCTCTCTGAGTCCCGCGTCCCTCGCCGCAGCTGGGACCCGCCGTGGCCGAGGAGAGCGCCCTTCAGGGACTTTGATGCAGACAAGAGCTAACGCTCCGGAGAGCTCACTCAGAGCCACACACCTTCTGAACACTGCGCACATGGCAGATGGGCTATTAGCCCATCTCACAAGCGGGGAAACTGAGGCACGGAGGGCCTAAATAACCCGCCCATGAGTATTTAGCTAGTACGTGGACCTCAGGGGGCAGCACTGAGCCCCGTGAAGCCAGGATCCGTAGGTATCTTTGATGAAGAGCTCAACTTAACGAACATAAATACTGCTCGCGCCTTTGACCCCGTTCAGAAGGTGTCGTGTCATGGGGGAAGCTAACAGCTTCTACACCGGCCGCTTCCCAGTGCCTGGGACGGGATCACAGGGTTTAGAAAATGCTCAAAGCACTATTTTTCTGGGTACTGTTTTTCCTAGAGTCCCCGGCCTCGAACGAGTTCCGGCCTCTAGAGTTGCCCACATCCAGCGTATTAATTTTTTCGAGGGCGGGGTCGGGGCAGGAAGGCGATGTGGCGGGCGTTTACGGCAGGCACAGGGGAGAAGCAGCAAGTTGGGGGGGGGGCGGTCAGGCCAGCTGGATCCTGGCGGTGAGCAGTGGACCGGGCTACAGGACTAAACCCTAAAGAAGCTGCAGACGAGGGCGGGATGGGGGGGGCCGTGGGTCTCCATCCTCTCGGGAGAAAACAAACCCCGTGTTCGAGTTCTTCTCCCCCACCCAGAATCCAAGGACGTCCTGTTTCTAGGGCAGTCACCGTTGATGAGTATAAATAGAGGACTGAATGGTCTCTCGCCCAACCCCGGCTGCGTGACCCTGGGCAGGCCGTGTGATCCAGGGCTGAGCTCAGTTTTCTCATCTGTAAAATGGGAGGTAACTCTCATCTCCTAAGGCAGGACCCCAAAGTCTAGGTTCAGAAAGTGCTGGGAAGTCAACAGGGGCCGTCTGCCCTGGCTGCTGCCAGCCCTGCCGACGGGCTAGGGCCTGGCGGACCCTTCCAGAGCAATGCCCACATTGTGCAGGCCTGTATGCCCCCAGCCCTGCCCTGCCCGTCCACTTCCCACTCCCTGAAGGGGGAGCAGGTGGAATGGGAAATTCCAGACAGGATCAAACTGAGGTTCGACCTTCCTGCTCCCCCAGCCTGGGGACCAACCAGAGCCGGCCAAACCATCCCCCCCAAGCCTCCATGTCCTCCGCCAAAGAGGTCGCAGACCACACCAGGGCATTCGCGTGACACTAACCAGACCCTGAGAGTCCAGCCTCCCCTGTCCCACAGCAGCCCCCGGACACTCCGCTCCCGCCCTCTCCCATCCTGTCCCCATAAAGCAGCAACCAAGATGTGCTTAAAGCTGCTGCATAGAGCCTTCCATAGCTCCCTCTGCAAACACGGCAAACCCCCTCCGCTCCGGCCCCAGCCCTGCAGGGTCAGCCCACACCAGCCTCACGGGCACTGTCCTGCCCCAGCTCCCTTGCTCTCGGCTCAGCCCCCCTACTCTTCTGTTTCTCTCTAGTCCATTCCCGGCATCTCAGTCCTGGCACCGGGCCTCGGGGATGCCGACGACCAGGTCGAGCCTCCGTCATGGGCTCTCAGAGCACTGAGTTTCTTCATGGCAATTATCCAGCTCCACAAGGAGCCCCAATGTCTGCAGTCACCTGGATCACCGTCTCTGTCCCCTGATGGACTGTAAGCTCCCGGAGGGCGGGGACCGGGTCTGGCCACGCCCACCACCAGATCATGGCAGCGAGTGGCTCTGTCCACAGGCAAGCAGGCTGGCACAGTGGCCCCGGGGAGTGGGGGGCAGACCCCAGACAGATCAGCAGGGTAGAGAGACTCAGGAAGGCAGGCTTCGGGGGCTGGTTTGCATCTTGGCAAGTTACTACGCAAATTCTTAAACTTCTCTGAGCCTCAGCGTCTCCATCCACTAAATGGGGATAAAACTACAGCGTGGGCTTGAGGATCCAACAAGGCAATGGGCATCAACGTTTCCTCTCGTGCCCCTGCCCCAGCCCAAATGCTCTTCCCAGAAGCCTCCAGGGGGAACCTCGGCCTTACATGAGGTCCTCGGGGTAGGGAAGGAGAATCCCAGGCAAGGATACCCTCCTGCGGTCCCCACAATGGGACCCCGGAGCCCCGGAATCCCTTCCCCACTCAGCCTTGGAGCTCCCGACATGTGGTCACCACTGCCCCCCAGGAAGATTCGCTGACAAACACAGGGACCTCTCCCCCCAGCAGACTACCCCCCACTGGCTCCTCCCACCCAAGCCCATGGACCCCCTTCTGAGACCGTCGCATGTGTTATGCTCTCCTTCCCAACCCTGTGGTTCTGGGGGGGCCACCCCAGCTCTGGGCTTGGTATAGCAGGACAAGACCCTGTCCTGTCATCACCTTGCCACCCCCACCCCAGGCCCGACCACAGTAGGTCACAAGGGAAGCACCGCCTTGTTCAGACTCCTAAGGATCTGGGGGCAGTGGCCCCAGTGCCAGGGACTGCCAGAGAGGAGGGGACCCTGGCAGGAAGACTCGGCTGGCAGTCCCTTTGGCTCCAGTGACCCAGTTCCCTCCCCACAGCAACAGCGATCACCGATCACCGTGTCACAGCGGATTCGGTGTCTGAAATACCCCGCCCAGGGTTGGGGATCTTGAGCCCTTCCGGTCTCAGACTTTTCCAGCATAGGCCTGGCACATCCACACTGGAGGGCTGGATCAGTGGAGGATACCAGCAAGAACTACCATTCAAGGAGCACTCCCTAAGTGTCTGGCACCGTCCAGAGGCATCACGTGCATCCAGGCATTTCAACCCGTTTTATAAAGGGGAAGACAGGGGCCCAGAGAGGTTAAGACACCTGCCCAGGGTCACACAGCGGCAGTCTCCAGAGCTCACTTTACTCGCGTCCCCGGTCACTCTGTGGTTCTGACAAGGACGGGGCGCCCCAGCCTGGACCCCATCCCAACCCCCCAAGTCCCCTCCTCGTCCCCCCCACCCCCGGGGGCCCAGCCTGCAGGGAAGGCGGGCGGCAGGGGAGGGGGGAAGGAACTCACCAGCACGCGGTCTCCCAGGCGCAGGTCCTTGTCGCCGCGCTTCACGGAGCCGCTGTCCGAGAGGTTGGAGCCGGACTCGTTGCCGGTCTTGACCGAGCTGTTGAGGACGCTCTCCCGCAGCGGGATGACCCGGCTGCTGAGCGGCGGCGTGGCCGTCCCCGAGTGCAGCGACAGGTTCTGCGCGGTGAGCGACTCCACCGAGTGCGCGTCGCTGCCCGAGCCCTCGGCCGTGGGCTGCCGGGTGAGCTTGGAGGGCCGCGTGAAGATGCCCTGCAGGGCCGGGCACTCGAAGTAGCGCACGCCGCCCACCGCGCCGTCGTTCTTGCCCACTGGCTCGTCCAGCACCACACCGGCCCACTGGCCCGGCGCGAACTGCGTCTCGCCCAGGTACTGCACCACGCCCGGCTTCACGCCGTTCACCCACACCCGCTCGCCCACCGCGAAGTCCCCCAGGAAGTCATCGCCCACCTCGGCCGCCTTGGGGCCCGGCTTCTCGGCGGCAGCGGTGGCGGCGGGGGTGGGGGCGGTGGCGGGGGCGACCGGGCCCGAGGCCTGCTTGTGCAGGGGGGAGCCTGCGGGCAGGAGAGAGGCGGCGGTCAGGGCCCCCAGCGGGGCGCAGAGTCCCGGCCGGGAGGTGCCTGTGCCGGCTCACTGGTGGGGAAACTGAGGCAGGCATGGCCGGCGGTGGGGCCTTGGGCGACCCGAGGTCTCTATCTCCCAACCCCTCCTGACAGGTCAAGGATTCAAAAGCTCAGCAAAGTGTCTCCTCTCGAGCAAAACCTTTCACTGCCCAGAGTCACTCGAGATCGAGAGCCGTGAAGGAACTCATTCTCGAGGGTTCCAAGCTGCTACCTCCTCATCCTCCGCTGGGTTCCAGGCCCTGGCTGTTAACCTGAGACCAGCCACGACCCCCGGTGGGACTCTGATCTTGTGAGTGGTCTCTATGTCCCCCCAGCCCCCGCCCCAGTCAGCTCAGGGCCCCACAAAAGGCTATCAGACTGTTTCTGGACGGCTGGTGACAACCGTAGATGCCTTGAGGCAAGGAAGGGGGGCCAGGAAACCGTCTTGCTCCATTCCAGAGTCTCCCCTCCCTGAGCTGCAGCTGCATAGAGCAGGAAGAGTGGGGAAGAGGTACGTGGGAGGCAAGCCCTTCACGGCGACATTCCTGGGGCTGAACTCTAGGCTCCCTGGGCTGAGGGGTGTGCTGGCCCCACCCCTCGGGGTAGCATGACCCCGAGTCTCAGAGAGGCAATAGCCTCGCTCAAGACCACATAGCAGACATGGGACTCGAACCCAGGGAGGGGGCCTGCCTCCTAGGCCTGGGCTCTGATGATGGGAGGGAAGGGAAGCAACTAGCTCAAGGTCACTCATAACAAAGGTCAAGGTCACTCATAAGAGACAAAGCAGGGCTTGAACCCACTTGCTTTGTGTGTATCTGGCTCTTGGGCCCCACGGAGGGCCTCCTGCGCAATGGGGCTCAGGAAGCCCGCCCATTCGCCCCGCGAGGTCTGGAGGCTGCCCCCCCCAACTTCCCGCCAGACGCGGCATCAGAGAAGGCCCCATCCTTCTGGACCCCAGAGGCTGAAGCAGTGTGCTACAGAGACGGGGGACAGGAGGCAAGCAGACGCTGTCACACCCCCAACGGAGTTGCCTGTGTTTCTACTCCTTCCCCGGGGCAGCCAGTGGCAGGGGCCGCGGGGCAGCAGCTGCCCCCCGCATCTTCCTTTTAGCCAAGGCCGAGAAGCCCAGGCCTGGCAGAATGCTGTATCGAGGCTGGAAGCCAGAGCTTCTGGGGGCTGGAGAAGCCACGCAGCCCCCCCAGGACAAGCCGGACATACGAGACCAAACCCACGGGTTCTCCCTCCAGGACCCTGGGACCCCGGCAGCGGTAAGGGCGGAGCACGTGGCACCCAGGGCCTTGGCAGCCAGGATGGGGGGTCCTGACCTAGGGGGCTCCTGGGAGGTCAGTGGGCTTCGCTGCGGAACTAGACTGAATGCACGGTAACCACACCCGTTAGGCAACGCTCTCCACGGAGAGCCGGACATCAGGAGCTCGTCTGACCCTCACGGTTAATCCCGTGAAATAATCGTGTTCTCTCCCATTGACAGAGGAAGAAACAAGCTTGGAGAGATCAGGCGGTTCATCCAGGCTCCCAGCCAAGAGGCAGCAGAGCCCACCGGCCACGGGCTTCTGGCTCTGGGTGTGGGGCACTTACGTAAGTCAAACCAAACCACGGGCACTAAGCACCCGCCACGCCGAAGCCTCAAACTATCATCACCCCCAATCCCTTGGACTCCCCTGAATGGACCCGTTTTCCAGAATCTGGCCAAACCCTGCAGTCCTTACGATCGCGTCTTTTACTCCACCCTGTTTGAGGATGTCCCCTCCCACGTCCCATCCAGAGAAGACCCCTGGGGGGGGTGAGGCTCTGTGCCACCACCGAGATCCCACCAGGCAGAGCCATGGGGCCCACCAACAGGGAGCCAACGCCGTAGTCTTAAGATCTCAGCTATCGTCTACGAAGTACCGCCGGCCCAGCCCCCGGCGGACTGGACGCTTTCTCTACGTTATACTCTTATTGTGCAGATCAGGAAGCAGAGGTCATGACTCCTGTCCAAAGTGGCCCAGGCAGGAGTCGGACCCAGCCGGTCTGGCTCAGGGCCAGCCCCCCCATGTGCTCGCGTGCGTGGCACCTGCCCTTCCCATATCTGTTTCTAGAACATTTCCCCGCGCCCCGGGGCTCCGTGGTGTGCGCGCACCGACCCAGGCAGCTGTGACGCAGGTAAGCACCTGGGCCTACCTGGGCTCTGCCTGGAGCGCAGAGGAGGGTCCCAGGTCAAGGGGGACCCAGCATGGCTATTCCTGGAGAGAAGCCGCCCGCCCAGCTGTCCCCCTCCCCGGCTGTCCCCCTCCCCAGCTGTCCCGGGCCGGGCAGCCGCTCAGGTAATCTTTCTGCCCCGCCCCGCCCCTTCCAGGGTCACAGGCCCAGAGACCAGTTGTTCCAACAGCTGCTCAAATCCAGGTCCCAAGCCTGCGGCGACGGCGCTTGGGGGGGCTTCGCTTCATTTTTCCTCTCTGGTGCCCTCGGCTGCCCTAGCCTCCCGGGGACAACCTCGTCAAATCCCCGACTCGAGCTGGGAAGCCTTTAGAGGCCTGGGCTCGGGAAGGCAAGGAAAACCGGGACAGAGCCCCCTTCCCTCCAGGGAGCCCTCAGTAACACTCGGGCCAGGCCTGGCCAAGCCCCTTCCCCTCTCTGGGCCTGTGTCCCCGCAGGACGACAAAGGACTAAGGCGGCAACAGCCAGGACCTCAGGGTCTCCCGCGCCACCCGTTCTCCCAGAGCTATGGGACCTGGCTGGCTCCCTGCCACCCCCCCATCACACCCCCGGGGCTCTGAGGCAGGTTCCCGAAGCTCCCCGAGGGCAAGGCCTGGGCCCCCTTCCCTCGGAGCCCCCCCCAGCCCACTATGGAGCAGCCCAGCCCAGGGAGCCCCCAAGAAAGCAAAGGGCAGCAAGAAACTTAACCCTCTCCTGAGCGCTTGGTCCTTTCTCCAGACTCCAGGCATGAGAGAATTTACTGCCGGTTTCAAGTTCAAAGCAGGACTTTGAAGAAAAAGGCTGAGGGGCTTGGTGTGGGGTGTGGGGTGGCGGCAGCTGGCGGCCGGCTACAGTGGAGCTGGGGGCCGGCGGGGGTGCCCAGGGGAGAACGCAGCCGCCCCTCCTCCTCCTGCAGGGGCTTGGACCCCAGCCTGCCCAGGGAAGCAGGGACGGGCCTCGCCCATGCCTAGCCGAATCTCAGCTGCCAGGGACCCCGTTCTCCGAGCACCCAGGGTCAGATACTGGGGACCACAGGCACGGCCAAACGGGGGCCCAGCAAGGGGGTGGGTTCAGATAACAACTCAGTCGGTCACCTCCCTGACGGGGAGGAACCTGGATCCATGGGGGCCAGGGGCTGGGGAGAGAAGGCTCCCTGGGGATAGAGGTAGGAACGCCTTTCAGAACCTCTGCCCTGACAGTCACACAGCTCACTCCTCACCTCCTCGGAGAAGCCTTCCCTGATTGCTTCTCCTAAAACCCAGTCCACCTGCATCGCCCAGCAGCCCCAGCCTTCCAGAGATTTATCCCGTATTTCACCGTGTACGCGTGCCCCCCGTACTTGAACAGACGCTCAGGAGGGCCCTGTTTCCACTCTAGTAGCCAGGCTCGCAGGCCCTCAGTCCAAGCCGCCTGCTCAAAGCTGGTCCCACTCCCAGAAGGAGGGGCCACCGCGGCTCTGCGCTGGTGCGTGGATTCTTCACACCCCCGAGCGGCAGGGAATCATTCCCATTCCTTCCGTCAAGGACAGAGGCTCACTCCAGGCCAGCTCCTGGCTCCCCTCGTCTCCCCCACCCCCAACCTCTGTACCGCCCTGAGCCCACTGTTAGCCCCATGTTTCTACAGGAAAGCCAAGAACGTTCTTCTCCTTTCAGGAGCAAACCTCTATCCCCCTTTGGTCTCCGCAGGGACCCGCCTCCCCACTCTCTCTCGCCTCTGTCCCCTCACTAGCTCTCCATGCGTGCCACCGACAGCCCCCAGTCCACAAAATAACAGCTTCCCCCACTGACACCCCTCCTGTGGTCACCCACGTCCTTCCCAGCCCATTAGCTTTGCCTCCTTCTATTTAAATAGACTACACAGATCGTTGACGTCCACTGCAGAAAAATCAGAAGGCAGAGTTACCGATGTTTTTTTTTTAAATGAAAGCACCTCTAGTTCCATCGTACCAACACAATTACATTGACTATCTTGGAGTAGGTGTCTCCAGACTTTATCCGGAGCGTGGACGTTGTGCACACAGACTTCGCACTTGCCTCCTCCGCCCCCTGCTCCCCCCCCAGTGGTCCTGTGTTCCAGCCAGTGGGCTGCAGGTCAAGGCTTATCAAGGAGCTCTCCGGGAGAAAAATAAGAACCCTACCCACCACGGTCAATTTCAAGCTACCAGCCTGCTGTCCCTCTGAAGAGGAGTTGAAAAGAAATTATATAGTGTTTCCACCCTAGAGCAGTAACCTCAAAAACACAGATACTATAAAATCCGACTGCTAGTAAAACAGTAGTATTTTACCAGTAGTAAAATGATGGTATAAACACTACTGTAAGTACGACCAGAAGTCACGGGTTTCGAGTATTTGTTACCGATGTTTTTAATAGAATTTATTAAATTGCAAGTTGATACGATCTAGTTTTTTAAAGTCAAGGCTGGATTTCACATCTGGCTTGTAAAATTCCTGACAATTTCACCACTGGTTCTCGGGGGCGGGCAGGGGGCGGGCAGCACGTGGGTAGTCCCACTCCAGCCCAAACCCTGCACGGGGGGCCAGTCTAAGACCCATCGGAATTCTGGACAGACGCCCTGAATAACAGACAGGAGAGAAGACGGAGAAGCACCAAGTCTCTGACACGTCTCCCATGCAGGGAGGCGGAGGGGAGCGGCGAGAGGCAAGAGGGATGTCCTCCTTCTGTGGTCAGTATCCGGGGAGCCCTGCTCTACACTCTGTGCCCCCCACAATCTAACCCACTCCCCCACCTTGAGCTGCTGCTTATATGTCGCCACAACCCTGCTGTTTCAAAGACACTAATACATTCTCCTTGTAAAAGATCCAAGTGACAGAGGAAGACACGAAGTTGGGCCCCCATTGCTCTCTCCAGTCCTGATCCTGTCCCTGGTCGCCAGACCCGCCCTTCCAGCAGCTGCCTCCTCCTGGATGTCCCCGAGGACCTCACACTTGATGTTCTAGACCACAGTGACCCCCTCCAAGGGCTCCTCCTCTGTACTCCCCAACTAGGGGGTGCAGCCCCCAACACCCCTTTACTCCGACCACAAATCCTCACTGTTCCTTCCCCCTCACTGTGGCCCCCAATCCAGTTATTTGTCAGATCTCGCAATTCCACAGAAGAAATAACTGAAACGTACACCTCCCTCTAGGGTCCCCGAGGCCCCTGTGGATAGCAGGCCCGTGAGATTTCACACCACCTGCCGCAGCAGCCTATGGAAGAGTCCCTCCCAGCCTCCGGCACCCCCTGCCCTGCTTCAGCCCCCTCCAGAGACATCTAGGAGCCCCTCTAAACACAAACCGACTCACATCATCACTCCCCACCTGGGTCATTTCAACTCTAGGTAGGAACACTTTCTAGGCTAACCTTGGAATTTTTAAGAAGCCTGTGTTACTTCGGTTAAAAAATGTCAAAAAATGAAATACAATAGGGGCACCTGGGTGGCTCAGTCGGTTAAGCGTCTGCCTTTGTCTCATGTCATGATCCCAGGGTCCCAGGATCGGGCTCCCTGCTCAGTGGGGAGCCTGCTTCTCCCTCTCCCTCTGCCTGCCCCTACCCCTGCTTGTGCTCTCACATGCGCTCGCTCGCTCTCTCTCTCAAATAAATAAAATCTTAAAAAAAAAAAAGAAAGAACAATATTTTTAAGAAGAAAAAGTTAAATAGGTAATGTAATCTTTGGTCCATTTCCCAAAGAAATAATTTAGACAGAAAAAAACCTGACTCACTGTCTTATCATTCACAAAACAAACACCAAAAAATCCCTGGGGGTGTGTGGTTAGATCAGTCGGTAGAGCGTGTGACTCTTGATCTTGGGGTTGTGAGTTCAAGCCCCAGACTGGGTGTAAAGATTACTTTTAAAAAATCTTTTTTGTTTTTTTTTTAAAGATTTTATTTATTTATTTGACGGAGAGAGAAATCACAAGTAGGCAGAGAGGCAGGCAGAGAGAGAGGGGGAAGCAGGCTCCCCACTGAGCAGAGAGCCTGATGCGGGGCTCGATCCCAGGACCCCGAGATCATGACCTGAGCCGAAGGCAGAGGCTTTAACCCACTGAGCCACCCAGGTGCCCTTTTATGTAATTTTTTTTTCCTTTTATATAATTTTTTTAAAAAAGATTTTATTCATTTATTTGACAGAGACACAGCAAACAGCGAGAGAGGGAACACAAGCAGGGGGAGTGGGAGAGGGAGAAGCAGGCTTCCCACTGAGCAGAGAGCCCGATACGGGGCTCGATCCCAGGACCCTGAGATCATGACCTGAGCCGAAGGCAGAGGCTTTAACTGAGCCACCCAGGCGCCCCTACTTAAAAAAAAAAAACAAAAAAACCCTGAATCTAAGTGGCTCCCAACCAGGAAAGTATTATATAAATTATGGTCCATTCTTTCAAATTCATAAGCAACTTTTTTTTAAAGATTTTATTTAATTTTTGTATCTAATCTCTACACCCAACAAGGGGCTCGAACTCACAGCCCCAAGATCAAGAGTCACACGCTCTTCCGACTGAGCCAGCCAGGCGCCCCCTAAGCAACTTTTAAAATAATTCTTCCAGGTTATAGGGAAGGGTGTTTCTGATGTGACACCTGATGGGATGGTCGGAAAGCAGGGCTCAAGAGTGTCCCAAAACAGACACATGGACACAGATGCCTGGATGCGAAGAACATGATAAAAAGGTATCAATCTTACAAAAACACAAGAGGGGACTTGCAGGGACCCACAGTGACAATATGCTCTGAACTGAGGAGTGTAATGAACTCTGCCCTCTGTCCCTGAATGCCGGAGGGAAAAAAGCGTGCCTATGCTAAGACCCAGTTCCTCAAGGAAGCAAGCAGTTCCTTAAATGTTCCACAGACCACAGTTCCACAGGGGATTAATAGGTATTATGAAAATAAATGATCTCCAAATTCTAACCAGCTTGAGAAACAGCAGCTTAAACAAAGTCAGGGTTATTTTCTGCTGCAGGACTTGTCAGAGCCTTTAACATGCTAATGAGCACCGCGACCTCACAGGAGGGGCTATAAAGAAAGTGACCACATAATTTGTCATCCCAAACCAGATACCTTGAAGAGAAGGGAGGCGCTGCTAATACAGCATCATGCCAAGACCATAGACATAAACTAGGGCTGTCCCAGACAGAATGGTCACCCTGGCATTTTCCTCTCCGTGTCACCTAAGGAAACCCTGCCTGTCCATCAGACTAGCTCCAACACCCCTGACTGGCACCACCCCCCTGCAGGACTCCGGTTTCCCTTGGTTCACGCAGCCCCCCTCCCAGGATGCTAGCGTGTGCATCCGAGTCCCACTCAGAATGCAAGCTCTGGGAAGGGGGTCCCACACCGACTCCCCTCTCTATCCTCAGAGCCCACGACCAGGCTGAAATGCAGACTGGCCACGACCCCGACGTCCCCTCCTCGGTGGCCCCCAAAGCAACACACACAAATGCACCATGAACCCCAAAGCTGCCTTCCGCTCTACACCCTCTCCTGTCCCCAGCAGGTGCTCAAGGCAGAGGCCATGAAGGAAGGGACAGGGTCTCTGTAGCACTCCTCAAGGGAGCTGGCTTTCCTACAGTGCGGCCCCCAGCCCGGTCACTCTCCAGTCAGTCCTTCTGGTCACCCACTGAATGCACCCCGGGGCCTGCCCCGACCAAGGCAGGGTCCGCCCCCTGTGGCCGCAATGGGCCCAGCGCCCTGCCCCCCAGCTCTGCTGCCTCCAGCCAGCCACCCCTGAAGAAGGAACCCTCTATCCGCCCACTCTGGGGTGGGCCCCATCCCAAGGATAGCTCGGCGTCCTTCCTGAGCCAGATGGAACTCGGAAGTCCCCTTCCGCTCTCCCTAATCCCGAAACCCGGAGGACAGAGCCCACACCCAGCAGACTCAGGCAGCGACCGAGGGGGAGAAAGGCGTGCGAGGCTTACCCTGGAAAGAGCAGAGCCAGCTCCCCATGGAGAAGCCCTGCTTCGTCCACAGCACGGCTGGCCGGCGCTAGCAGATGGGCCCCTGCCCCCCGGATCAATACCGGGCGACGTCAGGAACGTTAGGAGGCTGCCCTGCCCCCCGCCCGCTCGGCAGCCCAGCCACAGAAATGCTCAGCTTGGCTTTTCCCATCCTGATGCCATTAAAAAGTTTAGGATGTGGTTAGGGGAGGAGGGCCGGAGAAGTTGACCTTGAAGGAAGTGGGGTGCCGCCTGGGGTTCGGGCAGGCTGTGCAGGAGCCCACGTGTGCATGGCAGTGAGGCCAAAGTCACTGAAAACGGGGATGATGCCGCCGGCCCTCGCAGGGAGCGGGGTACCGCGGCGAAAGACATCCTCCTCCAGGGGCGGAGTCGGGTAGGGCCAGTGCCTAAGACTAGGGGCCGGCTGCAAGCTCCGAGGGCTCCCCCACAGGCCACGTCAGGCCGGTTCCCGGGTCTGGCGCGCCCACCGAGTAACGGGGGGCATCTGGGCCCCGGTTCCGTAAGCCAGAATGGAAAAGCTCTGGGACCAGCCCTGTGTAGGCCCTCTGGGGGGGGGGATTGCGATATGGGCGGGGGACCCTGCCCCGAGTGGCCTGCTCCCTGGTTTTGGACCCCCTGGTTTTTTACCTCCATGTCCTGGGTCCCCAGGAGGAAAGGCCACAGGCAATTATTTGGGGGACACTTGTGACCAGCCTAATAGAACGGATCACTCGTCCCACCCGTCACCTGCCCAGGACAGGACTGAACCAGGGGTCCCAGCCACCCCACCAACGGGGGGTCCCAGCCAGCCCACACCTGCAGCCGGGAGGTAGGTGCCCGTGGCCTGAGCCGGACTCTCCTCCCCAGCCCCGCCACCCTCCGGCCCTATTGTTCTGGGCAACTCCGAAGACAGCTCGAGCCTCAGTTTTGTCAGCCTGAAAATGGAAAGAACAGCTCTCTCGGGCTGTTCACGAGCGGCGGCGGCTTGGGAAGACGCCTCAGTGAAGCAGAGAGTATTAAACACCGTCCCCCAGAAATGGGACACCTCTGGGGCTGGACCGCAGTGCCGGGGAAGGGAGGGGCCCCGCGAGGACCCGCCTGCCCTGGGGGAGGGGCAGAGGGAGCGCAGCAGTGGCCTGTGTCTGTCACTTGGCCCAGCAGCCCTGAGCCTTCCCCATGTCACTCCCCATGTCACCCATGCTCTTTGGGGCCAGGAGGGACCCCCACCACCTGGCCTGGCCTGCCTCCACCTGAGCCCCAGCAGCAGACCCCAGGGAAGGGCGGAGGACTCCTGTCCACAGCCTGCCGCTGTCCCCTCCTGCCCACCGTGTCGCAGGGCAGTGGCGGACCCTGCCGACCCCTGCAAGTGGCTGGGGCCACCTCAAAGGGAGAGCTATACTCCAGCAGCAGTCCTAGCCGCCTGCCTGGAAGCTGGGACCCCCATCTCCTCCCTCAGGCTCAGGATGGATTCCAAACCCCAGGAAGCCCCCCAACCCCGTGCCAGCTCCCAGCTCCCCACTGGGGCTCGGGCGCCTGCCTGGACCCATTCCCAGCACTCCCCCTTGCCCGCTCGAGCTGCGCAAGACTCAGGCCCTTTGCAGCCACTATTCCCTCCGCCTGGATGCTCTTCCCAGCTCGGCTGGGCTGCTTGCTGCTTGTCACTCGGATCTTTGCACCAATGTCACCTGCTAAGCAAGGCCCTCCCTGACAGCCTCATGTGAAGCTGCCTCCGAGGTTGGGGGGCTCCATCGTGCCTGGCTGGGCTGCCCCCGACCTCAGGAGCCCCTGCACACTGGTGGGCCCCGGACCGCCCTCCTGCGCCCCTCCCGCTCTCACCGCCTCTGGGCCTCCTCCTAGTACAACGGTCCCCCCCCAACGGCCCCTTGTTCCTGCCGCTTCCTGTATGTCCCAGCTCTGGGGACTGACGCAGCCCCCCTCCGTCCCCGCAGGGTGGGGGGCAGAGGCAGCGGTCCAGGCCCGGCCCTTGGCCAGACCCTCTGCCCGGAGGCTGAGCTCATACTTTGGGAGGCAGCCACTGCCCCGATTCCCAGAGCAGCCGCCAGCTTAGTGCTGCCGCTCCCCCCGCCCCAGCCCCCGGCTCCGGCCTCCAGCGGACCCACCTCTGGGGCCCCAGTGCCCCTTGCACAGGGTCCCGGCCTCCTACAGCGGTGGGCACGGCCCGCACCTCGGACAGCAGACGGCCAGGCCCAGGGGGTGCGTGAGGGAGCCCGAGGAGCCAGAGGCGGGGCGGGGGGGGACGACCCTGACCCCCTCTGGGGCTTCCACCTGCCCCTCCCCCTCTCCTGAGACTGCTTCTGAGACCCGGAGCAGAGCAGGGACAAAAGCCGCTGTGGGCCCCAGAAATCCTCCTTCCCCCTCCGGCCAGGCCAATCGCTCCGGGCTCCCTGCTCCCTCCCCGCCGCCTGGAAGTCTTGCTGGGACCTGCCCAGGCGGAGGGAGGGGGACGCGGAGCCCA
The DNA here is from genome assembly GCA_028534135.1 of Potos flavus. Lineage (NCBI taxonomy): Eukaryota > Metazoa > Chordata > Mammalia > Carnivora > Procyonidae > Potos > Potos flavus. The sequence continues at coordinate 8,169,972 of CM052890.1, read as the reverse complement.
GCTGCCGCCTGTGTGCCCAGCGGCGGGCACGGGGGTGTGGCTCTGTCATCAATCGGGCATTCACGGCGTGGCACCACCTCTCTCTGGAACTGTCCTGGGGGGGGGGGGCACCCAGGCAGAGTCTGACCGCCCAGCCCCCACCCTCAGAGGCTCTGCCCCGCACAGTGTGACCGGGAAGCAAGCAGCAGGCCACACAGAGGACAGCAGAGACACCGCAGCGGCTCAGGGGGGCACGCCCCACAGAAGGCAGTAAGACGTGCGACAGTGACGGAGATCGGGACACGGCCCACAATGGAGCAGCTTCCACCTGGACGTGCCATAGGGGAAAAGACCGGAAAGAGCTCTATCCCAATGGTGGCCGGGATTAGGTTAAATAGAAGGTGGCAGCTGCTTCTTTTATCACTTACAAATTTTTCTGCACTGGGACTACGGAGGGATGCGGAAAGGAAAAGAAAGGAGTCTTCCCTGAGTTTTGGACCTGCAGGCACGTCACACTCATTAACTCTCTGGATCCCAATTGTGGCTCAGAGAGGTTAAGTCCCTCTTCCAGGGTCACACAGCAGGGGCCGTCAGAAGGGGCATGAAGGGCTGGACCAGAGCCAGAATTCAGGCCCCTCTAGATCAGGGAGGGAGCAAGGAGGACAAAACCCAGAAGGTGCCGCGGAGCTCTCTCCAGGAGACAAGAGGGTCGGGTTGGGCTGGTGACCTTGTGGTCACACGACCCCCACCTGGGCCAAGCCCAGCGGGCTTAGTGCCTTAGCCCGTGCCACCTCTTCCACTGTCCTCCTCCTCCTCCCCACATTCACATTCCCTCCATCCTGAAGGCTGAGCTCATTCCCGCTTCCTCTGGGAAGCCTTCCCTGATGGCGCACTCTTGGTGCTCACCCTCTACCTCCCCTAGCCCTGGCGGCGAGCGCAGGCCTCCTGACCGGGGTGGCCACACGCCTCCTCGCTGGGCTCCTCCCCCGGCTTCTAACCCCACAACCCGTTCTCCACACAGCGGGCTGAGGGCTGTGAACGTCCAGCCGTTCTTCTGCTAACACCCTCCCACAGCTCCGGTCACCCCGAAAACCAACCCGGACCCCTGCCCGTCACGATCTCCCTCTGCCACCCTCCCCAACCTCATTTCACACTCCTCTCCACTCAGACTTGTCTTCCTTCCTTCTCTCACAAACCAGGCCCATTCCTGCCTCAGGGCCTTTGCATCGCTCATTCCGTCTGCATGGAACATCCTTTCCCCTTCGTTTTCTCTCTCTGGCCTCTTCCCATTGCTCACTAACGTCTCTCATGAGTAAAGGAGGATTTGCCCCATTGGAAAGGAAGTCTGGGCCTCCAATGGGGGTATTCTGGACAGGCCTGCCTGCAGAAGTCTGCCCAGGGACCGCACCACACAGCTTCCTTAGCCTCCCACCTGGCTATCTGGCTCTGCCGGGGCCCTGCTTCTGCCAACTGTCCAGACCTTTGGCTCAGACTTTCCTTGACTCCACCCAGGACCCAGACTGCCTAATCTGGCCCCTGGCTATTTTTCTGTCTCTCCAAACTTCTGTACCCATCAGTGTCTTACCCTGGACAGTATCTTGCCCTGCTAGCTGGAGTGTAATCAAAAACCCAGGATTTGTGCCCAAAGACATTCATCACAGCGTCATTTATCAAAGCAGAAAAATAGGAATCAGTCTTCCCCAACCGCAGAGAATCAGTTAAGAACATGTTTCCAGTCCTTTTTTATCATATTCCTTTTGATCTAAAACTCTCGGTGGCTTCCCAGTGTTATTCCAACAGAAGCGAAATGCCCCGGACAGCCCCAAGCTGTCCCCACCGTGGCCCACCCTCTCTTACCAGCACACTTGTCACTGGCCACACGCCAGCCACACTCTCTTTCTTTCCCTCCCTTATATTTGCCATGTGCTCTCCTGCCACTGGGCCTTTGCACGAGCTGTTCCCTCTGCCTGGAACACCCTCCCCTCTTTAACTAATAGACCGTCACCCTGCGGACCTCGACTCACCTGTCCCCTCTTGGGGGCTGACCTCCCAGACCTGGTCAGGCCCCAGTCCTAGGATCTCATGACACTCCACCTCCCCCACCAGACCAGCACCCCCGAGGCAGGGTTGGGCCCACATCCGGTTTTGCTCAGAACGAAAGCTCTGCTGGTTAAGACTGTGTCAACAAAGCAGGCCTTTGCTTTAGAGTTGTTGGATAGATGGAATATCTTATAGCCATTAAAAACGATGTGGAAAAATCCACTTGAATCATATTAGAAGGAAAAAAACCCAGATTTTCAAGTCGTAGATGCAGCACGATTCCAAGTAAGTAGGAAAAAAAAAAAAAGTAGAAGGATATAAACCAAAATAACGGCTGGTTACCTCTAGGGGGTAAGATTACAGGCAATGTTACATCTGCATCAAACTTCCTAAACATTCCACCGTGGGCTCCCTCACACTCATCTTCGGAAGAGCGCGTAGCTAACAGCTGTCCCCCAGCCTGGGCACCTGGCCCCCACCTCTGCCCACCAGCAGGAGGACGAGGGGTCAGGTGCGCAAAGGCTAAAGGACATGGCTCTGGGTGGCAGACAAGAAGGCTGGCGGGAAGATGGGGCGGGCTCGCTAGGACAATCCCAGACCCTGGAAGGGATCACGTCGGGCGGGGAGGCCAGTGGAGGCTGGAGTTTGAATCCCGGCTGAGTGATCTCGGGCCCAGTGCCTTCCCACCCAGATCCCCATTTTCTCACCCCAAAGCGGAGCCCGCAGTAGGACCTGCCCCCCAAGTAGGGGGAGCGTGAAAAGGAACGACACACATAGAGCTAGTTAATTAGGAAAGGGATTACAGTCAGACAGAAGGAAGAACCTCCGTGCGCTGCTAGCCCCCAGGCTGGTCTCGGAGGGGCTCTTCCGGAAGAACCGCTCCCCACACCCGGCCCTGCGCCCACCGCCTTTGGCCCCGCGCACCTTCCTTGGAGCCGGTGGCCACCGCTGCCGCGGACGCGGAGGCTGACCCAGTGGACGTCCGGCCCACGGGGCTCGAGTGCTTCCCCCCACGGCCGGGGGGCTTCAGGCCACTGGGCTTCTGCATGGCGGTGCCAGTCGGTGCGTGGAGCAGGGTCCGTGTGGGTCACGTCCTCTCCGCCATCGCCCCTCACCTGCGGGCAGACGAGAGCCATGACCTTATCGTGTCCCCACTGGCCAGGGCCCCTCCGAGGTGACACAGCAGGATTCCTGCACCCCCTACCCAGTGGGGCGGGGACCACCACAGCCCTCTCTCCTAGCTGGGAAACTGAGGCACAGGGCAGTGGCAGCAATCGTGGGCCCGGTGTGGCCACGCACATGTTGTGGTCTGCTGGACCCCGAGGTCGGGCGTGCTGTCTCTGCCCACCTCCTGGGCCCGGGAGGCGAGAATCAGGGGCAGGCTGGCTTGGGGGGTCTGCAGGGATAGCTGCAATAGCCCCAGCAGCAGCCCTCCACCGGGACCCCGCAGGTCAGCACAGCCACCAACGGCTGAGCGGGTCTCCCCCCGAACACAGGCTGGTACGGCTTCTGACATGGGTGGGCAGCCTGGGGATGACAAGACAGGCCCGCCGTCCCCCGGCCCTCTCCTCCGCTGCCCTGTGCGCACACCCTCTCTTGCACCAGACGTTCATGGAGGGCTCGCCAAGGGCCAGACCCGGTCCTGCCCCAGAGCTGCAGGCCTCTGTCCGGCGAGCACATTGTCCCACGGGGAAAGGGAATACAGAGCTCCACCAGACGGGCAGAGGACTCTGGGCAAAGCATCACCCCCGGGGACCTCAGGAACAGGGGAAATCTGTGCCTTCTGGGTGCTCGGCACATGACCCAGGCCTGGCCAGAGCCCCCTGGGTTAGTTAAGGAAAGATCCTATGACCCAAAGGGCACCAGGAGCTGGACTCTGGCTGGTACCTTTAAGAGGGGTTATTTCCTTTCTCTGGAGGTGCCTGGGTGTGGGTTGGATGCCAGGAACTACAGGGCGATCCTAGTTACTGCATGGAGGAGCCTGCCAGGGAATGAGGCCAACGTGGAGCAAGCAGAGCAGAGTTGCTGGATTTGGATGGAGCGCCTGGATCCAGCTGAGCCTGAAGCTGGTCCCTCGAGCTCACTTACACCAGTCAACACATCCTCATACCTGTGCATCATTTTCTTTTTGCCTAAACCTATTTGAGGGGCACTGCCGCTTGCAATCAAAAAAGCTGTGACTAATATACAAGCCAACTCGCAAGGCTCATGGCAGGGGTCTGCCAAGTGCCCTCTGAATGGCGGTCACGTGAGCAAGTTGAGCCAGCGACTCAATGTTAACACAGCCAATGGGATGAACTGGGCTGCCAGTCCTAAGAGCAGAGACAAATAATCCCCCAAGGCGCGTGCGGTGACGCGTAAACGCCCAGGTGAGCCAAGAGGAATATGGGACATGGCTGTCAGCCTTGGCCTGGTCCTAGAGCCTTCCAAACCCAACATTTCGCTCCTCCGATGGACGACTCTGCCAGCCCAGGAATTCCGGGGCCCGGGAGTAACTCGATCAGCGGGTATATGAGGGGGCTCCGTCTCTCCCCAGAAACTGGCCCTCCAGCAAGCTCACTCCCCAGGGAAGTGACTGTGGCTGCAGGCATCACTCTCTGGTTTGGTTAGGACTTGCCAGCCTCCCCCTAAACTACCCCCCAAGCCCAAAAGACTCGCTGAGCCAGCGGGGGCAAGTGGGCGTGCTCTCCGGTGACAGCAAATACCCTTCCCCGTGGGCTAACTGGCTTCCTGCCCCAGCGGCTTAGCAGGGGGGCCCTCGGACCCAGGAAATCCTGATGCAGGGCCCCACATGTGGGGCAGAGGAAGGCCTCTTGCTGGGACTGGACCAAGATGCAAGGAGCCCCCTCCCCATGCCTTTTGGGCCCCCTCTCTGCCTGAAACCCCCCCACAGAGAAAAACGTTACAAATCATACATCCAATAAAAAACTTATATTCAGAACACGTACAGAACTCTAATCACAGGACACCTGGGGGGCTCAGTTAAGTGTCTGCCTTCAGTTCAGGTCATGATCTCGGGGTCCTGGGATCGAATCCCGCATGGAGGGGGGAAGGTTCCTGCTCAGTGGGGAGTCTGCTTCTCCCTCTGCCCCTCCTCCCACTCGTGCTCTCAATCTCTCAAAGTCTTTAAAATAAGAAGTTAAGTATACATCTACCATACGATCCAACTGCCCAAGAGAAATAAAAACACATATTCATACAAAAATTTGTAAAAAAGGGGTGCCTGGGTGGCTCAGTGGGTTAAAGCCTCTGCCTTCGGCTCAGGTCGTGATCTCAGGGTCCTGGGATCGAGCCCTGCATCGGGCTCTCTGCTCAGTGGGGAGCCTGCTTCCCCCTCTCTCTGCCTACTTGTGATCTCTCTCTCTCTGTCAAATAAATAAATAAAATTTTTAAAAGAAACTGTAAAAAAATGTTCAACTTTATTCACAATAGCCCAACAGTGAGAACAACCAGATACCCATCACCTGGTGAGTGATAAGCAGGGCGTCTATACAATAGAACATTCCTTGGCAACAGTAAGTGACTATGACATTCACAACGATATTGACCACCCTCAACGAGGTTACACTAACTGCAAGAAACCAAACACAAAAGACTCCATATTGCATGACTCTTATCTATAGGGAATCTTAAAACTACTGACACAGAAAGCAGATCGGGGGTTGCCTGGGGCTGGGAGCTGGGACTGACCGCAAACAGGCATGAGAGAACTTCCTAGAAGGCAGAAGTGTTCCCGAAATGGATTGTGATGGCCGCACAACTTATGTCTACACTAAATATCAAATTTGCCACCACGCTATATTTAAAAGGGATAAATTTTACAGTCTGTAAGCTAAATCTTAACTTCTAAAGACTATATAAAAAATAAAATCCTTGAAGGCTCTCCGTAGAAGTTAATGCGCCAGCCTTCAAAGCCCCCTCATCTCTTTCCTCCAGCACTATGGCCCTCCCTTGCCCACTTCACTCCGACCACTCCTGGATCACAATAAGCGCGCCCCAGCCTCAGGGCCTTTGTACCTGCTATTCCCTTGGCCTCAAACATCCAGGTTCACTGCTTATCTCCTGCAAGCCTCTACTCCAATGTCCCCTTCTAAGATCACAACCCCTACCCAGTCCTCCCCATCTCTGGCCGGCTTTGTTTTTCGCTACTGCTCAAGGAAAGGGACTGGGGTCTGTTTTCTTTACTGTGGTCTCCTTCATCCTGACAAGAGGCCTAGGAGCCCCACCCCCCCAGCCCCTGCTGGGGTTCCGATGCCATGGAACGTAGCCGGTCTGACCTCCGCACTGGCCAGCATGTCCTCTGAGGCAGGGACCAGGCATTGTAACAGCGACCCTACCATCAGAGTCTCCCCAGCCAGCGCTGCCACGGGCGACCCTGAATTCCCTCACTACTCACCTGACAACCCCCCCCCCCCGCCTCCCAGACCCCTGGGCCTTTCCTCCCACCTGCTTCACTGTTCCAACCACCTATGCGATACCTAGCCCCACGCTTCCTCTTCCATGAAGTCTCCCTGGACCTCTGGCCCACAGAGACCTCAGGATGGCACGCTGAGCCGAGGAGAGACGATACTGTTCTCATTTATCTTCATCTCGCCTCCCGGGAGCCCATGGGCAACCCCGGGTGGGGCCCCAGCTTCTCTGAGAACCCAGCGCCCGCACAGTGCCTGGCCTAGAGCCCGCGATCCGGAAACCCCGCGTGAGGGCACACCTGCCATTGCCCAGAGGACAAGGCCTCCAAAGCCACAAATCTCCTGGACACTCCTCCCGGGGGAGGCTTCCAGAGTTGCCCTCCTCCCTCCCGGGCCCTGAGGATGCCAGCAGCCTCCAGTATGAAGAGATGCCTCTGCCAGGCCTTGCAGGAATGTGGCCCCGCTCGCCCTCCCAAGCCCTGATGAGCCAGGAGCTCTCGGGGGGAGCACGGAAAGCTCAGGAAGGTTCAGGGACTCACCCAACGTCACACGCTGCTTGCTCAGCGGCTGCGCTAGACCCAGCCCCGGGGCTGGCCCTCCCCTGCGTCCCTAGGCTAGCCAGCCTGGGCCTGGACTAACATTTGTGAGACCCCTGGCCTCTGGGGAGGGCGCCCGCGTGCCTGGCTGACAAAGGAGACCGGAGGAGCTGGCGGCACTCACTCATTGACACCGCTGGGCGGGCACGGGGAGGGGGGACCGGGCTGGAAAGGCCAGCGGCCACCCCCACCCCCAGGGTCTCCGAAGCTGGGGGAGCCGAGCGAAGGGGAGAGGGGAGGAGAGAAGAAATGGTGAACAGGAAGAGGGGGAGGAGACCGGGGCCAATCACCCCTTTATGACTCAGCCCTGCTCGTGGGATAGAGGAAGGAAGAGCTTTCTTGGGAAAAGCCGGGAAGTGGTGATAAATTGGCCACTGGCCATACTCTGGGGGGGCGGGGCGGGCCCGGGAGACAGGGAGGGAGCAGGCTGCAGGCAACGTGGGTCCAAGGTGGCTGTGGGTCCGTGGCCCGGGGGGAGCCTGCTGCATCACCGGTAAAATGGGGGGACAGTATGGCAGCCCCGTGGGGAGCAAGGACAGGCGAGTCTGGACACACACCCCATGGGTGGCCCTCCGCGCCGGGCCCACAGGCGCCACCGGGGAAGGGCAGCTGCCCCGCCGGTCGGTCTCTATTATCATCTCGGAAGGCCCGGGGGGCACACGCCGCCTCCCCCAGGAACTCGGGGCCCAGGCGAGGCGGGCAGGGCAGGGGCGGGGGAGGGCAGGCAGCATTCAGACCAACAGGCCCCCTTTGTGCTGCCCTCAATTGCCATTTACCAAAGACAAACCCGGGCTGCATTTCAGGGTTTCCATTTCAGCTGCCCGGGGGTGGCGGGCCGCAGGCTCAGCGGGGAATGAGGTCCAAGAACTCTCCGCCAATCGGAGGCCCAGGGTGTGTGGCCCCGACGGAATGGGGGGGGAAGGTGCCAAGCAGGGCAGTGGAGAAAGCCCATCTCCAGGGTGCTGCCATGGCCCGGGGGGGCGAGGGAGGCGGGCACAGGGAACCCCGCTGCGGAGACCCGGGCCACTCTGGCCGGAGGGAGGCGCTTTGGCAAGACCCCGTTGCCAAAAGCCCAGGCTTGTGACCCCCAACATCAGGGGGCCGCCTGGGTTGTTCCTCCTCCTCCCGCCTCCGGGGTCAGCAGCCCGGGTGCTCGTGTTCCCCCGTTCTCTCCCAGCCACGTGGCCCGAGTGCCAGGCGATGGGGCGCCCAGAGATGAACTCCGCGTGCCCCTGAACTCTAAGCACCAGCCCTAAAGCTCAGGCCAGGGCAGGACCGCGGGGGCGGGGCTGGGGGAATGTTCCAGAATAGGGAGCACACGGCGCTGGGCGCCAGGCAGGGGAGCTTCAAGGCAGAGGCCGGGTTTGGCGGGTCAACCACAGAGTTGAAGATTTAGTGGCTAAAAAGTATGTGTGTCGGCGGGGGGTTCATCCGGAGATGGGGAGGGACAGTGGGGTAGGGGAGAGTCTCCCGGTCCCTCGCAGGCCATCAGCCTGACCACAGAGGGGCCCCAGAGGGTGTCAAGCAAGGGGTGGGATGGATCAGATGTGCCTGTTGGCAAAATCGCTCAGCAACCAATGGGGGCACTGGGGCGAATGAGGGCAGGAGGCCATGGATGCGGGAGCCGCTGAGACAGACAAGGGACACGACAGTGCGGCCCGGACCAACACAGAGGCGGGGGCTGGAGGGGACAGAGAGGGGAGAGGTGCTGAGCGGCATTTGGTGGCCAGTGGTGTGGGTGTGGAGGGAACACCCGGGGACCCAGCGGGAGGGGGCATCTCTCCACACCGGGAGGAACCTTGGAGAAGGTGGGGGCTGGGGGAGGGAGCCCAGTTTGGGACATGCCAGGACCCCGAGGGCCGGGGGAGGTGGGGGGGGCAGGAGGCCGAGTGATGGGGCCCTTGGGAGGGTCACCGGGGCCAGCGGGGGCCAGCGAGAGCTACAGGCTGGGAGCACCCCCGCAGTTCGTGACATGAGGGAGGAAGACTGGAGGGCACCCCGGACAGATAGGTAAGAGCCGCAGACGGGTGAGAAGAAACAGCTTTCGAGGAGAGGGTGCCCCTGGACAGCCAGCCGCTGGGCCTCCCGGTCAGCGGGGAAATGCAAATCCAAGCCACAAGGAGATCCCGTTTCCCACGCAATCAGATGGGCGAGAAGTCAAAAAGTGAGGTGACACCAGGAGCCGGCGAGGCCGGGCGGCAGGGGCTGGTGGCCACGGCGCCTGAACCTGGACCACGGGGCCCTGGAGGCACCAGGAGGGGGCCGATCGCACGTCCACGCGGCGGCCGGGGGCTGTGGGTCTCGGGGTGGGGACGGGGCTGGGGCGCAGTAACAGGGGTCTCTGTTTCTATTTCTAAGATTTGTTTCTTAAGTCCCGAAGGATGTACGTGGGTGTTGATCAGATTCTGCCTTTTTCTGAGTGCCTAAAATATTCGTAATTATTTTTTTTAAAAATATAGAACTCTACCTCTGATGCTAATAATACACTATGTGTTAATTAATTGAATTTAGATAAAATAAAATAAAGTTTTTTAAAACTATAAAGACAGACACAGGCGAGAGGGAAACCAGAGTCCCTCCCCTCCCCTCCCTGTGCACGCCCACCCAGAGGAATCGGGGAAGGGGGGAAGGCCCTAAACAGAGCGGACCCCCCACAGGTGCTGACTGCCAGGCCAAAGCTCCCCCGGCCCCGCCCCACCAGGCACCCCAACACTCCCGCCTGCACCAGAAGCTCAGCGCCACCCCAACCCCTGAATCTAGCAGGCGGGTGTGACCACCGTCCCCAGGGGCCTACTCCACCGGGCACTCGCTGCTTGTCCCATCCTGCTTGGAAGGGAGGCTCATTTTGTCTGCACTTGACCGAGGCCAGGGACTTCCGCCTGGTGCCCTCCCTGCGAGTCCGACCAGCTTGAGGGGAGAGCCACAGCCAGGAGCCTCCCGCCAGCTGCCCGTTGGGCCCGGGACGGCCAGGGAGATGGCACCGGCCCGCCTGTGGCCCTGTCCCCACACCCACCCTTCGCTCTCACCCGGTCGGCAGGACCCCACAGCGCCCAGGCCGGGCGGTCCTGGCACTCACGGGGCTGCGGGCCAATGGCAGGAGCGGTGGCCCCAAGAAGGATAGGGAGCTAACGGGCCTTGCTTGGGGTCCAGAGTCCCCCTGGGAGTACCAAGGGGCCTGGCAGCCATCCAGAACCAGCCCGGGGAAGGGGCCGGCCCGAGCCCCACAGCAGAGCTGGGGCCTGAACTCCACCAGCCGACGTGGCTTCAAGGAGAGGCAGGCTGAGGCGGGGCAGATGGCGTGGCGGGCCGGCGGCATGGACCCGGAGGGCGGGGCACGCAGGCGCTGAGCAGAGGACAACCCGAGGGCCCCAGTGGACCCCAGCTTCTCTGGCACCTGAGGCTAGGGGACAAGAGAGGCCAAGTCCAGAAGACTGGGATCCAGTCCCACGTGCTCACCCTCCTCACAGCCTCTACATTCAGGGCTGGAGAGCCCAATTTGTAAAGTCAGCATCTTCCCCATCCTGCCCACAGCCCGGGGTGACGGCCGAGTCCCGGGAAAGACTGGGCTGTCTGCCTCACCTGAGCTGGACACACTGGAGCGGGGCCATCTTCTCCCAGGCTGGGGGGTGGGCCAGATCCCGTCTCTCAGCACAGCAAAGGGGCTCAGGGCTGTGTCGGGTCTGAGGAGGGGAAGGAAAGTCAAGGTCGGTATACTTCCTTGCCTTAAGCACACACACGTGAGTGTGCACACACACACTCACACACACACACACACAGAGAACTGGCACACTCAGAACCTGGGGACAGTCATGACCCCAGAGCCCCCCCCAGGCCATGTGGCCACCCACACCCCCAGTGATGGCACGGCTGGGGCCCTCCTGCCACGGGCCCAGGATGCTGGGCAGACACTGGCTGACTCGAGTTGCCCTCTAACCCACCATTATTCCCATCTCACAGAATGGGAAACTGAGGCCCAGGCTGCTGGTCACAGAGCAAGGGACCAGGACAGTGAGGTCCAAGTGACAGAAACTCATGCTGGGTAAAGGGGTCCCTGCGACCAGATGGAGGTAGAGGCTGAGGGAGGGAAGGGGCCTGCTGAGGTCACCCGCTGAACTGGGCAGACGAGGCAGCAAAGGGCTCCCGTGTCCGGCCTCCTGGTCCTTTTACTATCGTAGTGCCGTCCCACCCACCCAGGCCAGGGAGCTGTGGGAAAGCACCCCATCCCCGGGCTCCCCTCCCTGACCCAGCCAGCCGGGCCTCCTCCCCAGGGTCAGGATTTACACAAGAAACTAAAAAACACTCCTGAGCTGAGTCAGTTAAGCGTCTGCCTCTGGCTCAGGGCGTGATCCCTGAGGGGTCCTGGGATCGAGCCCCACGTTGGGCTCCCTGCTCAGCGGGGAGTCTGCTTCTCCCTCTCCCTATGCCCATCCCCCTTCTCGTGCACTCTCTCTCTCAAATAAATAAATGAAATCTTTTTTTTTTTAAGATTCTTTATTTATTTATTTGACAGAGAGAGATGACAAGTAGGCAGAGAGGCAGACAGAGAGAGAGGGGGAAGCAGGCTCCCCGCCGAGCTGACAGCCCGTTGCGGGGCTTGATCCCTGGGATCATGACCTGAGCTGAAGGCAGAGGCTTTAACCCACTGAGCCACCCAGGCGCCCCTAAATAAATGAAATCTTAAAAACAAAAACAAAAACAAGAACGAGCAAAGGACATTCTTTACAATAAGTGATGCTGGGTCAACTGGATAACCACATGGGGAGAAAAAAAAGTCAGGATCCCACCTATAGTGGGTAGAAATGACGGCTCCCTTACGGTGTCCCTGAAGCTGTTACCAAGTTAGCTTCCACGCGGCAAAGGGGAATTAAGGTTGTAGATGGAATCAGGGATGCTAGTCGGCTGACCTTCAGGTGGGAAGATTATTCTGGATTACCCAGACGGGCCCAAAGTGTTCACAAGCGTCCTTCAAAGTGCAAGAGGGAGGCAAGAGGGACAGAATCAGGGAGAGGGCAACATGCCAACAACTCGGTGTGACATTGCTGGCTTTGACGACGGAGGAGGGGGCCACCAGCCCAAGAATGTGGGCAGCTTCTAGAAGCCGGAAAAGGTCAAGAAACAGATCCTTCCCCGAGGCTCTAGAAGGAACACGGCCCTGCCTCCATCCTGATTTTAGCCTGGAGTGATCCATTTCAGACTCCTGGCCTCCAGGACTATAAGGTAAAATACATTTGTGTTGTTTTGGGGCTGGTACGTTTGAGGTTACTTGTCAGAGCAGCAAAAGGAAACTAATACATTGACTTTACATCATACACAAAAATCAATTCCGGATGGGCAGCGGCTGTAACCGTGAAAGGCAAAACAATACAGCTTTTAGCAGAAGACACGAGAAAAGATCTTCATGACACTGGGGTAGGCAAAGATTTCTTAACCAGGATACAGGAGGCGCTGAAAGCAGGGAAAGGATGCATAAATTGGACAAGATTAAGATTAAGAGCTTCTGTACATCAAAGGACACCGTGGAGAGACACGGTGTGTCTCAAGAGTTAACCACAGAGGGCACCTGGCTGGCTCAGTGGGTTGAGCAACTGCCTTCTGCTCAGGTCATGATCCTGGAGTCCCAGGATCAAGTCCTGTGTCGGGCTCCCTGCTCGGTGGGGAGTCTGCTTCTCCCTTTGACCTCTCCCCTCTCATGCTCTCTCTCTCTTTCTCATTCCCTCTCTGTCAAATAAATAAAATCTTTAAAAAAAAAAAAGTTAACCACAGAATAGGAAGAAGATGTTTGCAATTCCTACATTCCACGAAGGATTCCTATTCAGAATATAGAAAGAAGTCCAACAAATCAAGTTAGAAAGGTCAGCAAAACACCTGGCCGAGCACTACACAAAAAGAGGGCATTCCAAAGAGCAGCAAACAGGGGCAGCTGGGGGGGCTCAGTCGGTGAAGCTTCTGCCTTCGGCTCAGGTCATGATCCCGGGGTCCTAGGATCGAGTCCCACATTGGGCTCCCTGCTCAGCAGGGATTCTGCTTCTCCCTTTCCCTCTGCCTGCGCTCATTCTCTCTCTGCCTCTCAAATGAATAAATAAAATCTTTTAAAAAAATAAAATAAAATCAAGTTCTACCAAACAGACTCACAAATGCAGGACAACAGACTGAGGGACGCCAGAGGGGAAGGGGGTGGGAGGATGGGCAAAATAAGCGAAGGGGATTAAAAGGTACAAACTTGCAGTTATAAAATAAATAAGTCCCAGGGATGAAAAGTACAGCATAGGGACCACAGTCGATGGTATCGTCAGAACCTCACGTGGTGACAAGATGGGACCGCACTTACTATGGGGAGAACCGAACAATGTTCAAGTTTGTCAAGTCACTGCCGTGTGCCCCAAACTGATAATATTGTGTGTCAACTACAACTACAAATAAAAATACAGGGGCGCCTGGGTGGCTCAGTCAATTGGGCGTCTGACTCCTGATCTCAGCTCAGATCTTGATCTCAGGGTCGTGAGTTCAAGCCCCACGCTGAGCATGGAGCCTACTTAAAAATAAACAAGTAAATAATATAAATATAAATAAGCAAACAAATAAATAAAAATGAAGATGCCACACAACCTTTACTGACGGCATCAGAAATCAGGGAAGGGGTCCCCCCCAGGTCAGGGGTACTGGCTGGAAGGACAAGGCAAGAGGGGCTCTGGGGGGCTAGAGCTTCTCATGCCCGGGCTCTTGCTCCCGATCTGGGCTCTGTTACACAGGCGCTTCGGTTGGAGAAAATTCCACGAGCAAGTATACTTGTGCCTTGCACACTTTTCTGTATGGATGTTGCATTTCCATAAAAAGGTTTTATGAAAATGCAAACATTTTATGGGAAAATATGTATTTTATATATATGTTTATGTATGTTTATATACATATACATCTTATTTTTTATTATTGTTATTTTTTAGTTACCTGGGCTGGGGGTGGGCAGCAGCAGAAGTGGAGGAAGCAGGGGTGGTCCCTGCTTCTCTGGGGCCTTCCCACCCATCAGACAGCCCCAGGACGGGGTGCCGAGCCATGGGGCCCACGGGAGGGAGCTCCCATCCCCCCCACCCCGGCCCTGCAAGCTCCCCGCGGGCAGGCCCAAGCCCCACGGAGTTCAAGCACCCAGGGCCTGACACACAGCAATGCTGTGCTCGCTGGACAGCCTTCCAGAACGCCCACCCTCCTCCCGAAACGAGGCACGCAAGTCAGCACCCCGGCATCCCCTCCTGAGCCTTCCCCTGCAGGCGAGGGGCAGGGAGGAGGCTGAGCCCACTGAGATCTGGGCCTGTCCCCTCACTGACATGGCAGGACGAATGCAAACTGGGGCCCATGTGGGAGCCTAGAGAAGGGATCAGCCAGCCGGGGGTGGGGGGGAGCAAGCCAAGGGGCACCCTCTCTGCCCCTGAAACCCAGGGCTGTTGGCGGGGATGGGGAGGGCTGGGTGGAGGAGGGGCAGGACCTGGTGGCCGCAGGGGTGAGGTCAGTCCGTAGCAAACTCTCACAGTCAGTGTTTACTTTTAGTGCTTCCAGAAAGGCAATCGCCACCCCCAGCCACCAAATGTTAGCTGAATGCTGCAGACGCCGGCCCACACCCACACACACTGTCACATCGCCGGGCCCTCGCACATGCCGTTCCCTCTGCCGAGAATGCCCTTCCTCTCCTCGGCTGGCACACTCCCTCACCTCTCACCGAAAGCAGCTTCAAGAGGGCAGGTCCTCTGCCTCTCTAGTTCACTGCCGGGGTCTCGGTACCTAGGACAGCGCCCAGCACACGCAGCCCCTCCAGATGCTTGGCAAACACAGGCATGAATGAAAGAAACATGAACAAGCAGAAACACCCTCCTCTGCCGCCCTCGTCCCGCCCGTGTTTAGCTGGAGGCCCACAGCAGCTTGTCTGCACGCCGTCGCTGCCCTCGCTGGCCAGCTTGGAGCTGTCTCTGGGAAGGGCAGAACGTTCCAAAACAACGAGCACCGGGCACACAGAGTGGATGCTAACCACACGTGGGTCCAGTGAACAAAGAAGCTGGCAGTGAGCCTCCCATCACTGGAGGGGATCAAGCAGAGACTTGGGCCTGTTCTCAGAGCACGTTTCTGCTCCAGTTGGCACAGCTGCCCTGAGAGGCTCTCCCGAACTCACGCAGCTACTGTTACTGTCAATAATATTAACCGTTAACGGACCGTGCTGAGCACCCCCAGCCCCCCGGGGCTGGCGCACCGCAGGGAGCAGGGTGACCCCATGTCCGCACCACCCCCATCGCAGAGAGAGCGTGTTTCTTCACTGTGCTGCACTCAGACCCTGTGTGGGTGTCCCGGGTGTGGGGGGCTCGGGTGGGAGGCTCCCCGCCTTCCTCTGAGCTCCTCCAGCATCGGGAGCCACGGACCTGCACGACCTCTTCTGCTCCAAACACCAGCGCAAGTGCTTTATAAATACCAACACAGTGAACCTCTGCAGGAGCCCCGTTATGAGCTCCACCCACTTTCCTAGTGGAGAAACCAAGGCCTGGAGTGCTTCATCCTTTGCCCAGGGTGACAGGACTGATCGACGGCAGCCACGGAATTTGAGCTCAGGGCCTCTGGCCACGGAGCCTGCACTCTTCACCCCTTTCCCGACTTTCTCAGAACCAAGACCGACTCTCCGCCAGGCACCAGGGGTGAGGTTCAGGCAAGAGGTCAGGAGGGCAGCCCGCGGCCCTGGGGGCCAAGGCCACGGTCTGCCACATCTCTGCCCACCAGCCCAGGTACGGTCTGCCTCTGGCCTCATTTCCTGGGGTCCCTCCCCACCAGCACCCTTTGTTCCGGCTTCCTTGAACTTCTCGTTGCTCCGAAAGGCATCTCGCCCCATCACTTGTCCTGCCCGAATGCCTCTGCCCCTCTTCTACCCCTCAGCCAACTCCTGGGGCCGGCTGGGTGCACAACCTGAGCGCCCCATGTCCTGGCCCCGTGCCCCCTTGCGAGATGGGGATTCTTGGGCAGAGACCAGCGTGGCGCCGGGTTCACCGGCTGTCACCCACGCCTGGGACCGGTCAGACCCCAGGGGAGGGGGCTGGCTGTCCACATGAGCCCCACCTCTCAGCTGGGGGCAGGGACCCTCCAGGGGGAGGCTTTGAAGAATCAGGAGGCGGCTGCTGCCCCCCGCCCGTGTTCCGGACCCGGAGCCGTGCCCAGGACCACATTGTCCGACCCTCAGGCTTCAGCGGCACACACAGCGGGGCTCGCACAAGGCGAGGCGACCGTACAGCCCCTCCAAAATCCTGCCCCTTCCTCGGATCTGGCTGCTAGAAAGCTCGGAGTCAAATTACCAAATTACCTCCCGGAGAAGGTACGGCGGGCCCCCTCCAGCACCGCTTGATTTTTGATCTTTCTTTTGCTCAACTTTCGCGTGCCTTTTTCATCCCGTTATCCCGAGTTTACTTTAGCAAATCACCTTCCAGCCCTTTCGGGAGTCAGACAAAGAGCGCGCGAGACCCTCGTGAAGGTCTTCCCCCCTCCGCCCTGGGCGCCTTGTGCCCCGGCTCAGCCCCTGGTCTGAAAGAGCTGTGTCAACGAATCGAGTTTATGCAGGGAACAGCCTACAGCAGAAAAGGGAACAGCCTGAGCGCAATCAGGATACGAGGAGGCAAACCCTCCACAGACACCGAACGTTGCGCTCTCCCTCCCTCGGGGCCCGGTCCAGCTTGGCGCTCCACTTGGAAGAGTGGTGGGCTGTAGGCTGAGCCCCCAGCCGGAAAAACAGGGACCCCGTGTGAGCCTCAAATTCCACCCCCTCACGGCAGAGAGGCCGCGAGGGCGAAGAAGGACGTGAGCGCAGAGCAGGTGTCTTCCTGGGCAGACGGAGTCCAGGACGGATTCCAGGGACGCTGGAGAGCTGCCCGGAGGAGACGGCAGTGCCGAGGGGACAAAGCCCCACATGTGCACCTCGTTAATAAAAACCACCCGACACGCTCTGCTTTCTATTCGGAAGGGAAATGTTTCATTATCATTTTGAATCATTGCCTCTGAAAACATGAGTTTTGTATTACTGTTTCTGCGCGTGCATGCGCGTGCACACACACACACACACACCCCACAGCCCCGCAAGGGAGTGGGGGGACAGGGCAGCCTGTAGGGTGGCCAGGGTACTGGGCTCGCAACCGGACCTCCAGTCTCCAGGTCCTGAAGGGAGGGGCCTCATCGGCTGAGCCGGTGGGGGGGGGGGTGACGCGGGGAGCAGGTGCCGGGGATTGTATTCCCATTGTCCCCCTCCCTCCCTCCCCACCCAGGTCGGACTGGGGCACTCCAGCTACTCCCAAGAAATCACCCAGTTAACTGGCCCTGGGTCTGCCTCTCCCAGCAGATCCTGAGTATCCAAGGGCAGCAATGCCCCATTCACCCGTCCTCCCCCAGCGTCCTCCCCCAGCACACAATCCCAAGGCAGGATCCCCAGCCCCAGAGCCCACGTGGCCTACACCCCCGCCAGCTGAGCGACAGGATGGGTCCCCTCACTCAAGCTGGGCCATTCGGGTCTCTCTAGCACCCCCAGACCGAGGGGGGCGCCCCACAGGAGGTCCTGGGGCCTCAAGTTAAAGCCACCACTCGGGGCGGCCACGCCAACAGCCCAGACAGAGCCGGCCCACAGGGACAGGAGCAGGGATAGATGCAGCGGGAGAGGCAGAGAAAACGAAACCCCAGTCCAGAAAGCGGCAAGCCAGAGGAGCGCTGCCTGCCAGCACCCCGGGTCCTGGGGGAGCCCCGGGCCACGTATAACTGTTGGCCCTACCGGCTCCCCTTCCCTCTAACTCCCCTCTCGCTTAATCTAATTGGAGGCGCTTCCTGAGCCCTGCAAAGGCAGAGAATCCCGAAGACACGGGTCAGGGCCCTCCCCGCCTTCCTGCCACCACCCCCAGTTTACCAAAGGGTCAGGCCGGCATGGGTGGGTGGGGAGAGCTGAGCTGGGAAGGTGAGGCTCAGCCCGGCTGGGCCCCCAGGGAGCCAGAGAGCGAGCGGGACTTTGGACTTGGGCAAACGGGAGGGGGGGGGGGTGTGTAAGGAAGGCGTGGCCCCAACCGAGCCCTGGTGATAACGCACGTGGTAGCCCGTCTTCCGGGGCACTCAGCTGGTGCTTAATGGATGCACGAAAGGCAAACAGGGAAAGCTCTCTAGGCCCTGATTCCCGCATCTGTCAAATGTAGGCAGCTTTGTGACCACAGCCACAAATGAATACAAGCATTTAGAGAGCTCGGAAACAGTTCCTGGCACAGAGCAAGCGCTTGGGTATGTGTTGTTGTTTTTTTAAAAACCTACACAAAAGCTGCCGTTCTCCCCAAGGACCCCTGGGCAGGTGCTACAGTCTGAACGTTTGCGTCCCGCCCCCCAGATTCAGATGTTGAAACCTATCCCCAATGCGATGGTATAGGGGGGAGCTTTGGGAGGTGACAGGGTCCCGAGGGAGGAGCCCTCCTGAACGGGATCAGTGCCCTCAATAAAAGGGACCCCAGACAGCTCCCAAGTCCCTCCTGCCACGTGCAACCACAAGAAGTCTGCAACCCGGAACAGGGCCTCCCCCATCCGAGCCGGCACCCCGATCTTGGACTTCTAGACTCTAGAACTGTGAGAAATCAGTTTCTGTCGGGCGTAAGCCACCCAGTCTGTGGCATTTCGTTCAGGGGGGCTCAGATGAAGACGGCAGGGGCCCAGCGGGGTCAGGAACGCCGCCCCCACTCTGGGCACGGAAGCAGAGGTGGGAGAGACGGCAACAAGAGGACCGGGGTCAATCTTCAGGGTGGGAGGGTCGGGGAGGGGAGGCCAGGAGGGGAGTGTTTCCCCCACATCACAGATGAGAGCAGAGGGAGCCGCCCCGCAGAGCAGAGGAGACAGCGGCGAGCGGCTGGATAACAGGCAGGAGTGCCCCGTGGTGGACGAGCAGCTGGGGAGGGGATGAGCCACGCGGGTGTGGACAGAGGCCGGACTCAGGGCACTAGCAAAACAAACTCTGGGCACCCTCCCTGTCACGGGGCACACACTTTACACACATCCATCCATCCCATTCCCGCAGCGACCCTAAAAGGCAGAGACCCTAAGCACCCTCATTTTAACGGATAGGGAAACTAAGGCAGAGAGGTGCAGCGACTTGTCCAAGGTCACACAGCTAGTAAAGAACAGGGCTGGACCCCAGGCTGTCAGGTCCCAGCCTCCCAACTCTCAACCACCAAAGCAAGCAAGCAGCTACTGAAAAGGGCCTGCCGCCTCTGCGGCCGGATCCCCAACTTGGGATTTCAAGCTCAGGGGCAGAATCCCAGACACCACCAGGCCCCCTCTCCAGGTCCTCTGCCTTTGAAGCTCTCCTCCATCTCTCCCCGCTCCACGCGACCCAGAACCCGTACCCCAACATCTCTCCTGGGCCAGGCACTGCAAATGCCAGTGCAGCCTGGGCTCATGGCTCATGGAGGAGGGGGCTTGGGGGGGCCTCCCCATCTGCAAAAGTAGGAAGGGGAAAACAATCCCTTCCTTCGACAGAAGTTTCCCTGCCTTAAACCCCATACCCCAGTCACCTAAATCCTTTGCTGCTCCTCCAACCCAATAACCGCCAGGCCTCCTTTCTGGACTCAAGCGCCTGCCCCGTGCGACTTGGTCCGCCTGAAACCCCCTTTGGCATCCCGGCAGCAAACTGAAGCTTCCTGCTCCACCCCATCCTCCCGGGGCCCCTCGTCTGCTTTCCCAGCTCCCCCACCAAGGCACTCATCAAGCAGGCCATCCTGCTGCTGGGCCATCAGTGTTGCAGGCTCCAGGGACCCGCCCCCGCCCCTGGCAGTGCTGGGACAGGTGACAGCAGCCGGCTGAATGAAGGGCTCATTGTTGACACTACAACCGGTGGGGTGTCTTGCCCCACGTGGCATTCCCAGAGCTCTCCGCCGCCGCCTGCAGCCCCGGGTCAGTGCTACCCCCGCTAACCTCCCTTGGGCGTCTTACAGGGGTGAGGACCTCCCCCCCTCCCTCCCAAATTGGACTCCTACTTCTCACCCACATGGGAGCGGCGGGGTATCGAAGGTTGGGGATGCGCTGCTGGGTGTGTGACACTCCCCAAGATGCCCCCCTGCCCATCCTTCCCGGGGTGGGGCTGGGGCCTGCGTGGCAGTGCCCAGTGGGCACCCGCCCCGCCCAGGCCCCGCCTGAAGGGCCCAAACGGGCGCGCCCTGGAGGCCTGGGCGAAGCATCTCGGCGGCGAAGGCCCCTCCCTATGGGGAGGGCAGAAAATCTGCTGCCTCACCAGCTACCAGCGCCAGCCCTGGGGGGGGCACCCCTGCGGGAAGCCGCCCTGCCCCAGTCACCCCCTCCACCATGCACTTCAACCAAGTTTTGCAAAGGCAATCGGACGGGCGACCCCAGCCGGCGGGGCGGAGGCTCCGTGTTCTCCCAGAACCGGGGGTCTGGAGAAGGGGGCTGTGTGGCCGCGCCCACCAGGCAGGGCACCCCCCCCTTCCCGCCCCCCACCGCCTGGGAGCCCAGAGAGCCCTGCGGCTCGTCCGGCCGCCCCGCGCTGCCCTTGAGAGCCGGGACAGGCGGCCCCCCCAGCAGATGTGCGGAACCCCTGTCTGCGGATGCGGGCGCCGAGGGTGCCGGCGATGCGTTCGCTGAGGGGACCCGCAGCCCGGGAAGCCCCCCAAGCCGGCAGCGTCCCCTCCTCGCCGGCGCGCGAAGGGGAAGTTGGGGGCGCGGCGGGAGCAGCTCCCGCTCACGCCCACCCGCCGGCCCCCGACCCTCCCCTCCGGCCTCCCCCACGCCCCGACAATGCCTGCGGGCGGCCGCCCGGCTGCAGCCCAGGCCGGGCCGCCGCCGCCTCCCGCATCCCCCGCTCCTTTGTTGCCGGGCGAGCCCCCTCCCCCGACTCCCCCCACCCCCACCCCCACCCCCGGCGGCTCCTACCTGCGCCCCTCCGGCGGCGGGCTGCGCGGCGGGCGCCTCGGAGCCCGGCCTCCTCCGCTCCCGGCCGGGGCGCCGCGGGGGGAGGAGGATGCTGCGGCCCCTCCCCGCGCGTCGCTGCCCACCGGCCGCAGCCCCTCCCGGCGCCCGGGCTCCGCGCTCGCACTCCGGGCCCGGGCCTCGCGCCCAGGCGGCGGCGGCGGCGGGATGGCGGGAGGCGCGGACCGAGCAGCCCCGGCCGCCGCCTGCGCGCCCCGCTGCCGAGCCGAGCCGAGCCGAGCCGAGCGGGAGCGGAGCGAGCGGCCCGGCTCCGGGAGGGAACAAAAGGGGCCGGCGCTGGGGCGGGCGCGGGAGGGCGGGGCCTGGCGCGGCGGGGGTCAGGCGCGCGCTCACGTGGCCTCGCGTTTCTCGGGCTGCCGCGCCGCGCCGCAAGTGGGCGGGCGGGCGGAAAACTCGGCCTCCCCTCCTCCTCCGCCCGCCGCCGTCAGTCGTGGGGCGTCGGGGGTGCACCCACACCCGCCTCGCCGCTGGTCACCTATTGGCGCCGAAAGAGCCTCCGTCGGCCTTGCTCTGCGCACAAGGATGTCCCAGACCACTGGAAGAGGTGGAAGCTCGGGATGATGGGGGGAGGGTGCTCCTGGAGTTTCCGGGAAGGCTCCACAGAGGAGGTGACGTTTGGACTGGACAGGAAGGGATGAGGAGGAGATGGTGTAGCCAAGCTGAGACCTCCAGGTCTTACCGAGCTGTCCTGAGGCCAAAGCGGGTGGGGGAAAATGGCACGGGTATCTTGGTGATGAGGCTCCCAACACGTCTTTGGAAAAAGTGCTACCAAGATCCAGATGAATATTGCACCCTCCTCCCCTAAGATCTGTCTCCTGTGATATCAGAGGAGTTAACACAGCTGCCAGCCCTCCCCACCCCCCAGGTTCAAATTCATCTCCATTTCCTGTGAATATGGGAGTGTGGGTGTGTTGGGGGAAGTTGTGTGCACAATGACAATGACACCAAGGAGGACAGGCCCCAGGCCGTCTTGTTCCTATCCCCCAGGGCACCCAGTGCGGTGCCTGGCCAAGGGTAGACACTCGATGATACTAGAATGAATGAATTGACTTCGTTCCCACCACTATCCCGCCATTGCTCTGGTACCCATAATCTTTGAGAAATGAGTTCACCTCTTGAACTCAGTTTCCCCACCTACAAATTGGGGGTAGTGTTTCAGTTCACTTCGGCTAAAGGGTAATGGTATGATGAGAGAGGCTGGGCGCTGGCCAGCCCTGTGGAGGAGTTCCCCAGCTGGTGGGTGGAGGAGGAGTCAACCTCATGGGAGGAATGGGGTTCCTGGTGGGAAAGGCTACGTTCAGGAACCAGGGAGCTAAATTGTGTCCATGCGGCCAGGAGGGACAGTTTGGAAATGAAGAGAGAAGACACAAGGCACAGTGCCGAGGTAAGAATTTCCCTTCATCACCTACCAGCTGACAGCCAATCCTCTCTGGGCGTCAGTTTCCCCATCTATAAAGTAGAGCCCAGGTCAAGGTCAAGTACGTTAATCTACATGAAGCACTAAGAACAATCAGTACCTAGTAAGAGGTTAGCATTCCACAAGCATGAACTTCAGGGCACCTGGCCAGTACAGTATGTAGAACATTCAACTCTTGATCTTGGGGTTGTGAGTTCAAACCCCACACTGGGCATTGAGTTTACTCTAAAAAATAAAAAAAAAAAATTTTAAAGAAATGTGAACTTCTTTCAAAAAGAGCCGTCATCCGAGGACGTGTTAGGAGCTTGGGTTTCCTCCTGTGAGCGGGGATTTCGGACAGAGTCTTCTCTCACCACTGGAGAGGAGGAAGCACAAATTGAAGGGCGGGGCTCTTTCTTGCTGGCCTCCTACATTCTGCCACTGTCCTCCCTCCCTCCCTGTGGGAATGGAGCCCAGGACGGCTGCAAAAGCCAAGGGGGTTCTGAAGGTGGAAAGCAGGTGAGAGCCAATCAGAGGCAACTCAGAGGGGCACCTGGGTGGCTCAGTGGGTCGAGGGTCGGACTCTTGGTTTCGAGTCAGGTCAGGGTCTCAGAGTCGTGGGATCAAGCCCTGCATCAGGCTTCCCAGGAAAATGGCCAAAGTTCCCAGAACATCAGCCCCCTGGAAATAGACTCAGAAGTTTCCCTGTTCGAAACTAAACCACGGTTTAGTCCTGACCCCTCCTTCCATAGGTGGGTAAACTAAGGTCTGAAGAGAGGCAGGGCTCAAAAAATGATAATCAAAAAAATTAAAGAGAGGTGGAGATTTATGCAGGGTGCGGGGTCTTGCTGGCTGTGATGTACTTGAGCTCACCCAGGCCTGTCCAAGTTCATTCCACGCCCCCAGCTGCATTCCACCCATCCCCCCCCACCCCGAGCAACTGCCCCCTCCCTGACAGCCCTCACTGGTATTCAGCCCAACAATGTCGCAGGTCCTAGCTTCCCCTGCCCTAGACTCCGTGGGACGGAGCCGCAAAGGGGAAACTCACCTGCCAGGCTCCTTCTAGGTGAGAAAAGAGCTTCTATCTTGTGGGAGCTTGGATTGGGGCTTTCTGCTTCCAGGACATCAGGCCGGGGGATGGGGGGCAGATGGGGAGGAGTGGGGGTGAGGACCAGGGCTGAGGGGAGAGCCCTCCCAGCTGCCCTCTCACCTAGGGCTTTTGTCTCCACCAAAAGTGCCGATCTGGCCATTTTCTTGCTGACACTGGCCCTGACTGGCAGCCCCATAGGAAAGTGGGGCGGGGGGAGGCACATGCTTTCATGGGAAGAGCGTGTTGGGAATCGCAGAGGGGCTGGGCAGAGCTCTTGGAGGCCTGGGGAGGGGGCAACCACGGGAGAGGCCTGGCTGCCCTGCAGGTTGCTGCCTCTCTGATATACTTTTTACTGTTGTATTTTATTTTCGAGGACATCGGCGTGATGGAATGTTTTATAAACTCTGAATTGCTTTTTATGAGAAATTTGTAATAACATGGGGATATAGGGGCACCTGGGAGGCTCCGTGGGTTAAGCGTCTGCCTTAGGCTCAGGTCGTGATCCCAGGGTCCTGGGATCAGCGGGGAGTCTGCTTCTCCCTCTCCCTCTGCCCTTCCCCAGCCCTTCCCCCCCTTGTGCTCTCTCTCAACTAAATAAATAAAATCCTAAAAAAAGAAAAAAAGAAAGAAAACATGGGGAAACAGTCCCGTCTCTATGGCAATTGAAAAATCCCCATCACAGACACCTGAAACTAACATATAACACCGTTATGTTAATTATACTTCAATTAAAAAAATGCACGTGATAAAAACTGTGGGTGCGGTAGACTCTCAACCTTGTAAACTACAGAAGGGGAAAAAAACTGGTAACGGCTGTGGGCTGTGGGTGGAGGGAATCCTTGCGATTTTTCTCTGCCCTTTTCTGCATCTTTCCACGATCCGATAGCCGTTATATGTTACTTAACTAACAAAAGGAGTTTAAACCCAAACCTGCTTCTGTTAAGATGATTGTTTGGATGTGGTTGCAGGCTGGGGCTGGGAGTGACATCACCATGGAGAGATATCAGCTGAGGCCATCGCTCTGAAGGCCACACCCTTCCTTGCAAACGTGTGGCCTTTGCCTTCCCTCCCTGATCGGATCGGATTAGATCCGATCCGAGGAGGATTAGATCCGAGGATCTCGGCACCTCCCTCCGGGGTCATACAGCCCACAGCGTGATGAGCCCCAGCGGTGAAGGAAGCTCTCTGCTACTGCTTCCCTCCATCGGGAGTTTTCAAGGTTCTGGGGGCTTTATCCACGTGGCTCCCCAATTTCCTAAGGACAGATGGTAAACTGAGGCTGGCCAAGTGAACTGAAAGCTGGCATTGCCGAGTACTCATTACAGGGTCGGTTTCAGGCTAAGAACTGTGTATGGGTTGCAGAGATAAATGAAGACCCCTTAGATGAGAAGCGGCAAAGGGAGTTTAGGCAGAGCTGGCTGCCTATGGAGCGAGGGAGTCAGCCACATCGCTTGCGTTTTGCAGAGACTCCAAGCTGGCCAGGGAGCAGGGAGCCTCCGAGTGGGCAAAGGGAAGGGGTAGGTAGGTCTGGATGGGAGGCTGTTAGCACAGGGAAGCCGGAGGCAGGATAACTAGAAACGAGGTATAGATCGCCTCTGTGATGGGGCCAGGGAACATACTCGTTTTTTCCCTGTTGGTCCTGAGTTGGAAGTGAAGGCAAAAATTCGGGAAGCGGGCAGTTACCGACAAGAGTCCTGGCCGTCTGGGGCCGATCGCTGCGGGGGTCATCATTGCAGGCTGCAGACTGTGGGTCCGCTCTCTTTTATATGTGGTCTGGCCCTTGTGTTTCAGAGAGGAGGAAACCGAATCACGGAAACCGAATCATGTTAAGGGACATGCCCAAGGTCACACAGCTCATGAGGGCAAGATGCTGGGCGTAGAGAGAGCAGGGGGATGCCGCCTCGAACTCTAATCTGAGCTCCGCCGCCTTCCAGCTTTGTGACTGCGAGCAGGTAACGTTGGGAAACCCACTCCGTCCCTCCCTGGCCAGAGCTGCACTGAGAGGAGCCCTGTTTGCAATGTGCCAGGTCCCACGTGCATCTTTTGAGCGCCTACTGTGTGCCACGCGTATTCTCTACTGTAGTTCTGAAGAAATGAGAGTCTATAAACTCGGGATCCTCAGGCTGCCCCGTGAGCTGGGTCTGTTTCTGGCCCGGTTTACGGGTGAGGGTTAGGTAGGGCGTGGGGAGCCCAGCCTCCCCCCTCCCCCCCGGGGCCAGAGTCAGTCGCTGTGTTGCCCCTCGGACCAGGTAGAGACTGTGAGGGGGCAGCTGGGGTTTCTGCTGGAGTGGAGATCCCCCTCTCTGGGAAGAGGCCTTAGGTGCTCGTGCCCCCCCCCCCCCGCCCCCTGGAGTTACTTCCTCTTCAAGTCCTGAGCTGGGCCACGTACCTGGTCTCCTCTTGTCAAGGGAAGTCTCTAGAAGGTGCTGGCTGCAGGTCACACTGCCCCCCCCAACCCTCCCCGGGCAGTCCTTTGCTTTCCAACCTTCACAGCCGCTCATTCCTCATTCCTCTCTCCCTGTCCCCAAATTTGCACATCTGTGCATTGCATCATTCGGGCCGGAGTGGAGACACGCCCTGGGGAGCGTGTTTATTCTGTGTGTCTGTGAGCCTCTTGCCCGGGGAGACCGCCAGCATCTTTCTCCCTGAGACACTGCCCACTGGCCTTTGCTTCCCCGGGGCTGCCCTGGGGGGGGGCTTCCCGCCCCCTCCCAGGTGGCCCAGGTGCCCCAGGGACATCTCTTTGGGTCCTTGGAGTCCTTCAGGGAAGGCACACCCATCACCCCTCACTCCCACACAAAGTGGAGACCGGCACAAAGTTTCCCAGTCTGTTACTTTACCAGGAAAAGTCACTGGAAAAACACCGTGCCCGCACCATTTCCTACAAGAAGGGGTGTTTCAGCACCAGGAATAGGCAAGGGCATCCTTTGGAATCAAGGACAGCCCTTTAAGCTAAGCCCATCTAGCTTTCTGGAAAGTTCTTGTGTTGCTCGCTTTGCCTCGGATGGAGGAATACTTAGTCCAAGTTGGCAGCTGTTCCTGGAACTTTTGGGACCAGTGTCCTGCCGAGGCTCACTCTGGCTTCGAGGCCCAGGGCGGTGACTTTCTTGGTCCCCCGCCCAGTCCTGGTGTCCTAAGCCCCGTTGGTTTCCTGACTGAATGACACTGCCCAGTCTGGCTTTTCTTGGACCAACTCACGCATCCTTCCACTCCCCACTGCCTTCTGGGGCCCTCGGAGCCTTGGACATCATTAGGCCCCCAGGGTCTTTGAGCCAGATGTTGGGGGAGAAGCGTGGAGGTCATTTGTCTGACCCCTGTCGCTTTTCAGCAGCAAAGATAAAGTGCCATGAGGCCAAGTGGCATCAGGAAAGCCCCCGGACCTTTTTTTTTTTTAAGATTTTTTTTTAATTTATTTATTTGATAGTGAGGACAGAGATCACAAGTAGGCAGAGAGGCAGGCAGAGAGAGAGCGGGAAGAAAGCTCCCCACCGAGCAGAGAGCCCGATGTGGGGCTCGATCCCAGGACCCCGAGATCATGACCTGAGCCGAAGGCAGAGGCTTTAACCCACTGAGCCGCCCAGGCGCCCCGCTCCCAGACCTCTTAAAAACAGCAGCCTCTTTCTCTACAGCTTACCCTGTGGTCTCATCTTTCATAAACAGCCCCTGCATCCCACAGATGTGGTCCACGTGTGCATAATATACAAAAGTGAGAGCTCGTATTCAAACTGCTATTGTCCCAGCCACAAAACCCCTTTTACTGCTTTAAAGTCTCCAGCCCCTTCTCTGCTCCGTGTGTGGCTACAGAATTGCTTTGCGGGTGCACGCACGGGTGTCCACAGTAAAAAGCAAGAAGCGCTCTGAGGAAGTTAGGGGCGGGATGGCTTGGGGCACGTCTAATGCTCAATGGCAGCTTCCTGGAGGTGGCGACAGCCCGGATGTGTCTTAAAGGATTAGTGCGTGGCAGGCAGAGGGGGCAGCCTGAAGGGCATGTTGGGAGGAATCTCGAGTACAGGCGGCAGGAACACATGGCTTACTTAGATGAGGGCAGAGGGGCGGCTGGCCTGGTCAGCGAGGGCCTCACAGGGCAGGGCCGCAGAGCGGACTTTTTCTTTTCCTTTTTTTTTCTTTTTTAAGATTTTATTTATTTATTTGACAGGAAGGTGGGGAGCAAGAGCCAGGGGGAGAGGCAGAGGGAGAAGCAGGCTCCCCGCCGAGCAGAGAGCCTGATGCGGGGCTCGATCTCAAGACCCTGGGATCATGACCTGAGCTGAAGGTAGACCCTTAACCCACTGAGCCACCCAGGCGCCCCGAGGTGAGCTTTTAGCTAAGGACAACAGGGAGCCCTGCAGGGTTCTAGGCAGGGGAGGGACATGAAGTTGAGACCTGAAGCCTGGCTCCCTAGGCCACGTGGGGCCGGCGCAGTGACAGCTGCATGGGCAGGAGGAACAGGGCGGTTGGGGACAGTGGCAGGGTGGACAGAGAGGATGGCCGCTCAGCTGCCCGGGGCCTCAACCCCTGGCCGGGATTGGGCTGAGAAATCACATCATCGAGGACAGGGAACCCCCCGCCAGTCTGGACTCCCCCACCCCACTTCCTCCCAGCCAGAGGAGGCGCCCCAGGCCCCCATGCCTCTGAGCAGGGGAAGGTTCTGCTCCCTGCAGTTGGGGTGCGGGGTGGGCCCCCGCCGCCTGCCTAAGAAAGCTCCCAGGGGCCTGGGCAGTCATGAGCCCGGCCTGGCAGGGCAGGGACGAGGCCACGCGTGTTTTTCAGAGCCTGCCCGGCCGGCGGCAACAATCCAAGTCCTCCCCAGCTCCTGAAGGGATGCTGGGTTAGAATCCCACCCTCTACAGACAGAGCTCCCTGGGGCCCTCAGGACAGGAGGCTGGACCCAAGGAAAAGTGGTGCCCCAAGCAGGGATGCTTCCGGGGGGTCCCTCCAGGGCAATCGGGGTGGGGAGCACCTGGCCGGGTATCCCCAGGACACCCTTCACTTTGAGAGGCAAGCCTGGGGCGGGGTGTGCGGTGGAGGCCGGAGGCACAGGCCTGGGGGGCGGCAGGACCCGAGGGACCTTGACCTGCCAGCAGCCCAGCAGCCGCGGGACTCTGGACGCTGGAGATATGGCCCGGGTGCCCAGGGCTGACTCTCCACCAAGTAAGGGGGCACAGGGCCAGGTGGGGCGTCGTCACTCGCGGGGCGGGGAGGGGAGGGGCAGGAGCAGAGACGGCGGGCTGGAGCGGCAGCTCCAATCGAGGATGTGGCAAGGGAGAGGGGAAGGGGCCAAAACGAGCCGCCTTGTCTCTGGCAGGAGCGAGGGAGTCTGTGAATGTCATCAGGAGGCCACCTCCTCTCCTCCCCCAGCCTCTGCATAAAAACTTCCGTGGGGATCTATGCGAGACTAAAACTGCCCCTTGACTCAGTTTCCCCGGCACCTCGTCTCCTGTTCCTCTTTCAGTCGAGCTCCGTGGGGTCTCAGGGCTGGGGCCTTGTGCGGCTGAGGGGGCTTCAGCCCAGTGCGGGGGGCCGAGGGGGGATGCTGACACAGAGCCTGGGACCCCCAGCTCTCCCGCACACCCCTCTTCCCCTCTGCCCCCAGACCTCCCCCCAGGCCAACCAACGCTGAACTGAAATTTCCAGAGGCCCCGGAGCAAGTCAGGGGGGCTGCCACAAATCTGGAGGGTATTATCTACCCAGGCCCCCCAACCTTATCTACCAAGGGACCCCCATGTGTTGAATCATGGGGCGCCTGCCTGCCCACCCCCAGCCTGCAGCCAGCTTTCAGGTCTACCGGGGTCTCTGCCTGAAGCCCAGAGAAGAAAGCCAGGTGGCCTGTCCCCACTGTGGTGCCTGATGGCTCGCCACAAGGAAGGGACGCTCGCCTGCTGGAGTATGATCTGCTCTCTGGCCTTTTCGCCCTGGGTCTGGGGTCAGGGCATTGACCCTGGTCTCCTCACTGGAGCCCCCTGGAAACATTTGAGATGAGCCACAGCGGAGCCTCTAGATCAGGGTGGGGGTAGGGTGGGGGTCCCTAGGTCAGGATGGGCTGGGGTGGGGTCCCTAGATCAGAGTGGGGATGAGGTGGGGGTCTTTAGATCAGGGCAGGGCTGAAAGTAGATTCCTGGGCTCCACTCCCTGTGTGATTTTGGGCAGGTTTCTCCCCCCACCATCCTGCTCCTTGGTTCCTAAATGGAGGGAAGTGTATGGGGGGGGGGTAAATTGTTTTCAGTTTTTTGTCTTTTTTTTAAGATTTTATTTATTTATTTGACAAAGAGAGAGACACAGCGAGAGAAGGAACACAAGCAGAGGGAGTGGGAAAGGGAGAAGCAGGCTTCCCGCTGAGTAGGGAGCCGGATATGGGCTCGATCCCAGGACCCTGGAGTCATGACCTGAGCCGAACGCAGACGCTTAACAACTGAGCTACCCAGGCGCCCCTCACTAAAGATTTTTTTTCACTTTTTTTTTTTTTATTAACATATAGTGTATTATTTGCCCCAGGGGTACAGGTCTGTGAATCATCAGGCTTACACATTGCACAGCACTCACCATAGCACATACCCTCCCCAATGTCCATAACTCAGCACCCTATCCCTACCCCCTACCCTCCAGCAACCCTCAGTGTGTTTCGTGAGATTGAGAGTCTCTTATGGTTTGTCTCCCTCCTGATCCCATCTTGTTTCATTTTTCCCCCCCTGTCCCCTACGACCCCCTGCCCTGCCTCTCAGATTCCTCATACAGAGAGATCATATGATAATTGTCTTTCTCTGATTGATTTATTTCACTTAGCATAATACCCTCTAGTTCCATCCACGCTGTTGCAAATGGCAAGATTTTGTTTCTCTTGATGGCTGCATAGTATTCCATTGTATATACGTACCACATCTTCTTTATCCTGAATGTTACATATTTTTTAAGTAGTGAACAAAAATAAACGCAATAAACGTTCATTGTTTAAATAATCAAAACTTGGGGTGCCTGGGTCGCTCAGTCGGATGAGCATACGACTCTTGATCTTGGGGTCATGAGTTCAAGCCCCACTTTGGGTGTAGAGATGACCTAAATAAATAAAACTTCAAATGAATGAATGAATGAATGAATGATGAACGAATGAATCTTTGTTGAAACAATAACGAATCCCAGACAGGTAAAGACAAGAAAAATCAATGAGGACCACAAACTCTGCCCACAGTCACCCATTGTTCTTTCTGGTAAAGCTGGCGGCTACCCGATGTCAGGCCAGGCTCCAGGACTCCCCTCTCCTCTTGGGCCACTTTTTTCTTTTTTTAAATAAAATTAAGTTGATTCACTTTACAAAATAATTTTTTTGCTTTGCCAAGTAATTTTATTTTTTTTTTAAGATTTTATTTATTTATTTGACAGAGAGAGATCACAAGTAGGCAGAGAGGCAAGCAGAGAGAGAGGGGGAAGCAGGCTCCCCGCTGAGCAGAGAGCCCGATGCGGGGCTCGATCCCAGGACCCTGAGATCATGACCTGAGCCGAAGGCAGAGGCTTTAACCCACTGAGCCACCCAGGCGCCCCATTTGCCAAGTAATTTTAAAATATTAATAAATAACAAGTTCTGCTTGCACATTTAATATATACATTTTTTTAAAGTAATCTCTATGCCCAATGTGGGGCTCGAACTCACGACCTCAAGATCCAGAGTAGGGCGTTCTACCAACTGAGCCAGCCAGGCACCCCTAGATTTTTTTTTTTTTAGATTTATTTTTAATTCATGCTTTCAGGAAAAGTAACTTTGGAAAGCTTGTTACTGGCTTTTATTTTATTTATTTATTTATTTATTAAAAATTTTTTTTTCTTTTTTTAAGATTTTATTTATTAAAGAAAAGATTTTATTTATTTGTTTGATAGAGAGAAACACAGTGAGAGAAGGAACACAAGCAGGGGGAGTGGGAGAGGGAGAAGCAAGCTTCCTGCCGAGCAGAGAGCCCGATGTAGGGCTTGATCCCAGGACCCTGGGATCGTGACCTGAGCCGAAGGCAGACGCTTAACGACTGAGCCACCCAGGCGCCCCTTGAAAGCTTGTTACTTGCTTTTAAAGGACAAATGTATAAAGAACACAAAATCACACTCTTTGGTAATGCTCTAGACCTTGGAATATTTTGACCCGATTTCCTTACTTTATGAAATTGGGGACCAAAGTTCATCTTCTGAGGATCTTGAGAGGAAACCGAAATGAAGAGTTGCCTGGGGACGCCCGACTGGCTCAGTCTTGTGACTCTTGATGTCTGGGTTGTGAGTTCGAGCCCCACATTGGGTGTAGAGATTACTAAAAAAAAAAAAAAACAACAAAAAAAACCAAAAACTTAAAAAAAAAGAGTTGCCTGGAAGTAAGGGGGAGGTTGGTAAAAGTAAAGCCCCCCCACCTGGATGGGCTCCTCGGACGTGGGCCGCATGTCGGGGTGTGGCCGGCTGCAGAGTGACCTCAGCCTTGCCTGAGGGGAGAAGCCAGCCCAGCCTAGACCACCCTTCTGCTTGGGTCATGCTCCGGCTGTCTGTTAAAATGTGGGTTCGGCCGTTTGTCTCCCCGCGGGACGGCTCACCCTCAGTGTGCTGCTTGCCAGGGGGTGGGGGTCGGGGGGGTGGAGAGGACACCTGCCCACTGGGCCCCCTCAGCTTTTCAGCCTTGAAGCCGCAGCCCAGGGAGCCGGGGATGGGAAGGAATCCGTGAACCCTATTTCCCCAGGAAGCCCCCTCCCATGGTCCTCCAGGGTACTCCTGCCTACAGTCCAGCCAGATGGGAGACCCCAGACATTTGAGAACCCTCAGCCCTGCTCCCCCACTTTTGCCTCAACGTAGGGGATGAGATGATACCTCAGTCCCGGGGTGTTTGGGATCCTGGGGGGCCTTTCTAATGATAAAGGCCAGGGGCGCCTGGGTGGCTCAGTGGGTTAAAGCCTCTGCCTTCGGCTCAGGTCATGATCTCAGGGTTGTGGGATCGAGCCCCACATCGGGCTCTCTGCTCAGCAGGGAGCCTGCTTCCCCCCTCTCTCTGCCTGCCTCTCTGCCTACTTGTGATCTCTCTCTCTCTCTGTCAAATAAATAAATAAAATCTTTGAACAAAAATTAAAAAAAAAAAATAAAGATAAAGACCAGTAGGGTGAGGTCACACAGCCTCTGAGGATCAGCTCCCCCGGTGTAGAATGCTGGTGCTGCCACTTACTGTCTTTGCAACCGCGGACAATGACTTGCACTGCTCTGTGCCTCAGTTTCCCTCTCGGGGGGAGCAAAATGAGATAGCATTTTCTCCAGAGTTCACAGGGCACCTGGCATGCTGTGAGTGCTCTATAGGAGAAGAACTACGCTCCCTCGGAGTGGGGGATCACCGGGGATTTACACCAGAGGCCGGGAACCAAGGGGCAGGGCTCTCTGATGGAACATTCCAGTGCGCTGAAAACGCTTACCATCCCCAGCCAGGCAGGCGGTCCAAACACCCCCAGGTTGATTCACTCACCCCCTGGGCCTGATGTCAGCCCCCACCTAGAGCACTGGTCCCCATCAGCACGATGGCTGGGTCCTCAGCTCCTGCCTCCATGGCTTGTCTCTCTCCTCTGCCCTTTCTTCCAGTCCGAATGTCACCCACCCCCCAGGCCCCCTGACTTCCAGCCGCTGGGAGGGCAGATGGGCCCAGGGCTGTGGGTAGCCTTGGGCTCCCCTCCTCCCTCCTCCGAGCCCATGCTGAAGCAAACGGCCAGGCCCCTGGCCGGACCGATTCTAGTAGATTCCCAGATGGTCCATTTAAGCCGGGAATTCTCAACTTCCTGTTTGGTTTTAGGTCAGCAGTTCCTAAACTAGAACTTTCTTTCCCATAAAAAAATATTTCTTCAGGTTACTGACACTGTTACGCCACTGTGAAAACCAGGGAAATGTGGGACATTTTTTTTTAATTTGGATCAAAATGAAAATGAAGGTCTGCTCAAGGAAGAAGTCAAGTTTTAGAGCTCTGGTGACCTGGGTTCAAATCCCCCACCCACCCCCCGGCACTTGCTGGCTGCCTGGCTTTGGACAGAAGGTTCAAGGCCTCGATGTGCTGCTCTCACTTCGTGTATTAAACATAGGAATAAGGGTTTCTTCACTAATGACTTACAGAGATGAAAAAAAAAGTCACAGGAAATGGCTTCTTTTTTTTTTTAAGATTTTATTTATTTATTTGACAGAGAGAGACACAGCGAGAGAGGGAACACAAGCGGGGGGAGTGGGAGAGGGAGAAGCAGGCTTCCCGCTGAGCAGGGAGCCCTATGCGGGGCTCGATCCCAGGACCCCCGGGATCATGACCTGAGCCAAAGGCAGACGCCTAATGACTGAGCCACCCAGGTGCCCCAGGAAGTGGCTTCTAGCACACACCTGGCAGAGAAGAAACACTCAGTGTCCAAAGAAACATAATTTCTCCGTGACCCGGGGCCACTCAGCTAATCACCAGTGATGATCTGTCAGGGTTCCTTTCCTCCCGGTGCAACTCTCTGTCCAATCGAGGTTGAACAGAGTGGTCAGAAGAGAAAATAAGACTAAGTAAGAGGCAAACGTTCCTGGGGAAAAGGGTTGGCGGAGAAATTGCTCGAAGAGAAGGCATCAGAAGGACTAAGGAAAAAAAAAAATCTCAGAATTTCCAAGAAGCAAAGCCAGGCATCAACCTGAGTCCTTTTCTAAGGACAATTAAAGAAATTTGCATCGTTTTCCAGGAATTTCCACATCTTTGGAAGGAGCGCGGTTGGACAAAGGATGTGAAATGTTCAACCAACCTCTTGGGTCTCCATTACTCGTGATGGAAGTTTCTTTGGGTCATTAAAACATCTGTAGTGCATTTTGCTAAGTGAAAGAAGTCCGTCTGAAAAGGCCACATACTGTTTGATTCTAACCCTACGACATTCTGGAAAAGGCGAGACTGTGGAGAACATACAAAGATTGATGGTTGCTGGGGCTGCGTAGGGAGGAGGAGGTGGGAGGGATACATAGGAGGAGAGCAGGGGATTTCTAGGGAGGGGAAACTATTCTGTATGCTACTGAAATGGGGGGTTATGCACCATTTACATGTGTCAAGACCCATAAAAGTGAACATAAAGGGGGAACCTTAATGCGAACAATGGACTTCAATACTAACGTACCGATACTGGCTCATTAATTGTAATAAATGGGGGCACCTGGGTGGCTCAGTCAGCGAAACGTCTGGATCTTTCATTTTTTTCAAAAGATTTTATTTATCAGGGGCGCCTGGGTGGCTCAGTGGGTTAAAGCCTCTGCCTTCGGCTCAGGTCATGATCTCAGAGTCCTGGGATCAAGCCCTGCATCGGGCTCTCTGCTCAGCAGGGAGCCTGCTTCCCCCCTCTCTCTGCCTGCCTCTCTGCCTACTTGTGATCTCTCTCTCTCTGTCAAATAAATAAAATCTTTTTAAAAAAAAAAGATTTTCTTTATCTATTTGTGAGAGAGCACACAAGCGGGGGCGGGGGGCAGAGGGAGAGGGAGAAGCAGGCTCCCTGCTCCATCCCAGGACCCCAGGATCACGACCTGAGCCAAAGGCAGAGGCTTAACCGACTGAGCCACCCAGGCGCCCCGCATCTGACTCTGGATCTCAGCTCAGGTCTATCTCAGGGTCATGAGTTCAAGCCCCGCATCGGGCTCCACATTGAGTGTAGAGCCTACTTTAAAAAAATAAATAAATAAGATAAACCAAAACATTTCTTTAAAAAAATTGTAATAAATGTTCCATATTCACCTGAGATGTTACTAATGGGGGAAACTGTGTGTGCCGGGGGAGGGAGGCTGTGGGAACTCCCTGTACTATCTGCTTAATTTTCTGAAAATCCAAAACCATTCTGTAATATACTGTCTATGAATTCCAATATTTTGTACTTGTAGGAAGTGTGATGGTGGTGGAAAGAGTACTGGGCCCCTTCATAGGGAACCCTGACAGCTTATCACTGATTAGCCTAAGCGGTCCCAGACAAGCCCCTTGCCCCTCTGAGCCCGAGTTTTCTCGTCCTTAAAAGGTGGCTCAGGTAAGCGTCTGCCTTCTGCTCAGGTCAGGATCCCAGGGTCCTGGGATCAAGCCCATCTCTGGGCTCCCTGCTGGGACGGGGGGTGTCTGCTTCTCCCTCTCCCTCTGCCCCTCCTGTTCATGCTCTCTCTCTCAAATTAATGAATACAATTCAAAAAATTTTTTTTCTTTTAAGGAGGGCGTTGGGCTAGATTATCTCTAAAAGTCCCCCCTGCCAATGAAAAGCTTGGACTTTAACAACATTTTGGAAGGATAAAGGAGTGAAAGTCTGGGTGTCTCAGGAAACAGCCCCATGAATAAAGTTCAGGAGATGTTCGCCGCCACTGGTTCAGCTCCTAGAACCCCCAGAAGGTAGAGAAAATCCCAAATCTCCCGCCCTGGGTCACCTTGATGGGCCAATTCAAATTTCCTCCAAATACCACGCGGGAGGCGACAGCAACCGAAACACTGAACTGCCTCTGGTCCCTACCAGCTGGCGGGGGTTTCTTCCCTCCTTGGCTCGGCCTAGAAACTCATATTTTATTCATGAAAATTTGAGGCCCTGGGAGGCCTCGGCATAAACAGGATGTAAATATTTGCGGGCGGTGGGGGGAGAGGTGGTATTTGAGCGAGGGCTGTCCTGAGCGGGGACCTTGGGGCGCCGGTTACTGGGGACCCGCCCACCTCTAGCTCCTCTGTAGATTGGGCGTGGGGGGCATGTGCAGGCTGTACCCCTGATTGGACACCCGGTTTGGGACTCCCGGACCCTCCAAGTGAGACGGGGTGTGGCTTAACCTTCTGGTGCCCTCCCCCCCCGCAGCCCCCACCATCCCCCCAATCATCTGCGTTCCTTCATCCCGCCTTTCTCAGTTTGAGACTTCGGACGGGCTTTCTGGCACTTGCAGGGGTGCGTGGCCCCCTCTCCAGCCCCTCACCTGCTCTCCCTGCGCCCGGACACCCTTTGTCTCAGCTCTGTGGAGTTCCGGCCATCCCCCCTAGGCTGTACTTTTGCTTCACTCATCGCTTCTCCCGCAGTGAACTTACCTCTTTGAGCTTTGACTTGTTTCGAGACCCCCTCCCGGTGTTTGCGTGGACTACACCCTTTTCTGGAACCTGGGGCCGCAGCACCTCTGGGGCTCTCCCAGGAGAATAACTCCTGCTCCCTTCTCAGGGCCTGGCCTGGGCATCACTTCCTCCAAGAAACTGTCCCTGATGCTTGTCCTCCAAGGCTGGGTTCGGAGTTGGTCTCCTCCTTCCAGGGCATGGCCCAATTACCACCTGTGTCTCTGGCCATTTGTCTTTTGCTCGTGTCCCACCCCCCACCCCCCCAGCTTGTGCACTACCCCCCCCCCCCAACCTAGGA
Source organism: Potos flavus (assembly GCA_028534135.1). NCBI lineage: Eukaryota > Metazoa > Chordata > Mammalia > Carnivora > Procyonidae > Potos > Potos flavus. The sequence goes on along the minus strand of CM052890.1, from coordinate 8,133,139 downwards.
CACTTCCTGGGGCAGGATAAGCCACAGTCTTGGTGGAATCTTGCAGGGTACCGAGGATTGCCTAAACTATACCCTGCACCCCACCACGTTTGGTATGGAGCAAACATTTCTCAATCCAGGAGACGCACCTTCTTGGAATTGATGCCCTCGGGGCTTCCAGAAGAATGCGGTGTGCGAGTGGGCATGCTCAGACTAGGCTTCCCTTCGAATGTTAGAGCTGCCTTCTTCAGACAGGGACACGCCCATGCTTGGCTATCTCTGGGATTGGGGAAAACAAAATACACCCCCAAGTTGGACCTAAGGGAAGCACCCCGTTTGCAGCGGAGAGGGTATTGAGATGGTGGGCATGACCTCACCCCGAGAAGAATGTCCTGGGGGGATTGGCACAGAAAGAAACATCAAACCGCCCAGGTGAGGTTTTTTAAAAATGCAGCGAGTAAACCCCTAATTGATCCTGTGTGGACATATAATTTTTCTCAGTTATAGGGCTTCTTAGCTTAAAGTGGGCTCCCGGATCTAGCTGTCCAAATGTTCCATGCCACGGAGAACCCAACAGGAAGCAAAAGAAAGAAAGAGAAAGTTCCACAGAGCAGCCTAAAGGGCCCGGGCTAGCACTCACGTTTCTGCCAGGAGAGTCCCCACACCCCCACTCACACTGCAGTCCCTGCGTTTATCTCTTTATCGGGGTCTTAGGGCAGAAGTTCGTTCCTGCTGTGTGTCCAGGCTCCCAGACCTATTATGTCAGAACCTCTGTGGTCCCCCCTCCCCCCCCCGCCCCCAGCCTCAGCATTTGTGTCACACTCTCTAGGGGATTCTATGCAGCCAGGCTTGAGAACCCTTCACCACTGCTTCCTGAGACCGCATTTGTGTCCTGCTCCCAGATGCCGAGGCCCATGTCGCCGAACCACACTTGAGGTCGCAAGACTTTAGATAGGATGGTTTTTACTTCAGGGATGCCTGGCTGGCTCCGTCAGTGGAACGTGCGAATCCTGATCTCAGGGTTGTGAGTTCGAGCCCCATGTTGGGCGTAGCGATGTCTTAAAAATAAAATCTGAGGGGCGCCTGGATGGCTCGGTCAGTTGAGCGTCTGACTCTTGATTTTGGCTCAAGTCGGCCGGCTCTGTCGGTGGAGCGTACAATTCTTGGTCTCGGGGTTGCGAGTTCGAGCCCCGCGATGGGCGCAGAGATGACTTAAAAATAATAAAAATATCTTTCTTTTTTAATATTTTATGTATTTATTTGAGAGAGAGAGCGAGGGGGCATGAGAGAAAGTGCACAAGCAGGGGGAACAGGAGAGGGAGAAGCAGGCTGCCCGCTGAGCAGGGAGTCTGATGCTGGGATCCACCTGATCATGTCCTGTACCAAAGGCAGACGCTTAAGCGACTGAGCCACCCAAGTGCCCCCAAAATAACAAAAAAATCTTAAAAAATAGAAATCGGCACTCCTATCTCGCACCAGCCACTGCCGGAGGGATAACTGGACAGAATTGGAACGAGCTGGGTGCTGCGGTCCCCCCCTTGTCCCTCAGCAGATGAAGCAGCAGCTGCAGGAAGGCCGGGGTGAACATGCTGCCCGAGGACGGGAAGAAGGGCCAGCTTGGATGAATAAACAACCGGAACAAAATTAGAAGTAGGGAATCCAAACAGCCTGGCGGTCCAGGCCCCATAGTGTGGGGCAAACAGGCGGCCAGTGCTGCTCGTCCCCCGGGATCAGGCCCGCATCGCAGCACACAGATCCCATGGCCCCGGAGCGCTAGGAAAATTTCTGCGCCCCTTCTTGTCCCCAAGAAGGCAAGGAAGCGTGTGGAAGCAGTTCTCAAAGTTTACCAATTGTTAACATTTTACAAAATAGTTGAAACGACAGACTTTGCATACAGAAGGCACTTAACTGGAACCGTACTTCCTGAGAATAGCCTATCCTC